>CP139508.1:5604127-6260793 GCA_021014915.2 Artemisia tridentata subsp. tridentata
CCGGGCAAGTGATCACCCGGGTCGTGTCCCAACGAGGTTGGAATCGAGGATATCGTGTAAGGTTTGGAATTAAAGTGCTTGATGATTGGAATTTGGAATTTTGTATTTTTTTTAATTCTAATTAATAAATGAGAAACAAATTCTCAAAGGAAATTAAGATTTAAACAATTTAAACTAAAAACGCGAGTCGGGAATTATAAAAACGGGCCTACAACTAAAATATTTAGAAATCTAATCCTACAAGTGCCAAATTATTTTTCCTAGGATCTATATGACAAAAGAAAATTTTGGGAAAAAGATTTGTATTTTTCTGATAATTATTTAATTTAATATGATTTAAAAACTATTTATTTATTGATTTTATTATTATTATTATTATTATTTTTTTTAAAAGCTTAATAAGCACAAGAAAATAAGCAACTTTTACAAAAACAACTATTTATGAAAACTTGAAATAAGCACAGAAAAAGCAGATTAAGGTGGCCGCTTATGAGAGACTTGATTGAATTTTTTTATTTTATTTTATTTTTTTGGTATTTTTCTTTTTTAAAACTTATAAAAAATATTTAACTTTTGAAAAGAGAATATTTTTAAAACTCACAAATAAGCCAGAAATAAGCTAAATAAGCATCAGTTGGTATATAGGCTTTTAGAACTAGGATTTAAGCAAATAGGCTATAAGCTGAATTTTAAGCTAAAAAGGAAAAGGAATAAGCTAACTAGAACTAGTATGGCACCCAGAAAAAGCTATAAGATAAGCTGAAATAAGTAGTTGGGTCAATTGCCTTTGAAAAATGGCTTGTGGCACCTGAATAAGCTAAAAAGCTGTTAAGGGCTTAAGTCCCAATTGAAAAAGCTATTTTATACTTAAACTATTCTAATAAGCTAGGTTAAATAAGAAAAAGTTACTTAGATAAGCTAATAAGCACTTAAATATGAAAATGGGAACTGAGGTCTGCTGATGCACTTAATGTGCAGGGGAAAAACACCACTTTTCAAGCAATGAAAAAGCTCTTAAATAAAATTCTTAAAAACCTAAAAAAAATGGAAAAAACTAGATCAGCAGCTAAAGTTCAACTATGCTGAATTTTAGCTTATTAGGACTTATTACTGGCAAACTAAAAATGCACAAGTGAGGGCTGAAAACAGAAAAAAAACTAAAAAGTGCAGTATGCTAATGGACTGAGATCAGTCAAGGCATGGTTTTTTGAATTTCAAGGTAAAACTTGGAATGAGACCTATCCAATTCTTAAGTATCCACCAATATGCACTTAAAAGATCACAGAAATGCCAAAGATAAGGTTCAATTAAGCTTATTGCTCAATTTGGCTTATTTGATCATTTCATGGTCTAAAACTAGAACAGTGGGTCTGGGTATGAAATCTATCAAATTGGCTTAAGAGATCTTAAAAACAGCTTATCTAGTCTATTTTAAGCAAGATCAAAGCTGATCAAATGGTCAATGAACAGTGATCAGTTTCTTTTCCCTTCAAATAAGCTTAAACCAAACACCCCTTTATGGGCTGTTTTGAAAGATTTTAAAAGAGATTGATTGATTTAACTTTGGAATTTGAGAAAAAAGAGTTGCATAAGCTCAAACATGTTAAGATAAGCCATAATGAATCAATAATAAGCACCTAAGATAAGCAGAACACAAATAAGCAATATGAGCTACACTAAAACAGTGAATATGCTAAAAGATAAACTATAACTACATAAACTACCAAATAAGCATAACTTGTATAAAAATGCATAAATAAGCAAGACTAGACAGAAAATAAGCACAAATAAGCACTGCTACAGTAAATTGCAAAAGTTGGAAATTTCTTACAAAGGTCCTGTGAGCTCAAAACAAAGTACCAATATGTTTCCTCCTGTCCTAAGCTTCCCATGAAGCTCTAAACCATGGCCATCCACAATTTGCCATGCTCTAGCTCAATTTGACCAAACAGCTTTTTTTGTGTGGCTTATTTTGACTTTTTTTTTTTTTTTTTTTTTTTTTTTTTTTTTTTTTTTGGTATTTTATGATTTGGACTGAGTTAGATTATTTGGAACTTATAAAAAGCTTTAACAAGCTTATATAAGCTTACATGAACTGAAAACAAGGTTATACAACATCAATTTAACTTAACTCGAATTCACAGTTAACTTTAAAAACTTGAAATATCATTAACTTTGGAAATGAGTACAATACTGAATGAATTAAAGACTAATGAACTTAAACACACTTGAATTGATACATAAAACTGGAATTTCAACTTAATTAAAGACTTAACTAAAAATACGACTTAAATTAAAATCTACGTGCCTTCAATGGCTTACAAATGCCCTATTTATACAAAAACTAAAGTGGGTTACTTCTTGTCTTGTTCTCTGAGCAATTTCTGACCCTTGGATAAGCTTAAATCATCTCAGCCTTCCTTTGCAGTTTTGGCGCCAAAATGAAGATAGTGGGAAAAACCACTTGGTTACTGATAACTTGATGGGAACGAAGCATTAAATGCTTTTGGATTGTTAGGTGGAGTGGAGTAGGAGGAGGGGGTGAGGTGATGGTGGTTTTGTCAGAGGACATGGTTTTGGCGGGCAAGTGGGGAAGAAGGGGATAAGGTTTGACTGGTTTTGACTTTCTGGTTTAGCTAATACAAAGGGACGGGTTTGGGTTTTATTTTATTTGGGCTTGGGTTTATTTGGTGTGGGCTGGGTTAAGGATTGTTTTGGGTTTAGGATTAGTAAAAGGGTAAAGGGTTTAATGGTTTAGGTGTTTATTAGTAATAGGTTTTAAGTTTAGGGACCATTGTTGTCATTTCTGAAAATTAAGGGACCATTAATGCCAAGTTCTGAAAAATATATCCAAGGACCTTTTGTGTCATTTTGGTATTTTTGGAGATTGACTTTGACTTTTGTCTTCACTTGATCAAATGCACAATTGTTGTCGAGTCGATCCAAAAATGCTCGTTTTCGCTCCGTTTTCAATCCTTTGGTACCTGAAACACATAAAACACAAACCAAGGATATCTGCAATATATTTTGGGTGTTTTTGGCCATTTTTGTGTCTTTAATGGGTGTAAAATGATGAGTATTTACACACTCATCACTCAACTTAGTCGAGTTGGAGATTTGCTCGAGTTAGAGTTTTGCTCGAGTTGGGATTTGCTCAAGTTAGACTGCTTGCTCGAGTTGGAAAGTAATTTTTCACTTGCTCGAGTTCGAGTTAGAACATAGTCAAGGTACATTTACTCGAGTTCATTTCCTCAAGTTGGTTTCATTGAGTTGGGTTTTTCCTCAAGTTGGGTTTTGCTCGAGTTGGGTGTGCTTCACATTTGCTCGAGTTCACGTTGCTCAAGTTCACTTTTACTCGAGAACAGTTTCATCGAGTTGGAAGTTTGCTCGACTTAAATTTTGCTCAAGTTGGAATTGTGCTCGAGTTGAATTTTACTCGACTAGGAATTTTGCTCGACTTGGAAGTTTGCTCTAGTTGGTTTCATCGACTTTGGTTGCTCGAGTTTGGTCTTAGTACTCGAGCTTGGATTACTTAGCTTGCTTGAGTTAGGTTTCAAAAGTTGCTCGAGTTGGTTTTGCTCGAATTGGGGTTTTGCTCGAGTTGAATATAGTCGAGTTGGAATTCACTCAAGTTGGGATTTCACCAAGTTGGGCATATACCCGAGTTGGAATCAGTTTGTGCTCAAGTTAGATTTAATCGAGTTGGATTAACCAAGTTAGGTAATTGCTCAAGTTGGAATTGATTTGGTTCATCGAGTTGGACTTTACTCGACTTGGTTTCAGTTTATTCCTCAAGTGTAGTTGCTCGAGTTAGACTAGAGGTTGGTTTTAGATTGTTGCTCAACTTTGGTTGTTCCTCAACTTTGATTATTTAGTCAAGATAAACTTAGTCAATTTAGGTATTTAATCAAGTTAGTAAAAAAAAATTTATCATGTTTGATAAATTTTTTCGTCAAGTTTCAACTTAACCATGATTCACATTTACGCTCAAGTCACTTAAGTTATTCAACTCAGTTACTCAAACTTACTCAAGTTACTCACAGACAAAGGACTTTACTTTAAACCAACACTCGCGAACCTTAACCAACCCACTTCTAGTTCTTTGAACCGATCCAACATTATCTTAACCATTCAACAACAAACAATGACTACTCAACAAGACAATATCGCAACTGATTTGGCACATGCTTTTGCATTATTCACCAAGGCATTAAAAATCAAACAACATAATAACAACCAATGGAACTCACCGTCCACTGACAATACGCTATTATATATGGGACCAGAAGGTCAAATGGTTGAGGTTATCGGAAATCAGCAAGGAAATGCTATGGGGATTCAAATGGGAAATCAAATGCAATATGCAGGGCAACATACTGGAAACCAAATGGATCAGTTTGTGAATCAGAACGGGGTCTATCAAAATGAGGATTATTGTTTCATGACTTCGTCTGAAAACCATGGGAGTGATATAAGTAGAGATTGTAATGTCAAGGCAATGACGAAGCTAGAAAAGCTCCAATACATGTTGATGCTGGCCAAAAAGGAAGATTCGAGAATAACTTTGACTGCTGAGGAATACGACTTCATGGTTACAACAAGAGTTAATGATAATACTACAGAAGTCATTGGATTCTCCAACTTTGTGGCTGATCACCAAGAAGCAACATCATGCATCGATTCTGACATTCCTCCTACTTATGACAAAGAACCACTCTATGAGGTACCAAATCCAAGTAATGAGGTTAGTCTGTTTGCTCATCAAAAGCCACTTTCTGTGCCTCTCGAACCTACTTATGATACATATATAGACTCGCCAAGTTGTAGCAATATTAATTTGGCAACTCCAGTTATGGATCCTAATGAAGTTCCAGTTGCACAAAATGATGCTAATGATACTAATGATGAGGAAACCCATGCTCTGTTTGAATCATTACTGAATAATTGTCGTATTGAGATTGAAAAGGTCAAAAAGATCAATCGCGAGGTTAAGGCAGCGAATGTGAAATTGACCGCTGAGCTTGAGAGATATAAGGCTAATGAAAGAGCTTTTGAATTTAATAACAAACGACAATCAGAACTTGAAATTGGTTATAGAGACTCTGTTTTGAGGGAAAAACATTTGCAAATCAAATACGACACTCTGGATGTTAACTTGAACATGCAAATAAAATCCTTAAATGCGGAAATTTCTGAATTAACCAACCAACTTTCTAAACAAAAATCAATTTGCTCTGATCTTGAAAAAGAGAAGAAAGAATTGAATGCAAAGTTTTCAAAACGAGAAAATGATCTTCTTGATGAAATCATTGACAAACAAGAAAGCATTAAAAAGTTGGAAGAATTGCTTGTAAAAACGGGTCATTCAACACAAACAATTAATTTGTTAATTAACGATCCAAACCCAATTTTACATACAATGAAGAAAATGGCTATCGGTTGTGAAAACCCTTATAATCTCAAGAAAGCTCAGAAGGAACAAAATGTGTTGTATAATAGTAATGTGCTAAATGATAATCATGACCCTCCCGATTTTGCCGAAGAGAGTCGTGTTAAAATGAGCCAGAAGAACCCAGAAATCAGACCAATTGACTATAATGAGCTTAACAAAATTTCTGGCATTCATCAGGTTCAAAAAGAGTCACCATTGTTTTTCAAAAAACCAGTGGCTGTCACAAAAAGAAAAGTTGTTTCGAAACATCTTTCTAACATCGAACAAATATTCTCTAAGAACACTTGTAACACAAGTGAAGCTAGACAATATTTGGATGATCTTAAAAGGAGAGTTGAAAAGCTTCAATCGACTGTGGCATCCAAAACAAATAAAATTGGCAATGACTGGTTTTCAAGTTTTCATACTGAACAGAAAAAGATGTTTGAAATAGAAATCAATCCTCAAATTGCTGCAATTTACGCGGTCGTTCTGAATGTTGAAAATAATCTTTTGAAAGAATCAGCCGAATTTGTCAAGGACCACAAATCCCTGGTAAAGGAAGCAAATGAATACATTGAACGTATCAAAGTTTTGGAACAACATAATGACGCACTCTCTGAAGAAGCTCTATCGACTGATATTATGTCCATTATTTACCAAACATATTCTGTAGAGGATGATGAGAGACTAAGAGCTGTGACTTCCGAAATTGTTGAAAAATATGAAAATGCACTTGCTAAGATTGAAAAACAAAATGTCACATATTTTAAACAACTTGATCGGAAAAAGGAAGAATGCAAGTATGACAAATTGTCGTATGAACGTTCTTACAAAAACATGCAAGAACAAATTGATCTTTTGAATTCTCAGCTTGAAAGTCACATAGGGAAGGGTGAGGAACCTAAAGCTGCAAGACCAAAAATGTCTATTTCTCAGTCTGTTGCAACATCATTACCTAAGCAAAGTGATAAAGGAAAAGGAAAAGCGGTTGTCGAAACATTAAACATGATAGCACCTGATCTTTCTTGGATTAGTCCCACTACTGCGTCTGTCTCTACATCTCAAACATATAGGGCGATAGACAAAAATGCAAAAGATAATCCAAAAGAGTCTAGGAATAATACACCATGTTTAAAGGACAACAAGACAAATGTGTGTGCCCCTAGGAATAGCTCAACGAATGTGACCACGACACCTGTTAAAGAATCTGTTTGTTCAAACGACATGGTCCACACTCACAATCAAGAAGTAACTAGGAAAAAGGAACAGATTCGAAAGGATGGAATTTTACGAACAACATCTAAGGTGATGAGTTCTACAACATTACAAGGCACTGCTAGTAGTAGTAAACCACTACCTAGGATCATTCAACTAAAGAATAGGGATTGGCTTGCATCTAAAAGTAGTTGCTCAAATGAAAATGCTATGAACGTAGAATGCAACACTAAGAATTCAAATTCCTCTTCGAACAAGGATAGCAAAACAGGTGCTAAGGCACAATCCACTAAGACAACAAATAGAAACAAGGCTAAGAAACCTACTAGGTGGATCTCTACAGGACATAGTTTTTCTCAAAATGAGACTTTCGCTTCATCTGACAAGAAAACCACTCCTAGATCTTGCCTTAGGTGGATTCCCACGGGAAGAGTTTTTAAAACAGTTGGTCTTAGATGGATTCCCACAGGAAAGATTTTTTGACACTTGCACCAAAACAAATAATAGTGTCATGCACCAACAGGAAGTAGAAACCATTACAACAGTTGAACGTCAACACCCTTAGGGTGATGATTCATGTTCTACTAACACTGTTATTTGTGAAATCTCTTCATCTTTGGTTGCAGGTGATTCAATTATCTCAGAACCCAGTTCATCAGAGGGTTCTAATTCTGTAAATTCTTCAAAATCATTCTCTCTATCTTCTATTTTTGATTTTCCATTTCTTTTATAGATAAAAAAAAAGATTAGATATAGATAGTTATAAAAAAATGATGTATATTCTTTTTCCGATATGTTTCTCGTATAATCAATATTCTGTACGTGTCTCGAAATGTCTTTCAACAATGATACGGATATGTACATATGCTTGAGCGGGAACATATCTTCTCTAAATTTCTTCTCAATGGCTTCTGCTCACTCACATCAGTTCAGGACCCGTGCTTCAAAAGAACAAATCAAAGGAGTTAGATATTCTTTCGAGCACTTATCCTAAAAATCACAATGGCTTCGGAACAATTCAGTTTCGGACCCACACTTCAATGATGGTTTCGTATACTTCAGTACGAAACCCGCGCTCCAATGATGGTTTTCGTATACTTCAGTACGAAACCCGGAACTAAAGTAAGACTTCTGATTATTTCTGATCAGGACTCGTAATCAATGACAACATATAACAACTTCATGCAAATCCGTCTATCTCTTCACAAGGACACTCATTTAATCACATTGATATAAAAAATATCACTACATGCTATTTTTGAGGGGGAGAAGATGTGATTAAATGTGATCAACGCTCGTGGAATGGAATCTCAGAGGAGCTCGTATCCAGAAAGACTCAGTATTAACCCTCGAATTGACGAAACTAAATGTCCGTTACCGAGAAGACTTGTCCGGGACAAGTAATAATTTCAAGCTGGTTTTCAAGTGATGTAAACATGTCTCGCAAAGGACTTGTCTGAGTAGAATGTACCAATTCGAGAGATGATCATTGAATATGACCGGGACGGGTAATAATTTCAAGCTAGTCAAACTAGTGATGTAAGCGTGTCTCGCAAAGGTCATGTTCATTGAAAATCGATCTATTCAAAATGTGCAAGCTCTACCCAACATGTGCAATTTTATTTAAAAATGCATGAGCACATGTGAAGGGGGAGTATTTCAAAAATGCTAAACTCTCAAAGTGTTAACTAAATGTGTTTATCCATAAACACTTTGAGAGATTTTCACAAGGTTTTATGGCAAGTGATCAATAATCTAGTATAATCATGGAGTAATAAGGTGACTATGGTTAGGTTATGTCCTATGATCCCCCAGAGCCGGAGGGATCCACCCAAGGACAATTCCAATAGATTAGAATTAGAAGTCATTAGGTAAGAATGAAAAAAGGCGTAAATGAGAAAGGAGAAAGAAGGGGTTGAATAATGGAAAAGAAAAGTTGATTGAAAGGGTGAAAAGAAATAGCCCTCCATGAAAACTGAGGGCAGAAACCGGGTCAATACATCTGCTATCGGTATTTACTAAGGTGATGCTGATATTGAAGACAAGACGTCATGGACCCAGTGACGCTCTACACCACCCCTCCTAGCCACTCAGATATCTCTCAAAAGATATTTGTTTCATTCTCACGGAGAACACTGCATAATATATTGGCCTCTAATTCCGAGATGTGTTGATATTGAAAAGGTGGCACTCTGCTCCATGCCTCCGACTACTAAAACCAAAACGCACAATAGAGTCTAGAGCCATGAGATTCATCAAAAGATCTCTTAGGAACACTTCCATTATTATACTCTTGTGTCCACCAAAAAGGACACAAGGTATACAAGAGTCTTAATGAGATCTAAGGATCTTGCCATTTTTATCGTGATGGTTACGTGCTTCAAACGGTCTACAGTCGTGGGGTAATCTCCAGCGACTCACTGAATCGTGGGTGCACTTCGGTGTGTCCGTTTAGGCCCTTTCGGGGGTATCCGGTTCAGAACGGCCTGGGTTAGGATTAGAGAAAGTCTTCACACTATGCTATTGACGATCTCGAAGTCCAAACCTGTAAGAGCTGGATGATTTATCACTAACAGTTTTATGCAGCTACCTATAAAACATCCATTAACCATCATCCCATATATCAAACATCTTCACCTCAACATACTCATACTTATAAAGATCATCCTCAACAAAGCTCATGTGTAAAAGTTTAAGACAAATGGATCAAGTTAAAGACAAAGTGTAAAGACAAAGTCAAAAGGCTAATCAAGATGTCAAGAACAAGTTCAAGTATCAAGTGAGGAAGGCATAAGTATGAAACTCAAGAGGTATGAGTATGTTGGAGGTCACGATGTCATAATCACATGAAGATGCTGAACGAAGGCAAGAACAACCACAAAGACGATTCTTTGAAGATCACAGTGCATGAAGGAACAAGAACAAAGACTATTATACAACGACATATAAAGCACAAGGAAATGAAGTCGAAAGACCAACTCACGCCGAGCATCATTTGAATGACCATCCCTTAGGGGGAGATTGTTAGGATTGTTAGGAACACATTTTATTCATATTTCAAGTCTTGTTCATTTGCTATAAATGTTGCTCTATATGGATTCTAAGTTAGTATTTAATAGTCCGGTCCATTTGGAGTCCATGGGCCGGCCAACCTTGTAATATTCCTTCTAGAAGCGCACATGGTAATGTCGCCCTAAAATATTGCCTATAAATAGAAGGCATGGGGTGACATTTCATTTGTTGGTTTTCATTTCTTATGCGAGAGCTCGGTCAAAGTGTTTAGTGAAATGATAATCTTCCGTCTTTCTTTCTATTAATCTCTTCTCTACATTATTGTATTTCATTTCTAGATTAATCTCTTGTTACGTAGCATATTAGTAGTTGTATTTGTGGTTTAGTGTGTGGCATACGTATCAAATAGGACCTTCAAGTGGTATCAGTTGCCAAACAAGGATTTAGGATATAGTTGTGTCGTTTTTATCATTTATGCTTTGAAGTTGCGATTTTTTTTCTCATTTCTTCTTGTACTGTTGGGATTAACGTGCGTATAAACAGTAAAAGGTGATAACTTTTCTGTTATTTTGTGGTGATTTGTGCGATTTTGGTGACAAAGTTCAATTTTTGTGTCGAAATATTGCTTGTACTCCATTTTTTACGACAAAAGGTTGTAGCTTTATTGATTTTAACGTGAGTTTTAGATAAAAAGCCTATAGCTTTTTGTGCTTATCGACAGTTTTAGCGAAAAAGTTGTAAGTTTTTTTTGGTTTTACGTGAGTTTAAGGGAAAAAGTTGTGAATTTTTTTTGGATTTTACGCAAGTTCTGAAGTTGTGATCGAGGGTGAAGTATTCAAAAGGTTCAAGGTCGACTCTCTACTGCTACGAACTGGATTTTTTATCATTTCTTGTATAAAAAATTGATAAAAAGTGCTACTCATCGTCACGTGTGAAATCCAATTTCTTGTATAAGAAAGTTGATACAAGTTCCATTTGCGATAAATTAGGGTTTATCGCAATTTAATTTGCGATAGTTTAGGGTTTGTCGAAATTGGTATCTTTAACTTTATCAAAATTGGAAGTCTGTCAGTTTATCGCAATTGGGGTTGATCAAATTTATCGCAAATCAGATTGGGCAGTTTTATCGCAAATTCAATTTCGACAGAATTATCGCAATTGGTCTTTGTCTGCTTATCGAAATTGAAACTCATCAGGTTTATCGCAAATCAAACTCAAGCTTATCCGAGAAGTTTATCGCAATCCGATATCGGACAGTCTATCGCAAATGGTTCTCGGACAAGGCAATTTTTGCAGATTGACAACTTTTGTCCCTTATCGTAATTGAGGCAGTTTTGTAAACTTTCCCATATTGACAATTTTGGCCCTCGCAATTGATTAAGATTTCTAAAAAAAGAGTTTTTTGGCGGGAAAATTTGAGTAAAATTTAATTTTTACACGGGACTAAACTTTCAATTTTTACGCGAAATTAAATTTTGGTATAAGAGTGAAAATTTTGGCCGAAAATTCAAATTTTTAGGTCAAAATTCAAATTTTTATGGTGAAATTTGGCGTAAAATTTCTAAAACTCAAAATTTTCTAATAACCTTAGAATTGCATGTTTTGGAAAATTTCAAATTTTTGGTAAAGAAAATTTTCAAATTCAAATTTTGGAGGGAAACCAGAAATCACCATTAAGAAATCCTTCGATCGATCTTCAGCAAAGGAACAAGACTTCACAACAACAATTGAGTTCAACCTTACGTGTGATACATTTTGGTTTGATTCTTCCGATTTCATCGCAACAATCACGGGGGAGAGAAAATGTATCAATCAAATAAATGAACAAATGTCACAAATTTCCAATCCTTAACCTTCAACAACCACAACTCCTATTTCTTTGCAACGATCCAAGATCAACTTTATCACACATCGGAACGAAATCAAATGGAATCAAGTTCAAAAGAGAGAGATACACAAGAGCTATTAATGCAAGCAAAAGAGAGAGAATCGAGAGAGAAATGCATGGCATGTTTTAGATTACTTCATTCACACCTTAAGGTCCTCTCAAACAAAGACTTAGCGGAAACTCGTACCGAGTATGGATTTAAACGGGCATTTCCATCACTCTTTGGAGAAGACATTGAGATGTTCACAAAAATGATGTTCCTCAACGTGGATCAACTGGAGAAGCAACTTGAAAACGAAGAATTTCATGATAATGAATCCACGGTCACCTTTAGAGTGCTCAAGGAACAATTTCAGCAGTTCATCGTTTCCTGGTTATCATCAGATTTTGACAGTGTCATGACATGCAAGTATTTTTTGGAATACACTAGAATCGAGGTTAAAACTTTCAAAGACATGCTGACCCAGCAAATGGATTCGATTGAAAAGTCAATTGCTGAAAGAGTAATTCACAGACGAGAGTATGACAAAAGAGTGAATGAAAAGAAGTTGTAGATTCAAGAAGAGCAAGCTAATATGATTAATGCGTTGGAAGCTAATTTGGGTGTTACAGAAAGCAGTGGGATAGAAACAGAAAGCAGTAGGATAGAAACAGAAAGCAGTGAGACAGAATCTGAAAAGCAGGATGAAAGCAGCAAATCAAGGAATGATCCATATGCGGATTGTGCAGATGTCGGACATACATATGACACAGAGCCCATATTTGACAAAGAGCCAATGGCTGAGGTACAACCAGTTGTCAATAATAGTATATCTGCTCATGATTGCCAACTAACTGATCAACCTGAATTCAGTAATGAAGGAGGGATTGATCAGAATGTTGACGAACAACCTTTGCCTGATACATTAAATGAATACAAAACAAATGTACCATCAAACCAAACTCTCGAGTTTGAAAATACTTGTCTTAAAAAGACCATTGCCCAGTTTCAAAAAGATTTTTCAAAACTAGAGGCACATTGCATCTCACTTGAACTTAAACTGCAAAACGAATCTTTAACTTCGGGCAACAATGGTAAATCTTTGAATGAAGAAAGTAAACGAATGGATACATTATTTAAGGAAAATGAGTTGTTAAAAGGTCAAATTCAAGCAAAGGTGTTTGCATATGCTGCATTGCAAAATAAGTTAAGAAGATTAACTGGCCAGAGTAAGGATGCTAAGTTTACAAAACCATCAATCTTGGGGAAACCTCCACTACCTATCAGAAAACAATCAGTGGTTAGACAACCAACTGCGTTTAAATCTGAACGACCTAAATTTTCAAAATCTCGGTTTGCCTCCCAAGTTGTTGGGAAAAATGACTTAACAAAACCAGTCACTTCACATTCTTGGCCTAAGGAAAATGCATCTGTTTCTGCAAAAGCTCAACACGAGGTTATGCCTGGCTCATCTAGGATTAGTTCAAATGATCTAGAAAAAGCTAGGAAAAAGGCACTACTTCAAAAAGACGGAATTCTAGGCTCAAAACCTTGTGTGATGCCTTCCACTCTTTTATAGAACACTGCTAGTAGTAGCAAACCAAAACCTAGGAGCACTCAACAGACAAATAGGAATTGGCTAGCGTCAAAGAGTAGTTGCAATGTCTGTGTGTCAAAATATCTTCAAGAAGTGAATTCACGTGCAAAGGCACAATCGACTAAGACAATCAAGCCAAACAAACCCGTTGAACCAAAAGAAAAGATTCAGAAACCTAAAAAGTGGATCAATATAGGACGTAGGTTTTCTCAACTAAGTGATGCTCCCACATTTCATTCCACTGCATCTAAAAGGAAAACATCTCCTAGATCTAACCTTAGGTGGGTTCCCACAGGTAGAATTTTCAATTCGATTGGTCTTAGGTGGATTCCTACAGGAAAGATTTTAGACATTTGCACCAAAACGAATACCATAGAAATCATGTGCTCGGGTGTCAAGAAGATAATTGACACTACAACTTTATGCTTCTAACATCTGGAACCCAGTTTCATTTGGGGATCCATGTTCTCTGTTTGTCTCTTCTTTCTTTTCAGATATGTAATGGCTTCGGAATAACTCAGTTTCGGACCCGAGCTTAATGTTATGGCTTTTGAGCAAAACAGCTTAGAACCCGAACACAACCGTCTTAACTTCCCAGATCCTTCAGCTGCACCCCTATCCATTAACCGTAAATATCTAGAAGACTTGTTTGCTCCACTGTTCGATGACCCTCTAGTTCGAATTGCCTCCGAGGATTCCACCAGTTCCGCTGTACCAAATGTCAACATTCAAGCACCTGATCCAGTAGTAACTACTTCCACAGCAGTTGCTAAAGATGCACCTGAACCAGAAACTTCATCATCAGTAGACCAAACAGCTTCTACTTCTGCGTCTGCAGCTGAAGATCCCCGACTTCAATATCGGATGCAGATGAGAAGACTAGAGAGTTACGTGGGAGGATGAGCCAGAATTCCAAAAATTCTTATTTTCCGCCATCCTAAGTAAACTCAATGGTATTACTTGTCACATTTTGTCATCATCTCATCATTTTTTATGAAATGGATTAGCTGAAAAGAGTAAGAATTGTTAGGGCTGTAGCGAATGGTTTGGCTTATATGCACCATGATTGCACACCACCTATAATTCATAGAGACATTTCTGGAGCTAATATCCTTCTCGATTCTGATTATGAGGCACATATCAAGGATTTTGGAACAGCGAAGCTTCTAAAGATGGATTCATTGAATTGGACTGCGGTTGTAGGCACCTATGGCTATATTGCGCCAGGTAACTACCATATATTTTAAAGTTATCTATAAATACTACTTCTTCTCAAGTTTCAGATTTATCTATGTTACATCTAATCATGATCTGAGTTCTGACATAACAATTTTTTTTTGTATTCTCATGTTTCCTTCCATGTAGAGCTTGCTTATACGATGATGGCAACAGAGAAATGCGATGTGTATAGTTTTGGAGTTGTTGCACTAGAAGTGATTATGGGAAAGCATCTTGGAGAACTAATATCAAGTCTACCAACATTGCCTACTGATGATCTTTTGCTAGCCAATATAGGAGATAGACGGATTCCGCCACCATATTCTCTAGTTGAGAAACTAGCTCATTCAATTTTGAATGTCTCTCGGGCATGTTTGAACTACAACCCACAGGAAAGGCCAACAATGCGCCAAGTCAAAGATTTATTGTCTGTGGATGATCGAGTTTGGATGAAGATGCATGTATCGGTAACTTAATGCTTGATCGATTTTGTATGATGTGTAGTCATAAGTCATAAAGTTTAAGAAACTTTTTATGTTTTTTATCTTGTCCTGAAGTACGCTATAGATTGTTATTAAATAAGGAAATAATTTATATCAATGAAGATTGCTACCTTTCTAGAATAATGCAGTTATGTGAATTATGGATATTTTTGGTAATTTCTTTAAATTATTCCAGTTTTACAATTAAAAAATTATCAATGGGAAATTTGTTTATCAGTTAGTAAAATATTTTCTTATTCATATCAAGAAATTAAGTAAACAGTGAGTGCACACAAAAGATATTCAAAGACGTCATATCACCCAACGATGGAAGTCTGTTAATTTGTCAAAAAAGATGGCATAGACTGGAGAAGAAAGTTAGCTAAAGGAAATTTGTCTGTCAAAAAGATGACCTAAGGTATGAAGTAACTAATGTACAGTTGGTTTCAGATAGTGAAAAAGGTGAATAAGGTAGTAAGAAGTCTTGTACGAATATCTCCAAAAGGTGTAAATCGGTGGGAACACCCTGATCCCATGCATCTTTTGATGCCAACCGGACCCTTCCCCAAGGACCCGGCTCCATGCGATGAGCACATGTTCTCATTGACCTAATTATATAAATCATAGTATTTTCACAGCTTACGCATCTTTTAAGTTTTAACATATATATTTTTTTACATCGTGATATGATTAACTTCACTACTTATAGGAAAGCATAATCCAAAACCATATATCCGAGTTCTGTAATTCAAGTGAACATCTACTTTTCTTTTTCACCACAGATTGACTAAAAGAAAGGAAACAACTTTTAACAAATCACAATAAAGCTTAAGCACCGTGCATAATCAAAAAATGGGTATTGAACTGTTCGGCTGAATATTGTATTTAAGATTCAGTAATCAGTAATCATTGCTTTGGTACATTGCATAACTACAGTCAATACATAGAAAACATGAAAAATATTATTGCATACCTACAGATCAGCCTCAAAAGTGATTAAAACAATTAATTACGTCATTCTCCTGACTCCACATACCCAAATTAATTCATGAATTTCATTTCCCCCAAATTTTTTCCTAGGGTTTAGCAACTCACAATTGAATTGAACTTAATCAAACCAAAATTATAAATTGAACCGCAACACAATTAGATTAAGTGTGTGAATAAAGTAAAAAAAAAATTACTTACCAATTCATTTTCCTTAAATAGGAAACGTTATGCGTTGTTTGTCCCTCCATCTAATGGGCCCCACTAACGCTTGTTTAGTCTTGTTAACTTTAAGTCACATGAGGGTATTCCCATCATTTCCCAACACCCCAACTACCTCTTCACCCACTTCATATCTCCGAATCTCATCCATCCTTAATTCTCTTTTAAAAAACATTTCTAACATTTATATCATCCTCTTTATACAAAAACACTCAACTTTCTTCAACCTAATTAACATATTATTCAGCATCAAACCAAAACCCATAAAAGAACACCCTCTTTCTTACCATCGAACCCAATTTAAACCAATAACCAATATATACAAAACCCCAAAACTATACCCCCGTGTATATGGAGCAACGGTGGTGGATCGGGAGGGGGGGGGGGTGAATTTGGAAATGGTTGTGGTACTAAAATGGGATGGCATGATTGATTGTTGGATATGAAGGTAGGGTGATAGGGTTAGAACAGTGAAGAAGAAGAAACACAAGTTTAGAAGGAGTATTTGCTAATTTACTGAATGATTCTATCAGCCATCCATTCCAAATAAATAGACATGAAAATACAATTTAGTCCCTATACTCAAACATAATGAAAAACAAACCCAAACAATAGAAAAAGATAAATATGAATCGTATCAATACTCCCCGCTTAACAACTTTTTGTCCTCAAAAAGTGAATCCAGGACCCTGGTCTTCATCTTCAGTAGCTTGTTTCTCATCATAACTTTGTGGGAACCACGGCGGACGCCACTCGACTCGAACGGTAGCATTCGGAGCCGTTATCTTCAAGCGCCACAGTGGCCGCCCTTCACGCTTCCACACAAAATTTGCAATCGTTGCTTCATTGTTCACATGGACTGGCTTCCGTGACGGTGTCGGGGCCGGTGTTGGTGTCGTCGGTGTGAGTTTAAAGGATGCGGTTGAAGGTGGTGAGGCTGCAGAAGCTGGTGGTGGTGGTCTCGGTGCAGGCGATGAGAGTGGCGGTGTGACTTTTGATGCATCTGTTGGTTTATTCAGAGTTGGTTTTGGTGAAAGTGCTTGTTTGAGGGCTGGGTTTTGAATGTTACTA
This sequence comes from Artemisia tridentata subsp. tridentata, assembly GCA_021014915.2. Classification (NCBI taxonomy): domain Eukaryota; kingdom Viridiplantae; phylum Streptophyta; class Magnoliopsida; order Asterales; family Asteraceae; genus Artemisia; species Artemisia tridentata. The sequence goes on from CP139508.1 coordinate 5,621,234, forward strand.
CGGTGCGGGTGTTTTTGTGTGGTCAAGAGCGGTGGTTTCGGAACAACAACCAGAGAGAGAGGGGCTGATTTTGGTTGTGTGGCTGCAACGGATGTTGAAGGTGCAGGGGTATGGAGGGCTTCGGCTGCTGGAGGAGGTGATGGTACGGTTGCGGAAGTGGGTTTATCACGAACCGCCTTCAAGATCTCCTCCTGTTGCTTGAGCGACTGCTCCTGCTGCTTCATGAGGGCTGATAAGGCAGCTTGGATGTCGAGGATGGCCTTGTCGTGGGACTTGAGGGTGTTGTCGATCTCCTGGTTGCGAGTGTTGGTCATGGCGGCGAGGAATTCCGATGAGAGATCGGAACGGCTTTGATACCCTTGATAGGGTTAGAACAGTGAAGAAGAAGAAACACAAGTTTAGAAGGAATATTTGCTAATTTGCTGAATGATTCTATCAGCCATCCATTCCAAATAAATAGACGTGAAAATACAATTTAGTCCCCATACTCAAACATAATAAAAAACAAACCCAAACAATAGAAAAAGATAAATATGAATCGTATCATAGGGGTAGCCAGATATATGTGGAAGAAAATGGTGGTTGGAGGCTATAGTTAAAAGATGAATTAACGAAAGAGATGCGGTGAATGTGTTTTGATACGGTTAATGGGTTTTTGTAATGAGGAAGATAATAACTAATGAGGGTGATGGTGGTTTTTGTAGTTACCGGAAAAAAGGTTCTTGTTCGTAAGAAATGATGGTCGATTATGACGATGGCTTTTGTTTATGGGTTTGTGTAGATTATGATGGTGGGTTATTGGTTTTTGAACATGGTATTTTAATTTGATGATGACTGTAGATTTTGGTGGTGTGTGGTGAATGTAAAAATGGTTGTGGTGCTAAAATGGGATGGTGATGATTGGTTTTTGGATATAAAGGTGGTGGTAGCTGATATATGTGGAAGAAAATGATTGTGGGTAGCTATTGTTCGAAGATGAAGTTAAGAAAGGAGATGTAGTGGGTAAAATGACAATTATACCCTCATGTGCATTGCACATGAGAGATATAACAAAGATTAGTGAGGGTCGTTAAAGAGAAGGACAAACGACGCATAACATTTGCCACTTAAGGTTGGACGGTGAAATTTTTTTGGTCAAAGGATGAACGGCTTCAGTCAACGCAAACCACAAGGACGAACGGTGTAATTTACTCTTGTAAATATATGTTTTTCTCCATGTCATGCGTTGTGTGGTCGAGTGGGGTTCAAAATGTAAAATGGTAAAATAAAATGTGATGGTTTGTATGTGTTTGTGTGTATGAGGGTGCGTTTGGTGTGATAAGTGGGCCGAAGCCGACAACTGATAAGGTGTGTTTGGTTTTGAGTTATATAAATGCATTATGTGACGTTGCGTATTATTAACTTCTGCATTATTATACTTGCATTATATTTTGCGAATAATGAATACTTAACTAACTTGACTTTATTTGTTTTGACATGGATCATTGGTACGTTTCGGATATTTCGTGGGACTTAATGATTGATATTTAACTTTACAGATATTTAACGGATTTTATATTGGTTATGACTTGGACATTTGGACAATTACGAGACTGATATCGATATCTTTGGAAATTGGACATTTTGGACTTATTGGACTTGGAACGGCTACATTGTATTAGACTCGTAATGAATTTAATATATTTGATCCGTAACGGACACACAATAAGGAAATAATGCCTAATGCTCAATAAAATACACTTTGTTTTCTATATTAGTTTTCTATTAAATTGATTTGGGAAATGTATTTTCAACAAAGTCTTTTGACTTGTAAACGTTCCATAAATGAACGGGTCATGGCAAAAGTTTATAAAAAATTTCTATACTTAAACTTTATTTCCAAAAACTCTTTTATTAAAAACTGCGTCAAATGACGAATTGTATAACTTAAATTGTAAAACCTTTTAGTAATTGAATTGAAAATTCGAAACTTATCTTTATTTATAAAACATTGATGTTTTATACAAACTAATTTGGGATTATGGGGTAAATATCGAAACATACCAATTGACCTAGTTTTATTGACATATTCCTTTGTCGTTATTTCTTTGAGTTTTTCTTGTCATTTTCTTCTCAACGCAAGTTCTCATCAGTATTTCTCTCGACAACGTCTTTATCTATTTCTTTTTGGCATGCGTATTCTTGAGTCTATACTTTTTACTACCACACGAACGATGATACCAAATTCTTTTAAAAGGATGACACAATATTATTTTTGGAAATAGAAATGGTTGATTTTTGAAAGCTTTTGCGCATTAGATTTCCTTTATGAGATGTATTTTGAGACGAGTCTTTATATTATTGGGTTGTGCAAAGTACGTTGTGTTGTGATATTGTTGATATCATTGTGCTGTTCTATCCCTAATACTGTTGTGATATTGCATTGTTGTGATTGAGGTGAGTTTATAGCCCCGCTTTTACTCTTAATACTTGTTTTACTAAACTTTAGGGTCGAGAAACATGCGAAACCTTTTCTCGGACCTGAAACAGAATTTATGTTTTTATAAAACTATTGCGCGGGAATTAGCCTAAGTCCTTGAACCCCCTTTTTGCCCAAACTCATGAACCGTTAATTTCTGCGGGAAGCGCGAGTGTTATAGATAGATCTATCTGGGGTGACTCCCCCGCCCGTTGTTGGTTAAGCCAACCCGTCGGGCATATACCATTTCGGAATTCAAGTGCATCGGGGTAAACACTTTGCGGGCCTTTATATTTAACATGCTTCTAGAGCATGCACACTCCCGTAGCTTCGGTTGCATGAAACTTAGTGCTAGCGTAATAGACACTGTTTTGGAATAACACTATATGTGTATAGTGCCTTTATGAATTCATATGGTCCAATGCTATTGTTTTATGACTAAACTTATGAACTCACTAGCGTTTTGCTAACTTTTAGCATGTTTTTCTCAGAAAATTGATGTTAGATAATTGATGACTATATTTTGGAGGCGCTTGGCAAGTGTCATGGTTTAAGGATCAATGTGACTCTGATAAATTATTTGGGACCGATCTTTATATCTACTTTCGGGCCTTATTTCCGTACTTTTGAATAAATGTAAACTTTGAAGTTTTGGCTAATGAAATGTTTTTATAAAACGGATGAGGTTATTCCATTTTCTTTTGCTTGTGTTGTGTACCAATTTCGTAGCACTCCAATGCTTGTATTGTCTTCCGCTGAACCAAATTTTGGGGGCGTTACACGTTTTCTTTAGCTAACTTTTTTTATTTTACTCGTTTGACCCGTCAAAGATCAAACATATCCCACATTGACACATTCATACTTACATGGGCCAGAATTTCCATGGCTATAAAACTATATGGGAATGTATTTTAAGATAAACTATAAACGGGAAAGTATACCGAGGAAGTCTGCTAATTTGCCAAAAAAGATGGCATAAACGGAAGAAGAAAGAATCTAACAAAAGAAAAATCCATTTAGTGTGATAGCAATTTTTTCATCACTAATACAAAACAAGTGGTCACTATAAGAATTTAAAACTCTATAGCCAATTGATCGACTAACCGATGATGGGAGAGTGGATGGGTTTATTTGTTTGGTGGAAAGTGGCAGCAGGTGTTCACCGGAGATGACAAGTTGGGAGGAAGAGATGGGTGGTTATTGAATAATTATTCGGGGAGCCAGCATGGCCCAATGATTTTTTAAATATTTTTCAGGTAGTAATTCTAGGTACTATTGCATGTAACGTAGGCTTAGCGGTTCTAGAACCATCAATGATTGGTGAACCGGGAGATCCATTTACAACTCCTTTGGAAATATTACCTGAATGATATTTCTTTCCGGTATTTCAAATACTTCGTACGGTACCCAACAAATAATTGGGTGTTCTTTTAATGGTTTCAGTACCCGCGGGATTATTAATAGTGCCCTTTTTAGAGATTGTTAATAAATTCCAAAATGCTTTTCGTCGTCGAGTAATGACAACCGTATTTTATATTGGTACCGTAGTGGCCCTTTGGTTGGGTATTGGTGCAACGCTACCCGTTGATAAATCCCTAACTTTAGGGCGTTTTTGTTAATTGATTCAATTGTGAAATAAAATATCATGACGTATGTATCTAGGGACTAAATTAAAGAGTAAATTACACAGATCAGTTTTGACCGTTAAAAGTTCACCATCTATAATTGTCATTTCACTTCTCTTTATATCTTTTTCTCACATCCTTGCCCACCTCTTCTCTCTGTACCGTTCTTTTCTCACATCCTGCCCAACTTTCTTTATCATACACAGGGAAAATAGTTTTAATGGTTTTGAAAATTTTCAATTTTTTTAAATAAACATCTTCGTTATTCAAGTATATAATACTATACAAATAGAGAAATGAGATTTTGCATCCTTTTATAATCTCTTATATTTTAAAATGAGAAATGCTAAAACGACAAAAATTTTACCAAAAAGCTTTCACATAATGATTTGTAATAAAATGATAAGAGTGAGGATCCCCTCAAGTTGTCTATAACTTGATTGGTCATGTTAAAAAATTACTAGCCATTAGATTTAGGAGTTAACTACATAAATCGTCCATGTAGTTGATGCACAATTGCACATTTTGTCCTTAACTCTCAATAAGTACACCGGTTGTCCCTGTGGTTGTCTATTTTGGATTGATCGGTCCTTTGACCAACTGGTGTTTGTTTTAGCCGTTAAGTCCAAGATTTGCTCTCCACGTGAGGGGCAAAATAGTCCTTTTAACTTTGTACTAAACCTCATGGATGATTTTTGTAATTAGAACTTTTTTTTAACTAACACATATAAAACCGATTTTTTTTTAGTTTAACCCTTAACTAAACTACACACCATAACGCAAATAAATTATCATCTCATCCTCCACCACCACACCATCCACCATATCACTCACCACCACCACCACCACCCCCACTGCATACCACCAACACCCACCATCACCACCCCACATACCACCACCACTACCACCCACCACCAAGTAGGGTGGTGGTAGTCGTGGGTGGTTATGGTTTGTGGTGGTGGTGGAGGTGTTGGGTGGTCGTGGTTATGGTTTGTGGTGGTGGTGGAGGTAGTGTGTGGTCGTGGTTTATGGTGGGTAGTGGTGGTGGTAGTGGGTGGTGGTGGTGGTAGGTGGTGGAGGAGGATGAGATGAAATTTATTTGTTTTTGGTGTGTAGTTTATTTAAGAGTTAAACTAGAAAAAAAAAGTCAGTTACATAAATCGTCCTTGTGGGTTAGTTATAAAAAAAAGTTTAAGTTCTAGTTACCAAAATCGTCCTTGTGGTTTAGCATGAAGTTAAAAGGACTATTTTGACCCTCGCGTGGCTGGACTTAACGGCCAAAATAAACGTCAATTTGGTTAAAGGACCGGTCAATGCAAAATGGACAACCACAGGGACAAATGGTGTACTTATTGAGAGCTATATACGAAAGGTGCAACTGTGTGTCAACCACATGGACGATTTATGTAATTAACTCTAGATTAAATTAAAGGCCAAAGCAAAACATATCAAGTAACTTCTTCAGTTCTTCCCTTTCCTTGAATGTAATTATCTATCTCTGAACATTTTCTACTACCATTTAATTAATTTTCTTCATTCTCATTTCTAATCTACTCAGTTTGCATCAACCCATCTTCATATTCACATAGGCGGAGGTTTGAAGGGACCAATAAGGGTGTTGGCCCTCCTAGAGTTTGGTCAATAGTGTAGGTTTGCATTGACGGACCCATGATTTTTAAGAGGGTGTTCCACAAAAGAAATATTTGGCTAACTAAAGTTACACCGTAAGAAACGAAAGTAGCAAAAAAAATTGGGGGTTGCACATACCACAAAAATGGTAGTTTGAAATCTTTTTGCGCTTTGTGACCTAAAATTGGGTGTAGCCCGTGCCACACTGTAACACCCCCAAATTACTGCAGCGGAACGGTAGAGTAAAGGGGATATTACTTCATAATATAGATCAAGGTATAGAAAACGACCTCTAAATGAGACGTTTTAAAATGTTACCATTTGAATTATTAAAATCAGAGTTATGACAATAAGTTCCAAAGTAAAGTTACATAAAAGTTTTCAAAGTGTATCAAATGATAAAGATAAGATATAAGTCTTCAAAGTATGCAATTGACTCTAGAATCCATGCATCCACTATCGCCTTAATAACCTGAGATAAACATGCTAAAAAGTGTCAACCAATGGTTGGTGAGTTCATAGAGTTTAGTTAGACTATAAAGCATTTGAATAAAGATTTCACCGCAAAGACATTGTAAATCCACTCAGTCCCAAGCCCTGCCCATACAAGACTTGCAACCTGTGTGTTTACAATCCACTGCTAACATAGTATAGATAGAACAAGTACATATATGTATGTAAATACGTATCATAGGATGAATATGACTAAGACTAGAACTAGAACAATTAGGACAAGTACAGATGTGTATAGAAATACGTTATCAATGTATAAATAGGGCAAGTACAGATGTGTATAGAAATACGTTATCAATGTATGAATAGGACAAGTACAGATGTGTATAGAAATACGTTATCAATGTATGGATAGGACAGATGTGTATATAAATATATATCAATGTCATAAGTATTTTGAGTACTTGCAAAAGTAAATAAATATAGTTTGAGCATGTATCTCCCCCAAAGAGTAAATCAAAACGTATAAAAGTAGGGGCTATGAATTCTCACAGTAATATGTAAAGGTTTTTAATACTTCTAAAAGTAATTGAAAGTAGTTAAGCATGTATCTCCCCCAAAGAGTTATTAAACAATTTAATGATAGAAACAGTGGGGCTATGACTCACGGTAAATCTTGAAAGTTTCTAAAGTACTTGAAAAAGTAGATAAATATAGTTAAGCTCTATCTCCCCCAAAGAGTAAATCAAAACGTATAAAAGTAGGGGCTATGAATTCTCACCTTAGCTGTAAAAGTCAAGGTATTGTGATGTTATGTCAATAGTATCACGGGAACGGCTCCAACACACGACCTGAATAATAGGGAAGTATGAGATTTCGATGGTTTAAGATTGACTTGATGTGAATAATGATCGTTAAAGAACATCGGAGAACGAATCGGATCACGATGTGAATGAATAATATGCTTAAAATGCTTAAAGTTCAAAAATATAATCTTTGAAGTGTTACTTATGGTGTGTGGGTTTTATTATCATTTGAATATTCGTTAGTGTTTTATATTTATTCATTATGAATAACGTCGGCATATAAATACATATCAAATTTGTTGTATTCATATAAGGAAAGAAAATTTTGACATGATAAGTTGAAAGTATAAGCTTTTGATAATATTAGAAAGTTTACAATCTCACCCTTAACTTATATACAAGTTACACTTTTAACCCAATATTAAAAATATTCACAATTTTAGTCCAAAATGTCCAATTTACATCTTTTACTCCAACTTTATGTTATTTATAGTTTTAGTCCTTAGTTTTAAATTAAATTTCATAATTTTCTGTTTCGAACACCCTATTTCCAGAATTTACACTTTTGACCCTATGTTTCGCAAAATTTGCATTTTTAGTCCAAAGTTCATAAATCATATAATTACATCTCCTTTCTATTCATTAAACCTGTTGCCATTCGAATTCTATATTTGAGGAGTCATTGGGCTTTAGGCCCAACAAGAGCTGCGCTTTGGTTTGTAGTAGAAAAAAAAGAAACCATGCAGTAGAAGAGAAAATATATATATATATATATATATATATATATATATATATATATATATATATATATATATATATATATATATATATATATGGTCTCTACTGCCACCTCTTAGGTTCGATCCTAGGTCTCTTGTCTATGAACCCACGACACAACCAAATGAGCCAAGGCTCCCTTGTATTATGTTTGTATCTCATACGCATGATAAGGGTCTCGATATGGGTTTAGTTTGCATGTTTTCTTTTCGATACAATAAGGATTTACGGAGTTTATTTTAGTTAAGGATCAAACAGTTAGGTTGTTCGGATTCATAAGTCATATTATCGTTATTTGAATATACAAGTTAACTGATTTGAATAAGTAAGTTGTTGGGTATAATGGGTAACTTTGTGTTGCAATATGAGAATATAGATAAATTGATAAACTGTATAGTTCATATCATTCAAATACAAATATATCTCTTTAGCTACCATGAAGCCTGGGTTTTTATTTGGTCTCGACAATGATTTCCTTTTTATGTTCTAGTTCCACTGAGTAAAGTTGTGCTTGATTCCTTTCTCTAGTTAACGCATATATATATATATATATATATATATATATATATATATATATATATATATATATATATATATATATATATATATATATATATATATATATATATTTACATGCATGTGTGGCTCATATAAAGTGAAGGGTACGTGATCATTTTGTGAAACGAGGACATGTGATAGTAGTTTGTACCATGCGTGTGTCTACTAATGAAAGTGTTGACGAGTAGGAATTGAAATGAAAGTAACACTTACAACACCAAGAAGGTGGTACGAGGGTCGAATGGAAAGGTGGCGATGAGAACCAAAGAGAGCAAGGAAACCCGACGTTTCTTCTTCCAAATCAAACCCGTACTCAAACCAAACTCCTAGTGAACCTTTACGAGACTTTGTTAGCATTTAAATTATAAATGTAAAGTGATGGTCATTTCTACTAATAAAACTTTGTGTCGTGTAACAATAGGATAGTTTACTAAGTTGGGCTTTTGGTCTAAATGATATGAAATTGGTATTGTCTAAATGTCTAATGTACAGCCCATGAGCCAAAAGCCCAACTGAAAGCCCATAGAAGGACCTAGGGCGTCACCTTGTGTCTATAAATAGCACACTCTCACCTCAAATCATGTGTGCCTCATAGTAGAGTATAGGTGAGAGTGTGTGTGAGCTCTGAGTGTTTGTTTGTTATTTCCTTTCAAAGTTTAATAAACATTCGGTATTCATTTAATATATACGATCCACACCTCTTTCTTATCTCTTGTTCTTGTGAGTGTCACGTATTATATAGTATAGAGGTTAGTTTGTGCGATAAAGATATTAGTCTAGTGCTCTACAAGTGGTATCAATAAGCCAAACAACGAGTTAGGAGTTTAGTTGCTTCAGTTTTGAATCAAAGTTCACATAAAGTTGCGTTTTTCTCTTCATAAAATGTGTATTTTTTGTGTTCCTTTTGATATTACGCGAGTTTAAAAGAAAAAGGTGATAGATTTTAGTTGTTAGCGTGGTTATTTAGTGATTTTTGGTCTTTTTCATTCAGTAATAATCTTCAAATTCGAGCCTTGTATCAAAAAGTTTTAAGCTTTGTGTCAAAAAATTGGTTCTACAACATATTGGCGAAAAAAGGTTTTAGCTTTATTAGTTTGTACGAGATTTTGAGGTTTGTTGATCAAGAAAAAAGCTACAAAAAGTTGCGTTGTGGAAGTATCTTCGACCTACAAAATATCTACTTTCTTGTATAAGAATTTAGATAAAAAGGGGTTTATAGAAATTCTTGTGTATAAGAATTTCTATAAAAGAGGGTTCATAGAAATTGTAAATTTATATAGGAATTGTGAATTCTATTGCAAATCTGGTAAAAGCAATCTATCGCAAATCTGGTAATAGGATTCTATCGCAATTCTGCTCACAGACTCTAGCGCAATTGTCCTAAAGTCAAAGCTTTCGCAATTGATTGGTCAAACTCTTATCGCAATTGTCACCAGGATTCTTATCGCAATTGTCCCAAGTAAATCTATCGCAATTCTCACTGAGTGGAATTATCGCAATTCTTGGGTCAGTCTTATCGCAATTTTAGGTTGAGGAAATTATCGCAATTGTGGCATTTAAGATTCTTTCGCAATTGTCATTTAGACTTTCTATCACAATTGTTAGAAAAGTGTTGCAACTTAATAAATTTTCTAAATTCGACTTGCATTTAATTTCTACAACATCAAATGGGAACTCGGTATTCTCTCACTTGTATAAGTGTGACGAATACTTCGACAAGGATTATATCTACTAATTTGTATAAATTAGTTAGATCTTTTATATATATTACAAATTTATATAAATTGCATATTTCTATATAAATTGACATTTTGCCAAAATTTGTATAAATTTTGTCTAAATTAAGATTTCTATAAAAATTGTGGATTTATCTATATCGAAATTTACATAACTTTGTCGAATTTGTGAACTTTTGATCTTGTCTAAATTATAGTCTTGTCAAATTTTAGTTACTTTATTTAAATTGCTACGTTTATCTAAATTGTTATAGTTTATCTAAATTGCAAGTAACCTCAAACGATCTTCAACAAAGGACCAAGACTTCACAACAACAACTGAGTTCAACCTTCGCCAACCACAACTCCTAGTTCGTTGTAACGATCCAAGGACAACTTTTTCATACCAAAAATGTCTTTTCTCACCAATTTCATTTCATCAACTGATATGGATCCTCTCGTTCAATTCTTTGCTCCATATCCTAAGACTGAGAAAACGGTGACTGAGACTGAGACTGAGGAAACATTGTTTGAGACTGAGAAGTTGTCAACTGATAATGAACAAAACATTGAAGAAAATGAGCTTCCAGAGCACTTAAAATCACTTGACTTGAGATTTCCCATTGCATTTGCTGCACATATGAAGTGATGGTCAGAAATGGAACGAAGTGCTGAAGCATTGGTTGAGTCTAAGTCAGATGCACCTGAAAATGCTACGGGTAATCAAATGCAAAATGCAGGGCAGTATGATGGAAATCAAAGGGGTCAGATTGTGAATCAGAACGTGGTTAGTCCAAATGGGAATTATTGTTTAATGACTACAATTCAGAAACCTACATCTGAAATTCACAGTGGTGATATTGGTGAGCTTGCAATGGGAATGCAATGACAAAGCTTAAAAAGCTCCAGTACATGTTGATGCTAGCCAAAAAGGAAGATTCAGGTACACCATTGACTGTTGAGGAATATGACTTCATGGTTTCAACAAAAGTTAATGATAATGCAGCAGATCTCACTGGAAACTTCAACTTTATGGCTAATCAGCAAGAAACAACATCGTGCAGTGATTCTGACATTCCTCCTACTTATGACACAGAACCACTCCATGAGGTACAAAATCCGTTTGCTCATGAAAAGCCACATTCTGTGCCTCTCGAACCTAATTATGATACATATGTGGGGGAGCAAGTTATTAACAATGTCAACTATGAAACCCCATGTATGGATCCTAATGAAGTTCAAGTTGCACAAAATGATGCTAATGATGAGGAAACCCGTGCTCTCTTTGAATCATTACTGAATAATTGTCACATTGAGATTGAAAAAGTGAAAAAGGTCAATCGCGATCTTATGACCGCAAATGTGAAATTGACCGCTGAGCTTGAGAGGTATAAGTGTTAGCATTTATATTTTTAGAAAGTGATGGTCATTTGTATTTGTTTTAAATTGTGTGTCGTGTAGGAATAGCCAAGTATGTAAAGGCTTGTGTTGGACTTTGTAAAGAAAAGTTCAAGAAATATAACAAAAGCCCAAGTCCAACACAAGCCCACCACAAAGCCTTTTAGGGCAACAAAGGCTTCCCATTTCCTATAAATACCACACACTCTCACCATTTCATGTGTACCTCTAAGGATAGTATAGGTGTGAGAGTGTGTGTGTGTGTGTGTTTTACTTTTGTATTGTTCTCTTATGGTTATGAAAGCATTCAACTAGTATTTCATTTACATGCATCATTCTTCTTCATCTATTCTATTCTCTTATTTACTTAGAGTGTCACGGTTAGAGTAGTATTAATATAGTTTGTAGTTTGTTGTTTTAAGGTTGGTCTTGATTCGAATAAGGCGTTACAAGTGGTATCATTCGACAAAAATTGATCTAGGATTGTTGTGTGTCATTTTTTATTCAAATCCAAGTAAAAGTTGCGTATTTTTTCATTAAAAGTCGTTTCCTTTTATTTGTTTTTGAGTTTTACGTATAAAAGGTTCAAGCTTTTTTGTTATTAAGTGAGTTTTAGAAAAAGTTGATAGCTTTTTTGGTTTAACGAGAGGTTATGGAAAAAAGTTAGTAAATTTGTGGTTTAACGTGAGTTATAAAAGTTGTGATCGTGGGTACAAGGTGCTAAAAAGGTTCAAAGTTCGATTCTCCATCTTTGCGGATTAATTTTATTGCGTTTCTTGTATAAGAAAAGTAATAAAATCAAGCTTCTCATCATTGGAAAATATCCAATCCTTGTATAAGGATTGCGATATAAAATGGTTTGTCGAAATCTAGTTTGCGACAAATAGGGGTTTATCGCAATCTAAATTGCGACAAAAGAGGGTTTGTCGAAATTGAATCTAGTCAGTTTATCGCAATTCAGACTCAACTATTTTATCGCAATTCAGAAAGTCAAGTTTTATCGCAAATCAAAACAGAGCCTTTTATCGCAATTCAAAACGTGGGATTTTATCGCAATTGCTGTCTTATTGCAAACTCTGTCCGATATCTCTATCGCAAACGCTTATCGGGTAGGATTATCGCAATTGATCTCGGACAAAGGTGACCTTTTGGATTGTGGCAGATTTGGTCCCTCGCATTTGCAGCAGTCTTTGTGCACTTTCAGAATTGACAGTTTCAGCCCTCGCACTTTACTTAAACCATATGCTACATGTCACAATATTGAAATGTTTGATATGTTACCTCAAGAGGAACAACATCCTGCGACTCCTAATCTCACTTACGATACATATATGGACGAACCAAGTTGTAGCAATACTAATTTGGCCACTCCAGACATAGATCCTAATGGAGGCTTCGTGTCACAGCATACTGAGACTGAAGAGGAAACACATGCTTTATTTGAGTCATTATTGCAAAATTGTAGTATTGAGATTGAAAAGGTCAAAAAGATCAATCGCGATGTTAAGGCCGCGAATGAAAAATTGACCACTGAGCTTGAGAGATATAAGGTGAACGAAAAAGCTTTTGAATTTAACAACAAACGACCGTCAGAACTTGAAATTGGTTATAGAGACTTTGTTTTGAGGGAAAAACATTTGAAAATCAAGTATGACACACTTGATGTGAATTTGAACATGAAAATAAAATCCTTAAAAACGGAAATTTCTGAATTAACCAACCAACTTTCTAAACAAAAAACAACTTGCTCGGATCTTGAAAAAGAAAAGAAAGAGTTGCATGCAAGGTTTTCAAAACGTGAAAATGAACTTCTTGATGAAATTCTTGACAAACAGGAAACCATTAAAAAGTTGGAAGAATTGCTTGTAAAAATGGGTCATTCTACACAAACAATAAACTTGTTAATTAACGATCCAAACTCATTTTTACATACAATGAAGAAAATGGCTTTCGGTTGTGAAAACCCTTACTATCTGTGGAGATTGTGTGCTCGAGGCTTGTTAGACCTCATATCTTGGATAACAACAATAACACTGAATAAATCAATACTACGCAGCGAAATAAACAAAAACTTCATTATTATTGCTACAAGGTATTCCTCGTCATCATCTCTACTCTAACCAATACAAACACCAAACCTAGGCATCCATTGTGGGAACTTGATGCCTAGAACCCGACCTTAACCTTTTAGTCGACTACATTATTGACACACACATATAAAACCAATACCCTGTATCTCTTTATATACTAGAGATACCTAGGGTTTACAAAGAATATTCCTAGAATAATAAAAGATTTGCTGTAATCTTTTCTTTCTTTGAAGTTTCATCCTTTGTCATCTTTAGTCCTTCATCTTTCATCTTTTGTCCATATCAACTCTAAATAATAATTCCTAACAATCTTCCCCTAGTTGATATGACAAAACCAACGATATGAAAGATGATCTTCCCCTTAATCCATGCATATCATCAAGGCTCTTCAAGCTGCAATCTTCAATAAATCTTCTTCCCCTTTTTGTCATCATCAAATAGGGGACAAAAATATGCAACCTTGATCATTACACCACGAATCAATATCACACGACCAATCCATCATTCCAATGTTTCAAATTACCCACCATTAAGTTTTCCGCACTATAAATGAACTTGAAACAGTAGAAATCAAAACCAGCAGTAGTAATACCAACTAGCAGTAGAAAAACCTTCACCTTGATGTAGTATAACCTCGATGTATTGAAGAAGAAAACTAACCATTACCCATCCGATGCTGAAGTAGAATAACCCAAACTCATGTCTTAAATATAACTGCGAACGTATACCCAATCCGATGTATAGGGAGATCGCAATCTCTTGACAATGTGAACACTGAGCATAATAACGTAACTCCTTCAAGTGTTCGTCAATTCGTAGATATATTAAGAACATAAACCCAAATAATTCCACTTCATCTTCAAATAAGTAACGAATAATCTTCATCACCAATAAATAAAAGCCATAAAAACCAAAATCAAATCCAAACATCCTCCTGTGTGTGTGTTTCTTCCCTCTGTGTGTGTGTTTGTTTTGGAATCACCAATTCTAAATCAATAACCAATCTCCAATCAACAACATATACGCTTCCCCTCACTTTAGAAGCCTATGCTCGAGCAGTACCAACCAGCAGTATAAACTGTTCATCCTCCAAAGCTAGCAGTACTAACTGTTCAACGAACATTACTAATTTCGAAACCCAACAGTACTAACTCTGATACCACTTGACCGGATCTACACACACTCCTTGTGTTAGATGTGATACGTAGAATTATACTTAGTCTAGCACGCGGAATTTACTAGCTAGCACTTAGAAGATCTTGTGTGTTTTGTATGAATTGAATAAACAAAGAATAACACAGAATAATAACTTCCAACGATTCAATATTATTAGCAAATAATACGAGTGATCTTCCTATCACTAGGGTTTACAACCTTGTATCTTTCTAATACGTATGAACTCTATCGTATTCGTGTATTGTGTCTATTGTATTGTGTTTTAAAACCTTAACCTAGGCAATCCTTTTATAGACCAAGGATTCCTGTACAAGATAACTATCAATCTATTCTTATACGATATACACAATATATTTTCCATAATTATCTACTTTACATAAATCATAAACAGTCTTAACTCTTCTCTCAGCAGACTTAATTGCTCATGTCTTCAACACTCTTCAGCAGTCTTAACTTCAATCTTCAACAGTCCCAACTGTTACCTCCAACAGTCTTAACTGCTTAAGCTTAATTCCTAACAATCCTCCCCTAAACTTATGATTTCACTCCAATCATTAAGTTTCTTCAAATTAAGCTTCTTCTTCTTAATGCTGAAAATTCTTTCAAATACCCATCAAGCAAATCTTTTAGATCTTGCTATCACTTCTTGTGCAAGGTTGAATATCTTTGCCACTAGCATATCAGCCATCTCAGACTCTTCATTAGCTTCCAGTCTAACACATGCCAGCATTGTCAAAACACCTGGTCTGAGTGGATAATATTTTTCAACCAGCATATATATCTCTATTCCTTCCTTTGTAGATACTCTGTGTACTCCACATGTACTAAATAACTTCCAAGAAATATCCTTGACTTGAGCTTGAAATCTCTAAATCGATTCTCCACCATCTGGTTCATACAATCTCTTCAATTGAACCCATAGTTCTTTGTCTTTATCTTCAACTGGATCAATATCTCTGAACTTCTCTTTTACTAAACTCCAAAGTTGATTTAGATCTTCTCTGTCAAAGCCTTTAAGCAAATCTTCAAACAACTTATATCTTTCAGAAATATCTCCTAACCTGATAATCTTCCATCCCTTCATCCTTCCATCAGTAAACACTTACCAGTCAATTATTGGATGTTTGACCTGCAAAGGTTTAATGTGAGAATACTCTGGAATAATCACCATCATGCTTTTGATTTTCTCATCAGTTAATCCTTCTTCATCAGACTTTTGTTTCTTAGCAACTTCTGATTCCATAGACTCTGCTTCCCTCTTCTTACCTATTTTGAAACTTCTTCTTGGAGAATTCAAAATAGCATAAGTTTCACAGAATTCTTTTTCAATTATAGCATAAGACATTCCCTTGAAATCTTTCATTGAGTAATTTGCTGATTTCTTCAAATAATGCTTCATATCCTCAACAAGTTCTCTCTTTGTAGGTAACTTTGTCTTGTACCCTGACTTCTGGCTTTCTCTTATTCTATGAATCAGATCTTCCCACTTTGTAACTTCATTCTTCTTGAGTATAAATTCCTTAAGCTCCTCTGTCTTCTCATCTTCATTCAATTCTTGATCTCTAAGAACCATAGAAGCTTGTGCTCTTACCATCACATCAGAATCTAGAAAATATTGCAACTATTCATTGAATTCTTCTTGATCTACTTCATTTGATCTTTTTCTTTCCATGAATTCAGCTATATTCCTTATATCATCAGCAGCCAATTTCCTTGCAAATTCTTCATCATGATCCATCTGGGCTTGTTTAGCTTCCTTTTCAACTTCCTTATCAGCCAAATATTCTTCTAACATTTGCCTTGCAACCTCTGCATCATGATCTATCTGTTCTTTAGTTTTTGGTTTCAACCTTTTAAGCCTTTCAAGTTCTTGAATAGCAGCCACTTCTTCAGATGTCATAGGATTCTTTCCTTTATCTACTCTTCTCTTGAAATCTTTTTCATCAGAAGTTTCTTCAGTTTGAACTGCTTGTTGCTCTGACTCAGCAGTTTGAACTGTTACTTGCTCTGTCTCTTGCTCTGTCTCTCTAAAAATGCAACCTGGTTGTGACGTTTAACAAACTCCAATCTTGCCATTCTTAGCAGTAAATATTAGTTAAAAGTCGTAAATAGTAATAATGTTGAGTTAAAAATAGAAGATGAAAGTAATATTGAGAGTTTATGGAGAGAGTTAGGGTTTTAAGTTGACCGACTTAAAGAATATGGTAACTAGTTATTTTAGTATAAGGATATAATAAAATAAAAGTTAAAATATCTATAAGAGGATCCCTTGAAATCCATAATTCATCCAGTAAAAATCGCAACAAACCGCCAACGGCTAGTTTTTACTCCAAAATTAATTACCGACACGTCAGTCATAACGGCTAGTTGAACCGTACCAATATTTTGTACTAACCGTCTCAACTGTTGAAAAATTTTTATTGAGCCGTCCCAACTTTTTGAAATAAGAATTTTAAAATAACATGGCTCATACATAGTTTTTAGCAAACTATCAGCTATCAACGGATTTGATATGTCTTTACCAATAGCCGTTTGCTTTGGACTAGCCAACTCTTCACCTTTAGATATGGTGAGCTGATAACCATACAATTTTTGGTAAATTGTCAACCATAAACGGATTTGATTAGTCTTTACCAGAAACCGTTTGCTCTGGACTAGTTGGTTCTTATGTGGATAAGACATGGTGAACCAATTACCATTTGTTGTATGCAAGAATCACATACTAATCTCCAGAACACCATTTAGTCCAAAACATCAAGCATTCATAATCCCTTGGTGTTTACTCTCCAATCCTGCAATTGTTAGTCTAAAAACAAAGAAACCAAATACAAGCATATGACTAACAATGCATAAAACAAGAAAAATTAGTTTTCTTGTCGAACCAAGCCAAAACAGACTTAGGCTTTCCTCTAGCATCAACATAATTCATTCTTTTCAAAACAGTCTTAGCACCATTAGGTTGAATTGGTCTCCATACCCAACATGCTGAAGCATTCACCCCATTACCCATGTTTCCCTTAGCAGTGTTTTTATTCACATCAGTACCAATTACCTTGCTAGTAGTTGGAACTGCTGGCTTGGCAGTTGTTACCTTAGGTTTCCAAACTTGGTTTTTCACCACTGCTTTCTCATAAAAAGTTCTTTTACCAGTTTTGTATGATGGTTTAAAAACATTTATTAGATTTTGAACTGGTGGCCTTGGGTGAATCTGTCTCATAGGTCTGACAGTTGGAACTGCTGGTCTAGCAGTTGGAACTGCTCTAGGTCCAGACCTCAAAAGAACTGATCTAGGTATCATCTTATCATTCCTAGGAGGAGTTTTAGGTCCCTCTAGACACATGCTCTTGTTTGAATACCCTCTAACATAATTATCACAAAAAGCTGTAAGATGATCAAAGCTACCACAAGAGTAACAAACTTTCCTATAGCACACAAAATCCTTTCCTAATTGATGGATTTGAGGTCATTCCAATTCCTCTGGTTACCTCTTGGCTTGTTTGTGGTCCTATACATCTCTGCATACCTAACTGTTGGTCTAAAAGGTTTGGCATTTGAACTAGGCCTAACAGTCTCAGGTGTTAGCTTTTATATTTTTTTAGAAAGTGATGGTCATTTGTGTGTATTCTATATAGTGTGTCGTGTGGAATTATCAAGCTATGTAAAGGCTTGTCTTGGACTTTGTAATAAAAATGCTCAAGTAAAGAACATAAGCCCATGTCCAACACAAGCCCACCCAAGGCATTTTAGGGCAACAAAGGCCATCCCATCTCCTATAAATACCACACTCTCACACTCATTTTGTGTGCCTCTAAGTCTTGTAAAGGTGTGAGAGTGTGTGTGTGTTTTGTAATTTTCTCTAAGTTCTATTATGGCAATATAAGCATTCGACTAGAGTTTTATTTACACGCATCATCTTCTCTTTTCATCTTTACTATTCTTCTTTATCATTAGAGTGTCACGTTATTGTTTAGAGTAGTATTAATATAGTTTTAGTTTTTTGTTTAAGGTTCGGTTATTTCTAGGTTTACAAGTGGTATCAATCGCCAAACATAGATTTAGGTAATCGTTGTGTTTGTTTTGCAATTTACGTGGGTATTTTAAGCAAAAAAGTTGAATTTTTTTGTTGTTTTGGTGCGTATTAGATAAAAAGGTTGTAACTTTTTGTGGTTTACGTGCGTTTAAGGGAAAAAGACGTGATTTGTGTGAGTTTAACGTGGGTTTGTGAAGTGTTGCGCATAAAAAGTTCATCATCAAAGGTCCAAAGTTCGAATCTGCTTGCTTCTAATTCATTTTTATCATTTCTTGTACAAGAAATCTGATAAAAAGGGTCCCACAACGTCCTTGATAATCCACTTTCTTGTATAAGAAAGTTGATTCGAAGTGCCCCAATTGCGATAAGTTAGGGTTTTATCGCAGTTGAGACTTGGCTGTTTATCGCAGTTCATCAAACTGAACCTATCGCAGTTGAGACTTGGCTGTTTATCGCAGTTCATCAAACTGAACCTATCGCAGTTGAGACTTGGCTGTTTATCGCAGTTCATCAAGCTGAAACTATCGCAGTTGAGACTTCGCAGTTTATCGCAGTTCACAAAGTCTCTATCACAATTGATGCTCGGGAGAATTATCGCTATTCAGATCTCGGACAACAAAGGTTTATCGCGATTACTTCTCGGACAACAAGGAACTTTCGCATTTGGCAGTCTTGACCCTTGCACTATACATAAACTTTGTTCAACTTAAATAACTTTTATAAATTTGTTTCGATCGTGATTTCTTCAACAACAAAAGTGAACTCGGTATTTTTGCGCTTGTATAAGTGTAGAAAATACTTCGACAATCGGATATCTACTCTCTTGTATAAGAGTGTTAGATCGTTTTATATAAATTATCAATTTATATAAATTAGATATTTCTATCTAAATTGAAATTTTACCATAATTTGTATAAATTCTGGTCAAATTGAAATTTCTATAGAAATTGATATTTTATCTAAATTCTAATTTACATAACTTTTGTCGATTCTGTAATCTTTTGTTTTTGTTTAAATTATTGTCTAGTCAAATTTAGTAACTTTATTTAAATTGCTTTGTTTATCTAAATTGTAAACTCAAAGATCATCAACAACATCATCAAAGCTTTATCTTAAACAATCACAACACCTATTTCTTTGCATCGATCCTGAATCAATCAACCTTATCATACAACAACAACAATGACTACTCAACAAGACATCCATGCAGCTGGTGCTGAAAACCGTCCTCTCATGCTAGAGAAAGGTAGTTATCTTCCATGGACAAGCCGTATGCTTCGTTACTTGAAAACAAAACCTAATGGACAAGGCAAACTTCTGATCAACTCCATCAAGAATGGTCCTTTCAAACCTCGTCAGATTCAAGAAGCTGGTGATCCGAATCAAAATCCTCCTGTTCCACCATCTTGTCGTGATCAGAAAGAAGAAGAGTACACAGAAGAGGATCGGAAATAGATTGAAGCAGATGACTTAGCCATGCACCTAATTCAACTTGGTTTACCACAAGAGATCTTTTGTGCTGTTGACAGCTGTGAAACTGCTTATGATATGTGGGAACGAGTTAGGAGGCTATGTCATGGAACTGAAATTGGTCAACAAGACATTGAAAACAAGCTTCTAACTGAATGGGAGAAATTTTCATCCACTCCAGCTGAACCAATTGAAATCTACTACACAAGGTTTTGCACTATCATGAATGAGCTCATAAGGAACAACTTAACACCAAAATAGATTGTCCAAAACATCAAGTTTCTTAACAACCTTCCAGAAGAATGGGGACGATATGTTACAATTGTTAATCAGACAAAGAACCTTCATGAAGTGAATTATGATCAGCTCTATGATTTCTTGAAACAAAACCAAAAAGAGGCAGATGAGGTTAGGAAAGAAATGCTTGCCAAAAAACATGATCCTTTAGCATTACTTGCTCAGTCACCATCTACAGTGAACACATCATCATCATCAACTCTCACTCAGAACTACATGCCACATGAATACTCTCCACAAACTGCTATCTTCCCACAACAACAATTCTATCCTCATGAACAACAAGTCATTCCACAACAACAATACCCAGAATCACCATACAATCCTAATGATGACATGTCTGCACTGTCTCAAGAATTCACCATTCTATCAAGAGTTGTCCAAGGACGCTATTCCACACCTACCAACAACAATCAAAGGATTGCATCGAACACTCGCTACAGGCAGTTTGCTCAACCGGGTTTCAACATGGGTCAACAAGGACAAATGATTGGAGGTTATGGGAATCAACAAGGATATGCTCCTCATATGGGTAATCAAAATACAAGGCAGTATATGGGAAATCAAAATACAGGTCAGTTTATGGGTAATCAGAATCAGATAGGTCAAGTTGTTGGAAATAGAAGAGGTCAGAATATGGGAAATCAGGTTGGGAATGTTGCTGCTCCAGTTGCTGGGAATGCTGGGAATATGAATCAAGGAAATGTGTTGAAATGTTTTAACTGTCAGGGTACTGGTCATATAGCAAGAAACTGTCCCTCCAAGCCAAAAAAGAAAGATCCTGAGTATCTTCAGAAAGCTTTGCTCTTAGCTCAGAAGGACAAGGCAGGGTTTCAGTTAAGTGCTGAGGAAAATGATTTCATGGCACTAATGGATGACTCAGAGGATTTGGAGGATATCGATGCCAACTGCATCTTCATGGCAAATCTTCAAGAGGTTAAATATGACACGGATTCTGAAGCACCTCCTGCTTATGATGCTAATGTGATATCTGAGGTACCTACATATACTACATGTCACAATAATGAAATATTTGATATGACACCTCAACAAGAACAGCATCCTGCAACTCCTACTCTCATTTATGATACATATATGGACTCCCCAAGTTGTAGTAATACTAATTTGGCTACTCCAGATATGAATCCTAATGGTGACTTCGAGTCACAGCATACTGAGACTGAAGAGGAAACACGTGCTTTATTTGAATCATTATTGCAAAATTGTGGTATTGAAATTGAAAAGGTCAAAAAGATCAATAGCGATGTTAAGGCCGCTAATGAAAAATTGACCACTGAGCTTGAGAGATACAAGGTGAACGAAAAAGCTTTTGAATTTCACCACAAACGACTGTCAGAACTTGAAAATGGTTACAGTGATTCTGTTTCAAGGGAAAAACATTTGCAAATCAAATACGACACTCTTGATGTTAAATTGAACATGCAAATTAAATCCTTAAAAGCAGAAATTTCTGATTTAACCAACCAACTTTCTAAACAAAAATCAAATTGTTCTGATCTTGAAAAAGAAAAGAAAGAGTTGCATTCAAAGTTTTCAAAACGAGAAGATGAACTTCTTGATGAAGTACTTGACAAACAGGAAACTATTAAAAAGTTGGACGAAATGCTTGTAAAAACGGGTCATTCAACTCAAACGATTAATATGATAATTAACGACAAAAACCCAATTTTACACACAAGAAAGAAAATGGCTCTCGGTTGTGAAAACCCTTGTTATCTCAAGAAAGCTCAGAAAGAACAGAATGTGCTATATAATGGTAATCTTATAAATGATGTGCATGATCCACCTACTTGTTATGATTCCTATGAAACGATTGAGCTTAAGAAAGAGAGTCGAAACAAAATGAGACAATTAAATAGAGAAATCAAACCAATTGATTATAATGAAGCAAACAAACTTGCTGGTGTTCATCTTGTTAAAAAGGAGTCACCTTTGTTTTTCAAAAAACCAGTGGCTGCCACAAAGTTCAAAGTTGTGTCAAAACACCTTTCTAACATCAAACAAATGTACTCTACCGACACTTCCGCAAGTGAAGCTAGAATACTTTTAGCCGAACTTAAAAGGAGAGTTGAAATGCTTCAAGATGTTGTGGCAACCAAAACTAATACTAAAATCAATGATTGGTTTTCAAGTTTTCAAACTGAACAGAAAAAGATGTTCAAAACAGAGATTACTCCCATTGTATCTGGCATACATGCAAGAGCAATTCATGTTGAGAACGCAATTATCAAAGAAGTAACTGAATTTGTCAAGGACCACACATCCTTGGTAATTGAAGCCAATGAAAACATTGAAAAAATCAAAGTTTTGGAAAAACAAAATGACGCACTCTCTGAAGAAGCTCTTTCAACTGATATTATGTCCATTATTTATCAAATGTATTCTGTCGAAGACGATGAAAGACTTCGAGCTGAGACTTCCCAAATTGTTTCAAAATATGAAAATGCTCTTGCAAAGCTTGAAAAAGAAAATGTCACATATTTTAAACAACTGGATAAGAAAAAGGAAGAATGCAAGTATGACAAATTGTCGTATGAGCGGTCCTACAAAAACATGCAAAAACAAATTGATCTTTTGAAGTCTCAGCTTGAATGTCAAAAAGGGAAGGGTGAAGAAATTATTGCAAAACCAAAAATGTCAATTTCACAATCTGCTCCTTCACCCTTGCCCAAAGAAAAAGTAAAAGAGAAAGTAGTTGTCGAAACACCAAATGTGATAGCACCTGGACTTTATAGGATTAGTACCACTATTGCATCTACCTCTACATCTAAAACATATAGGGCGATAGACAAAAGTGTTAAGGAAAATCCAAAAGAGACTAGGAAAGCTAACACTGATTCAAAGGACAACAAGATAAATCCTAATGAGTGTGCCTTACCTTCTACAGGAGTAGAAAGTACCTCTAAAAGCAGCAGACCAAAGCCTAGGAGCAATACAAGGAATAGAGTCGCGCCTGCTTCTAAGAGTGAAACCAAGAATAAAACGAAAGAAGTAGAAGAACACCCTAGGATTTTATCACTTTCCAAGAAGAAACTTATGTCATCTGAATGTAATTTTAAAGACAATATTTCTAGTGCATGTAATGAACCTGTTTGTTTAATGAACAAGAAATCTTTGTCTGAAAATGTGTGTGATGATATTGTTTCTAATGTTGTACATGTGAATGATAAGCCTGCTAAGATAGATGTTCCTTCAGAAAATACAGCTAAGACTAGATACATTCAAAGACTTATTGCAAAGTCTAGGAAAACAACTTGTAGTCTGCTGCCTAGGGACTATCTTAAGATGTGCGTATGGATTCCTACGGGTAGAGAATTCAGTCTAGAAAATGGTAGAATAGAAATGGCTAAGGAAGAACCAGTAAAAACCGTCTATGATTGTATTTCTCCTGTTATCCCTAACCCCATGGAACCAAATGATAAACGGTTTCCAAATGCATAAACATCTGTTATTGGCAGGTTATCGAAATTTGTTTTTGGATCGTCGACTCGGGTTGCTCCAAGCACATGACCGGGAATCTGAAGCTGCTGATCAACTTTGTATGGAAGTTCATGGGAACAGTTTGGTTTGGAAATGATCATGTAGCAGCTATTCTGGGTTATGGAGATCTACTGTTTGGGAATTTTTTAATCACTCGAGTTTACTATGTCGAATGATTGGGACACAACCTGTTTTCTGTCGGACAATTTTGTGATGCGGATTTAGAGGTTGCATTCAGAAGAAATACATGTTTCGTTAGGAACTTGGTTGGTGATGATCTCTTAACCGGAAATCATGGAACCAATCTCTATGCTATCGACATAAACCAAATGGCCTCGTCATCACCAATTTGTCTTATGACAAGAGCTGACGACACTAAGTCCTGGTTGTGGCACAGACGCCTTTCCCATCTCAACTTTGACACGATAACAAAGCTTGCCAAAGAAAACATCGTCACCGGTCTTCCTAAATTCAAATACACCAAAGAACACTTATGTCCATCATGTGAGCAAGGAAAAAGCAAAAGGGCAACTTATAAACCTAAAACCGTTCCCAGTTCGGTTGATAAGTTACATCTATTGCATATGGACTTATGTGGCCCAATGGGAGTTGAGAGTATCAATGGGAAGAAGTATATTCTTGTGATTGTCGATGATTACTCAAGGTATACATGGGTAAGGTTTTTGAGATCAAAAAATGAAACACCTGGAATCATCATCACCTTTCTGAAGCGAATTCAAGTTCTACCTCAAGCTCCAGTTAGGATTGTAAGAACTGACAATGGCACAAAATTTACAAATCAAGAGTTACGAACATATTTTGAAGAAACTGGAATTACTCACCAGACATCAGCAGTTAGAACTCCACAGCAGAATGGAGTAGTTGAAAGAAGAAATAGAACGCTTGTGGAAGCTGCTCGCACTATGCTGATTTATTCCAGTGCACCGTTGTTTTTATGGGCTGATGCTATTTCCACTGCCTGTTTTACTCAAAACCGATCCCTAATCCATCCAAGATTCAATAAAACCCCATACGAACTAGTGAACAACAGAAAACCCGATATCTCTTATCTTCATGTATTTGGCACTTTGTGCTATCCTTCAAATGACAGAGAGGATCTGGGGAAGCTGAAGGCTAAGGGTGATATTGGTATCTTCATTGGTTATTCTGTTAACTCGAGGGCATTTAGGGTGTATAATAGAAGAACGAAAAGAGTAATGGAGACGATGAATGTGAAATTTGATGAGATTTCACAAATGGCTTCTGAGAGACTCGCTTTAGAACCCGCGCTTAACCCAATGGCTTCTAATCGTATCAGATTAGGACCCGCACCACAAAGTCAAACTTCTGGACACATCAGTTCAGAACTCACACCCCAAGGAGCTCAGTCAACTAACATTGATAAACCTACAAATCAAGAACTGGATAATTTCTTCGAGTTTATGTATGATGAATACTATGGTGGAGCTTCGATAGATACATCACAACAACGTTCCGCTGCACCCGCTCAACAACAACCACCACCATCACTCCAAGATGCATCTACTACAATTGAAGCTGAAGCACCAACTCCTTCCACATCAACATCATCTACATCTACTCCTGCCACTCCAGTAACTGAGATTGTTTTACCAACAGTTGATGAGCAAACTCAAACTACACCAAATCAAGAAGAACAACATCAAAATGATGCTGTGTTAGAAGAAGAAGAACCATTTGAAAACCCATTTGCTATGGAATCTGCTGAATCTTCTTTTCGGTTATATGAACCATCAAACACGCATTCGTTAGATTCAAGGTACCCTTCAACGTTAAAATGGACTAAAGACCATCCAATAGAACATGTCATTGGTGAACCTTCAAGGCCAGTACAGACGAGAAGACAACTTGCAACCGATTGTGATATGTGCATCTTTGCCTGCTTAGTCAGTTTAAAAGCGCCAAAGAACATTCGGGAAGCAATGTCAGATGATGCATGGATTGAAGCAATGCAGGAAGAACTTCTCCAATATCGACTTCATGACACTTGGGATTTAGTGCCAAGACCTCTAGACAAACTTGTCATTGATCTTAAGTGGATATGGAAGAACAAAAAGGATGAAGAGATGACTGTAATTCGAAACAAAGCTCGTCTCGTGGCCAAGGGATTTAGACAGGAAGAAGGAATCGATTTTGATGAGTCATTCGCACCAGTAGCTAGACTTGAAGCGGTCTGAATTTTCTTAGCATACGCGGCTCACAAGAACATCACGGTCTATCAGATGGATATCAAGACGGCTTTCTTGAATGGAACTCTGAAGGAAGAGGTGTACGTGAGTCAGCCAGATGGATTCGTTGACAAAGATCATCCCGACTACGTCTACAAGCTCAAAAAGGCTATCTATGGTCTAAAACAAGCCCCACGGACATGGTACGATGAACTCTCATCTTTCTTGCTGTTAAATCATTTCACCAAAGGAACAATTAACCAGAAATTGTTTACCAAAAAGTTTAAAGATGACATTTTTATTGTTCAGATTTACGTGGATGACATAATCTTTGGGTCCACTAATCCTGAACATTCAAAACATTTTACAAATCTCATGAAATGTAAATTTGAAATGTCTATGATGGGCGAATTAAAATTCTTCCTTGGACTTCAAATCCATCAATCCCATCATGGTATTTTTATTAATCAAGCAAAATATACAATTGAGATTTTAAAGAAACATGGAATGGAAAATTGTGACTCTGTTGGTACTCCAATGGTCACCTCACCCAAAATTGGTGCTGACCTATATGGGAAACCCATTGATCCGAAGAAATATCGGAGCATGATTGGGTCTCTCATGTACTTAACTGCTAGCCGACCCGATATACAATTTGCTGTTTGTTTATTAGCACGGTTTCAGGCAAGGCCTACCGAACTTCACCTCAAAGAGGTTAAACGGATCTTTCGGTACCTTCGAAGAACCATTAACATGGGACTTTGGTATCCGAAGGATTCGGAGTTCAATCTAACAGCCTTTGCAGATGCCGATCATGCTGGTTGCCAAGTCACTGCAAAAAGTAGGCTGGTCATCAAGGAAACAAGACTGCACAGCGCTTTCAACCGCAGAAGCCGAGTATGTGTCTCTATCTGCGTGTTGTGCCCAAGTTCTATGGATGAGGACACAACTCACAGATTATGGCTACTCTTTCGACCACATACCTATGTATTGTGACTCGAAAAGTGCCATAGCCATCTCGTGCAATCCAGTTCAGCACTCCAAGACCAAGCATATTAGAGTCCGCTACCACTTTATCAAGGAACACGTCGAAGAGGGTACTGTTGAATTATTTTTCGTGAAGACTGAATACCAACTCGCCGATCTATTTACTAAAGCCCTCCCAAAAGAGCGGTTTGAATACTTAGTTCGTCGAATTGGAATGCGAAGCCTAACTCCCGAAGAGTTAGAAAGTCTTCTCGAATCTTCTTGAATTTATCTCCAAAAGCTTCGCATGTAAATATTTTTGAAAAACAAAATACAAAATTTGAAAAACCAACAAAAACAAAATTCTGTACGTACCTAGAAATGTCATTCAACAATGATACGGGCATGTACAGATGCTTGAGCGAGAGTTCATTTAAACATTTTCTAAAACATGTCGTTCTCAAAACTTTCTTCTTAACGGCTTTCGTGCATTTCAGTACGAAACCCGCGCTACAATGATGACTTCTGATTATTTCTGATCAGGACTCGCATTGTTAATGGCAAACAAAATCAAAGAATCCTTGAGCACATGATCAAGATTTTTCAAAAATATTTTTCAAAATCTTTCTCCAAATTCTGTGCTCAAGATTCTTCAAAAGTGCAAACTCCCTCTATACCCTTAAATGATTTTTAAACTCAAATGGTTAAAAACTATGCCTTATTCAAGGGGGAGTATAAAAAATTAAAAATGCAAAATGTTCCATTTTCATGCTAATAATCCGTCTCTCTCCAAAAAAGTTTCATTTTAATCAGTTGATATAAAAAATATCAATGCTATTTTTGAGGGGGAGAGAACGTGATTAAAATGTGATCAAAGTTCGTGGAATCTCAAAGTATGCTCAACAGACAGACTCAGTTCTAACCCTCAAATTGACGAAACTTAATGTCCGTTATCGAAAAGACTTGTCCGGGACGGGTAATAATTTCAAGCTGGTTTTCCAGTGATGTAAGCGTGTCTCGCAAAGGACTTGTCTGAGTAGAATGTACCATTTCGAGAGATGATCATTGAATATGACCGGGACGGGTAATAATTTCAAGCTAGTCAAACTAGTGATGTAAGCGTGTCTCGCGAAGGTCATGTTCATTGAAAATCGATCAATTCCAAATGTGCGAACTCTACCCAACATGTGCAATTTATGATTAAAATGCATGAGCACATGTGAAGGGCGAGTATTTCAAAATTATAAAACTCTCAAAGTTCTAACTAAATTTGTTTATTCATAAACACTTTGAGAGATTTTCAAAAGGTTTTATGGCAAATCTAGGATAGTCATGGTGTTATAAGGTGACTAAGGTTAGGTAAAACCGTCCTATGATCCGCCAGAGCCGGAGGGATCTACCCAAGGACAATTTCAATAGATTAGAATTAGAAGTCCTTAGGTAAGATTGAAAAAAGGAGTAAATGAGAAAGGGAAAGAAGGGGTTGAAGAATTAAAAAGAAAAGTTGAATGAAAGGGTGAAAAGAAATAGCCCTCCATGAAAACTTAGGGCAGAAACCGGGTCAATACATCTGCTATCGGTATTCACTAAGGTGATGCTGATATTGAAGACAAGATGTCATGGACCCAGTGACGCGCTGCACCACCCCTCCTAGGCACTCAGATATCTCTTAAAAGATATTTGTTTCATTCTCACGGAGAACACTGCATAATCTATCGGCCTTTCATTCCGAGATGTGTTGATATTGAAAAGGTGGCACTCTGCTCCATGCCTCTGACGACTAAAAACCAAAACGCACATTATAGAGTCTAGAGCCATGAGATTCATCAAAATATCTCGTTAGGAACACTTCCATATGAATACCCCTGTGTTCACCAAAAAGGACACAAGGTGTACAAGAGTCTTAATGAGATCCAAGGATCTTGCCAAGTTTTATCATGATGGTTACGTGCTTCAAATGGTCTACAGTCGTAGGGTGATCTCTAGCGACTCACTGAATCGTGGGTGCACTTTGGTGTGTCCGTGTAAGCTCTCTCGGGGGTATCCGGTTCAGAACGGCCTGGGGGAGATTAGAGAAAGTCTTCACACTATGCTGTTGACGATCTCGAAGTCCTAACCCATAAGCGCTGGATGATTATTACTAACAGTTTTATGCAGCTACCCTAAACATCCATTAACCATCATTCCATTCATCAATCATCTTCACCTCATCATACTCATACTTATGAAGAACATCCCTCATCAAAGCTCAAGTGTTAAAAGTTCAAGACAACGAGATCAAGTTAAAGACAAACTGTAACAACCAAGTCTAGAGGCTAATCAAGATGTCAAGAACAAGTTCATATGTCATATGATGAAAGATTAAGAGGAGATTGTTAGCATAAGGAGAAGAGGTATGAGTATGTTGGAGGATGCGACGTATCATCTCGAGAAGATTTTAATCACGGCAAGAACTTCCACCAAAGGACGATTACTTTGAAGATCACAGTGCATGAAGGAACATTGATTGAAGACAATTCTACAACGACACACAAAGATAAAGACATTGAAGACAAAAAGACCTATCACCAGTGCATCATTGAAATGACCATCCCTTAGGGGGAGATTGTTAGCTTTTATATTTTTTTAGAAAGTGATGGTCATTTGTGTGTATTCTATATAGTGTGTCGTGTGGAATTATCAAGCTATGTAAAGGCTTGTGTTGGACTTTGTAATAAAAATGCTCAAGTAAAGAACATAAGCCCATGTCCAACACAAGCCCACCCAAGGCCTTTTAGGGCAACAAAGGCCATCCAATCTCCTATAAATACCACACTCTCACACTCATTTTGTGTGCCTCTAAGTCTTGTAAAGGTGTGAGAGTGTGTGTGTGTTTTGTAATTTTCTCTAAGTTCTATTATGGCAATATAAGCATTCGACTAGAGTTTTATTTACACGCATCATCTTCTCTTTTCATCTTTACTATTCTTCTTTATCATTAGAGTGTCACGTTATTGTTTAGAGTAGTATTAATATAGTTTTAGTTTGTTGTTTAAGGTTCGGTCATTTCTTGGTTTACATCAGGTTTAACCATCTTTGGAACTTTTGGTTCCTCCACTTTAGCACAAACAGGCTTAACCACAACATGATCATCCTCATCATCAGAAGTCCATTCCTCAATTGTTGGAGCATCTGAGTCCTTAGGTGAGGACCTATCAGAAGACACCTTGTCCTCAGATAGTGATTTATCACTTGCACTAACAAACACAGGTTTATCAACTACATCCTTCTTAGGTTGAGGACCATAGTTAAGTTCAGGTAATTGAAATTCAGGCAGTCCTGTGTGTTCTAAGTCTATACCTTTAGGTGATGGAATTCCTCTATAAGGAGGTGAAACTGTTTTATATCCTAGGCCTGACTTAGCTTTATTTTGAATCTTACTCTCAATTATCTTTTTAACACCTTGTGATGTGTATTTAAGTGTATCTACACTCATCTGAATGTTCTCCTTAGCCTTCTTAACCTGTTCTAGCTCATGTTTTAAAACAGTGATCTCATTCTCTCTAAACATTAAGTCTCTCTTAACAATAATCATATCATCAGAAAACTTAGACTCATTGTTTTGATAATGAACAATTTTCTCTTCTAACACAGCTAAAGCTCTCTTATGATTTGCTAAGCTAAAAGCAGTTTCTTTTAATTCTTTCCACTGACTCTCATATCTTGTTTTAAGTGTTTCTAGTTCTTTTAAAGCTTCACAAGATTTAGAACATTTTGAAACTTGTACCTCAGAATCAGAAAATGCCATGAGAGCAACCTCTGTAGATGCTTCTGCTTCCTCCTCTGCAATATAGCAACCATGGCTTTCGAGCTTGAATCAGTAACCTCCACAACTCTTGACTTGTTTCCATATGCTCTACTCTTTCCATCTTGTTGACTTGGCAATCTGCACTCCCTTGAGTAATGACCTTTCTTGTGGCAATTGTAGCACTCAATCTTGGATTTGTCATACCCTGCAACATCATTACTGTTTATGACAATCTTCTTGCCAGTCTTCTTCAAGAATCTTCTAGCTCTCAAACTGAGAAGAGAGAGCTGCCACTTAATATCCATCTCTTCAATATCATCTTCATCAATCTCTTGAAGATCTGAATGAGTCAACATACTTCCATTGTGCTGAGTAGTCAGGAAAGCACAATAAGTATCATCATTCAAAAGTCCACTAGTACTGCTTGAGGTGCTAGCAGTACCAAGATTTGAACTAGCAGTTCCAACTGCTCCAGCAACTTGCACTTCATCATCTGGATTTGAGGAACTGGGAGTTGATACAAAGGCCAAATTCCCTGAGCTTGAGCTTGAACTTGATCCAGCAGACTTCTTAATCTCATGTTCAATAATCTTGAAGTTGCTATATAGATCCATTAAGCTCATGGAATCTATATCAGGCTTGTTTTTCCATACTACCACATGCATAGCCCATTCAGAAGGTAGACTTCTCAGAAACTTTGAGTTGAGATCTTCCTGAGGCATCTCAATCCCTAAAACAGCCAATTGACTCACCAACTTTTGAAGCCTATTGAACATATGATCCAATGACTCATTATTTGTTGCAGTAAAGTTCTCAAACTGATTCTTGAGAAGGGTCTTCTGAGTTTTCTTGGTGGCTTCATTCCCACCATATCTTGCAACAATAGCTTCGAAAAGAGATTTAGCACACTTGAACTTACTAAAATTTAGCAACTGATCATTGGGAATAGACATCAGAAGCAAACTTCTAGCCTTAATATCATTCTTGTATCTTGCCTTCTCTTCATTAGTAGTTGGCTTTGTCTGCACTGTAGTCTCAGATTTACCTTCAACAACAGTTGTTGTTTCAACAGGGGTAAAAGAGTTTCCATCTTCAATGATCTCCCATAGTGCATAGTCTTGCACTTGGAAAAACTGCTCAATACGAAGTCTCCACATGTCGAACTCATTAGGTTTAAGCATAGGAAGCTTAGCAGCAATGTTGGTTGTGGATGGTGTCGTTTCCATGTCCATCTTTGTTCTTCTCGGATCTTCTAAATCTATGTATCAGAAACCTGTCTCTGATACCACTTATGGAGATCGTTAGCTCGAGGCTTGTTAGACCTCATATCTAGGATAACAACAATAACAATGAATAAATCAATACTACGCAGCGGAATAAACAAAAACTTCATTATTATTGCTACAAAGTTTTCCTCGTCATCATCTTACTCTAACCAATACAAACACCAAACCTAGGCATCCATTGTGGGAACTTGATGCCTAGAACCCGACCTTAACCTTTTAGTCGACTACATTATTGACACACACACACAAAACCAATACCCTGTATCTCTTTATATACTAGAGATACCTAGGGTTTACAAAGAATATTCCTAGAATAATAAAAGATTTGCTGTAATCTTTTCTTTCTTTGAAGTTTCATCCTTTGTCATCTTTAGTCCTTCATCTTTCATCTTTTGTCCATAAAAACTCTAAATAATAATTCCTAACACTATCTCAAGAAAGCTCGAAAAGAACAGAATGTGCTATATAATGGTAGTGTGCTAAATGATATACATGATCCTCCTGAGGTTCATGATTCTTATGAAACGATTGAGTTTGCCAAAGAGAGTAGAGACAAAATGCGACAAATGAACCCAGAAATCAGACCAATTGATTACAATGAGCTTAACAAACTTTCTGGCGTTCATCTTATTCAAAAAGAGTCACCATTATTTTCCAAAAAACCAGTGGCTGTCGCAAAAAGAAAAGTTGTTTCAAAACATCTTTCTAACATCGAACAAATGTATTCTAACAACACTTCCAACACAAGTGAAGCTAGACAACTTTTGGACGATCTTAAAAAGAGAGTTGAAATGCTCCAAACTGTTGTGACAACCAAAAAAAACTCTAAAATCAATGACTGGTTTTCAAGTTTTCAAACTGAACAGAAAAAGATGTTCGAAACAAAAATTACTCCCATTGTAACTGCAATACATGCAAGAGTAATCCATGTTGAGAATGCAATTTTAAAAGAGTCAGCCAAATTTGTTAAGGACCACAAATCCTTGGTGAAGGAAGCTAATGAAAACTTGGAACACATAAAAGTTTTGGAAAGACACAATGACATACTCTCTGAAGTAGCTCTCTCGACTGAAATTATGTCCATTATTTATCAAACATATTCTGTTGAAGATGATGAAAGACTTCGAGCTGAAACTTCTCAAATTGTTTCAAAATATGAAAATGCGCTTGCTAATCTTGAAAAAGAAAATGTAACATATTTTAAACAACTAGATCGGAAAAAGGAAGAATGCAAGTATGACAAACTGTCGTATGAACGTTCTTACATAGAAATGCAAAAACAAATTGATTTTTGAAGTCTCAGCTTGAATGTCAAAAAGGGAAGGGTGAGGAAATTAAAGCTAAGCTAAAAATGCCTATTTCACAATGTGCTCCATCACCCTTGCCCAAAGAAAAAGGAAAAGAGAAAGTAGTTGTCGAAACACCAAAAGTAATAGCACCTGGACTTTATAGGATTAGTACCACTACTGCGTCTACCTCTACATCACAAGAATATAGGGCTATAGACAAAAGTGTGAAAGAAAATCCAAAAGAGACTAGGAATGCTAAAACTGAATCAAAGGACAACAAGATAAATCCTAATGCGTGTGCCTTACCTTCTACAGGAGTAGAAAGTACCTCTAAGAGCAGCAGACCAAAGCCTAGGAGCAATACAAGGAATAGAGTCTCGCCTGTCTCTAAGAGTGAAAGAAAGAATAAAACGGAAGAAGTAGAAGAACACCCTAGGACTTTATCGCTTTCGAATAAGAAAAATATGTCATCTGGATGTAATGTTAAAGACAATATTTCTAGTGCATGTAATGAACCAATTTGTTTAATGAACAAGAAATCTTTGTCTAAAAATGTGTGTGATGATATTGTATCTAATGATGTGAATGAGAATAATAAGACTGCTAAGAAAGATGTTCCTTCAGGAACTAGTGCTAAGACTAGATACATTCAAAGACTTATTGCAAAATCTAGAAAAACCACTAGTAGTCTTTTGCCTAGGAACTACCTTAAGATGTGCGTTTGGAAACCAACGGGTAGGAAGTTTACACTAGAGAATGGCAAATTAACAGTAGCTCCAAAAGAGCAAGTAGAAACCTTCTGTGAGTGTGATTCCTCTGTTACCCCTAACCCCCTGGAACTAAATGATAAACGGTTTCCAAATAAAAAATCATCTGTTATTGGCAGGTTATCAAAATTTGTCTATGGATCGTCGACTCGGGTTGCTCCAAGCACATGACCGGGAATCTGAAGCTGCTGATCAATTTTGTATGAAAGTTCATGGGAACTGTTCAGTTTGGAAATGATCATGAAGCAGCTATTCTGGGTTATGGAGATCTTCAATTCGGGAATTTCTTAATCACTCGGGTTTACTATGTCGAAGGATTGGGACACAATCTGTTCTCAGTTGGGCAGTTTTGTGATGCAGATTTAGAGGTTGCATTCAGGAGAAACACTTGCTTCGTAAGGAATGTAACACCCCCGTTTTCGATATTCGCAGCGGAAATATAAGTTGGGGTGCTACTTCACAGTTCACAGTTATGATAATAGAAAACGACTCGAAAAGAGACATTTTAAATAAAATTGTTATCATTCATTTATGATATCAGAGTTTACATATAGAGGTCCCAGCGAGAGGTTTTGAAATACGTTATAAATGAAACATTATTCATTTGAATGATAACAAAACGGACACTCTTTTAAAAGAAAGTCCACCGCCACTCCGTGCCAAATCGTACTTCTAGTTACCTGAGATAAACATGCTTAAAAAGTCAACACAAAGGTTGAGTGAATCCATAGCGTTTAACGTTAAATAATCGATTTGAACACAAGCTAAATAGTGAATAAATCAGTTATATTGCAGTTTATATATTGCTCTAAATCTCATGAATCGCAAAACGTTAACACGATGATAACGATTGTGCCCTGGGTAGGAGTCTGCTTGAAACTCTTTATTAAACGTTTTCAAATAAAATGCTTTGGGTCGCTTATCCCAAAGGGATTGTCAATCCAATAGATCTATTCATTATATTCGCGCTCACCCGAAAGTGATTAATGGTTCATGATAGAGGGTCTTTTAAATAGGCAACAGTTAAACTTATGCAATATAAATCAGGAAAGCATACGGAAAAATACTTGTGTTCGGTTTGGTAGCATGTATCTCCCCACATATTTGGAAAATGTAATAAATAAAAGTGGAACTATGAACTCACCTGAGCAGTCTGGATGGAAAATAAAATGACAGAAAGTTGATAAACGTCTCCGGATACGCTACCTAGTTTGTTATGTCAATATTCAGTAATTGATTTCGGATGATATATGTTTATTTGTTCATTTTGTTTTGTTCTTATGTTTTCTGTTTATTCGTTTGTTCGTTGATTCGTTAAATATAGCTTCCGTTAGTTTAATATTTCGCTTGTTCGTTCGTTAGTTTGTCAATAAAATAAACGTATTACATTATTATTAGATCAGAAAATAAAAATAGAATTGATAAAAATAATAGTTATGAAAAGTTATACTTTAATCCCTAAGGTTTGGTCAAATGACAGTTTATACCCTGGACTTTTGAAAAATGACAGTTTCTACCCTTAAGTTTCAAAAATGACATTTTCTACTCTTTTTATTTAATATTGTCAAAAATAACCCTTGATTTAAAATATTCACAAAATCAACTCAAGTAAAACTATTATTAACCAAAAATGATACGCATGACATATGTGGTTTTGGAAGAGTTTTAGACTCGATTATCTTAATGAATATTGGATTATTTGACGAGCTCTCTGATCCTATGAAAAGTTTGCTGGGTCGACTTAAAACATACCTAGTTTCGTTATTTATAAAAATCATTTGATAACAGAAATGATTACTTAAATTGATCGGGTGAAAAGGTTTTTAATCAAATCTGGAAATTTGAGTTTTAACCTTAGCGATGGGATGGTTTTTAAGATTCAATAACTTTTAACTCGATCGATCGTTTTACAAAATTCTTCTTTCTAAAATAAGTTTGCTAGGTAAACTTTGTCATGCCAAAAGTATAGAATTTTTAAAGGTCTTATGAGGTTCGAAAACAAGGTTCAAAGTTGGGTGGTTGGTCGACAATTATTGAAAAATAATAACTGGAAATCTGTTTCTATTTTAGCGATATAGGGAAAAGTTTAAGACTCGATATCTTCTAGCTCGTTCAACCTTTTTATTCGATTCTTTTTCCTAAATTTAATTAGTCACGTGATCTTAAAACATGCCAAAATACAGAATTTTTAATGATGGTCTAAAGGTCGAAAAATAGGTTGAAAGTAGGGTATCTGGTCGACATATGTTGAAAAGAGAGAACTGAAAATCAGGTTTCTGCTTTTAGCGATATACACAAATATTTAGGACTCAATAACTTGATGAAAAATGGATCATTTTCCCTAATTCTTTTTCCTATATTTTGTTTGTTGGGTGAACTCTAGACATACCGAAAATCAGAATTTAATAGGGTCGTTTGGGTGTTGGTTTTGAGGTCGAAAGTTAGCTTGGTGGGCTGATTTTGGCTTTTTATGTGTAATATGAAAATATTATGTATCTTTTAACATGTTTCATTAGTTATAGATTTGTTATTACAAAACTTCATACACCTAGGGTGCGTTTGATATTTCTGTTCGAACAGAAGGAAAAAAGGAACAAGAAAGCTTTTGATTTTTGGTTATGTTTACTACTAGAGTTTATGTATCATTACTTTTGAAGACATAATAAGTAAATAAAACTGAATAAAAATAGAGTTAAGTGACTTAGTTAGGGTTTGATTCGGTTAGGGTTTATGAATGACTTGTGTTTATTTCTTGATCACCAGTAGTTCTCCTCACCTCTAGGTCTTCTACGGTTTGTTTAACTTGTGTTCTGGGCTGTGGGTCAGTAGAGAAATGAGGTGAAGTTGTTTTTGTGGTTGTCGAATTTTTGGTGTGATTTGAATGGTATGAAGTAAGCTGTTACTTATAGAGGGGAGAACTAGGGTTTGTAAGATGTGATAAGGGGACAAGGAGAGGAGACCAAGGCTGACAGAAATGGAGAGATATGCCACTTGGATAGGAGTGGAAAAGTGAGGTGATGGTGGCTGAATGCTAACCTAGGGTTTTATCTACCAATGAGAAGTTTTCTTGTTAATGAAGTAGATCATGTGGAGCGATTTTCAGAGGTGAAGGAAGATGAAACTTGACTAGGTACAATGTATTGTATGTAAGTAATACTTGGGAGTAAACTTAGTTAGGGTTTGATTGTGATCGAACCAGATTTTGGGAGGGGAGGTCGTGTGAGGCTTTGGGGTATTGTACAATAGGTTTAGAGAGTTTTATTCAAGGTTTAAGGTGAGTAGTTAATTTAGTTTATGTGTTTAATTAGTTAGGAAAATGTTTATGATTATTACATATGTATATATTTTGAATTTTAGAGGAATAAAGGGAAAATTGGTTTAGGCTTATAAGAGTTGTAATATATGCTAAATAGGGTTGTACTATAAATTAAAGTATGAGGAAAATATAGTTTTAATAGTTTACTAATTTATTAAATTTATTTGTTACTTTTATTATGTTTAAAAGTAATTAAATAGGATTTTTAGTCCTTGTGCATTAAGCACTTGTACCTTGGGTTAAAAGACTTGTAAAAATATTTAAGGAGTTTAGGAAAAATAATTTTTAAGAGTTATGCCTAAATGGTTTGTACTTTATGCTTTAAAATAATATAAATAGGATTTTATTAAAGATTTTGTGAATAAATGATTTTATGCATAAAGGACTTGTACTCTAGCTTATATGACTTGTAAAAATAATATTTTGTGAAAATATTTGTATAAATAATTTAGGATTAATGAAATGAATACATAAAATCACAGTTATGTGAAATTAGGGTTTTATCGGGAGCTGAAATAGAATTAGGGTTTCTGTTGCTTTGATGACTTGTACATTAACTTAGATAAGTTTTATTTTTATTTTCTGAGGTTTAGTTGTTCATATTTGATGTTGTGATGATTTTTAGGGTTTCCTAGAAACTCTATTCAGATAATGAATGTTTTGTTTTGGACTTTCGTTAAGGATTTATCGTAAAATGGTAAATGGTATTCTGTAATATTTTCATATCATTATGTTTATGAAATAAACATTAGATTTGTTAGGCAGGTCTGTGTGGGAGCACGTTTATCAAGGATGTGAGCTACGTCACATAAGATAGGAGATACATTCAAATATAAAATAAATTATCCGTGGAAAAAGATAGTAATTCTGTAAAGTAGTTTATTATATCGAGGGATTTTTCACAGTGGTTACAGTCACCCCACGTTAAGGGAATCTCGTCCCAAGATTCGACATGTGTTGTGAGGGAAAAGGTTTGGATATCTTGTCCGTATTTGATTTCCTTATCTTAGAGGCGATGGGTAATATTTGTAGACACCTATTGTGGTTGGTCAAATGGGATTTGTATGAAAAATTTGTTTTGTCTCAAAATTTTACTTTTGAATGAAAATTGTTATTAGGAAATCTCAAAAGTTAACTGTTCCACTTATGACATGATTCTTCCTAAATTATACATAGTTGGCCAGGCTATGCATAACTAAGGACTGAATGATGTGATATTTGTTCCAGTTATGGTGATACTTATATTACTTCAAAAGTTTTAGACGGTGTTCAACGTTTTGTTTTTGTAAAATGACCACATAATTATTTTTCACAACAATAAGAAAATTATTGTTCATACTACAGTGATAAGTCAGAGATTTCTTGAGTACTAATGGGATATGTTTAAAACAAATCCTAGGGTTTGAGTGAATTTCTTACGGGAATATAGGGTATTGTTACATAATGACCGGAAATAAAACAAATGGAATAGGAACTGAAATTTGACGCAGATTTATTATGGAAATATTACAAGGTAAAGATTTCATAGGGTAGAAAGGATGGTTAATACGCTTAGGTTACGTCCATCGTAACTAAGGTAGAGTACAATAGGAAATAGGCTTAGGAAGTCTTACGATACAATTTATTTAGCTATAACTGAAAATTTATCTTCTGCTTAAATAGGGATGTCGTTCCTTGACATTTGTGGGGATCTTTAACGAGTTCTCATCCTCCTGCACTAGTCTTGGTTCGGCTGCGCGTTCTCATCTCCTAGCACATACGCTCTTCCGCGGGCACCGTTATTCTGGTTGGCATTCTGTTTCGGGCACTGGTTCTTGAAATACCCCTTCTCACCACATCCGTGGCAAGTTACGGTTACTGGCTGTAGATTGGCTCCTGTTGCTCTACAGTCTTTAGTCTGATGTCCAATTCTCTGACACCTTGCGCACTTAAGAGTGCAAGGACCATAGTGGTGCAATAAACATTGATTGCATGATGGTTTTCTTCTGACGTAGCCACTCTTCTCAGCAGGTGCGGCCACATGATCTCTGCCAGCTTCCTGCCGGCGATTCTGTTGGTAATGGTGATTATTACGGTCGTGCTGGTAGTTGTTGTGGTGCTAGGTGATCCTTCTATCATCAAGCTTTCGCTTGTGATCATCATTTCCTTTAATGGAACTTCGCTTGATTTCGCGATCCATTAACTGTTGAGCTATGGTAATCGCCTCTTCCAATGATTGCGGCTTGGATGCAATAACATTTCCCTCGATACTTCGAGGTAATCCTTCCGTATATTTCTCCAACATCTTCTCCAGATCAGGCACAATAGTTGGACATAGGAGAGCAAGCTCCTGAAACCTTCTATTGTAGACCTTAAGGTCCGTTTCTTTCACAACCAGTTGGTGGAACTCATCCTCCAGCTTCTTAATTTCAGTACGGGGGCAGTACTTCTTCAACATCTTCTTCTTGAGATCTTCCCAAGTTAGTTGGTGAGCTGCTTCAACACCCATAGTTTGGGAAGTAGCAGACCACAAAGACAGGGCATCATCCAATAAAGTCCCAATAGCAAAAGCAACTTTGCAGTCATCGGTACATCCGCTCCTTACAAAGACTACTTCTGTACGTTCAAACCAATGAGCTAATTCAGTAGCTCCTTTTGTTCCCTTAAAGAAAGTTGGTTGACACTTTATGAAGTCTTTGTAGGTGCACTTGCGAGCTGTAACAGTCTCGTTTTCTCCATTGGGTCTACTAGTGCTTCCAGTACGAGCAAATTCTGCTGCTTGACTCTCTAGGACTGCAGCGACACTGTCTGCAACAAGCTTTTGGATAGCAGCTTGGGACATGGGCGGTTCGGGGGAAGTACGAGGCATATTTCTATTAACATCACAATAAAACACATGTTTATATTTTGTACATGTTGGATTATCAAGGTAAAACTCATGATAATCATACGGTCATAACATATCCAAATACTATCATACGCGTAGGTAAGATGATCATCACTGGCCCACATCAACCGATACCATGCACAACAAAATACAACAAAATTAAGACCACATATAGTCATAAATAACTTGCTAATTTGTTATATATAACAAAATTAGTAAAAGCGTCATATTTATGCTACATATCTCATGGCCAAGATATAGTACAAAAGATGGTAGATATAAATCTGATTTTAGTGGCTACCAGAAACTCTTTCGAGTCAACTTTTCAGTTTGACGATCATGCTGACGAGAATATATATATATATTCTTAATATCTATCTTGCATATCTCCTACTATTTTCTCCAAAATAGCGATCTTCGTCTGAGCTATCGTCCGTTCTTCATTTTTCTTCTTCATTTCTTCTCTTCTAACATCTTCAATTCGTCATAGGTATTTCTCGTCTTAACTGCTCATGACTGTTCTCTCTCTTCTCACGATTCTCGCCCATATTCTGCTTCATGGTCTCTAAATCTTCAACTCTATAATTTATACTCTCGATGCATTCTAGAGGCAGCTTGTTGGGATGACCTAAGCAGTCTCGATTCCGTTCTTCTTGTCGTTCTAATCGCGTCAGCAGGGTGGAAATAGCTAGTTGTCGTTCCTGTGCTGATTGCGGAATTTCACCCACCTCAAATACTCGTGGCGGAGTAGGGATGTCGGGAATAGGTGATCGGGGTAAAGCATGATATCGAGCGATAATGATCCTAGTTTCTTCACTAAGTTCGAATGGGACATATGGGAAAAATTGAAACTTATAGATGATAGTGGATGTGGTAAAGATGTAGGATCTGATGGTATATATGTAGGAAAGTAGACGTGGTAGTGGTGATGAGGATGTAGGTATTATCATGATGTCCGGTACTGTCGTGATATTTTTCAATATTCGAGTCCGACATAAGAGGAATAGAATGGGTAGGGAAAGTCAGGATTCTGTAACCACCCGGTAATTATAAACATTTTACTATGTAGCTAAATAATTAGAAATAAACATATATAAGTAACGTTTCAGTGGCGTTATGGCACGGAGGACTTTTGGTTAAGTTTTTGTGAAAAGCGGTTATAGTCCAATGTTTGAAAACATTTGGTTCTCTATAACCATGAGCTCTGATACCACTCTGTAACACCCCCGTTTTCGATATTCGCAGCGGAAATATAAGTTGGGGTGCTACTTCACAGTTCACAGTCATGATAATAGAAAATGACTCGAAAAGAGACGTTTTAAATAAAATTGTTATCATTCATTTATGAAATCAGAGTTTACATATAGAGGTCCCAGCGGGAGGTTTTGAAATACGTTATAAATGAAACATTATCCATTTGAATGATAACAAAACGGACACTCTTTTAAAAGAAAGTCCACCTCCACTCCGTGCCAAATCGTACTTCTAGTTACCTGAGATAAACATGCTTAAAAAGTCAACACAAAG
The DNA here is from genome assembly GCA_021014915.2 of Artemisia tridentata subsp. tridentata. Classification (NCBI taxonomy): domain Eukaryota; kingdom Viridiplantae; phylum Streptophyta; class Magnoliopsida; order Asterales; family Asteraceae; genus Artemisia; species Artemisia tridentata. The sequence goes on from CP139508.1 coordinate 5,663,228, forward strand.
GTTGAGTGAATCCATAGCGTTTAACGTTAAATAAGTTTGAACACAAGCTAAATAGTGAATAAATCAGTTATATTTCAGTTTATATATTGCTCTAAGTCTCATGAATCGCAAAACGTTAACACGATGATAACGATTGTGCCCTGGGTAGGAGTCTGCTTGAAACTCTTTATTAAACGTTTTCAAATAAATGCTTTGGTTCGCTTATCCCAAAGGGATTGTCAATCCAATAGATCTATTCATAATATTCGCGCTCACCCGGAAGTGATTAATGGTTCATGATAGAGGGTCTTTTAAATAGGCAATAGTTAAACTTATGCAATATAAATCAGGAAAGCATACGGAAAAGTACTTGTGTTCGGTTTAGTAGCATGTATCTCCCCACATATTTGGAAAACGTAATAAATAAAAGTGGGACTATGAACTCACCTGAGCAGTCTGGATGGAAAATAAAATGACAGAAAGTTGATAAACGTCTCCGGACACGCTACCTGGTTCGTTATGTCAATATTCAGTAATTGATTTCGGATGATATATGTTTATTTGTTCGTTTTTTTTTGTTCTTATGTTTTCTGTTTATTCGTTTGTTCGTTGATTCGTTAAATATAGCTTCCGTTAGTTTAATATTTCGCTTGTTCGTTCGTTAGTTTGTCAATAAAATAAACGTATTACGTTATTATTAGATTGGAAAATAAAAATAGAATTGATAAAAATAATAGTTATGAAAAGTTATACTTTAATCCCTAAGGTTTGGTCAAATGACAGTTTATACCCTGGACTTTTGAAAAATGACAGTTTCTACCCTTAAGTTTCAAAAATGACATTTTCTACTCTTTTTATTTAATATTGTCAAAAATAACCCTTGATTTAAAATATTCACAAAATCAGCTCAAGTAAAACTATTATTAACCAAAAATGATACGCATGACATATGTGGTTTTGGAAGAGTTTTAGACTCGATTACCTTAATGAATATTGGATTATTTGACGAGCTCTCTGATCGTATGAAAAGTTTGCTTGGTCGACTTAAAACATACCGAGTTTCGTTATTTATAAAAATCATTTGATAACAGAAATGAATACTTAAATTGATCGGGTGAAAAGGTTTTTAATCAAATCTGGAAATTTGAGTTTTAACCTTAGCGATGGGGTGGTTTTTAAGATTCAATAACTTTTCACTCGATCGATCGTTTTACAAAATTCTTCTTTCTAAAATAAGTTTGCTAGGTAAACTTTGTCATGCCAAAAGTATAGAATTTTTAAAGGTCTTATGAGGTTCGAAAACAAGGTTCAAAGTTAGGTGGTTGGTCGACAATTATTGAAAAATAATAACTGGAAATCCGTTTCTATTTTAGTGATATAGGGAAAAGTTTAAGACTCGATATTGATTGCGTGGTTTTGTAACCTTACAACAGGTTTTACCTCTCGAGGGATCTCAAGAGGCTTACAACCCCACCAGGCAGTGTACCTGACCGATGTAGTATAGTGTAGTGGTAAGTACGGGGGATTGATCGTTCTCCACAGGGAATAGTGTTCGTTAGGTATGAAAGGCTACTCTAATTAGGTCTAAGGGTTGAGGAAGATTCTTTTTATGTTTTTATAATTTTATGAAAGCAAGTAAAATCTCGGGTTTGAAGGAGTGGGCGGAATTAGTTGCTAGTCAACTAACCCAAAATTACTACAAATGCAATAAAATAAAATAACACAAATGAAATGTGGTGAGAAACTTATGTGTAGAGAAATGTGTTTACTTAGATTTCCTTACTCCCTAACTATCTTTTACCGGTTAATTAGTGTGTATTAGTTGCGTGGATGACGGGTGTATTCCTTAATACCATTCGTGGGGTGGCGTACTTACTTCCCCAACTCTACAAGCTCCTACTTCACTCCTATGTCGAGCCGGCTAGGAAGCTCCTAACATGGGATCACTAGAATTCGCTTGTGCATTAAATACAACCATAAAAACCTTTAGTACGCGTTTGGTTCATGTTTCTTAAGACGTTCAAGCAAGTTACCGAATAGGAAGTTAGCCAGTTTTCTTAAGCCTAACATAGATAAACAATCATCCAATACAACTAACAACACACTAACAACCAATAATCAATAGCTAGGTTTCATTAGATCTAAGCAAACACAAGATAAAATTAGCCTAACATGTTAAACAAAAGACAAGCATAAGATAGAATCAAACAACACATAGACATATTGAATGATTAATTGATAACTTATCTTTCAATGAAACATGGAAGATCTCAAGGCAAAAAGCCCTGAAAAAGTAGCTAAAATCGTCTTAGGGTTTTATCCCAAAATTCCACACACTAAGCTCTCCTAATGACAAAAGATTAGAAAACTATATATAGATTTTTGGATCTGACGGCGTCACCTTATGCATTGTGACGCCGTCACCTCGCCGCTTTTAGGGTTCCCGGGTGACCTTCTTGACGCCGTCCCTCTTTAGCTCTTCAAAAATCCATTCTGGCCTATCAAGGCTTGACGCCGTCGGATCATGAACGTGACGCCGTCCCCTTATGATTTAAGCCGTGACGCCCTTGATTTAGTTAAAGCGTGACGCCGTCAGAATTCTCATGCTAACTCACTGGCCCGTCATGAGTAAATTTCACATCCAACTTTTCTTGCCAAGGCATGACGCCGTCCCATGTTAATTGTGACGCCGTCAAGAGTAACTTTTAGCCGATTCTTGAGACTTTGCCGTTTTCTTCACTTTAATGCTCCAAAAACGTCCAAAATGCCTCCTTTTCCAGATTTCTCCTCAAAAGTACCTAAAATGACAAAAGGAACGATTTAGGGCAATATTTGATCAAATAAATACGATTTCGGGCTTAAATGACCCCTTAAAAGCGGTACACTTTTCGCCTCATCAAATACCCTTACACTTGAGATTTGCTTGTCCTCAAGCAAATGCGCTTTTATTCTAATCAAAATACAAGTTAGGGGTCATTTAATGCTAACATAAAAGTAATTACAACAAATAATCGTTCCACTTCAATCATAATAAGCACGGAGATTATATACTAGCACCTCACAAATAGTGTTTAGATACTCACATCTCTCAAGTGTCATCAAAATAAATCTCATAAATGAAAACGGAAAATATCTCTCACTACCTGTCATAGCAAATAGATTACCATAGGCTTGGGAAAGGATCGAAAACCTCCTCCACTAGGCGTAAGCACCTAAGATAAACTATCAAAGAGGGCTTTTAAATGGGTTATAACGTTAGGTGTAGGGAAAAGGAAAACACGGTTTTGTTGGATAAAGGATATTTTACTGGTGGCTAGTTAAAGATCTTGATCAATTACATGTACTATACAATGTTGCTAAGCCAAGACTAGACTCAATTTTAAGCTAGAAACAAAATAACAAAATAACAAAAACATAAAGATAAACATAAAATGAAACGGGATGGTAGTCCGTATGTTTTTTCTATTTTTTCTATTTTTTCTCATTTTTTTGTGTTTTTCTTGATTTTTTTTTTTTTTTCTTTTTTTTTTTTTTTTTTTTTTTTTTTTTTTTTTTGACATACATTTTTGCCCTACCATCCAAAATAATACATCATAGGGACATTGCATTCCCCTTACACTTGAATTTTTACATAACTTTACAAATACTAATCTAATGACTCGAATTAAGATAATTGAAACACTTGGAGTACTTTTAAAACATTTAGCACATATGGGGGTAATAAATGATGTTCTTCCCCATTACTCCATTATACTAGTACTTTACCCATGAGTCCCAATCGTCCCAAAACAATATGTACAAGGATATGACTCGACTTAGCAACCATGTAATCAATTAGATAATTAACTTGGGTTTAAACAAATGTTGTAACAATAATGCACTAAAGATGAGTGCATACAAGGTAGGCTAAGGCAATTTGGGTGTACATTTTAGTGGGGTGTAACAAATTCTTCCTTTAAGTAAAATGCTTAAAGGTCGAAACGAAAAGATAGGCTCTGAGGGGTGTACTAGGGGTATCGTGTACAAAAAATGAGTACAACGCAAAGGGTGTGGGAGAATTACTTGACCAATGTAGCCAACGTAATTATAACAAAAACACAGGTGTAAAACAATGGGTTAATCCTAATGCCTCTTATCATGTAGTAAATCTAACTACACGAATGTAGTCTCACTTGTGGCCTTGGAATGGTCCTAACGCAAGTTCTAGAATCTAAGTGCTACCGGTACACACATCATAGCATAAATGCTTTTCCTACCAATTCTAGGGGCGAACCTCACATATTTGGGGTGGAAAATTTTTTAGTGGTACGGTTTTTGTGCTAGTCATATAACTCCTATCCGTGAGACGCTCATTAGAACTAAAGTTTCACTCCTATATGTTGTAAAAAATTTTAAATTTGGCACTAAAATTACCCTAATCAAGTATTTCTCTCAGTTTTATTACACATCTATTATTAAACAAACAAAAATCAAGCGCAATTGTATTCTAAAATCGTACTTTTACCCTCCCCTTACACTTAAGATGAACATTGTCCCCAATGTTCAAATAACAAGATGTAAAAGCAAAAAGTAAAAGAATGAAATCAAATACTCCCCTGATTCGCTCGTTGGATAGTGAAATCACACGGTTAAATCTTCCTCCAAAGAGAATGTTGAAGCTCCATGACTAATGCATCGCCATAAGCTTGGTTCCATAAACATTTCCTTGTCCAAAATAACCTGTTAACCTGAGAAAACAAACACGAAAACCTGCATAACATCGGCGGGATAAAATCTATATATAAGGATATAATGCTTGTGGACTGATAATTTTGCAGATTCCTGGAGATTATAAGTTGGAGATTTAATAAAAACTTTTTATGAAAACAAAACTTTCAAAAATTTCTGGAAATTAAATCTGACGCCGTCAGGTTATAACCCCTGACGCCGTCAGAAATGACCTGACAAAAATTTTCATTTTAAGTTTCCGGAAAATTTCTGGAAAAACCTTTACCTTACTTCCTGGAAATCCTGCAAAACATCATTATGACTCGATACAAGCATTTGACTCAAACAAATACTAATATGTATGTTAATTTAATATTATTATGATTCATGTTCATTTGTTCTAATAAACCGATTTGACTTTCCCTTACACTTATCTTTTGCAAAATACCTTTATATGTAGTTAAGACGAAGTTAAAAACAAAATAAAGCATTTTCACAATTTAGTTTTGAACATGAATCAATAATAATAAAAATTAAACATACATACGGAAGCAAATAAAATCAAACAAACAAATAAATAAACACACAAAGCAAATAAAGCTTGGGTTGCCTCCCAAGAAGCGCTTGTTTTTGTTCGAGTCATGAGCCTGACTCTACCCTTATTTAACGGAAATAGGGGAGGTTTTCCCTACACTTAGGATTAAGTGTGGGTGAAAGTAGCGATACACACCCTTAGGGTGGAAATATACCACGTGAGGAAAGAGTGACGGGTGAATTATATGCTCAAAGGTGCGGGATCCTATCATCATAACCTTACCTAATTCAATTGGGTTAGTGGGCGGATTAAGATTTTCTCTCCTAGAAAGGGATCATCTTCTATCAACTTCGAGAGACTCCAAGTTAAGAATCCACTTTGACCTAATAAACCTGGTTTAAACCCATAATTTTTTTTGTGATCAATCATAAATGGGTGATGTAAGCATGTAAGGTCATGGTTCACTCCTATGTTAGCTTCCTCTCTACAAGGCCTAGAGTCTACTACCTTAATCTTAACATTACCCGGACTACATGGTTTGATGGGTGGATCGGGACCTAATTTAACTCCTAAGTTCACATCTAAGGATGAAAGATTAGTTAACGGTTTTGGTTTAGGCTCCGGCTCATCAAAACTAGGAACTTCCATAGAACTAAAAGAAAGGTTGTGATCACTAAAAGCATTCAAACCCATTTCTTCTAGTTGGGTTTGGTCAAAGGGCTCTACCTCTATTGGGGTTCCTATAGTCTCCTCAACTTCTTCCGGGTAAGTCACCGGCGGTGTGTGTGCCTCAAATGATGGTAGGACTTGTGGGGTACTTGGTAGGCTTATGTTACTTACCTCATCATTCCTTGTGTCAAGACCACCTATATCCTCATCATGTGTTTTATTAGAATCTAACCCTAACATTTTCCCTAGTATCTCAAGTGCTTCTCTAGGCATCTCAACTTCTATATCCGAATCATAAGGATCATCCTCAATATTCTGACTGCTATATTCAAATTGCCCAAAAGATTCATCATGTGTTTCTTGAGATTCATCGTCATCGATCATAAAACCTAGGTCTTTTTGATCAATGTGATCATGCTCGGCTAGATCCTCCATCACATCAAGATAACCTATGTGTTTGTTTTGTACTATGGCATTACATGACAACCACTTAGGTATCTCAACACTAATGTATTCATCCCCAAACAAACTTGTTTCATGATCCAGGAAATTTATATTCAATTGACTTGTACTAACGTCTGTTGGGTTGTCTACCCTATAATAATATTGGGCACAATCTTCTATGGCATCCCATGCTTCTTCAGCACTTAATTCCCTAAAGTCCCCATTGGCAAAATCCTCAATGCGCATTTGGTCATATTGGCCAACACGATAGTAAAAGGTTCGGGTTAGGGATGCTAAAGCGAAACTATGATGAGGGAATTTTCGGAGTAAATTTCTAAAACGAGTCCATGCATCATATATGGGTTCATCTCGATATTGTTTGAAATTCGAGATGTCAATAGGGTAGAACGGCCTTTGTGGTTGGTGGTATGGTGGATTCGCGTACTCCATAATGGTGAACGGAAGAGTCAATGGAAATTAAGAACAAACACACAAAGAAAAAGATAGACTAAAGAAATCTAATAAAAAGAAAAATAAAAATCTCACTAGAAAAGAATCTAGTGAGTAGACCTAATAAAATAAAAATTCAACCTAAACAATAACTATTCCCCGGCAGCGGCGCCAAAAACTTGATTGCGTGGTTTTGTAACCTTACAACAGGTTTTACCTCTCGAGGGATCTCAAGAGGCTTACAACCCCACCAGGCAGTGTACCTGACCGATGTAGTATAGTGTAGTGGTAAGTACGGGGGATTGATCGTTCTCCACAGGGAATAGTGTTCGTTAGGTATGAAAGGCTACTCTAATTAGGTCTAAGGGTTGAGGAAGATTCTTTTTATGTTTTTATAATTTTATGAAAGCAAGTAAAATCTCGGGTTTGAAGGAGTGGGCGGAATTAGTTGCTAGTCAACTAACCCAAAATTACTACAAATGCAATAAAATAAAATAACACAAATGAAATGTGGTGAGAAACTTATGTGTAGAGAAATGTGTTTACTTAGATTTCCTTACTCCCTAACTATCTTTTACCGGTTAATTAGTGTGTATTAGTTGCGTGGATGACGGGTGTATTCCTTAATACCATTCGTGGGGTGGCGTACTTACTTCCCCAACTCTACAAGCTCCTACTTCACTCCTATGTCGAGCCGGCTAGGAAGCTCCTAACATGGGATCACTAGAATTCGCTTGTGCATTAAATACAACCATAAAAACCTTTAGTACGCGTTTGGTTCATGTTTCTTAAGACGTTCAAGCAAGTTACCGAATAGGAAGTTAGCCAGTTTTCTTAAGCCTAACATAGATAAACAATCATCCAATACAACTAACAACACACTAACAACCAATAATCAATAGCTAGGTTTCATTAGATCTAAGCAAACACAAGATAAAATTAGCCTAACATGTTAAACAAAAGACAAGCATAAGATAGAATCAAACAACACATAGACATATTGAATGATTAATTGATAACTTATCTTTCAATGAAACATGGAAGATCTCAAGGCAAAAAGCCCTGAAAAAGTAGCTAAAATCGTCTTAGGGTTTTATCCCAAAATTCCACACACTAAGCTCTCCTAATGACAAAAGATTAGAAAACTATATATAGATTTTTGGATCTGACGGCGTCACCTTATGCATTGTGACGCCGTCACCTCGCCGCTTTTAGGGTTCCCGGGTGACCTTCTTGACGCCGTCCCTCTTTAGCTCTTCAAAAATCCATTCTGGCCTATCAAGGCTTGACGCCGTCGGATCATGAACGTGACGCCGTCCCCTTATGATTTAAGCCGTGACGCCCTTGATTTAGTTAAAGCGTGACGCCGTCAGAATTCTCATGCTAACTCACTGGCCCGTCATGAGTAAATTTCACATCCAACTTTTCTTGCCAAGGCATGACGCCGTCCCATGTTAATTGTGACGCCGTCAAGAGTAACTTTTAGCCGATTCTTGAGACTTTGCCGTTTTCTTCACTTTAATGCTCCAAAAACGTCCAAAATGCCTCCTTTTCCAGATTTCTCCTCAAAAGTACCTAAAATGACAAAAGAAACGATTTAGGGCAATATTTGATCAAATAAATACGATTTCGGGCTTAAATGACCCCTTAAAAGCGGTACACTTTTCGCCTCATCAGATATCTTCTAGCTCGTTCAACCTTTTTATTCGATTCTTTTTCCTTAATTTAATTAGTCATGTGATCTTAAAACATGCCAAAATACAGAATTTTTAATGATGGTCTAAAGGTCAAAAAATAGGTTGAAAGTAGGGTATCTGGTCGACATATGTTGAAAAAGAGAGAACTGAAAATCAGGTTTATGCTTTTAGCGATATACACAAATATTTAGGACTCGATAACTTGATGAAAAATGGATCATTTTCCCTAATTCTTTTTCCTATATTTTGTTTGTTGGGTGAACTCTAGACATACCGAAAATCAGAATTTAATAGGGTCGTTTGGGTGTTGGTTTTGAGGTCGAAAGTTAGCTTGGTGGGCTGATTTTGGACTCGACTGGAACACAGAAACATAACCCAATTGGGTTTTAAAGTGTTTAGGGTTTTCCTACTGGCTTTTTACGTGTAATATGACAATATTATGTATCTTTTAACATGTTTCATTAGTTCTAGATTTGTTATTACAAAACTTCATACACCTAGGGTGCGTTTGATATTTCTGTTCGAACAGAAGGAAAAAGGAACAAGAAAGCTTTTGATTTTTGGTTATGTTTACTACTAGAGTTTATGTATCATTACTTTTGAAGACATAATAAGTAAATAAAACTGAATAAAAATAGAGTTAAGTGACTTAATTAGGGTTTGATTTGGTTAGGGTTTATGAATGACTTGTGTTTATTTCTTGATCACCAGTAGTTCTCCTTACCTCTAGGTCTTCTATGGTTTTTTTAACTTGTGTTCTGGGCTGTGGGTCAGTAGAGAAATGAGGTGAAGTTGTTTTTGTGGTTGTCGAATTTTTGGTGTGATTTGAATGGTATGAAGTAAGCTGTTACTTATAGAGGGGAGAACTAGGGTTTGTAAGATGTGATAAGGGGACAAGGAGAGGAGACCATGGATGACAGAAATGGAGAGATATGCCACTTGGATAAGAGGGGGAAAGTGAGGTGATGTGGCCGAATGCTAACCTAGGGTTTTATCTACCAATGAGAAGTGTTCTTGTTAATGAAGTAGGACATGTGGAGCGATTTTCAGAGGTGAAGGAAGAAGAAACTTGACTAGGTACAATGTATTGTATGTAAGTAATACTTGGGAGTAAACTTAGTTAGGGTTTGATTGTGAGCGAACCAGATTTTGGGAGGGGAGGTCGTGTGAGGCTTTGGGGTATTGTACAATAGGTTTAGAGAGTTGTATTCAAGGTTTAAGGTGAGTAGTTAATTTAGTTTATGTGTTTAATTAGTTAGGAAAATGTTTATGATTATTACATATGTATATATTTCGAATTTTAGAGGAATAAAGGGAAAATTGGTTTAGGCTTATAAGAGTTGTAATATATGCTAAATAGGGTTGCACTATAAATTAAAGTATGAGGAAAATATAGTTTTAATGGTTTACTAATTTATAAAATTTATTTGTTACTTTTATTATGTTTAAAAGTAATTAAATAGGATTTTTAGTCCTTGTACATTGAGCACTTGTACCTTGGGTTAAAAGACTTGTAAAAATATTTAAGGAGTTTAGGAAAAATAATTTTTAAGAGTTATGCATAAATGGTTTGTACTTTATGCTTTAAAATAATATAAATAGGATTTTATTAAAGATTTTGTGAATAAATGATTTTATGCATAAAGGACTTGTACTCTAGCTTATATGACTTGTAAAAATAATATTTTGTGAAAATATTTTATAAATAATTTAGGATTTATGAAATGAATACATAAAATCACAGTTATGTGAAATTAGGGTTTTATCGGGAGCTGAAATAGAATTAGGGTTTCTGTTGCTTTGATGACTTGTACATTAACTTAGATAAGTTGTATTTTTATGTTTCGAGGTTTAGTTGTTCATATTTGATGTTGTGATGATTTTTAGGGTTTCCTAGAAACTCTATTCAGATAATGAATGTTTTGTTTTGGACTTTCGTTAAGGATTTATCGTAAAATGGTAAATGGTATTCTGTAATATTTTCATATCATTATGTTTATGAAATAAACATTAGATTTTTTAGGCAGGTCTGTGTGGGAGCACGTTTATCAAGGATGTGAGCTACGTCACATAAGATAGGAGATACATTCAAATAAAAAAAAATTATCCGTGGAAAAAGATAGTAATTCTGTAAAGTAGTTTATTATATCGAGGGATTTCTCACAGTGGTTACAAGGAATTTGGTTGGAGATGATCTCTTAACAGGATATCGTGGAACCAATCTCTATGCTATCGATATTAACCAAATGGCCTCCTCATCTCTAGTTTGTCTCATGACAAGAGCTGACGAAACTAAGTCGTGGTTGTGGCACAGGCGTTTATCCCATCTCAACTTCGACACCTTAACCAAGCTAGCCAAAGACAACATCATCACCGGTCTCCCAAAATTCAAATACACCAAAGAACACCTATGTCCATCCTGTGAGCATGGCAAAAGCAAACGGACAACTTATAAACCTAAAAATGTACCCAGTTTGGTAGATAAGTTACATTTGTTGCACATGGACTTATGTGGCCCAATGAGAGTTGAGAGTATCAATGGGAAGAAGTATATCCTTGTGATTGTCGATGATTATTCAAGATATACATGGGTAAAGTTTTTGAGGTCAAAAGACGAAGCACCATAAATCATCATCACCTTTCTGAAGCGCATACAAGTCTTACTTTAAGCTCCAGTTAGGATTGTAAGAACTGACAATGGCACGGAATTCATGAATCAGGAGTTAAGAACATAATTTGAAGAGACTGGAATTACTCACCAGACATCAGCTGTTAGAACTCCACAGCAAAATGGGGTAGTTGAAAGAAGAAATAGAACTCTTGTGGAAGCTGCTCGCACAATGCTGATTTATTCTAGTGCACCGTTATTCTTATGGGATGATGCTGTATCCATTGCTTGTTTTACTCAGAACCGATCCCTAATCCATCCAAGATTCAATAAAACCCCATATGAATTAGTAAACAATAGAAAAACCGACATCTCTTACCTTCATGTATTTGGCGCCTTGTGCTATCCAACGAACGACAGAGAAGATCTGGGGAAGCTGAAAGCTAAGGGTGATATTGGTATCTTCATTGGTTATTCAGAAAACTCGAGGGCATTCAGGGTGTATAATAGAAGAACAAAAAGAGTAATGGAGACGATGAATGTGAATTTCGATGAGATTTCACAGATGGCTTCAGAGAGACTCGCTCTAGAACCCGCGCTTAACCCAATGGCTTCTAATCATATCGGATTAGGACCCGCACCAAATAGTCAGACTTCTGGACATATCAGTTCAGGACTCGTACCCCAAGGAGCTCAGTCAACTACTACTGATAAACTGACAAATCAAGAACTGGAAAACTTCTTCGAGTTTATGTAAGATGAGTACTATGGTGGAGCTTCGAAAAATGCATCACAACAACCATCTGACGCACCTACTCCCTCAACATCATCAACGTCTACTCCACCAACTCTAGTAATTGAGATTTTGTTACCAAGAGTTGATGAGCAAATCCGAACAACACCAATTCAAGAAGAACAACAACAAAATGATGTTGTGTTAGAAGAAGAACCATTCGAAAACCCATTTGCAACGGAATCTGCTGAATCTTCTTCTAGGTTACAAGAACCAACCAACACGCATTCGTTAAATCCAAGGTACCCTTCAACATTACAGTGGACTAAAGACCATCCAGTAGAACAAGTCATTGGTGAACCTTCAAGGCCAGCACAGATAAGAAGACAACTCGCCACCGATTGTAACTTATGCATCTTTGCCTGCTCAGTCAGTCTAAAAGAGCCAAAGAACATTCGGGAAGCGATGGCAGATAATGCATGGATTTAGTGTCGAGACCAATCGACAAACTCGTCATTGATCTTAAGTGGTTATGGAAGAACAAAAAGGATGAAGAGATGAATGTCATTCGCAACAAAGCTCGTCTAGTGGCCAAGGGATTCAGACAGGAAGAGGGAATAGATTTTGATGAGTCATTCACGCCAGTAGCCAGACTTGAGGCAGTCCAGATTTTCTTAGGTTACGCGGCTCACAAAAACATCACGGTCTATCAGATGGATATCAAGAAAGCATTCTTGAACGGAACTCTGAAGGAAGAGGTGTACGTGAGTCAGCCAGATGGATTCGTTGACAAAGATCATCTGGACTACGTCTACAAGCTAAAGAAAGCTATCTATGGTTTGAAACAAGCCCCAAGGGCGTGGTATGACGAGTTATCATCTTTCTTGCTGAATAATCATTTCACCAAAGGAACAATTGACCCGACCTTGTTTACCAAAAAGTTTAAAGATGACATCTTGATTTTTCAGATTTACGTGGATGACATAATTTTTGGGTCCACTAATCCGGAATATTCAAAACTTTTTGCAAATCTCATGAATATCAAATTTGAAATGTCCATGATGGGGGAATTAAAATACTTTCTTGGTTTAAAAATTCATCAATCCCCACGTGGTATTTTTATAAATTAAGCTAAATATACAATTGAGATTTTAAAGAAACATGGAATGGAAAATTGTGACTCTGTTGGTACTCCAATGGTCACTTCACCCAAAATAGGTGCAGACTTATATGGGAAACCCATTGATCCGAAGAAATATCGGAGCATGATCGGTTCTCTCATGTACTTAATTGCTAGTCGACCCGATATACATTTTGCTGTCTGCTTATTAGCAGGGTTTCAGGCAAGGCCTACCGAACTTCACCTTCAAGAGGTTAAATGGGTCTTTCGATACCTACTAAGAACCATTAACATGGGACTTTGGTATCCGAAGGATTCGGAGTTTAAACTAACAGCCTTTTCAGATGCCGACCATGCTGGTTGCCAAGTTACAGCAAAAAGTACATCAGGTGGAGCACAATTTCTGGGAGAGAAACTAGTAGGCTGGTCATCAAGGAAACAAGACTGTACGGCGTTATCAACCGCAGAAGCCGAGTATGTGTCTCTATCTATGTGTTGTGCCCAAGTTCTATGGATAAGGACACAACTCACAGATTATGGCTACTCTTTCGACCGCATTCCTATATACTGTGACTTGAAAAGTGCCATAGCCATCTCGTGCAATCCAGTGCAACATTCCAAGACCAAGCATATTAGAGTCCGCTATCACTTCATAAAGGAACACGTTGAAGAGGGTACTGTTGAATTATTTTTCGTTAAGACTGAATACCAACTCGCCGATCTATTTACTAAAGCCCTCCCAAAAGAGCGGTTTGATAACTTAGTTCGACGAATTGGAATGCGAATCCTAACTCCCGTAAAGTTAGAAAGTCTTCTCGAAACTTCTTGAATTTTATCTCAAAAAGCTTCGCATGTAAATATTTTTGAAAAAAAACGAAATACAAAATTTGAAAAACCAACAAAAACAAAATACAAAAATAGAAAATTTCAAAAATACAAAAACAATAAAAAATATAAAAACCAAAAATACTCTTCTCTCGACATGTCTCTCGTATAATCAATATTCTGTACGTATCTAGAAATGTCATTCAACAATGATACGGACATGTACAGATGCTTGAGCGAGAGTTCATTTAAATTTTTTCCAAAACATGTCGTTCCTCAAAATTTTCTTAAACAATGGCTTCGGAACATTTCAGTTTCGGACCCGAGCTTCAAAGAAAGGAAAGTGCTTCATCAAAACAAAAGTTTTAAATACTTTTTTGAGCACTTATCCTAAAAGTCTCAACGGCTTTCGTATATTTTAGTACGAAACCTGCGCTACAATGATGACTTCTGATTATTTCCAATCAGAACTCGTATTGTTAATGGCAAAATAAAAACAACCTTGAGCACATGATCAAGATTTTTTAAAATCTTTCTCAAATTCTGTACTCAAGAGAACTCCCTCTATACCCTTAAATGATTTTAAACTCAAATGTTTAAAAAATATGCTTTATTTAAGGGGGAGTATAAAATTTTGAAAATGTTCCAAATTCATGCAGATCTGTCTATCTCTCCAAAAAGCTCTCATTTTAATCAGTTGATATCAAAAATATCACTGAATGCTATTTTTGAGGGGGAGAAGACGTGATTAAAATGTGATCAAAAAGTTTAAAGATCGTGGATTGAATCTCAAAAGAGCTCTACAAAAAGACTCAGCATGAACCCTCGAATTGACGAAACTAAATGTCTGTTATCGAAAAGACTTGTCCGGGACGGGTAATAATTTCAAGCTGGTTATCCAGTGATGTAAACGTGTCTCGCGAAGGACTTGTCTAAGTAGAATGTACCAATTCGAGAGATGATCATTGAATATGACCAGGACGGGTAATAATTTCAAGCTAGTCTAACTAGTGATGTAAGCGTGTCTCGCAAAGGTCATGTTCTTTGAAAGTCAAACAATTAAAAATGTGCGAACTCTACCCAACATGTTCAATTTTTTTAAAAAAAATGCATGAGAACATGTGAAGGGGGAGTATTTAGAAAATGCAGAACTCTTGAAGTGTTATCTAAAATGTGCTTATTCATAAACACCTTGAGAGATTTTCAAAAGGTTTTATGGCAAGTGATCAATAATCTAGGATAATCATGGAGTTATAAGGTGATTATGATTAGGTTATGTCCTATGATCTGCCAGAGCCGGAGGGATCTACCTAAGGACAACTCTAATAGATTAGAATTAGAAGTCCTTAGGTAAGATTGAAAAAAGGAGTAAATGAGAAAGGGAAAGAAGGGGTTGAAGAATGAAAAAGAAAAGTTTAATGAAAGGGTGAAAAGAAATAGCCCTCCATGAAAACTTAGGGCAGAAACCGGGTCAATACATCTACTATCGGTCATCACAAGTTGATACTGATATTGAATACAAGACGTCATGGACCCAGTGACGCGCTGCACCACCCCTCCTAGCCACTCAGATATCTCTCAAAAGATATTTGTTTCATTTCTCACGGAGAACACTACATAATCTATCGGCCTCTCATTCCGAGATGTGTTGATATTGAAAAGGTGGCACTCTGCTCCATGCCTCCGACTACTAAAACCAAAATGCACATAGAGTCTAGAGCCATGAGATTCATCAAAATATCTCGTTAGGAACACTTCCATATGAATACACCTGTGTTCACCAAAAAGGACACAAGGTGTACAAGAGTCTTAATGAGATCTAAGGATCTTGCCATTCATAACATGATGGTTACGTGCTTCAAACCGTCTACAGTCGTGGGGTGATCTCCAACGACTCACTAAATCGTGGGTGCACTTCGGTGTGTCCGTGTAAGCCCTCTCGGGGGTATCCGGTTCAGAATGGCCTGGGGAAGGATTAGAGAAAGTCTTCACACTATGCTGTTGACGATCTTAAAGTCCAAACCTATAAGCGTTGGATGTTTATTACTAACAGTTTTATGCAGCAACCAACAAACATCCATACCACCATCGGATACATCATACATCTTCACCTCAGCATACTCATACTTATGAAGAACATCCCTCATCGAAGCTCAAATGTAAAAGTTCAAGACAAGGAGATCAAGTTAAAGACCAAGTGTTAAAGACGAAGTCAAAATGTCAAAGAACAAGTTCATATGTCTAAAGATGAAAGATTATGGGGAGATTGTTAGCAAAGGAAGATTGTTACCATAAGTATACAGTCCAAGATGTATGAGTATGTTGGAGGACACGACGCATCATTACAAGAAGATTTTGATCAAGGCAAGAACGATTGAAAGACGATGACTTTGAAGATCACGACTGCATGAAGGAACAAAGATTGAAGATTATTCTACATCGACACACCAAGTTCAAGACGTTGAAGACAAAAGACCATTCACCAGAGCATCATTGAAATGACAAACCCTTAGGGGGAGATTGTTAGCATTTATATTTTTAAAAAGTGATGGTCATTTGTATTTGTTTTAAATAGTGTGTTGTGTAGGAATAGCCAAGTATGTAAAGGCTTGTGTTGGACTTAGTAAAGAAAAGTTCAAGAAATATAACAAAAGCACAAGTCCAACACAAGCCCACCACAAAGCCTTTTAGGGCAACAAAGGCTTCCCATTTCCCATAAATACCACACACTCTCACTATTTCATGTGTGCCTCTAAGGATAGTATAGGTGTGAGAGTGTGTGTGTGTGTGTTTTACTTTTGTATTGTTCTCTTATGGTTATGAAAGCATTCGACTAGTATTTCATTTACACGCATCATTCTTCTTCCTCTATTCTATTCTCTTATTTACTTAGAGTGTCACGGTTAGAGTAGTATTAATATAGTTTGTAGTTTGTTGTTTTAAGGTTGGTCTTGATTCGAATAGGGCGTTACAATAAGGAAAATGAAAAGGCTTTTGAATTTAATAAACAACGACAGTATAATTAGAAATTGGTTATCGAGATTCTGTTTCAAGAGAAAAACAACTGTAAATCAAATTTGACACACACTACATCATTGACTGCTTTCGGAGGGGACTTTTCTTCCCTTTCGGTGGGGACATGTACCCGCCGAAACGTCCCCGCAGGAGCCTCATCGCTGATACTTTCAGCGGGGACGAAAGTCAACATTGGGTGGGGACTTGTGGGTCCCACCGTCTTTTAGCCGGTCAAAATTTGTCCAGTGTGGCAACAGTTTTTGGCGGGGACATGTCCCCGCCGAAAAACTATAATAATTAACCAAAAAGTTAATTAATCAAGAGGTTATTTTAATTAATTAAACCTTTTGGCGGGGACATGTCCCCACCAAAAGTGTCTTACACTGTTGAGTTAACCTCTTTTCGCGGGGAGATGTCCCGCCGAAAGATGCTTTTCACTTTGTTTTAATTTGTTTTGGCGGGGACGCGTCCCCGCCAATAAGCGTAAACATACCAATTTGCTTCTACCTGTTGGCGGGGACGCGTCCCCGCCAATAAGCTTAAACATGCCAATCTGCTTCTACCTTTTGGCGGGGACATGTCCCCGCCAAAAGCGTCTGACCCATTTTGCAGCATATTGCTGCAAAATGGGTAATTTCCAGATTTTTTCCGGAAAAAATCTACCAAATGAACCCAACTGCAGAACCTGTTTTCACAATAGCAACAACAACTTCGCCAAACATACAACAACAACAACAAACCCAAATTCGCTAAAAATAATATTAATCCAAATTCGCCAACTTCGCTAAACATAGAACCTGTTTTTACAATAACTATCCAAATTCGCTAAACATAATCATATGAATCCAAATTCGCCAAAAACGGTTCAAAAACCGTGATCACATGATATTCTACAAAACTATACATAAGCTAGCTAGCTATCCGCAAAATGGTCCAAAAACTATACATAAGCTAGCGGGGAACAATTTAGCGGGAATCCTAACACATAAACTACATAAACACATAATAATCCATCTAAATGTACACAACTTTGTCCAATACCCAAAAACAAATATAAAGTGACCCATCGGACCCAAAGAAGCCATACAATAATCCCCATTCTCCCCATTCTCCCCACTATCCCCACTACCCCAGTACCCCACTACCCTCCCCGGTAGGTGTAAGCTCACCATTGTGATGTATTTTGATATCCTGATGTCCCCGGCAAGCCCCTCGCTAGCTCCTCGGTAAAACCCGGCTGTCTCCTAGCCCAATCAAGGAACATATCAATCTGTGTAGTGTGCGCGGACAGATCCTGGGCTTGCTTCTTCACGGTCTCCTGCAGCGACGCCGAGGAGTCTTCCTCTCGAGCTCTTGTCCGCAGCCGTATCATCTCAGAAGAGGTGCTCTCTGTCCGCAGCCGTATCATCTCATTCTGTAGTTACAAAAAAATAAGAAAAGTAATATATAAGTCGTGATTTATTATATTGCATTAATGTTGGTGAGTTTTTGGAAATAAATTATACTTACGTATCTGGCCTCGGACTATGGAGACTCCCAAGCGTCGCCTCTCGTATGGGTGTGTCTGTACATGTCGATCAAGTCTCTATTATCCTCGCTGTCGGTGGGGGAGCTCAACTGTTTATAAATAAAATCAATCAAGACTCACCCAACACTATATATATAAATAAAATGATTAAAAAGTGTCTTACGAAGTTATCTCGTTATACCAGCCAAGGAATGGGATCCGTGAAGGCTAGAACTCGTCATTCGTTGCCGATTTTGCCTGTTGACCTCCCCGATCCTCAACTTCTTCGGGTCTGACCAGTGTTTCACCTGCTTATTATAAATAATAAAAACTATTATATAAATGAATTATTATTATTATTATTATTATTATTATTATTATTATTATTATTATTATTATTATTATTATTATTATTATTATTATTATTATTATTATTATTATTATTATTATTATTATTATTATTATCGGCTGGGTGTTCCTCTTTTCACTGTTCAGGTACCTTGTTCAGCCTGTTCTAGGGTTTTTACTGGAGATATTTATGGGGATCATGCTGTTTCGTGTGCGGGTATTGTTGGCATTAAACATCGGCATAACATTGTGCGTGATGTTCTTGTTGATATATGTTCTCGGTCCGGAATTTCAGCTCGTAAGGAGGTGGATATTGGGCTTTATGGAGATAGGGACAGATCTTTACGCCCAGCTGATATATTACTTTACTCTTGGGATGGTGGGCTTGATGTATGTGTTGATCTTACGGGATCGTCACCCTTGACGCAATCTGGTATGATTGATTTTATGCCAGGTCGTGCGGTTATTGAAGCCGCACAACGTAAACGTGTCAAGTACGAGGCTAAATGCGTGGAAATCGGATATGGGTTCCTCCCCTTTTCTTTCTCCTCTTTTGGAGAACTTGAGAAAGATGCAGTAACCCTTCTAAAGCGTATTCGACGATTCTCTATGATTCAAGACATTGGAGCACGGGTTGCGGTTCATATTTTTAATAGGATTAGTTTTGCTATTGCTAGAGGTGTGGGGGCCCAGTTGGTTTCTCGGCTCCCCACTAATTTCTTGTAAAATCCTATAAATTTTTAATAAAAGTGTTGGTTATTATTAAAAAAAAAAAAAAAAAAAAAAAAAAAAAAAAAAAAAAAAAAAATAATAATAATAATAATATAATAATAATTATAATATATATTAAACCACATAAGAAACGGTGCCGTTTCTCCCCTGTTTTTCTCGCCAAAAAAAACGGGCCAAACGTTAGCCCTTTTTCCTCTGCCGATTTATCCCAAATCGTTGGCCATTTTTGGCCCACTTTAGATTGTATTAGCTTCCGTATCTGATTAGTATACAAAGAACGATAATCGACGTGTCGATTATCCAGTGCCTTATCTTGCTCTTTAGGTATGGCTTCTACCTAAACCTGCATGTTTTGTGTGTGGTATTTCAACGCAAGTACGATTCCCACCTTAACTTGCACGTGTGTTGTCATTGGTAGTACTAATCGAACTTTCTATACCCTGCCCTTTTCTATCAAAATATACCAGTTTAGATCACCGAGAAGATGGGGAAGCGGATTACAGGTGCTTTTTTGTTTGATTTCTCTCTTATAAATCCACTTCTTTGTTTACACAATTGCACATCAGGGAAATTTTTTGCTTCTAATAATGGGTTTGAACTTTTTTTAATGATTTTTTCTTTGCTAAGTTGTTGTAAATTATTTGGTTTAAATTTCTTAGTTTCATGAATTAGAAATTCGATTATGATTCTTGATAGAGGGTAATGCTAGGTTTAGAGATTTATGCAATTTGATGTTGCTTTTGTCAAACAAATGGTTGCGCACCAAATGTTTGATGAAACGTCTAGGTTAAAAAAAATTCTACTAGACAGTTTTAGTAAAGCTGTATGCGAAATATTGGGGGTTATACTTTTTCTGTTTTGATTAGCTCGATTTTAGGTTTACCTATATCATTTTAGTATTCTATTGTTGGTTTTCAGGTTGTTTATTGCTTCGAGTTATGTTGAGATCATACTTTGGCGGAGCGTTTAGCCGTTTATGCTAATGCAGCAACTGCTGTTTTCTTGCCTTCGTTATGTCTTCCCTTTTAAGGGTCTTACATGAATGGTAGTGGTTTCGTAAAAACTTGAGGAATGTCCGTGTCTTGGCGGGGCAACAAGCTATGTTTGCAGCCATGGCGGATACCTCGACGTGTGCAGCTAGCCCATGAATTAACCTGACCCAATTTGCCTGGATGCAAAACATGGATGGATGGTAGAGTGCGATACACAATCGCCTCAGCAACCTCCATTTGTGCAACCAAGGCATAGGGTAATCTAAATTTCCACTACCATAAGCCATATACTACAGAAGGCGTTGTACCTAATCCATTCAGGTGATAATGGTATGTATATATATTATAAGCCTATGATGACTATTAAGGCGATGACGATTGTTTTCTGAAATATATCTTGGCACGGTAACCACACACGAGCTGTGGTTGCAGCCATGCCAGATCTGAGCCTTATTTGTCGTAGTTTTGAGGCTTTATGTTATTTAAGATTTTCATCTTTGAATGGCTGATGATTAGGCGATGACGATTGTTTTCTGAAATATATCTTGGCACGGTAACCACACACGAGCTGTGGTTGCAGCCATGGCAGATCTGAGCCTTATTTGTCGTAGTTTTGAGGCTTTATGTTATTTAAGATTTTCATTTGGACATGAACGAGAACCGGTTTGGCTGCCAGGTTTGTTTCATTTCTCTGGTATGCCGCCCTTTGAATGGCTAATGATTTACTCATGTTTGTTTTGTAGCATAACTTAATATCTATTTTATGTCCTATTTCAGAAAAGATGACGAGTTGCAAGGGGTTTCTTTGTGCATTTGAAGTGAAAGTTGAGAGGGAGATGGCCTCGGTTGAAGGTATTTTTTGTTTGTAAATTGATACTATTGTGTGTTTTATATTGTCTGAATTGTACCGGTCTATGTTTAATTGATTAATTTTAGCCTAATTTGATCACTCAAGTTTTGATTTTTTATAGGTGTATGATGAACAAATGGGATAGCCTGCCTCTATAGCAGGTAACATTTTAGTTTATTTATCTTTTCTGAATATTATAGACAAAGTGGTTATCTGCCTCACATCCACTGGCAACGACCCCACTCGATATTATCTAACTCAGCCTCTCATCATCATCAACACACCAAGTCTAAGTGTTCTTCTCAGATTGTCACAAGCTGCATCTGCCATATGGATATAAAAAAAACTCATGTTTTCTACTTTATGACTAGCTGAGAAGGTGCAAGTGGCATAAATCAACGCACGGTAATGGTATGTTTATACTTGACTTTTAAAGAGGCTTTTAAAAAATTATGTTATGCAAATTCTGATATTTGAATTTTATTAAAACACAGGAATATATCTCAGCAATATTTAGCAAAGCAACGAGAGAATGGTTTCAAGTGTCAGCAGCATTTGCAGAAGGTTCAACAACATTGCAGGTACCTTGGAACGTGCTATTACCTGAGAAACAAACATCTACAATAAATTATAAAGAAATGTGAATTGGTTTAATATATAAGTTCAGTTATTAGCAAATAAGTCTCGATGCACTGACTCTTTCAAAATATGGTCAATCGAGGATTTTGGTCAATCGTCTCAATCATCCTGTTGATCTAACTGTTTAGAACTATTTAGAACTAATATGGTCAATCGAGGATTTTGGAAGATAGATCTAAAGATTTATTTCTTTCTTTATTTTTACATATGTTGCTTTCATTTAGCTTATATACTTAAGGTATAATTATTTTATTTTGAAAGAGTCTGTGCATCGAGACTTATTTGCATGTGTTGGAGTTGGGCTACGATGGTGTCTTTGAGTGGGGAGAATCTGGGGTCGAGGGGATCTTCCCTATTTCTCTGCCTTTACCGAGTAAATTACAAACTCCAGAACGTACAATTAACAAGCATACGGCACAACTTTTTAATGCATACAACACTAATGCAGGTACTTAGATCAGCTGGGAATATCGTCTGTTTATGACACAAAAACATATTGTAGACAAACTTTGGTAGGAGGAAACTATGGCTTACTTAATGCTAGTTTTGAGCCTAATCCAGACTACTACAGGTTCATAATTAAAGTTTGACTTTCAATTTTGAGGTCGAATGCTTCTAAAGATCATAACCCAAATGGGATTATCTTTGTTTCTTACCAGTTCACTTCTTTGGCACCGGTTAATGAGGACAAAGGTTCTATCTACTCACTTTAGGGGCACCAAGAAGATACGCGCTTATTCACATTGTGCTAAAAAATAAGTAAGTTTGCTACATATTTCTGGCAATTTCGACCCTCTTACTTAACAAATTAGTCATATACAGACTAAAAGAAGGACAAAAAAGAGTTTGCGAACCGTATGCTTCCGTTTTATGAGCCTTTAAAGTTCAGGCAGATGCGAATACTTGGGTATGGTTCCAGATTCAATATTAGCTAATAGGTCTAAAATTGAGTTTTATAAAGTGATGCGGGTGTGTTTTCTTGCTTAAATGCAGGTTCCTATGAACCAACCAACAAAGCAGGGCAGGATATTCGACATTCCTAATTTCCACAATCTTTTTATATAACTGTTTGAGGAGTAGAATAGACATCGGGTGAGTTTTTCTCATTGTAGCTCTCTAACGATATATAACTCTTACCTTAAGTTTTGTTGATATAAAGTTTGATAAGTTCATAAGCTTACTTTATTTGGTGCTGCAGCCATGGCGGGATGCTGGTGTTGTTTCACGATAACCAGTTTTGGTGTTGTTTCTGTCATTTTTTGGTATAAGCTGTGCATAAGTTTTATTGTTAACGGTCTTTCAAAACAACGTTTCTACAATCCGGTAAATGATTTACTTCTATTTGCTGCGTCTAAAACTTATAATATTTGCTTCTATTTGATACAAGTTAGTGTACTGCAACTGCTTCTAAACCTTTGTACTTCTAATATCAGGTTGTTGACTTTTTCAAAAGATCTTGAAGCCTTTGTTTGGCTAAGTTTTGAGGTCTCAGCTCTCCAATTTTGTTAATAAATGTCGACTGTTAATTTAAAAGGTTGCTATATTATATCTTACTTTTCGTGCGATGATATTGCGGCAGAGACTTCCAAACACTAATCATGATGCATCACTTATTCACGACATTGTTGGTTAGTTGCTTACTCTTATTTATATATTTTATATGCAACTTTTCAATCATTGAAAACAAACAATTTAGCGAACAACTTATTGGTGCTGTTGGAAAGTTATTATTAGAGCGAGTAGGAAATGATCTCATTTCAATTTGAGTTGTGTGTTGTAGGACCACTTTTTCGGACTATAATGATGCAATAAATGGCGTAACATTTGAAGATAGTTTAGAACTGGATCTCTTATATGTTCTGCTTCAGTGTCCAATGTGTGGTCATACTATTATTATCTTATCTGTTTCCATCATGGACAGAAAATACCTTTCAGTTGTTACTGTTAGAAATATTTACACACTTATCACCGCTGTTCAACCACATTTGTAAGATTGTTTCATATGCCAGTCTGATAATCCATGAAACTTGCAGGCCAATGCAGCATCAGGGATGGCTGTGCACGATGAGTGCAACCTAAAGTTCATGAACTTGAAGGCAAAAAGGACCCACTGCTTCATCATTTATAAGATTGAAGAGAAGCAGAAGCAGGTAATAGTTGAAAAGCTTGGAAAACCATCTGAGACTTATCATGCTTTCGCAGCATGCCTCCCTGCTGTTGAGTGCCGATATGCTGTCATCAAACTAATGTGAAAGTTGCTGTTGCTTATGGAGGCGCACGAATTAATCTGAGCCCTTGGGTTTATGCATTTATCTGACTCTTATTTGTTACCATTACGCGTATGTACTCATACCATTGTCAGTACCTTTAGTTTGCTGTGATGATTGTTCGAATACGATGTGTCGTTGCACTATCTGGATGGATGCCAGAGTGCGAGAAACACTCACCTCAGTCAGTTTGCTTTATTAGCGTTTTTTATTATTTTCTATTCATTAGATGTTGTCGATTGACTTGAACTTCGTCAATTCTTATATCCATATAGCGCCTAAATATTCTGCTTTATTTGTGCAAAATCGCCTCTGCCAAAAAACAGGCACGCCTGCAACGCGGCGGTTCGTTGCCATTCTCGTAATAATAATAATAATAATAATAATAATAATAATAATAATAATAATAATAATAATAATAATAATAATAATAATAATAATAATAATAATAATAATAATAATAATAAAGTACGTGTCGATCCAGAAATTTACCTGTTTCTCCCATTCTTCAGCCATCTTGTTCTCGGGACGCTTTTGCTTGATCTCGTCAAGTTTCTCAATCCTACCTTGCTGTGTAAAATTTTTCTTTTTGTGCATGTATTTGTTGTCATTGTATTGCTTTCGAAGGTAAGCTTTGATACTAATGAAAATCTCGTCTCCATTTGGACCGACAAGGTGGGGGCCGAGATCAAAAAAATGCTGCAATAAAATAAAATTAAAATAAATATACAAATTTAAGTAAAGAGACAAATTTAAATAAATAAACACATTTAAAATAAATAAACACAATAATTAAAAAAATAAAAGATAAAAAAAACTATGTGGAACTGGTTATCAATGTGTGCCTTCGTGGTCTCGGGAACCTTATCCCACGAATCGTAATACATGGGAATCATTTTCCTTAACAACGTCCCGACAAAGCTCGAGAACCACAAAGAGTGAGTGCCAACATGCTCCCACATCCCTTTCGCATTCTTCCCGAATATGATCGAGACCGGGCGACCAGTGTCATTCCTCATCGCGTGTAGTGCTGCGTTCTTTGTGTCACCACGAACCACCTTCCCGCCTTTGCCTAGTTTGGTACCAGACTTGGTAGGCCTAGGCCTGGGAGCTCTCGAATTAGACCCTGCAAGTAATCAAATTAAAGTGATGGTGACATAAAATAACAAGTTATCAATTTCAAATAATGATCAAGTTTAATTAAAAAAATCAAGAAATTCTTACGCTCACAGTTAGCACCTATCCTCCTCCCGGGAGGGTGGGGTGGCTCATGACCTCCATCCCAACCGTGGCTCGTAGCTATGACATCTGCCATCTGTAAACGTACTAGTACAAGAACATAGAAATTAGTGAAGAAACACATATACGCATATATATACACACATTCAAATAAATAACAATATATACCAAAAAAGATAATAATAAATAATTAAATAAATAAATAAACACATTTAACAACTCGATAACAATTTCATTCAAATAAGTGTCGTTTAACAAATTACAATTTGAGATCAATCTCCTACATCACTAAGATAAAAATCATCATTATTAGTGTCAGCTTCATCTTCACGATCGATGTGGTCTTCATCATCAGATGCTAAATCATGAGGAACGTGGTCATCATAATCAATATCATTGTCGTCGTCGACATCAGTGATAATTGGTGGTGGTGATGCCTCAACTTCCGCTGGCTGGACATCATTATTTATGGTGTTATAATTCAACTTATCCAAATCAGCAGAGAGTGTGACATGTGATGAGTTGTTGTCATGTACAACATCTTGATTGTCTTCTACCACGATGATATCCGAGTTCCAAATCTTTCGATGATAAGAATCTTGGACGGCCTTCCAACTACCACGTTTACCCGGGAAATCAAGGTAAAAGACTTGTGTTGCTTGTGTTGCAAGAATGTATGGTTCATTTTGAAACGATACACAGTCTGTCATAATTTGTGTAATGTTATTTCTATAGCTACAATGTTTTATGCGACCCTTGTTATTAGTGTTGAACCATTTGACTTTGAACAGCACAACCTTGAACAGAATATACAAAAACTCAAGAATTTCCTCAAGCTGGCCATAATACATTCCTCGGCTAGGATTAGGAATTGAAATTCCGCTGTTTTGAGTTGAACGACGTAAATCACGATCGTGTACGATAAACTTCACACCGTTGACTACGCAAGAGTCGACTAAGACTGCAGGCCATGCTGGTCCACAAGCCAAAGCGAATAATAACTCGGAAGTACAACTTGGGTCATTCTTTACTTTTAATTCACGAATCTATAAAAAAGTTAAGAATAGATATAGATGAGTAATAGTCGTTATTTTTATAGGGTAATACATACAATAAGTCTACCTTGTTCCCAAACCAACGAGGAAATCCTTCTTGTATGTCATTGCCAGGAAATGCCCTGTAAATGTTCATGATTTTAGAATAAGTCATCGAATAATAACTTACGTAAAACACATTTTGAAATAAAATGCGTACCTCCCGTACTCGTTCACGTATGGGTCGATTTCATGACTGTGTTGTAGTACATATCATACTACTTTCTGCATTGTGTCTGGTTGAACCCGAATCAATGATTGTTTACCATTCAGTTTACAGATTGATCAAAACACCTGAAATTGACTTGTTGGGCTTGGACCGTCCTCATTCCGGTCAGGACGATTAAATCTCGTCTCAACACCCCGAAAATAATGCGAACAGAAAGTTAATGCTTCATCAGCAATATAACCCTCTGCTATTGAACCTTCGGGCTTAGCTTTATTTCTGACATAATTCTTGAGATTTTTCATGTATCTTTCAAATGGATACATCCACCTCATGTAAACAGGCCCGCCTTCAATAGCCTCTTCGGGTAGATGAATAACCAAGTGAATCATAATGTCGAAAAAAGCAGGAGGATGTATTTGCTCGAAACTGCACATAATATTGATGAGTTGTTCTTTAGCTTTCAACATGTCATCCACCATCAAAGTTCGAGCGCATATTTGTTTGAAGAATGAACAAAGCTCAATTATTGGTGTTGCGATGGTTTGGTCCTTCAAGTAATTTTGAAGTCCAGTAGGAAGCAACCGCTGCAACATTATGTGACAGTCATGAGCCTTCAAGCCTGTTATGTTGCTATCATTGTCGGTCACTTTATGCTTGAAGTTAGATCCGAACCATCAGGTAGTTTAACACCTTTGATGAATTTACAAAAAAAATCATGATATTAGAGTAAGTCGTCAAAATGAATACGCGAATTGAATTGGAACAAATAAATTTTGAAATAAAACGCGTACCATTGATGAATTGACAAAATTGTTTTCTTTCTTTAGCTGTGAAAGAGTACGTGGGATGAGGCTTAGAGCACTTCCTGTTTCCTTTGTTGATGGGCCACAAATCTTCACGAATTTGCAAATTTTTTAAGTCTTGTCTTGCCTTGTTGGTGTCTTTTGATTTGTCATTCATTAACAAAGTACCCAACACACTCTCACACATACTTTTTTCGATATGCATGACATCTAAATTATGTTTTAGTGTAAGAAAAGACCAATACTTTAGCTCGTAGAAAATGGATACTCTGGTCCAATTCAATTCGCGATCAGGATCACGTTTTTTCTTCGCACCCACAAAACTTGGATGTTTCCCCGGGATACGTTTAGGCAATCTCCTAAGTTGAGTCAAGATGACATCACTGGTAAATTTTCTAGGAGGTTGTCTATCATCGACCGCAGTATAGAATGCCCTTCTATTTTTCCGCCATTTATTGGTCGTGTTTAAGAATCTTCTGTGACCAACATAAGCGGTTTTGCTTAACACGCGAACAGATGGAGTGTCTATATTACATGTCGGACATGCCAAGTAACCTTGCCCACTCCACCCAGACAAACTACTTCGAGCGGGAAAGTCATTGATAGTCCATAAAAGCGCTGCTCTCATACAGAATTCAGTGCCAGTGACAGCATCCCTAGTCATGACTCCATCTTTCCATAGAAACTTTAGGTCTTCAATCAAAGGCCTCAAGTAAATATCTATGTCCTTCCCGGGTGATTTAGGGCCCGGAATTAACAACGTCAACATAAGAGAAGTCTCTCTCATACATATCCAGGGAGGCGTATTATATATGACCGGCCACATGCTGTAAGACTGACTAAGGTTGCCGTACGGATTGAAACCATCAGCAGCCAACCCTAATCGGACGTTTCTTTTTTCATAGGAAAATTCTTTTGAATACTTCATGTCAAATTTCTTCCATAATTGACCATCAACCGGGTGTTGCATCTTACCGTTCTCCGTAGACTGCCCAGAAGCATGCCAAGTCATATGTTTTGCAGTGTGTTTAGACTTGTACAAACGTTGTAGTCTAGGAATGATAGGAAATTAATGCAACACCTTGTTAGGAACTTTCTTCCCCAGTGTGTTCTTGTCTTTCCATCTACTAGCATCGCAAATGGGACAATTCTGCAAATATTCGTTACCCACACCCTGATATAAAAAACAATCATTTACACAAGCATGTATGGATTCGTATCCTAACCCGATCATTTTATATGTATTCTTTATTTCATAGTATGACGATGGGATTTTGTATCCTAGAGTGGGCGGGAAACATTCCTTGAGAAATTTTAGGGTTTCGTTAAATGTGGTGTCACTCATTTTACCTTTGACCTTGATGTTCGTATACTTTGCCATAAAGTCCAATGAAGACATCCAATTACAGCCCGGGTATAGTGGCTCGTTGGCAATGGCGATTAACTCTTCAAACTCGTTACGTTGAGGATGTATCGTTGCTTGAGTTGGCTCGTTGCTTGTCTCGCCAATATTTCCTTCAGTTGGCTCATTTTGTTCGTTATTCAGACAAATATCATGAAGGAACTCAGCCATATCACTCCCATGATGATTCGTGTTGGGTACTATTGTCTGGACATCCGGTTCACCATGATTATACCATTTCGTATAACTTTAGTCCCAACCGTATGTGTGTATGTGATCAAACAAATCTTCGTGCTTTATCCAACCAACGTTATAACAATGAGTACATGGACATTTTACATTCCCATCAATATTCACAAAGGACTTGCAATACTCGCAAAAAGCTTTAAGACCTTTTAGAAATTCGATGCTAGCATGAGATTTAGAGACCCAACTCATATCAATTGGCATAACTGCGTTTTAATGATGCAATAAAAAATTATTTAGAATTAAACATGTTCACAAAAATCTATACGTAAATACATAATGGTGGAATCACGAGTTGTGCGTTTTGTTCACCTAATCCAACTATGGAAGGCAATCCTAACCCACTCTTTGAATGTTTCGTCTCATATATGAATTCGTATAACTGAATTTACTATTTGAGAAAATTTCGGCAGCATTTCCCCTCAACTCTCCAAATATGTGCATTAAAGACATATTCGTAGGAGTAAAGGGGAAACACTGTCAAAATTTTCACAAATAGTAAATCAATTATACGCATTCATATCCTAAATGAGACAAAACATTCAAAAAGCATTCCCAAACAGGAGACTTTCCGAAATTAATTTCTAATAAATTAATTTCGGACGAGTTTTCTGTGGGATGATTAACTTCGGACGGGGACTTTTCAAAATTAATCACTAAATTCTTAAAATCATTGACAATATTCTAACACAATCAAATTCCATATAATTATAAACATACGACTAACATCTTAAAATCAAATTCAGAAACAAAGTATTATAATTCTAGAAACGTACTGATGATATTAGTGAATGAATCTCGGCTGGTCTAACTCGCTCGACAAGTGGCAGGCCTAACACAAACGTACTGATGATATTAGTGAATGAATCTCAAAATATTCTAGAAAATTTGAGCTTATAAAATATATGAAATATTACTAGGAACATATTAACATGACAGGGATCTTAAAATTAAACAATTTGTTAGCATTTATATTTTAAGAAGTGATGGTCATTTTCAATTATTATATAAAGTGTGTCGTGTATATGTAGTATAATATGTAAAGGGATTGTGTTGGACTTTGCATAGAAATGTTCAAGAATTAATCAAAAGCCCAAGTCCAACACAAGCCCATCCCAAGGCCTTTTAGGGCAACAAAGGTCTAGTTTTTCACTATAAATACCACACTCTCACACTCATTTTGTGTGCCTCTAAGTCTAGTATAGGTGTGAGAGTATGTGTGTGTATGTTTTATTTATTGTGTTTGTTCTCTTATGGAAATAACAATCATTCGGCCATAATATTTCATACACGTTCCATACTTCTCTTCATCTATTACTATTCTTTCTTTAATAGAGTGTCACGTATTACTGTTGAGTAGGTTATAGTATAATATAGTTTAGTTTGTTGTTAGTCAAGGTTGGTTCGATTCATATACATAGGTTTACAAGTGGTATCAAAGCTTATAAAACTTTTATAGATTTGATTTGAACGTGATTTCTACAACACCAAAAGTGAACTCGGTATTTTTGCGCTTGTATAAGTGTATAAAATACTTCGACAATCAGATATCTACCCTCTTATATAAGAGTGTTAGATCGTTTTATATAAATTATCAATTTATATAAATTAGATATTTCTATCTAAATTGAAATTTTACCATAATTTGTATAAATTCTGGTCAAATTGAAATTTCTATAGAAATTGACATTTTATCTAAATTATAATTTACATAATTTTTGTCGAATTTATAAACTTTTGATTTTGTCTAAATTATAGTCTAGTCAAATTTAGTAACTTTGTTTCGTTTATCTAAATTGTAACTTCAACGATCATCAAACAACAACCAAGGCTTCACAACAACATCAAAGTTTAACCTTCAACAATCACAACACCTATTTCTTTGAAACGATCCTAAATCAATCAACCTTATCATTCAACAACATCAACAATGACTACTCAACAAGATATTCACGCAGCCGGTGCAGAAAACCGTCCTCCCATGCTTGAGAAAGGTAGTTATCTTCCATGGACAAGCCGTATGCTTCGATACTTGAAAACAAAACCTAATGGACAAGGCAAACTCTTGATTAACTCCATCAAGAATGGTCCATTCAAGCCTCGTCAGATTCAAGAAGCTGGTGATCCAAATCAAACACCTCTCGTTCCACCATCCTTTTGTGATCAGAAAGAAGAAGAATACACAGAAGAGGATTGGAAACAGATTGAAGCAGATGACTTAGCCATGCACCTAATCCAACTTGGTTTACCACAAGAGATTTTTTGTGCTGTTGACAGTTGTGAAACTGCTTATGATATGTGGGATCGAGTTAGAAGGCTATGTCATGGAACGGAAATTGGTCAACAAGACATTGAAAACAAGCTTCTAACTGAATGGGAAAAGTTTACATCCACTCCAGCTGAACCAATTGAATCTTACTACACAAGGTTTTGCACTATCATGAATGAGCTCATCAGGAACAACTTAACACCAAAACAGATCATCCGGAACATCAAATTCCTTAACAACCTTCCAGAGGAATGGGGACGATATGTTACAATTGTTAATCAAACAAAGAACCTTCATGAAGTGAACTATGATCAACTGTATGATTTTCTCAAACAAAACCAGAAAGAGGCAGATGAGTTTAGGAAAGAAAAGATTGCCTAACAACATGATCCTCTTGCATTGATTGCTCAAGCACCAACACCTTCAACAGTAAACACACAACCATCATCATCCAGTCCCACTCAGAACTACATGCAACAACAATTCACTCCACAGACTGCTGTCATTCCACAACAACCATTCTACCCACAAGAACAACAAGTCATTCCACAACAATAATACCCACAATTCCAAGAAACTGAAGTCAATGAATCAGAAGAAGCCATTGCTGCTATGACACATGCATTTGCTCTAATGTCAAAAGCATTACAAGGACGATATTCCACACCCACCAACAACAACCTAAGGATTTCATCGAACACTCGCAACAAGCAGATTGCTCAGCCGAGTTTTAACATGGGTCAACAAGGACAAATGGTTGGAGGCTATGGGAATCAACAGGGATATGCTCCTCGTTTTCAGTTGGGTAATCAGAATGCAGGGCAGTATATGGGAAATCAGTATGCAGGGAATCAGATGGGACAAGTTGTTGGAAACAGAAGGGGTCAGAATATGGGGAATCAGTTTGGGAATGTTGCTGCTCCAGTTGCTGGGAATATGAATCAGGGAAATGTGATTAAGTGTTTTAACTGTCAAGGAACTGGTCACATGGCAAGGAACTGTCCCACAAAGCCAAAGAAGAAAGATGTTGAGTATCTGCAGAAAGCATTGCTCTTAGCTCAGAAGGAAAAGGCAGGGTTTCAGTTGAATGTCGAGGAACATGATTTCATGGCACTGATGGATGACACGGAAGATATGGAAGATATCGATGCCAACTGCATCTTCATGGCAAATCTTCAGGAGGTTAAATATGACACGGATTCTGAAGCACCTCCTGCTTATGATGTCAATGTGATATCTGAGGTACAACCATATGCTACATGTCACAATAATGAAATGTTTGACATGTCACCTCAACATGAACAGCATCCTGCGACTCCTAATCTCACTTACGATACATACATGGACGAACCAAGTTGTAGCAATACTAATTTGGCTAATTCAAATATGGATCCTAATGGAGGCTTCGAGTCACAGCATACTGAGACTGAAGAGGAAACGCGTGCTTTATTTGAATCATTATTGCAAAATTGTAGTATGGAAATAGAAAAGGTCAAAAAGATCAATAGCGATGTTAAGGCCGCTAATGAAAAATTGACCGCTGAGCTTGAGAGATACAAGGTGAACGAAAAAGCTTTTCAATTTAACCACAAACGACAGTCAGAACTTGAAATTGGTTACAGAGATTCTGTTTTAAGAGAAAAACAATTGCAAATCAAGTTTGACACTCTCGATGTCAACTTGAACATGAAAATTAAATCTTTAAACAAGGAAATTTCTGAATTAACCAACCAACTTTCTAAACAAAAAGCAGCTTGTTCTGATCTTGAAAAAGAAGAGAAAGAGTTGCATGCAAAGTTTTCAAAAAGAGAAGATGAACTTCTTGATGAAATACTGGACAAATAGGAAACAATTAAAAAGTTGGAAGAATTGCTTGTAAAAACGGGTCATTCTGCGCAAACAATTAATTTGTTAATTAACGATCCAAACCCAATTTTACACACAATGAAGAAAATGGCTATCGGTTGTGAAAACCCTTGTTATCTCAAGAAAGCTCAGAAAGAACAGAATGTGCTGTATAATGATAATGTGATTAATGATGTACATGATCCTCCAGCGGTTCATGATTCTTATGAAACGATTGAGCTTGCCAAAGAGAGTAGAGACAAAATGAGACAAAAGAACCCAGAAATAAAACCAATTGATTACAATGAGCTTAACAAAATTTCTGGTGTTCCTCTTATTCAAAAAGTGTCACCATTGTTCTTCAAAAAACCAGTGGCTGTCGCAAAAAGAAAAGTTGTTTCAAAACACCTTTCTAACATCGAACAAATGTATTCTAACAACACTTCTAACACAAGTGAAGCTAGAAAATTTTTGGACGATCTTAAAAGGAGAGTTGAAATGCTTCAAACTGTTGTGGCAACCAAAACAAACTCAAAAATCAACGACTGGTTTTCAAGTTTTCAAACTGAACAAAAAAAGATGTTCAAAACAGAAATTACTCCCATTGTAACTGCAATACATGCAAGAGTAATCCATGTTGAGAATGCAATTTTAAAAGAGTCAGCCGAATTTGTTAAGGACCAAAAATCCTTGGTAAAGGAAGTTAATGAAAACTTGGAACGCATAAAGGTTTTAGAACAACATAATGACATACTCTCTGAAGTAGCTCCCTTAACTGATATTATGTCCATTATTTATCAAACATATTCTGTTGAAGATGATGAAAGACTTCGAGCTGAAACTTCTCAAATTGTTTCAAAATATGAAAATGCGCTTGCTAAGCTTGAAAAAGAAAATGTAACATATTTTAAACAACTGGATCGGAAAAAGGAAGAATGCAAGTATGAAAAACTGTCGTATGAACGTTCTTACAAAGAAATGCAAAAACAAATTGATCTTTTGAAGTCTCGGCTTGAATGTCAAAAAGGGAAGGGTGGGGAGATTAAAGCTAAGCCAAAAATGTCTGTTTCTAAAAATGCTCCTCCACCCTTGCCCAAAGAAAAAGGAAAAGAGAAAGTAGTTGTCGAAACACCAAAAGTGATAGCACTTGGACTTTATAGGATTACTACCAATACTGTGTCTACCTCTACATCTCAAGAATATAGGGCTATAGACAAAAATGTGAAAAATAATCCCAAAGAGACTAGGAAAGCTAAAACTGAATCAAAGGACAACAAGATAAATCCTAATGAGTGTGCCTTACCTTCTACAGGAATAGAAAGTACCTCTAAAAGCAGCAGACCAAAGCCTTGGCGCAATACAAAGAATAGAGTCTCGCCTGCTTCTAAGAGTGAAACCAAGAATAAAATGAAAGAAGTAGAAGAACACCCTAGGATTTTATCGCTTTCCAAGAAGAAACATATGTCATCTGGATGTAATGTTAAAGACAATATTTCTAGTGCATGTAATGAACCAGTTTGTTTAATGAACAAGAAATCTTTGTCTAAAAATGTGTGTGATGATACTGTTTCTAATGTTGTGCATGTAAATGATAAGCCTGCTAAGAAAGATGTTCCTTCAGGAACTAGTGCTAAGACTAGATACATTCAAAGACTTATTGCAAAGTCTAAGAAAACCACTAGTAGTCTGCTGCCTAGGAACTATCTTAAGATGTGCGTTTGGAAACCAACGGGTAGGAAGTTTACACTAGAGAATGGTAACTTAAGAATGGCTCCAAAAGAGCAAGTAGAAACCTTCTATGAGTGTGATTCCTTTGTTATCCCTAACCCAATGGAACCAAATGATAAACGGTTTCCAAATACAAAATCATCTGTTATTGGCAGGTTATCAAAATATGTCTTTGGATCGTCGACTCGGGTTGCTCCAAGCACATGACCGGGAATCTAAAGCTGCTGATCAACTTTGTATGGAAGTTCATGGGAACAGTTCGGTTTGGAAATGATCATGTAGCAGCTATTCTGGGTTATGGAGATCTTCAGTTCGGGAATTTTTTAATCACTCGGGTTTACTATGTCGAAGGATTGGGACACAATCTGTTCTCAGTCGGGCAGTTTTGTGATGCAGATTTAGAGGTTGCATTTAGAAAGAATACCTGCTTCGTTAGGAACTTGGTTGGAGACGATCTCTTAACAGGAAATCGTGGAACTAATCTCTATGCTATCGACATTAATCAAATGGCCTCTTCATCACCAGTTTGTCTCATGACACGAGCTGACGAAACTAAGTCCTGGCATCTCAACTTTGACACCATTACTAAGCTTGCCAAAGACAACATCGTCACCGGTCTCCCTAAATTCAAATACACCAAAGAACACCTATGTCTATCCTGTGAGCAAGGCAAAAGCAAACGGGCAACATATAAACCTAAAACCGTACCCAGTTCGGTTGATAAGTTACATTTGTTGCACATGGACTTATGTGGCCCAATGAGAGTTGAGAGTATCAATGGGAAAAAGT
The DNA here is from genome assembly GCA_021014915.2 of Artemisia tridentata subsp. tridentata. NCBI lineage: Eukaryota > Viridiplantae > Streptophyta > Magnoliopsida > Asterales > Asteraceae > Artemisia > Artemisia tridentata. The sequence goes on from CP139508.1 coordinate 5,698,929, forward strand.
ATATTCTTGTGATTGTCGATGATTATTCAAGATATACATGGGTAAAGTTTTTGAGATCAAAAGATGAAGCACCTGGAATCATCATCACCTTTCTGAAGCACATACAAGTTCTACTTCAAGCTCCAGTTAGGATTGTAAGAACTGATAATGGCACGGAATTTATGAATCAGGAGTTAAGAACATATTTTGAAGAAACTGGAATTACTCACCAGACATCAGCTGTTAGAACTCCACAGCAGAATGGGGTAGTTGAAAGAAGAAATAGAACTCTTGTGGAAGCTGCTTGCACAATGCTGATTTATTCCAGTGCACCGTTATTCTTATGGGCTGATGCTGTATCCACTGCTTGTTTTACTCAAAACCGATCCCTAATCCATCCAAGATTCAATAAAACCCCATATGAGTTAGTGAACAACAGAAAACCCGATATCTCTTACCTTCATGTATTTGGCGCTTTGTGCTATCCTACGAACGACAGAGAAAATCTGGGAAACTGAAAGCTAAGGGTGATATTGGTATCTTCATTGGTTATTCAGAAAACTCAAGGGCATTCAAGGTGTATAATAGAAGAACTAAACGGATAATGAAGACGATGAATGTGAAATTTGATGAGATTTCACAGATGGCTTCTGAGAGACTCGCTCTAGAACCCGCGCTTAACGTGATGGCTTCTAATCAAACCAGATTAGGGCCCGCACCAAACGTTCAGACTTCTGGACATATCAGTTCAGGACTCGTACCTCAAGGAGCTCAGTCAACTACCACAGATAAACCTACAAATTATGAACTGGATAATTTCTTCGAGTTTATGTTTGATGAGTACTATGGTGGAGCTTCGACAAATGCATCACAACAACGTTCCGCTGCACCCGCTCAACAACAACAACCACCACCACCACAAGATGCATCTACCACAATCGAAGCTGACGCACCAACTCCCTCAACATCATTAACATCTACTCCAGTAACTCCAGTAATTGAGATTGTTTTACCAAGAGTTGATGAGCAAAACCAAACAACACCAATTCAAGAAGTACAACAACAAAACGATGCTGTGTTAGAAGAAGAACCATTTGAAAACCCATTTGCAACGAAATCTACTGAATCTTCTTCTAGGTTACAAGAACCATACAACACGCATTCGTCAAATCCAAGGTACCCTTCAACGTTAAAGTGGACTAAAGACCATCCAATAGAACAAGTCATTGGTGAACCTTCAAGGCCAGTTCAGACGAGAAGACAACTAGCCACCGATTGTGACTTATGCATCTACGTCTGCTCAGTCAGTCTAAAAGAGCCAAAGAACATTCGGGAAGCGATGGCAGACAATGCATGGATAGAAGCGATGCAGGAAGAACTTCTCCAATATCAATTACATGACACTTGGGATTTAGTGCCCAGACCAATTGACAAACGTGTCATTGATCTAAAGTGGTTATGGAAGAACAAAAAGGATGAAGAAATGACTGTTATTCGCAACAAAGCTCGTCTTGTGGTCAAAGGATATAGTCAGGAAGAGGGAATTGATTTTGATGAGTCATTCGCGCCAGTAGCCAGACTTGAAGCGGTCAGGATCTTCTTAGCTTACGCTGCTCACAAGAACATCACGGTATATCAGATGGATATCAAGACAGCATTCTTGAATGGAACTCTGAAAGAAGAGGTGTACGTGAGTCAGCCAGATGGATTTGTTGACAAAGATCATCCCGACTACGTCTACAAGCTAAAGAAGGCTATCTATGGTTTGAAACAAGCCCCAAGGGCATGGTATGACGAATTATCATCTTTCTTGCAGAATAATCATTTCACCAAAGGAACAATTGACCCGACCTTGTTTACCAAAAAGTTTAAAAACGACATTTTGATTGTTCAGATTTACGTGAACGACATAATTTTTGGGTCCACTAATCCAAAACATTCAAAACTTTTTGTAAATCTCATGAAAAGTAAATTTGAAATGTCTATGATGGGCGAATTAAAATTCTTCCTTGGACTTCAAATCCATCAATCCCATCGAGGCATTTTCATAAATCAATCTAAATATACAATTGATATTTTGAAAAAACATGGAATGGAAAATTGTGACTCTGTTGGTACTCTAATGGTCACCTCACCCAAAATTGGTGCAGACTTATATGGGAAACCCATCGATCCAAAGAAATATCGGAGCATGATTGGATCCCTAATGTACTTAACTGCTAGTTGACCCGATATACATTTTGTTGTCTGTTTATTAGCACGGTTTCAGGCAAGGCCTACCGAACTTCACCTCCAAGAGGTTAAACGGGTCTTTCGATACCTTCAAGAACCATTAACATGGGTCTTTGGTATCCGAAGGATTCGGAGTTTACACGAACAGCCTTTTCAGATGCCGACCATGCTGGTTGCCAAGTTACAGCAAAGAGTACATCAGGTGGAGCACAATTTCTGGGAGAGAAGCTAGTAGGCTGGTTGTCACGAAAACAAGACTGTACGGCGCTATCAACCGCAGAAGCCGAGTATGTGTCTCTATCTGCGTGTTGTGCCCAAGTTCTATGGATGAGGACACAACTCACATATTATGGCTACTCTTTCGACCGCATACCTATATATTGTGATTCGAAAAGTGCCATAGCCATCTCGTGCAATCCAGTTCAGCATTCCAAGACCAAGCACATTTGAGTCCGCTACCACTTCATAAAGGAACACGTCGAAGAGGGTACTGTTGAATTATTTTTCGTTAAGACTGAATACCAAATCGCCGATCTATTTACTAAAGCCCTCCCAAAAGAGCGGTTTGAAAACTTAGTTCGTCGAATTGGAATGCGAAGCCTAACTCCCGAAGAGTTAGAAAGTCTTATCGAAACTTCTTGAATTTTATCTCAAAAAGCTTCGCATGTAAATATTTTTTGAAAAACAAAATACAAAATTTGAAAAACCAACAAAAACAAAATACAAAAATAGAAAATTTCAAAAATACAAAAACAGTAAAAAATATAAAAACCAAAAATATTCTTCTCACGACATGTCTCTCGTATAATCAATATTCTGTACGTATCTAGAAATGTCATTCAACAATGATACGGACATGTACAGATGCTTGAGCGAGAGTTCATTTAAAATTTTTCTAAGACATGTCGTTTCTCAAATTTCTAAAATAATGGCTTCGGAACATTTCAGTTTCGGACCCGAGCTTTAAAGAAAGGAAAGTGCTCAATCAAAACTTTTTCGAGCACTTATCCTAAAAATCAATACGGCTTTCGTATATTTCAGTACGAAACCCGCGCTACAATGATGACTTCTGATTATTTCCGATCAGAACTCGCATTGTTAATGGCAAAACAAAACAAACCTTGAGCACATGATCAAGATTTTTCAAAAAGATTTTTCAAAATCTTTCTCAAATTCTGTGCTCAAGAGAACTCCCTCTATACCCTTAAATGATTTTAAACTCAAATGTTTAAAAAATATGATTTATTTAAGGGGGAGTATAAAAATTTGAAAAATCAAAATGTTCCAAATTCATGCAAATCCGTCTTTCTCTCCAAAATGCTTTCATTTTAATCAGTTGATATCAAAAATATCACTGCATGCTATTTTTGAGGGGGAGAAGACGTGATTAAAATGTGATCAAAATATTCAAAGATCGTGGATTGAATCTCAAAAGAGCTCTACAAAAAGACTCAGCATGAACCCTCGAATTGACGAAAACTAAATGTCAGTTATCGAAAAGACTTGTCCGGGACGGGTAATAATTTCAAGCTGGTCATCCAGCAATGTAAACGTGTCTCGCGAAGGACTTGTCTGAGTAGAATATACCAATTTGAAATATGATCATTGAATATGACCGGGTAATAATTTCAAGCTAGTCTAACTAGTAATGTAAGCATGTCTCGCGAAGGTCATGTTCTTTGAAAGTCAATCATTTCAAAAGTGCGAACTCTACCCAACATGTGCAAATTTATAACAAAAATGCATGAGCACATATGAAGGGGGAGTATTTCAAAAATGCAAAACTCTCGAAGTGTTATCTAAAATGTGTTTATTCATAAACACTTTGAGAGATTTTCACAAAAGGTTTTATGGCAAATCTAGGATAGTCAAGAAGTTATAAGGTGACTAAGGTTAGGAAAAACCGTCCTATGATCCGCCAGAGCCGGAGGGATCTACCCAAGGACAACACCAATAGATTAGAATTAGAAGTCCTTAGGTATGATTGAAAAAAGGAGTAAATGAGAAAGGGAAAGAAGGGGTTGAAGAATTAAAAAGAAAAGTTTAATGAAAGGGTGAAAAGAAACAGCCCTCCATGAAAACTTAGGGCAGAAACCTGGTCAATACATCTGCTATCGGTATTCACTAAGGTGATACTGATATTGAAGACAAGACGTCATGGACCCAGTGACGTGCTGCACCACCCATCCTAGCCACTCAGATATCTCTCAAAAGATATTTGTTTCATTTCTCACGGAGAACACTGCATAATCTATCGGCATCTCATTCCGAGATGTGTTGATATTGAAAAAGGTGGCACTCTGCTCCATACCTCCGACTACTAAAAACCAAAATGCACAATAGAGTCTAGAGCCATGAGATTTATCAAAAATCTCGTTAGGAACATTTTCATAAGAATACCCTTGTGTTCACCAAAAAGGACACAAGGTGTACAAGAGTGTTAATGAGATCTTCGGATCTTGCCACTTACATCATGATGGTTACTATGCTTCAAACGGTCTACAGTCGTGGGGTGATCTCCAGCGACTCACTGAATTGTGGGTGCATTTTGGTGTGTCCGTGTAAGCCCTCTCGGGGGTGTCCGGTTCAGAACGGCCAGGGGAAGGATTAGAGAAAGTCTTCACACTATGCTGTTGACAATCTCAACGTCTCAACCTGTAAGCGCTGGATGTTTATTACTAACAGTTTTATGCAGCTACCAACAAACATCTATTAACCATCATCAGTTACATCAAACATCTTCACCTCAGCATACTCATACTTATGAAGAACATCCCTCATCAAAGATCAAATGTAAAAGTTCAAGACAAGGAGATCAAGTTAAAGACCACGTGTTAAAGACAAAGTCAAGATGTCAAGAACAACTTCATATGTCTAAAGATGAAAGATTATGGGGAGATTGTTAGCAAAGGGAGATTGCTATCATAAGTATACTGTCCAAGATGTATGAGTATGTTGGAGGACACGACGCATCATCACAAGAAGATTTTGATCAAGGCAAGAACGACTGAAAGACAATAACTTTGAAGATCACGATTGCATGAAGGAACGAAGAACCAGGTCTACTCTACATCGACACACCAAATTCAAGACATTGAAGACAAAAGACCACTCACTGGGAGCATCATTGAAATGACCATCCCTTAGGAGGAGATTGTTAGCATTTATATTTTAAGAAGTGATGGTCATTTTCAATTATTCTATAAAGTGTGTCGTGTATATGTAGTATAATATGTAAAGGGATTGTGTTGGACTTTGCATAGAAATGTTCAAGAATTAATCAAAAGCCCAAGTCCAACACAAGCCCATCCCAAGGCCTTTTAGGGCAACAAAGGTCTAGTTTTTCACTATAAATACCACACTCTCACACTCATTTTGTGTGCCTCTAAGTCTAGTATAGGTGTAAGTAGGGGTGTCTGTCGGATCGGGTCAACCCGACCCGAACCCGAACCCGATCGGGTCGGGTCTAATCGGGTCAAAAAATTTAATCGGGTCAAATTGACCCGACCCGATAACCCGATAGCGTTATCGGGTCGGGTTTCGGGTTAAATAAAAATTGTTATCGGGTTATCGGGTCAACCCGATAAGACCCGACAAGATTCAACATAATTTTAATCCCACCCGATATAATGAAGGAGAATCATTACAGGAACCATTGGCAAAAGCAATGGAAGTTGCAAGTTTGACTTTGAAGCTTATTCATGGATGTATACAGGAACAAAACTGATTAAAAGCGATTAGATGCAAATAAAAGTTAAATCATTATACAAAGGAAAAAAATGAGCTAGAATGTAAAATCATCAGTATTGAAAAACCGCTTTATTTTTCGTGTGTTATTAAACTAACTAAACAGAATTACATACAAAATGTACAATACAGTATACCAAACTGTGTATACAATGTCTATACAGTAAGATATACTCATTTTTAAAATGTTAAAAACCATTACATCGTGTTTTGACAAAGTAAAATCAAACCATCAGTTTTTAGTTTCATTCAGTTGTGTATCAGTTTTTTTTTTTTTTTTTTTTTTTTTTTTTTTTTTTTTTTTCGCCCCTTGATTACGCACAACAAAATACAAATAGTGGGTCACCAACGTCCCCTTAATATATTGCTAGCTAGTCCTATACGCCTCACACATAAAAATAACATAGTGAGAATTGGCACTTTATGACATTTACTATCGGGTCACCCGATAACCCGAATCACCCGACCCGACATAACCCGACCCGACTACCACCCGACCCGACTAACCCGATTCCTTATCGGGTCGGGTGTCGGGTGAGTTTTTAAAAAATCCAAACCCGACTCAACCCGACCCGACTAACCCGATAACCCGATAACCCGACCCGATAACACCCCTAGGTGTTAGAGTGTGTGTGTGTTTTATTTATTGTGTTTGTTCTCTTATGGAAATAACAATCATTCGGCCATAATATTTCATACACGTTCCATACTTCTCTTCATCTATTACTATTCTTTCTTTAATAGAGTGTCACGTATTACTGTTGAGTAGGTTATAGTATAATATAGTTTAGTTTGTTGTTAGTCATGGTTGGTTCGATTCATACACATAGGTTTACACAATTTTTATATGAAACTATTTCATGAACATAAATCCTAGCAGTGTAACTGTAGCATAACAATCAACTAAACAATCGGTAACCAATAATCAACCAAACAGCAGATAAATAAGATCACTACAGTCCTCAATCAGTAATCACACAGTTTGAGCTATAAGCGATCATCTATGTCACACTCTCAAATTTTCCAACTAAGTAACAATCAGTGACGCAAAGGGAGTAGAAAAGAACCGGCACAACACACATTAACTAAACATCTCGCATAATCACAATTTCTAACTATATTACTGCTAGCGAATCAAAACAAAACATATAAAACACAAAGTAAACAACTATATAAGGCAAAACTAAGAGTACAAAATTACTGATCAATAACCATCTATTTTCAGCTGAAACTAACTCACATCTAACGCAATCACAGTTTCTAGCTCTTTAACAATCAGTTGGTCAAAAGTCAAAACGCAACCGACAAAACATGAATAGAACAATTCAGTAATCAATACTCAATAGTTGTACATTTCAGCTTATATTTAAATATACATCTCGCACAATCAAAATTTCTAACTGTCTAACAATCAGTGACTCATAACGCAACCGACAAAACACAAATTAAACAGTTACATATACCAAAACGAGTATGACTTTATATTGATCAATAGCTGGCATATGTTCAGCTGAAATTAACTATACATCTCACACAATCACAATTTCTAACTATTCGCGAAAATACAAGTTCTAACTATTTAACAATCAATGACTCAAAATGCAACACAAATTGACATGATAATAATTACATTAGGCAAAATAATGAGTATGAAATCATCGATCAATAACCGTATATTTTATCAGCTAAAATTAATCCAAACAGCCCTCACTACAAGAAATAGAAAGGTTTGTCTCGACAATGTAGTGCCAAATAACAAAGAAAAGTCGAGACAAACAGTTTGTCTCGACAAAGTCGACCTTTTTTGGTCGAGACAAACCATTCGACCCAAGTTTTTTTGTCTCGACAATTTAATAAAGCAATGGGACGACATAAACGTGGGACCCACAATCCAGTCAAATACTGGAAATGCAATTTGTCTCGACATTTATTTCAATTTTGTCTCGACATTGTCGAGACAAACATTTTTTTATTTTTGTTAAATAAGTTATTTAATAAAGAAAAATAATTTAGAAATTAAACTTTGTCTCGACATTGTCGAGACAAAGTGTAATTTTATTAAAAAAATATTAAAATTTGTCTCGACATTGTCGAGACAAATTGTAATTTACACGCACTGTTCCTTTGCACTTTTGACAAAATGGGTCGAGCTTTTCTTTGTACTTTGGGTCGACAATGTCAAGTATGCAAAAAAAAAAATGCAGCAGCAGCCTGCATTTCCAGGTTTTTTCCGGAATTTTTTCCGGAAAAAACCTACCGTTACACCTGTAAGCCAACCGATATCCGCAATACCAATTCGACAATATGATACAATGCCAAATACGATACTAATTAAACTAACAAATACGAACTTTATACAAAAACAAACCAAGATTCGGCAATATATTCTTTCATTACATAACTAATAACAAATAGTCAAATACGATACAAATTAAACTACGCCTACTCCGACTCCTCTTCCTCCTCCCCCTCCTCCTCCCCCTCCTCCTCTCCCTCCTCCTCCCCCTCCTCCTCATCACCACCACTAGCATTAGCATTAGCATTATCGGGAATTTTGCTCAAATGAGGATTCATTTGTCTCACGTAATGGTTAAGGACCTCATTATTAAAACTAGGACCCGGGTTAGAACTAGGACCCGGGTTAGAACTAGAAGCCCCAGGGCATGAAGTAGATCCGGGAAAGTCAGGCCGATAACAATTGTCAAGGAAATTAGGGCCGGGATTAAGGTTGGGAAATGGGGGAATTGGGGGAATTGGGGGCATTTCAGAAAATGTGGGAACGTTAATGGGACACGGAGTACCTGGGTTAATGCTGTTGTAGTGGCTCAGAAACTGCCCTAAGAAAGATTCGAGGCCCACTTGTCTGGAGTGCTGATGTCGGAACTGCTGATCGTACTGAAATTGCTGCTGTTGGAACTGCTGTTGGAACTGAAGTTGCTGCTGTTGCATCTGAAGTTGGACCGTTTCATTTTGCTTCTTCAACAACTCAATCTCGACTTCCTTTTGCCTTAACACCGCTGAAACAGCCTCCTCAGTAGCATAGTTTGGTGAAAAAGGCTGATGTGCCGACCTCGATGAAGCTTTTCCGCCGCCTGGCATTTTCCTGCCAACGCCCCTAAAATTTTGCCGGTTGTCACTATGGGCTGCCGCATCGAGTACTTGCTTCTCAGTCATCGGCGGGGCCGTACAGGCTTTAACTTTACCCCACATATCCTTCATCTTCAACTGTGTAAGTAAAAAAAAAAAAAAAAAAAAAAAAGAAAAAAAACAATTATGTTAAAAAGAGGTAAGTTAAAAAACAACAAGTAACTAAATATTAATGACGCATGTTAAGAGATAAATTACTTACATAAGCCTCCTCGTCCTCTTTATTTTTGAAGACGCCCGATTTTGATGCATTGTTTCTCCTAAACGTCTCCACGAGTTCTTCATTCTGCCCGCTTCTAACCCGCTATACATACAACATAAAATAAATTAATTAACGAGTTATATATAAACATTATATACACATTTGAAAATCAAAAAATTATAATGAGTCTTACGTGCTCGGTTCGTCCTTGTACGAACGACTTCCTCCCTTGGTAGGTTGTATGCTTGTTCTTTGCCCTATTTTCTGCATTTTTTGCAGATCTCTCCATTCGTTCAGGAGTCAACCACCAGTCGACCAATGACTCCCACTCCTCTCGGCTTCTGCTACCCCAATCTTTACATTTCGACGGCGGCGGATTTTGCCTTGCCGTCTCAGGTATCGGCTGTGAGTCAAAGTAATTTCTCTTCAACCTATATTTATGTTTGCGCCATATGTTCCGGAGCTGACGTTGAAGACCAAGAGATACCCGTTCCCCCACCGTGTACTCATTCTCCCCATCCGTCACTCGCTCCTGGCTGTTTAACCATTCCGCGATCTGGAAATAATTCTGCAAATAAATATACGCATTTAAATAAACAAACAATTTAAATATAACACGCATATCTAAACGGTCGATAACGATAAGAATACAAATAAAATAAACAATTAATACCTCGAGAACGGGTAGTATGTGAGCCTTAAGAGGCGCAGGAATCTCGTGCCACTCGCAGTCATAGGGAAGTACACTAACTACTTCCCCCAAAAGACTACTGAACTGCGGGGCATACGTGCCCACAGGCGTAAAGGTCAATAGATCATTATTGTCAAAGCCGATCGGCAAAGGACAACTACCGTTCGCTTTATATGCCTTCCTTAAGGACCGATTCGAAGTATTAATCGACATCGAACCTGCAAACATAAGTTATTGAGTCGTGAAAATACAAGTAAAAAAATTTAGTTTTATCAATAAAAAACTTAAAATAAACATCACAATTTCTTACTTGCACAGTAGCCCGGCGTAGTAAAATAGGGCAGTCGTGGTGGATCACCACCGGCATCCCCGCCGTGTGATTGGGGAGCTACACACGCCATCTGTAAAATTACAAGTACAAGAACACAAAATTTCGTGGACCAATTAATACTAATACACACATTCATATAAATATACACATTTAAACATAACATAACATGCAATTTCATTTAAATAAAAGGAACACGTTTAAACATATAGTAACAATTTCATTCAAATTACAAATTAAGAACAATTGTCATCATCCGAATCATCGCTAGATAAAACTTCTTCAACAACAATCGTTGGGTTCACTTCATCATCATCAGACACGTCAACATCATCATCATCAAGGACATGAGCAACGACATCATCTTCATTATTAACAAAATCAGCATCTTCTTCAGCATCATCTGGTGGGGCGTCTACTTCTGTTGATTCATGATTTACACTCAAATTCGCAGACTCCAAACCAGGCAAACCAAGAGACAATGCAACATCTGATGAACTGCTTCCATGTATAACATCTTGATCAGAATCTACCACATCCCGATCCCAGATCTTTCGATGATGAACATCTTCGACGACCTTCCAATGAGGTGGTCGTCTAGCAGGGTCTTCAAGGTAGAAGACTTGTGTTGCTTGTGTCGCAAGAATGTATTGTTGATTTCTAAAAGCATCCTTATCAGTCAAAATATGGCGTATGCCACGTTCAATGTAAGAACGCCTAGAGTGTGCCGTAGGGTTATTATTAGGGTTACGGGTGTCGAACCATAAAACCCGGAACAACACAACCTTTCGGTCGCCCAAATAATCGAGCTCCAGAATTTCCTCCAGTTGACCATAATACATTTCTCCATCAGGCCCGGGTGTTGAAACTCCACTGCATTGAGTGGTATGAAGTTTATCGCGCTCATGCACCAAAAACTTCACACCGTTAACTATGCAAGCGGGGTATGTAAATGCACGCGATGAAGGTCCACATGCCAAAGAGAATAACTCGGGACTACAGCTTGGGTCTTTTGCCACGCTCTTTTCACGGATCTACGAAAGAGATACAAACAGATTCAGATGAGCAAAAACTCTGGACTACAAGGTAATATATCTAATGTGTTTACCTTGTGATTGAACCAGGGAGGAAAGCTTGTTTCCACGCTCTTGTTAGGAAATTCACTACAAAAGTTCATGATATTAGAATAAGTCATCGAAAACAAATAACTTAGCAAAAAAAAAAGGGTTCTTCAAAATATAAAAAAGAAGAAACATACTCTTTGTACGCCTGGATGTCTGCGTCGATTTCAGGACTGTTGTTAAGTATAAACCATACAACTGTCTGCATAACATCTGGCTTCATCTGAGTATCTACACATCTACCCACCGGTTTGCATACTGACTGGAACACCTGGAATTTATCTGGTTGTTCAGGTGCATTTCCCCTCAACTCCCCAAATATGTGCATTAAAGACATATTCGTAGGAGTGAAAGGGAAATACTGTCGAATTTCTCTCAAATAGTAAAACAGTTATACGCATCCATATCCTAAATGAGACAAAACATTCAAAAAGCAGTCCCAAACAGGGGACTTTCCAAAATTAATTTCTAATAAATTAATTTCGGACGGGTTTTCTATAGGATGATTAATTCCAGATGGGGGTTGTCCGAAATTAATCACTAAAATCCTAAAAAAAGTCACATAAGTCTAACAATCACAATAGCATACTAACTAAACGACATATTCACAATATCATACTATGTCAATCGATGAATGACATAAACATATATAATAACAACGAAATTATTTTGACAATCACAATAGCATACTAACTAAACGACATATTCACAGTGTTCATTACCTAGTTCACGGCTGAAGTAAACGAAGAGAAGAAAAGAGAAAAAGAAGAAAGGCTACTGTCCCGACCCGGCTGTCACGACCCGGCTGTCCGACCCGGCTGTCCCGACCCGGCTGTCCCGCGACAATCTCGTAAAATAAACAACCTAAATTAAATAACCAAACTTAAATTAACCAAAATAATTAATAAAAAAACTTTAACGACGACATTGTCGTCCCAAAATATATTAACACAATAAAAAAAACCTTTAAACTACCTGTACGTGGGGCGGCTGTGGTGGAGCTCGTGTGATAGATGGTTCACGGCGGCTGTGGTGCCATCTACACCAAAAAAAATTTCGGCTGGTCCTACACCAAAACAAATTTACTTGACAAACCAAAATAAAAATAAAACATAACTTTTAAAACAAACAAAAATTAAAAAAAAAATACATATACGAAAGAAAAAAAAAATAATATACGGTTAACAAAAAAAAAAAAAAAAAAAAAAAAAAGAACATACCTTTTAATAAATAAGAAGAATGTGGTATTGAAGGTGGTTGTGATGGTGTCCAATGTGGTGTTGAAGGTGGTTGCTATGGAGTAGATGGCACCGATCTAACTTTTTTTTTCTTTTTTTCTTTGTTAAAGGTGGTTGCTATGGTGATGAAGGTGGTTGTGGTGGTGTTGAAGGTGGTCAATTAATCAAGGATTGAAGGTGGTGATTGAAGGTGTTAAGATATGCTGCGTTTTTTTTTTTTTTTTTGGTAGATAAGTTGGTAAAGTTTGAGAGAGAAGAAGGGAAGCAGGATATGGTCAATACTTTGCAAAATGGCACGACAATGTCGTGCCAAATCACATCCTTTAACTTTTTTTTTTATTTTTTTCTGTTTGTCAAAATGGCACGACAATGTCGTGCCAAATGACTACCTCTATTATTATTATTTTTTTGCGGGTGAGTTTAATTTTGGTGAAAATTTTTGGGGGTAAACTTTGGCACGACATTGTCGTGCCATAATTATTAGTGGGTTTTTTTTTTTTTTTTTTTTTTTTTTTTTTTTTTTTTTTTTTTTCATTTAACTTATAAATTAAAAATTATTAATATTAAATAAATTAAAAATAATTAATATTTGTTATAAATTATTTAAATAAATTAAAAATAATTTCAATTAATTATAAATGAACACATTAAAAATTATTTAAATTAGTTCATAAGAGTCGAGATCCCGGCTATCATTTGTTCCACGACATTAAACCGTACGAATTTGTTCCACGCAGAAAATGACAAAAAAAAGCTTGACCGAGGCCAAACGACATTAAAAACGTTTGGTTGTCGAGTTGTTTAGTTTGAGTTGTTTCAACATCAGTTTTCACAACAACAACAACATTTTATTAAACATAAAGCACGTTCAATATCAGTTTTCACAACAACAACAACATTTTATTAAACAACAACAATAACACAACGACAATAACAGCAACAACAACAACAATAACAGCAACAACAACAACCTACATACGAAGATTTCCCATATCACCTAGCATGTCATTATAAAGTTCGTGAAATAAGGCAGCTGAATCAATTGTGTGTTTGTTTGGATGCATATACACTTCTAGCATTTTATTGAGTACCATTATCTGGTGATTCAATTTGATGCAGTTTGAGCACTCTGTATTTCCTGGACTCGATGTTGAAGGTCCTGCAGTGTAACGAGTTGGCGTTATGGATGGTGTTGCGGAATGAGTTGGAGGCGTTGAAGCTCCAAGAGAACCGGTCATTTTTGCGAGTCGTTCCTCCTTCCATAAAAAAAATCGCATCCATACTCCTTTGTCCCACCCTGTTAAAGTGTAAAAACTATTATTTTTAACAACTAACTAAATTATTTATATAACACACAAAAAAGTATGTAATTGTTCACCTTTGATAAAGGACACGCATAATAATGTTTACCACGGGAGTAAGGTTTATGCGATTCTCGCAGAATTACGTCTCCTCGTTTACAAGGACAAGCAAAAGCTTCAAATTCGGCCATCTTCACCATGATAACAGTGTGTGTTTGTGGTTTTGAGGTTAAGTGGTTTTGATTATAAGAGGCTGTGAAGTTGTGTGGATAAGATGTTAGTATATAAGAGCAGATCTTGGTGGGAAATTATGGTGGGAAATTTTTGGTGGGAGTATTTTGGTGGGAAAGTTTTGGTGGGAGTTTTTGGTGGGAAAGTTAAGTCTGGTTGACTTATGTTAAGTCAGTTTCACATGCAATTCCTAACCATGGGCCAAGTGTTAACCACAATGTCTCACCAGTCGTAAAGTAGTTTATTAACTCGCATGTTTCGTTTGAATCTGTATGAAACGAGCCGAGATGTTTAACGAATGAGCCGAGATGATATGGTTCTACACGAGATGTCACACGATTGACCCGAGATGACTATAGAGCTCTATACAATGCTATCGACATCAACAACGCACATCACATGCAATTCCTAACCATGGGCCAAGTGTTAACCACAATGTCTCACCAGTCGTAAAGCAGTTTATTAACTCGCATGTTCCGTTTGAGTCTGTATGAAACGAGCCGAGATGTTTAACGAATGAGCCGAGATGATATGGTTCTACACGAGATGTCACACGATTGACCCGAGATGACTATAGAGCTCTATACAATGCTAACGACATCAACAACGCACATCACATGCAATTCCTAACCATGGGCCAAGTGTTAACCACAATGTCTCACCAGTCGTAAAGCAGTTTATTAACTCGCATGTTTCATTTGAGTCTGTATGAAACGAGCCGAGATGTTTAACGAATGAGCCGAGATGATATGGTTCTACACGAGATGTCACACGATTGACCCGAGAAGACTATAGAGCTCTATACAATGCTAACGACATCAACAACGCACATCACATGCAATTCCTAACCATGGGCCAAGTGTTAACCACAATGTCTCACCAGTCGTAAAGTAGTTTATTAACTCGCATGTTTCGTTTGAGTCTATATGAAACGAGCCGAGATGTTTAACGAATGAGCCGAGATGATATGGTTCTACACGAGATGTCACACGATTGACCCGAGATGACTATAGAGGTCTATACAATGATAACGACATCAACAACGCACATCACATGCAATTCCTAACCATGGGCCAAGTGTTAACCACAATGTCTCACCAGTCGTAAAGCAGTTTATTAACTCGCATGTTTCGTTTGAGTCTGTATGAAACGAGCCGAGATGTTTAACGAATGAACCGAGATGATATGGTTCTACACGAGATGTCACACGATTGACCCGAGATGACTATAGAGCTCTATACAATGATAACGACATCAACAACGCACATCACATGCAATTCCTAACCATGGACCAAGTGTTAACCCCAATCTCTCACCAGGCGTAAAGCAGTTTATTAACTCGCTTATTTCGTTTGAGTCTCTATGAAACGAGCCGAGATGTTTAACGAATGAGCCGAGATGATATTGTTCTACACGAGATGTTACACGAATAAGCTGAGATTACTATAGAGCTCTATACAATGCTAACGACATCAACAACGCACATCACATGCAATTCCTAACAATGGGCCAAGTGTTAACCACAATGTCTCACCAGGCGTAAAGCAGTTTATTAACTCGCTTGTTTCGTTTGAGTCTGTATGAAACGAGCCGAGATGTTAACGAATGAGCCGAGATGATATGGTTATACACGAGATATTACACGAATAAGCCGAGATGACTATAGAGCTCTATACAATGCTAACGACATCAACAATGCACATCACATGCAATTCCTAACCATGGGCCAAGTGTTAACCACAATGTCTCACCAGGCGTAAAGCAGTTTATTAACTCGCTTGTTTCGTTTGAGTCTGTATGAAACGAGCCGAGATGTTAACGAATGAGCCGAGATGATATGGTTATACACGAGATATTACACGAATAAGCCGAGATGACTATAGAGCTCTATACAATGCTAACGACATCAACAATGCACATCACATGCAATTCCTAACCATGGGCCAAGTGTTAACCACAATGTCTCACCAGGCGTAAAGCAGTTTATTAACTCGCATGGACTTTGAATGTATATTTTTTTTAAATAAAAGTTCTTAAATTAAATATATTTTTTTAATTTTATAAAAGTATTTAATTATAAATATAAAGTTTTTAATTTTAATTAAATATTAGAAATGTTTTAATATTTCTTTTAAAATAAAAACTGAAATAAAAAGTTTTTAAATTAAAATTAAAAAAAAAAAAAAAAAAAAAAAACTAATTTTGGGTCGACATTGTCGACCCATATTTTTTTTATAATTATTCTAAAATAAAAAAGCGATTTAGAAAGTTTTGAAATTAAAAATAAATATATGGCACGACATTGTCGTGCCATTTTGCATATTTAAAAAGTTTTAATCCTTTTTTTTTTGGCGGGTTCTTTTAATTTTGGAAAAATATTTTGGTGGTAAATTATGGCACGACATTGTCGTGCCATATTTCTTCCCATATATTTTTTTAAATAAAAACTAATTTAAAAAGTTTTTAAATTAAAAAAAAAAGTTTATGAAATTTGGCACGACATTGTCGTGCCAAACTTAACGGATGTTTGACTGATTTTTTTGTTGAAAGTTTTGTGGGCCATTGTCAAAATTTGGGTCGACAATGTCGACCCAAAGAAATTCCCCGTGCCAAACCTTTCCTTTTGGTGTAGTGCCTAGTCTCGACAGCAGGTTCTGTTGCATCAATTTATACTAACTGATAAACTAATTAAGCCAAACAGCCCCTATAGCCTAGCTAAAATAATACATACACACAAAAACACAAAAAAAATAAAGAAAACCACGGTTGTGGACTCGACAGCAGGCACGTTGTGCTCTTGGCTTCGGTTCTCGGCTTCGGTTCTCGACTTCGATTCTCGGCTTGGTCTAGCTCGACAACAGACTGTACAAAAAAAATTAACCAAAAAATTAAAAAAAAAATAACAAAAATCATAAAACACATTTATTAACAAAAATCAGTTGACATATTGCAAAAATTAACAAATAACAAAAAATAAAGAAATTTAAAAAAATAATAAAAATCAATAATTAACAAAGATTAACACCCACACTTACCTGGGTTTGTAAACGAGGGGGAGCAAGGAAGAAATGAGATGAGAAAAAGAAAGAATTAAATGAAGAGAAGGGTTGAGGAGACAATGGTAGGAGATGAGAAGCAGCAGCGAGTGTGGGTGTATTGTGGTGGAGATGATGGTGCTGTGGTGGTGGTGGTGGAGATGGTGGTGCTGTGGTGGTGGTGGAGATGCGAGTGTGATGGTGTTGTGGTGGTGGAGATGAGAAGCAGCAGTAGTCGCTATGAGTTTTTTTTTTTTTTTTTTTTTTACTAAGTGTTAACTTAGATCTGATAATATGGGGGCTAGGATTTAGCTATTACATTCGGCGGGGACATATCCCCGCCGAATGTGTATTTGTCTTTTAGTCAGACTTTTTGGCAGGGACATGTCCCCGCTAAAAGTTGTAATTATTCGCCAAAACCTTTGGCGGGATAAAGTAAATGCTACGAGGGAAAATCAATTTTTTTGATGAAATCTTTCGGCGGGGACATGTTCCCGCGGAAAGAATTTTAATCAAAAAAAAAAGAAAAAAAAAGAAAAAAAAAAAAAAAAAAAAAAAAAAAACTATGTTGTGTTATTGTAACTAACTAAAATAAATATTAATTCTTTTAAATTTAACTAAAATTTTTCTAAATCATATTTTATTAATTTAAAACTTTTTAAAATTATTTACATCACTTTTACCTAATAAAATTAAATCATTTATACTTAATTTAAATCATTTAAAATTATTTTTAAAACATTTTAATTAAGTTAAATCACTATTAAATCATTTAAATTCAATTTAAATATTTTGTAAATCATCTTTAATTAATTTAAAACTTTTTAAAATTATTTACATCATTTTAACGAATGAGCCGAGATGATATGGTTGTACACGAGATGTTTAACGAATGAGCCGAGATGATATGGTTGTACACTAGATGTTTAACGAATGAGCCGAGATGATATGGTTGTACACGAGATGTTTAACGAATGAGCCGAGATGATATGGTTGTTGGTATGTGCTTAAACACATACCTTTTCTTAACCAAAACCGGACCAAAATAACCAAAAACCCGACCAAAATGCCAAAAGATATTGTGTTTTTGTGTTTTGTTTGTGCAGGGACGGATATCATGAAAAAACGACAAAAGACACAAGAAAATCAAGAAAACGAGCACGAGATACGGAATAGACTCGGAGCCGATGCCGGGAAAGACGTGTTTGGAAAAAATCACCCTTAGATCATCTTTTGGAAAATGACATATTCAGTCCTCGAGATTTCAGAAATTACAATATGAGTCCTTATTTGCCAAACCAAAATTAAAACACTATCTTAAATCCGGTTCTACTAAAACACAACACAACCCATCCTAATCAAATAC
This sequence comes from Artemisia tridentata subsp. tridentata, assembly GCA_021014915.2. Taxonomy (NCBI): domain Eukaryota; kingdom Viridiplantae; phylum Streptophyta; class Magnoliopsida; order Asterales; family Asteraceae; genus Artemisia; species Artemisia tridentata. The sequence goes on from CP139508.1 coordinate 5,717,547, forward strand.
CCAGCCCAACCATAGCCCAACCCACTCCCTAATAAACCTTTGACCCGATCCGCCCAAACCATATAACCCGGTCAACCATATTTACAGTCAAAATACTCTAAAAATTCACACACTCTACCTCACTCACACACCCCAAACAATCTCGCCCCCCTTTTCTTCTTTAACCCAGACAAGTTACTATTCACCCAACCCCTAAACCTTTAACCGCATGAATTTACGGCAATTAAGGGTAGAATAGACAATGATTGGTCCATCTAGAAGCTCCTGACGATAAGAATGACACGCGGAAGCTGTTGATTGGACCGAACACGCGTAATCAGTGATCGTACGGTTAGAAATAGAGGATTGAAGACCAAGGTGATCGAAGGGTGATGATGGCTGAAGATAGCACGAGGATCGCCAGCGTGGCATGACCCAGAAGGTTCGGCTATAGTCTATAAATAGGAGAGGTTCTTCTCATTTTTCGAGATGTAATTTTTCTAGCAACGTTATGCTGTCAAAGTACTTTTAGAATTTTAGTCTTATAATTCGGATTGTAATTTTCTGTTTATGTTTATTTGTTTTGATTATTGTAATTTTTAAGTTTTAATGAAAGTTTAAATTTGAAGCTATTTTGAATCCGAATTCTCATTTAGTTAATATTGATTTCAGTTTTTAGTTTATTTACTTTGTTTTACTATCTGATCATCACAAAAGAAAAAAAAAAAATATATATATATATAAATCAAAATGTTAGTTCAAAAACAAGCTTCAACAAGCTTCTTCTCTGTTTTACCAAGCTCTTATTAGCTCAGTAGCTTTTGAGAGGTTGTTTAGAGGTCTCACTCAGTTAATTCTCAAAGTTCATCAATTCGGTCAACAAAAGTCAAACTCAGCTTATTCAATAAGCTGAGCTTAATCCAGAAGAAGCTGATAGTCTAGGGGAGATTTGGAAGCTCCTAGCCTGTCTAAAGACAGGCAAGCATAGTGAGACCCCTCTGTTGAGCTGAGGGGATTTTACATTGTGAGTTCTAGATTTCATTTTTATTCAATTATTGCATAAGTAGTTTAAAGTAGTGTAGATTTGAGTTTGCTAGTTTGTTACTGTTTATTGTTGCTTTTCCAGTATAGTTGTTGCTTAATAGTGGTTGTTTGCTTTATATAATCATAATTTGAATAAGTTTAGTTGACTGCTGTTTCATAATGTTTCATAGCTGCTTCAATATTGCATATTGATAATCTGTGGTAATTTGTGGTCTATGATCTTGTTTCTGGGTATGATTAAGGTTGCTTGCTCCTAGTTTCAGTTTATTTGATGGAATTTTAGTCTTGATCTCTGGTAGTACAAAATAGTTTCATAGCAGTCACTAAGAGGGAGTTTGGATCAGTAAGTTGTAGGCTTGTGTAATTGGAAACATTAGTTCACTCAGTTTTATAATAGTCTTAATAAAGTTTCACATCAGTAGTTTATAATTCAAAAGTCAAAATCAGTTGTTCTCTCTTAATCTGCTGTCATCTATTGCTAAATTGGACCTGAGTTGGGATAATTTGTTAGATATCTAGTTTAGGCTTGTTAGATAATTAATTAAACAGCTTAATTACAATTTGTTTAATAGATGTAAGGTGCTATATCTCACATTAGTCAACTATAGATAGCATTTTATCAGTCAAAAATGACCTGTGCAATTGGTGCTATGTGTATATGGCTGCTGAGTTTTTGGGTCCTTTTGAATGATCATTAGTGATTAGAATTCGATTTGGATTATTGTTCTAAGTAGCCTTCCAGCTTGTAATTTTAGATCAAAAAGAAAATCTTTATTTGGTGCTAAGTAGCTTATTTTTATTTAAGCTCAAAGTTTGCTTGGCTGCTAGATATCTGCCCTGTTTTTCAGTCATATGCTCTAGTTCATGAGTAGTTCACTTGCAATCTAATTGAGTTTAGTGAGAGATTATTGGGGAAAAAGCTAGTCAATATAGCTGTTCATAAGTTTCTGCTGTTGGTTTTCAATTTTCAGCTTATTTGGTTAGCTTAATTGAGTCGTATTGTGAGCTTATTGGACTGTTTTCAAGTTGAGTGTAAAAGCTAAACTGTTCTGTGTATAAGCTGTTTTCCAGCTTATTTAAGCTTGTTTGAGCTTTTTCTTTTCATTAAAAGTAGTGTTTGTTAGTTGTTAGTTGAATTTCAAAAGAAGAAAATTAAAAAAAAAATAGTTTAGACAATTTGTAGTAGCCTAGGATCGAACCTGGGTTACTTCTTAGTATAAAACGTTTTTCTAATTTCAGATTTTTCAAATCAGTTCGTAGGTTTCAAGTTTAACATGTTTAGTCCCTGTCTTTGTTTAAAAACGAGTTGAGTATTAAAGATAAGTTTTAAAAAATTACAATTCTGGTCCTTGTCGTTTATAAAGTCTAAAACAGTTTCAGTTTTTACAATTTTAGTCCCTCGGGTTTTATAAACTTTTATTTTCTTAATTTTCTTTTATAATTGAGTTTAGTTTAATTACATTTTCAGTCCCTTAAGTTTTTAGTCTTGCATTTTAGGTTTATTTCTTCACTATTAGTTTTATAAATCTCGGGATTAGCCCGGGATTTGCATTATTTGATTTCTCTTTGTGTGCTTTTATTTGTTAATTGTAGATTGCTTTAAAATTTTCATATTTTAGTTTAAACAACACCAAAATAATATTTCACGTCACTAATTCACTTCACATATTCACAACTCCGATTCGACTTATTCGCCGTCAAACCTTCGTTGGGAGAACGACCCGGGGAAATTGTATTCGTTACAATTTCTTTGGATTCAAAAATAAAAATAAACAAATATATTACATCAATAAAATGGCGCCGCTGCCGGGGAAGGCTTGAAACGAGTGCGTCGATTTCGTCCGTTGTTTTTGTGATTTGAAGATCCTTCCTTGGAAGTTATTGTTTTTTATAAAAAAATATAAAAATACAAAAATATAATAAATAAAACACTTTTCCTAAAGTGTTTTCATTAATACATCTTAATAAACATCCTCGGTCTTCCGTTGAAGGAGGGCGGTTGTAAACCATTCCAAATAACAACAAAACAAATCGTGAAATTGATCGTTATCGGATTACTTTATTACTACAACCTAATTACGGGGTTTAAGGAAGCTTGACATTAAATTGTCGAGCTGAAGAAGGCGGGTTTTTAAGCATCTTCGGAGCTACCTTTGCCTTCCCGCCACGCTGCGCGTAGTTTTAAAGGAAACGGTTACGGTTAACGTAACGGTTACCAAAAAGAAAATAAAGTCTTTTGTTTTTCAATATATTAAAAAAGCCAAAAATAATTCCCAACCAAATATACAAAAAGATTTTTGATTTTCATTTTTGTTTCCTTTTTGGTGTATGCACACCCGTTCTTCTTCTTCTCAACCTCTTCTTTCACCACTTTCAAATCCCGAGAGGATTATCCGGCAAAACAACCGTGTTCATTTCTCAACCGTTGAGGAAATGGCCCACAACCAACACGATCAACACCCTCCGGTGGGTGTTAATCCGGCTCCCGATCTCCGTCCAATGGAGGAACGTCTCCAAACACCTTTCAATGGTGTTAGACGAGCCATCGTGATACCAAATATTCAAGCAAACCACTTTGAAATCAATCACGGGTTACTCAATCTTATCACGGGTATCTCATTTCACGGACTTGATCATGAAGACCCTTATGTTCATATCCGAAATTTCACCGATATTGCTGAAACAATAAAGATTAACCAAGTTGATTACGATGTCATCAAAATGAAATTGTTTCCCTTTTCTTTGAAAGGAGCGGCTCGAACTTGGTTAGAGAAAGAACCCCCTAATTCCATTTTAACTTGGGGAGATCTAGCTACAAAGTTCATCAATCATTTCTACCCTCCTTCCAAAACTTCTAGTCTCCGAACTCAAATCTTTCGATTTCAACAAGCTTTCGATGAATCGTTCAGCGAAGCTTGGGATAGATTTAAGGAGTTATTGGAGAAGTGTCCTAATCATGGCTTCTCTGACTTGCACCAAATTGACACGTTTTACAATGGGTTGAGTCTGGCCGATCAAGACTCCCTAAATTCTGCTGCGGGTGGAAACTTGTTAACGAGAACTAGTCAAGATGCTTTCACGATTATTGAGAATAAAGCAAAAGTGAGGAGTTCAAGAAACAAGATTCCCACTTCGAGTAATAACAAAGCTAATGATGAAGTTTTAGGGGCTATTGCAATACTTGCTAAACAAGTTGAATCATTAACCAAAGCACAATCCTCTTCTCATCAAGTTAATGCTGTCAATCAGAGTTGTGAAATATGTGGTGGTCCTCACCAATATTTTGAGTGCCCAGCCTCCGGTGGCTACACTCAAGAGAATGTGTATGCTGCTTCTGGAAATTTCAATCAAGGTGGTAACGGTTACCAGCCTCAGGGAGACCGTAATCTCCTCAGCTACCGTTCTAACAATTTTCTCGGACCACCCGGTTTCACACAAAATCAAAATCAAATTCAAAATCGAGCTAATCAAGGGAATTTTAACCAAGGACAAAGCTTTCAAAATCAGGGAAATTTTCAAAAAGGCCCGAATCAAGGGAATTTTCAAAACCAAAATCAAGGGAATTATAATCAAGGTTTTGTTCAAAACAACCGAGGACAAAATTTGAATAATCAAAATCAAGCTTTGATTCAAAACCAACCGTCCTCGGATGAGCTTATCAAGCAATTTATGAAAAATCAAGAGGAAATGAATAGAATGATGATTAATCAAATAACCGAATTGAACAAACGTTTAAATGATCGACCCTCGGGTTCAGGGACTACTTCTCTCCCAAGCAACACAATCGCTAACCCGAGGGGCGATGCTAAGGCGATCATGACTAGGAGCGGTGTTTCATATGATGGACCCACGGCTCCGGCTACCGATTCTTCTCTACCTCCCAAGGTAGTCGACCGTGAACCCGAGGCGACCAAGGACATGGAACCTCCTACTAACAACGGAGGAACCAAAGACGTCCAACCTCCGGTCATCCATCCATCTGAACCAAAGGTTGTGCTGGAGCCCGAAGAAATTCCCGAAAAAACTCCCGTCAAAGCAAACCTTCCGTATCCTTCGAGATTGAATGATCAAAAGCTCCGCGATAAAGCTTCAAATCAAATGGAAAAATTTTACCAAATTCTCCAAGATTTGCATTTTGATATAAGCTTCGCGGATGCTTTACTTCTGATGCCTAAGTTTGCTTCTACCCTCAAAGGTTTATTGAGCAATAAGGAAAAACTTTTTGAACTGGCAAAAACTCATCTGAATGAAAACTGCTCAGCGGTAATTCTCAAAAAGCTTCCAGAAAAGCTTGGAGATCCCGGAAAATTCCTTATTCCATGTGAATTTCCGGGAATGGTTGAATGCTCCGCCTTGGCCGATCTCGGTGCTAGCATCAACCTAATGCCGTTGTCAGTATGGCAAAAGCTTTCTCTGCCCAAACTTACCCCCACTTGTATGACTCTCGAGCTTGCGGATCGTTCCGTAACCCGTCCCGAAGGTATAGCCGAGGATGTCTTCGTTAAAGTGGGGAAGTTCCATTTTCCTGCAGATTTTGTGGTTGTTAATTTTGACGCCGACCCCCGGGTTCCTCTCATTCTCGGAAGATCATTCTTGAGGACCGGGCGTGCTTTGATTGACGTCTATGGAGAAGAAATAACTCTGCGAGTTGATAATGAAAAAGTTACATTTCAAATCAATCCGAACTCGAAACCTCAAACCGACAAATGCAATGTCGCTACGGTTGATCAAAAGTCCGATCCCGTAATTGCTCCTAAAAGAGTTGATCCAAACCTTTCAAGATTCACGGTCAAGAGTATGTCGGAAAAACGTGCTGAGCTCAAGGCTATGAAAATCAATCCTGGATCGAGTATATGGTTTGAGTGTTGTGCTGCAAAGACTAAGAGTATACTTGATGATGATGAATCTGATTCGGGGACCACAACGGAAGAGGTGGAAATTGCTAGCTCTAAGAGCACACCTCTTGTCCCACCTCCGGAAACGATTTATCGTATAGAGATTGTTGATTCTGTTCTTTCCGACTCTTCCCATTCTTCCCCTCCGATTGAGGGAAGTGATCTCCCAAGGGAAGAGCTCGAGGTGTTGTCTGATAATGCTCCAATTTCGCCGGAAATTGTTGAGACCGATACTGATCCAGGGGAAGATGTCTTGAAAATTAATAAACCATTGTTTCCCCTGGACGATGTTAATGAAAAGCCGCCTAAAACCGTTCCAGTTGTTGATTCAAAATCAGAAGAGCAAAGTAGTGGCAGTACCACTTCTTATATTGATTCTCTTCTTGAGGAGTTCGCCGATGAACTCGCTCACATCGATCCAATCCCACCGGGGGATGAGGACGATGAGTTTGATTTTGAATCTGACTTAAGAGAATTGGAATTATTGCTGAACCAGGATCCGTCTAAATATGATTCTTATCCCGAGGAGTTCGCCGATGAACTCGCTCACGATGATCCTCTTCTATCAGATGCTGATGATCTCTTTGACTTCCATGCTAATCTTGAGGAAGTTGAAAATCTTTTATACCATGCTCCATCATCTGATTCTTACACCAAGCTAAATGATGATGATGACCTCTTCGATTTTAGGGCCGATCAAACCGAATGGAGAAATCTTTTATATGGCAAACCTACTGAAAAAGGCCCTAAAATTGAATCTATAACCGAGGATGCTTCAATTGTCTCTAATGACTTAGCTCCTCATTCTCCCGAGGATGATTTCTTTTTTGAGTCCTCCATTGAGTACCCTGCTGAATTTCCTTGTGAGGACAAAGTATTTAAGCCAGGCTTACTCATTGATGGTGAAATTCATCATTTGATGAAATTGACTCGTGCTAAGAATTTAAAGTTTCCTGCCTCATCTAAGGAACTTTTATTTCTGAAGAAAAATGATTCCTCTCTGCTTCTTTCTACTCAAAAACTCCCATTCTGCCCGGAGTCATCTCTGCTTGAAACTTTGCTATCGTTTCCAGCTGGAAACGAAGACAAAGTTTTTGACCCCGGCATCACCGCTTCTATCTTCTAAAGCCGTGGGTATCTCAATCAGAGTGGAACTTTCGTGTGCTTCAATTTTTATCCAAACATTTTGAACGAAAGTCCGATTGAGATTATTTCTTCCACTTGCTCCCCCAAGGACAAATAAATTCGGGGTCGAGTCAAGCTCATATGACTCGGTTAACAAAAACAAGCGCTTCGTGGGAGGCACCCCATGCTTATCCATCTATCCTCTTATCTTATTTCTAATAAAACATGAGGAGGGATCCCTCTTCCATATTTTGTGTTTCGTGGTTTTTCTTATGATGTGTCCAGGAATGCCCGATGATGAAGACTCTCGTGCTCGTAGTTTCCTTCACGCTACTCGAGTTTCATCATCCGCTGCTTATCCGATATCCTAAATCTTATCGTTTTACATCTATCTTTTGGCATAATTAATAAACGGCCTTAGATTTATGTAGAGAACCCTTACCTTTAAAACATTGAGGACAATGTCTCATTTTAGTTTGGGGGGGTAATCTTGCGATTTGATTTTTGCCTTGCATTTTTGCCATTTTCTCATGCAACCCCGTTTTTTCTCCAAAAATTGAAAAAATCCAAAAAAATTGGAAAAATTTAAAAAAAAAATTTTTGCAAAAATATAATAAATTTTGACATTTTTGTTGACTTTCCGCTGGAGAGAGTAGGAATAAAATTCTGACTTGATCGGGCGTGTTGAGCCCTAGCTTGTCCCCTTAACCGTTTATAATCTATAAGCTTGTGCTAGTCTTTTACACAAGGAGCTAGAAAACGCGAATTCTTTTTAAGAGTTTGCAAAGTTCCCGTATTTGACTTTATATATGCATGGCTTGATTATAAGGCTAAGCATTCGCGGATCTTATTATTTAAGATTTTAAATTTGCGAAGAACGAGAAATGATAGAGTTGTTTATAAGTTAGATTGCTAAACGTGGAGTAGTTGGATCTCTTTAGAGCTCATCGAAGTTACTTGTGGTTTTTTGTTCCCATCAACTTGTTTCACCAAAAAAATAGTAATCTAGGAATAATTAAAGCTATTTTGGTTTTGGCGATGATTAGTTTTTATTTCTTCCTTAGAGAATCCTTGCTTATGAAAGTTGGGTACACATCAAGGTACTGCCAGTGTTACGGTGTAATAGACTATTCCATCTTGCCGGCTCGCAACCGATGTTGGGATTGTTATAAAAGCCGTAGGACTCGGGATTTGGCAAAATATATAATGAATAATGAATAATAATAATAATCCAAAGCCATAAAAAGTTTTCTGCATCTTGCCGGTTCGCAGCCGATGTTGTAGACTTCTAATAAAGGCAGAGGAAAAATTCCAAGGTCATAATAGACTATCACATCTTGCTGGTTCGCAGCCGATGTTGTGATTGTTATAAAGGGCCAAGGATCAATAATAATATGTGCTTAATAATGTTAAAAATGCCAAATTTCGACTCCGAGGTATCCTAATAAAGGCTTCTGTCTCTGGACTCGTAGATGAGTTGTTTCGGTCGCAAATAAAAGGGATATTCTCAAAATCGTGTTAAATCAGAGACCTTGATGTGGACCTCATTTTTGTATGCAACGGTTTTCGAGGGAAGGTTTGGAAACTACTTAGCGTCTAAACTAGGTATCTTTATCGGATTAAAAATTATCGAAATGAGAATTTGGAGAAATTCATTTCTCACCAAAAATAAAATAAATAAAGGAAAATAGGAATTTGGGAACAAGAAGTAATTACACAATTAGCTTTTATGAGTAGTGTTGGCAATCTAACTTGTAATTGACAATGATCTCGTTTTTAAGCTTAGTTTGGGGACTCGTGAAAAATCAGGGACGACGAATTTTATCCGTATGGTCACTTCCTCTTGTGTCGTGTTTCCTGCTCAACGACCCTAAAAGTTATCGTCAGATAATGATTGTCGACAAAACCGTCACGTGTAATAAGAAAAATACAAAAATAGAATAAAAGGAAAAATGGGGAATTTCTATAACATTGCATGAGGACATTGCAATAGCTTAGTCTGGGGGAATTTGGTATGTGCTTAAACACATACCTTTTCTTAACCAAAACCGGACCAAAATAACCAAAAACCCGACCAAAATGCCAAAAGATATTGTGTTTTTGTGTTTTGTTTGTGCAGGGACGGATATCACGAAAAAAACGACAAAAGACACAAGAAAATCAAGAAAACGAGCATGAGATACGGAATAGACTCGGAGCCGATGCCGGGAAAGACGTGTTTGGAAAAAATCACCCTTAGATCATCTTTTGGAAAATGACATATTCAGTCCTCGAGATTTCAGAAATTACAATATGAGTCCTTATTTGCCAAACCAAAATTAAAACACTATCTTAAATCCGGTTCTACTAAAACACAACACAACCCATCCTAATCAAATACCCAGCCCAACCATAGCCCAACCCACTCCCTAATAAACCTTTGACCCGATCCGCCCAAACCATATAACCCGGTCAACCATATTTATAGTCAAAATACTCTAAAAATTCACACACTCTACCTCACTCACACACCCCAAACAATCTCGCCCCCTTTTCTTCTTTAACCCAGACAAGTTACTATTCACCCAAGCCCTAAAAATTTAACCGCACGAATTTACGGCAATTAAGGGTAGAATAGACAACGATTGGTCCATCTAGAAGCTCCTGACGATAAGAATGACACGCGGAAGCTGTTGATTGGACCGAACACGCGTAATCAGTGATCGTACGGTTAGAAATAGAGGATTGAAGACCAAGGTGATCGAAGGGTGATGATGGCTGAAGATAGCACGAGGATCGCCAGCGTGGCATGACCCAGAAGGTTCGGCTATAGTCTATAAATAGGAGAGGTTCTTCTCATTTTTCGAGATGTAATTTTTCTAGCAACGTTATGCTGTCAAAGTACTTTTAGAATTTTAGTCTTATAATTCGGATTGTAATTTTCTGTTTATGTTTATTTGTTTTGATTATTGTAATTTTTAAGTTTTAATGAAAGTTTAAATTTGAAGCTATTTTGAATCCGAATTCTCATTTAGTTAATATTGATTTCAGTTTTTAGTTTATTTACTTTGTTTTACTATCTGATCATCACAAAAAAAAAAAAAAAATATATATAAATCAAAATGTTAGTTCAAAAACAAGCTTCAACAAGCTTCTTCTATGTTTTACCAAGCTCTTATTAGCTCAGTAGCTTTTGAGAGGTTGTTTAGAGGTCTCACTCAGTTAATTCTCAAAGTTCATCAATTCGGTCAACAAAAGTCAAACTCAGCTTATTCAATAAGCTGAGCTTAATCCAGAAGAAGCTGATAGTCTAGGGGAGATTTGGAAGCTCCTAGCCTGTCTAAAGACAGGCAAGCATAGTGAGACCCCTCTGTTGAGCTGAGGGGATTTTACATTGTGAGTTCTAGATTTCATTTTTATTCAATTATTGCATAAGTAGTTTAAAGTAGTGTAGATTTGAGTTTGCTAGTTTGTTACTGTTTATTGTTGCTTTTCCAGTATAGTTGTTGCTTAATAGTGGTTGTTTGCTTTATATAATCATAATTTGAATAAGTTTAGTTGACTGCTGTTTCATAATGTTTCATAGCTGCTTCAATATTGCATATTGATAATCTGTGGTAATTTGTGGTCTATGATCTTGTTTCTGGGTATGATTAAGGTTGCTTGCTCCTAGTTTCAGTTTATTTGATGGAATTTTAGTCTTGATCTCTGGTAGTACAAAACAGTTTCATAGCAGTCACTAAGAGGGAGTTTGGATCAGTAAGTTGTAGGCTTGTGTAATTGGAAACATTAGTTCACTCAGTTTTATAATAGTCTTAATAAAGTTTCACATCAGTAGTTTATAATTCAAAAGTCAAAATCAGTTGTTCTCTCTTAATCTGCTGTCATCTATTGCTAAATTGGACCTGAGTTGGGATAATTTGTTAGATATCTAGTTTAGGCTTGTTAGATAATTAATTAAACAGCTTAATTACAATTTGTTTAATAGATGTAAGGTGCTATATCTCACATTAGTCAACTATAGATAGCATTTTATCAGTCAAAAATGACCTGTGCAATTGGTGCTATGTGTATATGGCTGCTGAGTTTTTGGGTCCTTTTGAATGATCATTAGTGATTAGAATTTGATTTGGATTATTGTTCTAAGTAGCCTTCCAGCTTGTAATTTTAGATCAAAAAGAAAATCTTTATTTGGTGCTAAGTAGCTTATTTTTATTTAAGCTCAAAGTTTGCTTGGCTGCTAGATATCTGCCCTGTTTTTCAGTCATATGCTCTAGTTCATGAGTAGTTCACTTGCAATCTAATTGAGTTTAGTGAGAGATTATTGGGGCAAAAGCTAGTCAATATAGCTGTTCATAAGTTTCTGCTGTTGGTTTTCAATTTTCAGCTTATTTGGTTAGCTTAATTGAGTCGTATTGTGAGCTTATTGGACTGTTTTCAAGTTGAGTGTAAAAGCTAAACTGTTCTGTGTATAAGCTGTTTTCTAGCTTATTTAAGCTTTTTTGAGCTTTTTCTTTTCATTAAAAGTAGTGTTTGTTAGTTGTTAGTTGAATTTCAAAAGAAGAAAATTAAAAAAAAATAGTTTAGACAATTTGTAGTAGCCTAGGATCGAACCTGGGTTACTTCTTAGTATAAAACGTTTTTCTAATTTCAGATTTTTCAAATCAGTTCGTAGGTTTCAAGTTTAACATGTTTAGTCACTGTCTTTGTTTAAAAACGAGTTGAGTATTAAAGATAAGTTTTAAAAAATTACAATTCTGGTCCTTGTCGTTTATAAAGTCTAAAACAGTTTCAGTTTTTACAATTTTAGTCCCTCGGGTTTTATAAACTTTTATTTTCTTAATTTTCTTTTATAATTGAGTTTAGTTTAATTACATTTTCAGTCCCTTAAGTTTTTAGTCTTGCATTTTAGGTTTATTTCTCCACTATTAGTTTTATAAATCTCGGGATTAGCCCGGGATTTGCATTATTTGATTTCTCTTTGTGTGCTTTTATTTGTTAATTGTAGATTGCTTTAAAATTTTCATATTTTAGTTTAAACAACACCAAAATAATCTTTCACGTCACTAATTCACTTCACATATTCACGACTCCGATTCGACTTATTCGCCGTCAAACCTTCGTTGGGAGAACGACCCGGGGGAATTGTATTCGTTACAATTTCTTTGGATTCAAAAATAAAAATAAACAAATATATTACATCAGTTGTACACGAGATGTTTAACGAATGAGCCGAGATGATATGGTTGTACACGAGATGTTTAACGAATGAGCCGAGATGATATGGTTGTACATGAAATGTTTAACAAATGAGTCGATATGATACGGTTGTACACAAGATGTTTAACGAATGAGACGAGATGATATAGTTGTACATGAGATGTTTAACGAATGAGCTAAGATAATATGGTTGTACACGAGATGTTTAACGAATGAGCCGAGATGATATGGTTGTATATGAGATATTTAACAAATGAGTCGATATGATACGGTTGTATCAACCGATGGTCGTGAAGAAGACTTATCGTACATTAAATGTGTTGAGAATTATGTAAAGGTGGTGATCTCGACTATTATGAACTAGAGGATAATCCGGTTCTAAACCTGATCATTTTGTAATCTTGGGTTGCAAGAATAGTTTGAATGAATTGGCGTGGTAGGTTTGGGTAGAATCAGATGATATGGCTGTACATGAGATGTTTAACGAATGAGCTGAGATGATATGTTTGTACACGAGATGTTTAACGAATGAGCCGAGATGATATGGTTGTACACGAGATGTTTAACGAATGAGACAAGATGATATGGTTGTACATGAGATGTTTAACGAATGAGCCGAGATGATATGGTTGTACATGAGATGTTTAACGAATGAACCGAGATGATATGGTTGTACACGAGATGTTTAACGAATGAGCCGAGATGATATGGTTGTACGTGAGATGTTTAACGAATGAGACAAGATGATATGGTTGTACACGAGATGTTTAACGAATGAGCCAAGATGATATGGTTGTACACGAGATGTTTAACGAATGAGCCGATATGATACGGTTGTATATGAGATGTTTAACGAATGAGCCGAGATGATATGGTTGATAACGTCTATTCTACCTCCATTCTTGGACAAATTTATGATGTGTTTCAGATTTGTAAAAATAAGAAGTTACCTGTACATATCCCCGCCAAAAAATGTAATATACTGTTTTTGTAAATCCTTTTGGCAGGGACATGTCCCCACCAATAAATGATAAACCTTATCCTCTTTAATATCCAAAAAATCTTATCCAAAATCTATATAAAATCCAAAAACTCTTATCCACAACAACAAATAAATGATAAACCCTCTCTCTCATTTGCAGACCCAATCTATATCTTATATTCCCTCACTCTCTCTCACAACAAAAACAACATCACCTCCTTCATCCCCCATCACCGCCTGATAACACCAAACTCTTATCTTCACACCAATTTCAAAATCTGAGATGCAGCGATATAATCCTTTTATGTGTAATTGTGGAGCAGGAAATATAAAAAAAATAAAATCACATCAACCAGATACATTTGGATGGGAATATTATGCATGTCCTCTTTCAAAGGTGAACAATTATACATTTCTTATTTATGTAAATATAAAAACAATCTTATAATTACATTATTTATGTGACAGCCAAGAGAAAAAGATCATGGATGTGGATATTTTATGTGGAAGAGTGAATTTGATGAGCAGTTACGAGTAACCTCTTCTGCTTCAACATCTCACGGTTCTGGATCTGCACCAACAGGGTGCTCAAACTGTAATGAAAAAGATCTTAGGATAAACATGCTGGAGGCACAAAAGCAGGTGCTAGAGACAAGAGTAAGGATGCTGGAGGCAAGACTTGAAATGGCAACGAATCCCGACGACCCCGACCACGCATGTCAGTCGGCTGCAATACTCCATGTGTTGTTAGGTGACATGGACAATCTTCATATGTAATGTTGTTGTTGTTGTTGTTGTTGTCGTTATTGTTGTTGTTGTTGTTGTTTAATAAAATGTTGTTGTTGTTGCAACCATGACCATTTTGGTTAAAATAAGCTAGTAAAACCCACAAGGGCCGTTTGGTTTATGCTGTTTGGTTAACAGCAGCCCACAAGGGCCGTTTGGTTTATGCTATCCAAACAGGGCCGTTTGGTTTATGCTGTTTGGTAAACAGCAGCCCACAAGGGCCGTTTGGTTTATGCTGTCCAAACAGGGTTGTTTGGGATTGCTTATTTCTGCACCAAAAGGGTGTTTGGGTTTATGAGCTTATTTGAAGGAACAATATCACAATTAACAAACACGAAGGCAAACATTTTATTTAAAACATGCAAGAGTTCTCAACCACATACATTTCATATAGACTCAAACGAAACAGATCAAACAAAACAACTCGACAAGCAAATGAAACAACACACGACATATACCATAACAAACATCGCCCATTCATTTTTTTTTTGCTGCTACTTCCTACTTTGCTAGAACCTGCGCCATCTTTTCCCTTCGTTGCTTTTCTTTACTTGATGAAATGTTCAAACAAAGTTTCAAGATTTGTTAACCTATTTCCCTGATCATTAAGTGTGGTATCAAACGCGCTTTCTCCTCCAACATCATCAGCTTGAGCGTCCAACATCTCTCTGTAGTACGGCTTTTTCCTCAACCATTCCAGAATCTGGTCTCTCATCCACGGGCTAATGTTCTTATAAGAACCATATTCATCATAAATTTCATAGCCATATGTATTAAGAACTTCATTAAAGAGACCCTCCGACGATAAAACCATTGACCACTACTCTTCCGGCGTGTAACGATCCATTGTTATATGTGTTTTACGGGAATTAGTGATTTGGTTATTTTTGTTTTGCCGATTTGAGGACGATCTGTTAGGTTATATATAAGTAAAACCTTGGCAGGAAAAATTGGCGCCAACACTTTTGGCGGGGACATGTCCCCGCCAAAAGATAGAAAATATATGCGGGGTAAACTGTGTGATTAGGAGGGAAAATGCTTAATATTTTCGGCGGGGACAGGTCACCGCCAAAACCCCAGACCTGTGCATCTCTACTTTCGGCGGGGACCTGTCCCCGCCGAAAGTGGGAGCGGGAAAAAAACGCGGGAACAATTAAGCGTTCTAAGTTTGGTCAAACTTTGTCAAATATGGGAAACACTTTCGGCGGGGACATGTCCCCGTGAAAAAGTCGCGTCGAAAATTTAGTAAATGGTCAGCGAGACTTTGTGCGAGCTTAGCAATGTTTTTGTCGTTTAGCGACTTTAGGCGGGGACAGGGGCGTCCCTGCCGAAACCTCCCACGCCCGTCCTCTCTTTTGTTGTAGTGACACTAGATGTTAATTTGAACTTGAAGATAAAAACCTTAAAAACGGAAATTTCAGAATTAACCAACCAACTTTCCAAACAAAAATCAACTTTTTCTGATCTTGAAAAAGAAAAGAAAGAGTTGAATGCAAGGTTTTCAAAACGTGAAAATGATCTTCTTGATGAAATTATTGAGAAACAAGAAACCATTAAAAGGTTGGAAAATCTGCTTGTAAAAACGGGTCATTCTACTCAAACAATTAATATGCTAATTAAAGATCCAAACCCGCTTTTACATACAATGAAGAAAATGGCTATCGGTTGTGAAAATCCTTATCATCTCAAGAAAGCTCGGAAAGAACATAATGTGTTATATAATGGTAGTGTGCTAAATGATAAACATGATCCTCCCTAGGTTCAGGATTCTTATGCAATGATTGAGCTTGCCGAAGAGAGTAAAAACAAAATGAGACAAATGAACCCAGAAATCAAACCAATTGATTATAATAAGCTTAACACACTTTCTGGAGTACATCTTATTCAAAAACAATCACCAATGTTTTTCAAAAAACCAGTTGTTGTTTCAAAACGAAAAGTTGTGTCAAAACATCTCTCTAACATCGAACAAATGTCCTCTAGTAACCCTTTTAACACAAGTGAAGCTAGGAAATGTTTGGATGATCTTAAAGAGAGAGTGAAAACACTTCAAAGCATTGTTGATTCAAAAACGAATATAAGTATCAGCAACTGGCATTCAAGTTTTCATAATGAAATGAAAAAGGTGTTCCAAACAGAAATTACCGCTCCATTATATGCAGTTAGTGCGAGAGTAATTCATGTTGAACAAGCAATTTTAAAAGAAACAGCTGACTTTGTCAAGGACCACAAATCCCTGGTGAAGGAAGCTAATGAAAACATTGAACGCATCAAAGTTTTGGAAAAGCATAATGACACTCTCTTCGAAATAGCTCTATCAACTGATATTATGTCCATTATTTACCAAACATATTCTGTCAAAGACGATGAAAGACTGCAACCTGAGACTTCTAAAATTGTGTTAAAATATGAAAATGCGCTTGCTAAGCTTGAAAAAGAAAACGTCACATATTTTAAACAACTTGATCAAAAAACCGAGGAATGCAAGTATGACAAACTGTCGTATGAGCGTGCATACAAGAACATAAAAGAAGAAAATAATCTTTTGAGGGCTCAGCTAGCAAGTCTAAAAGGGAAGGGTGTAGATACTAAGTTTGCAAAACCTTTGACTAAGGAGAAACCTGACACTCCACATTCCTTGCCCATTAAGAATAGACTATTAAAGATTGATGAAATAGGTGTTGAAAAAGAAAAAGCGTTTGACAAGGAACTACAAGTCATGACACCTAATCTTTCTAGGAATAGCTAAACGAATGTGACCACAAAAACTGTTAAAGAATCTATTGGTTCAAACGACATGGTTCGCAATCACTATCTAGAAAAAGCTAAGAAAAAGGCACAGATTCGAAAAGACGGAATTTTAGGTACAAAACCTAGAGTGATGAATTCTACAACATTACAAGAAACTACTAGTAGTAGTAAACCATTACCTAGGAACTCTCAACAAAAGACTAGGGATTGGCTTGCATCTAAGAGTAGTTGCGAAAAAGAAAATGTTATGCACGTAGAATACAACACTAAGAATTCAAATTCCTCTTTGAACAAGAAAGGACATTCACGTGCTCAGGTACACTCCACTAAGACACCAAATAAAAACAAACCCGTTGATAAGAAGCAAGAGGCTAAGAAAACTAATAGGTGGATCTCTACAGGACGTAGTTTTTCTCAAAATGAGACTTTCGCTGCATCTGAAAAGAAAACAACTCCTAGATCTTGCCTTAGGTGGATTCCCACGGGAAAAGTTTTTAAAACAGTTGGTCTTAGATGGATTCCCACAGGGAAGATTCTTGATAGTTGCACCAAGACAAATAATAGTGAAAATCTTCAGGATAAGGAAGTAGAAACCACTACAACCGTTGATAGTCAACACCCTCAGAGTGATGATTCATGTACTTCTAACACTGTTATTTGTGCAAATTCTTCTTTTGTGGATTCTGTGGATGCAGGTACTTGTGAAAGTGTTGATGTTTCATACACAAGATGTGGAAAAGAAGAACTTTATGCCAACATTGCATGTGGAAATCCTGGCCTTATTCCACTCTTAACTCCACTTTTATTTGTTCAAACCTAATTCTTCGCTGTAGATAAGATATATATATATATATATATATATATATATATATATATATATATATATATATATATATATATATATATATATATATATATAGAATAAAAAAATGATGTATATTCTTCTTCCAATATGTCTCTCGTATAATCAATATTCTGTACTTGTCTAGAAATATCATTCAACAATGATACGGATGTGTACATATGCTTGAGCGAGAACATATCTTCTCTTAAAATTTCTTCATGATGGCTTCGGAACAACTCAGTTTTGGACCCTCGAATGATGATTTCTGATTACATCAGATCAGAACTCGTAATCGAAGAAAACATATACCAACTTCATGCAAATCTGTCTATCTCTTCACAAGGACTCTCTTTTAATCAAGTTGATATCAAAATATCACTATATGCTATTTTTGAGGGGGAGAAGACGTGATTAAATTTGATCAAAGATCGTGGAATTAAATCTCAGGAGAGATCTTATCCAAAAAGACTCAGATATGAACCCTCGAATTGACGAAACTAAATGTCAGTAATCGAAAAGACTTGCCCGGTGCGGGTAATAATTTCAAGCTGGTTATCCAGTGATGTAAACGTGTCTCGCAAAGGACTTGTCTGAGTATAATGTACCTCTTCAAGAGATTATCATTGAAGATGACCGGACGGGTAATAATTTCAAGCTAGTCCAACTAGTGATTTAAACGTGTCTCGCTAAGGTCATGTTTATTGAAAATCGATCAATTCAAATGTGCGAACTCTACCCAACATGTGCAAGTTTATCTTAAAAATGCTTGAGCACATGTGAAGGGGAGTATTTAAAAATGTAACACTCTCGAAGTGTTAACTAAATGTGTGTATTCATAAACACTTTGAGAGATTTTATAAAAGGTTTTATGGTATGTGATCAACAAATCTAGGATAATCATGGAGTAATAAGGTGATTATGGTTAGGTTATGTCCTATGATCCGCCAGAGCCGGAGGGATCTACCCAAGGACAATTCCAATAGATTAGAATTAGAAGTCCTTAGGTAAGATTGAAAAAAGGAGCAAAATGAGAAATGAGAAAGAAAGGGTTGAAGAATGAAAAAGAAAAGTTTAATGAAAGGGTGAAAAGAAATAGCCCTCCATGAAAACTTAGGGCACAAACCGAGTCAATACAAATATTGAAGACAAGATATCATGGACCCAGTGACGCGCTGCACCACCCCTACTAGCCACTCAGATATCTCTTAAAAGATATTTGTTTCATTTCTCACGGAGAACACTACATAATCTATCGGCCTCTCACTCCGAGATGTGTTGATATTGAAAAGGTGGCACTCTGCTCCATGCCTCCGACTACTAAAACTAAAACGCACAATTGAGTCTAGAGCCAATGAGATTCTGATGTGCCCGTTTATAGTGCAAGTTTTAAATTTATAAATATGATCTACCAATGATTCAAACGAGAACACATACGAGCAAGTATACTCGTTCGCGTGTAGTAAGAGATGATATGGTAAGCCGAGGTCGTTCACAAGGATTTGTTTAGTTTTATGAGACGTGAGTTTGAATATAAAAACGAGCTTTATCAATGATTCTTATAGCAAGCAAATAATGATGATGATGTAATTCAATATATTAAAACTACACTTGCCTAGACTAGTTTGCACAATTCCCTTGATATGATTATGACAATAGTTCAAATCGAGTATGATCAATAAATTATATGGTGTTCTAATTTAATTAGTTGATGTACTAATTCTCTTTGTTTTCAACACTTTCAATCCTCGTCAAGATTTTAAGATGACAAAAACAATATTAAGTTTTGATCAATCGAAACTAACACAATTCAATCACTTGATTCGCTATCGTTTCACAAGTAATTGACAACTACACTTTTAGTTTTCTAAGTTTAACCAAGTTACATATGAAATGGTCAATACATAAGGTAAACACCCTCATAGACAAAAGTTTACAATTGATTGAATAACAATGTTTCTTTCAACCTAAAACACAATTAACAATCAACCAAACTTGATAACCCTTTTGTTTAAGAAAAATTTAAAAGCACAATTCGATCTTAGTATTAGCTTTTCATAGAATTAGAACCATAGAGTCATAATCAATGAATAATCATGTAACAAACATCATCTAGGCAAGTGCACAAGGCACTTAGCCACTCATGGCAAACAAAGAAATAACCACATAAATTATATCACTTGAAAACATGATTAATGAGTCTTACAAAAGTTGTAATGATGATTACAAGATTTAGGAACACTTATGATATGATCAACAATGATTCCCTTGATGACTATGATGATGAACAACGAATGTAATCTAACTTCTTCCCGCGTTTTCTTCCTTGTAGCCTTCTTGAGCGAGTAAGTTGATTATAAGATTAGTTGTAGTGTGTTTTTCTCTCTTGGCCAAGCATACTTATTAATAGAATGACTCCCCTTGGCCACCAAGAAAATTTCTTGTACACAAAGTGTCATTAAAAATCTAGACTTGAAGTAAATGTGGTGTAATGATCATCCATATGAAGGGTTAGTTCATTAAAGATAGTCATTAAGTGTGCCAGGAATTGCATCAACCCAAGGTTGAAGTCTCAACCTGAGGTTCAGATTCCAGCCCAAGGTTTGGAGTAAGGTTGGCATGGCAGTTTTGAACCTTGGGTTGAACTTAAGCCTTAGATGAATTTCTTGAACCTTTGGTTAAGGAAGCAAGCCATAATTCTTTGCATGTAACTTCTCATTCATTTCATCAACACTTGATCTTTTCTTGAGCTCGGAAATCTTTGTAATCTTGATTCTTATGGGTAGGATCTTTCGTTGTGCATAAGCTCTTGATTTAGCGACTTTTCTCCATCTTTCTAGCTATTCCCTTGGACTTGATTGTACCTGAACCTGAATACATCTTTTATACCTTTTAAGCATAATATGTTCACAAACACAACCAAATACAATGCACAAACATAGAAATAACGCGACTAAAACATGTACAAAATGAGCGTTATCAAATCCCCCACACTTACACTTTGCTTGCCCTCAAGCAAATCTAGCTTTTAAAAATAAATCCACATGATATAAATGAAAATGATTCTAAAAATGAAATGCAAATCCATCAAGTACAAGTACAAGATAAGATCCATCTTTTTAAGCTTTATAAGTGAAAAGTCGAGATGTTTGACAATACCTTAATGATTCTCTTGCTTGATAACATGTTAAAACACCTCACGAAAAGGAATGAAGTATAATTCACTCAACACTCATTTATTTAGTGGGTGAGTATATAAGAAAATCACACTCATCGCTCAGTCATGATCTAAATATTACCATAAGCTTGTACAAGAAACAAAACTCCACCGATGTGGCGTAAGCACCAAGTGTAAACATCTAAGAGGATTTTTATTTTCGTTGTAACATTTAGGCTTTGGGTTAAAAGGGTATGGATAAGGCATGGGAATATTTATGGAATTGGTTTAAAAATAAAAACTTTATAAATAGTCAAAGTCTACAACCAATTGCTACTAGCTACATCAACCTCTATCACATGAACTTGATAATTCATCCTTGATCGATATCATACTTTCATAGCTCATTGGCTATTCTTGTCATCATACAATTGCGATGACTTACTATTTTTTTTCATCTTGGCCACATGTTTCGGCCATCGATCATAATTCCAATAGATTTTCCATGAGCTTATCATTGAGTTTGCAACTTTCTCAAAAGTTCAAGGATTTCCCACATAACAACCAACTTTCCAAGTAGCTAGTAACCAACCAAGACTTGACTATGGGTAAGGTTAAGTCTAAAAGTGTAAAAAAAATTTGCATATTTTTTTTTTCTGGATGTAACAAATATGAAAAGAATGGATCAGAAGGTGTACTAATGGTATCTAGCACTAAAAGTGAGTGCTTACAAATGGGTTCATATGGGAGGTTAACTAACTGATGTGGCTAGCTAATATATCATTAGATGTAAAATGAAGACCATTTGGTTTAATTTCTAAGGTTGCCTCTTATCACACGAGGTGATCTCACTGCGGTCTGGTAATGATTTGCATGTACAAGTTCTAGAATAAATAAAATCACCGGCACACTCATAGCAAAAAGATCAAGCATAAAAGATGTATGCTATATAAGAATATGCTCAAATCCTCACAATTTAGTGGAATGGGCTATTTGTGCTAACAATATTATCGATCCTAAAAATGGATTGCAATATCAATCAGGACACATATCTAATTTTTAAAAATTACATGTTTTATCAGTGGATTGATCTAGTTATTCTAATATAAATTATCCTAAATGTGCGAAAACAACTAGATTATAAGGGCAAACAAATTAAAACTACGCTAAAAAATATAGAAAATTTAAAATCCAGTTTCATTTTCCTATTTCCTCCCCCCCCCCCCCCACACACTTAAGTTTGACATTGTCTTCAATGTTAAGAATGATGAACCATAAAAATAGGGAAATGGAACATAAAAGAAATGATACTGCCTTAGCCTTGGAATCTAGATCGAGCTCCAATTGAGATATTGAGATCGAATGATTCCACATCTTCGAGATCAAGCATCGTAACCTGCAGTAATCATCAAAACAAACAAACACACAAAATGCAAAATATTTTTGGGGTTTTTTTATTTATTTATATTTTTATTATTTTTTTTCAGCAAGGCCCCCACACTTATGGTAAAACCATTGGGGCATAAAAATAAACAAACAATTAAAAACACACGGGTTGCCTCCCGAGAAGCGCTTAATTTATTAACGAGTCATCAGCCCGACTCGATCTTCCTCACTTTTGTGGTTTATGTTTGGGATTTTTTTTCGAATTCTTGGGAATATAAACGATATTTCCTTTCACTATACCTTTTCTGGTTTTATCAATATCATGTAGTTTTGCGGTATCGCAAGTTCTAGGAAGAACATCCCAGATGAATCCAGTTTCCGCTGCCGATGGTATTACTTTTTTTAGATCTGCTAGAAAAGGTGCCATAAATGGAATAGCAGTGTTTTTCTTTTTATCAAGCAATTCAAGTGGGATTTCCTCACTTGGCAATTCATTCAGTTGCTCTTCATCATGATAATGCTTGATACGATGTCCATTAACAATGAAACTACCACCGTGCTTGTCATATAACTCGACATATCATGGAAAACCATGTTTTACCATGAATGGACCAAACCATTTGGTTCTTAGCTTAGGAGCTTTGAATTTGTACTTAGAATTGAACAAAAGTACTTTGTCTCCGGCTTTGAATTCTTTCCGGATTCTGAGTTTTCTATCATGGTACGCTTTTGTTCTAGCTTTGTACATGTAATGACTATAAATCTAACTTATCACTACAAACTACTACTGTATAATACGTGACACTCAACTAGAGATAATAAAGATGAGTAGAAGAAGTGTGTGGATCGAATACTAAAAACTTTGGCTGAATGTATATAACTTCAAAAGAGAGAAATACAAACACACTATTCTCACCTTCACACTACAATGAGGCACACCAATTCTAGTGGTGAGAGTGTGTATTTATAGCAACAAATGCCACGCCCTAGTTCCATTGGGTGGGCTTTTGATGGGTTGGACTTTTACATACTCATTTCCATCATATTACAACAACAAAAGCCCACACTTATCCTAGACATATTAAAACACACGACACACAAGATTACAAATGACCATCACTTCACTAATAATTTAAATGCTAACAATATCCCCCTAAGGGATTGTCATTTCAATGATGCTCCCGGTGATAGGTCTTTTGTCTTCTTTGTCTTGAACATTGTTTGTCGACGTAGAATAGTCTTCATTCTTCATTCCTTCATGCAACGTGATCTTCAAAGTAATCGTCTTTTGTGGTTGTTCTTGCCTTGATCAATATCTTCGTGTGGTGATGCGTCGTGTCCTCCAACATACTCATACATCTTGGACTTTATACTTATGTTAACAATCTCCCCATATTCTTTCATCATTTGATATATGAACTTGTTCTTGACATCTTGATTAGCTTTTTGACTTTGTCGTTACAGTTTGTCTTTAACTTGATCCTTTTTTCTGAACTTTTACACTTGAGCTTTGTTGAGGATGATTTTCATAAGTATGAGTATGTTGAGGTGAAGATGTTTGATATATGTGATGATGGTTGATGGATGTTTATAGGTAGCTGCATAAAACCGTTAGTGATAAATCATCCAGCGCTTACAGGTTCAGACTTCGAGATGGTCAACAGCATAGTGTGTAGACTTTCTCTAATCCTCGCTCAGGCCATTCTGAACCGGATACCCCCGAAAGGGCTTACACGGACACACCAAAGTGCACCCACGATTCAGTGAGTCGCTGGAGGTCACCCCACGACCGTAGACCATTTGAAGCACGTAACCATCATGATATAAATGGCAAGATCCGAAGATCTCAAAAAGACTCTTGTACACCTTGTGTCCTTTTTGGTGAACACAAGGGTATTCTTATGGAAGTGTTCCTAAGAGATTTTTTTGATGAATCTCATGGCTCTAGACTCGATAATGTGCGTTATAGTTTTAGTAGTCGGAGGCATGGAGCAGAGTGCCACCTTTTCAATATCAACACATCCCGGAATGAGAGGCCGATAGATTATGTAGTGTTCTCCGTGAGAAATGAAAAAAATATCTTTTAAGATATATCTGAGTGGCTAGGAGGGGTGGTGCAGCGCGTCATTGGGTCCATGACGTCTTGTCTTCAATATCAGTATCACCTTAGTGAATACCGATAGCATATGTATTGACCCGATTTCTGCCCTAAGTTTTCATGGAGGGCTATTTCTTTTCACCCTTTCATTAAACTTTTCTTTTTCATTCTTCAACCCCTTCTTTCTCCTTTCTCATTTTACTCCTTTTTTCAATCTTACCTAAGGACTTCTAATTCTAATCTATTGGAATTATCCTTGGGTAGATCCCTCCAGCTCTGGCGGATCATATGACATAACCTAACCATAATCACCTTATTACTCCATGATTATCCTAGATTTGTTGATCGCATGCCATAAAACCATTTGTGAAAATCTCTCAAAGTGTTTATGAGTAAACACATTTAGTTAACACTTCGAGAGTTTTGCACTTTTGAAATACTCCCCCTTTACATGTGCTCATGCATTTTAAGATAAATTATCACATGTTGGGTAGAGTTCTCACGTTTGAATTGATCGATTTTCAGTTAACATGACCATCGCGAGACACGCTTACATCACTAGTTAGACTAGCTTGAAGTTATTACCCGTCCTGGTCATATTAAATGATCATCTCTCAAATTGGTACATTCTACTCCGCCAAGTCCTTCGTGAGACATGCTTACATTACTGGTTAGTCCAGCTTGAAGTTATTACCCGTCCCGGACAAGTCTTTTCGATAACGTTCATTAAGTTTCGTCAATTCGAAGGTTCATATCTGAGTCTTTTTGGATAAGAGCTCTCTTGAGATTCAATTCCACGATCTTTGATCACATTTAATCACGTCTTCTCCCCTTGTACCTAATCTCCCCCTCAAAAAAATAGCACGTAGTGATATTTTTGATTTTAGCTTATTAAATGAGATTCTTTGTGAAGAGATAGATGGATTTGCATGAAGTTGGGATATTTTGTCTTTGATTCCAAGTCCTGATCAGTAATAATCAGAAGTCTTCCTTTAGGTCCAGGTTTCGTACTGATATATATGAAAGCCATCGTGAAGAAATTTTGGGAGAAGATATGTACTCGCTCAAGCATATGTACATATCCGTATTATCATTCTTAGTATGCTGGGACTCGAGGCTTCCATTAGGATCCATATCTGGAGTAGCCAAATTAGTATTGCTACAACTTGGGGAGTCCATATATGTATCGTATTTGGATGCAGGAGTCGCAGGATGCTGTTCATTTTGAGGTGACATATCAAATATTTCATTATTGTGACATGTAGCTTATGGTGATACCTCAGAGATTTCATTGATATCATAAGTAGGAGGTGCTTTAGAATCCGTATCATATTTAACCTCCTGAAGATTGGCCATGAAAATGCAGTTGGCATCGATATCCTCCAGGTCTTCCATATCATCCATAAGTGCCATGAAATCATTCTCCTCAGCATTCAACTGAAACCCAGCCTTTTCCTTTTGAGTTAAGAGCACTGCTTTCTGAAGATACTCAAGATCTTTCTTCTTTGGCTTTGTGGGACAGTTCCTTGCCATATGACCAATTCCTTGACAGTTGAAACACTTTAACACATTCCCTTGATTCACATTCCAACATTCCCAGCAACTGGAGCAGCAACATTCCCAAACTGATTACCAACATTCTGAACCCTTTGATTTCTGACAACTTGGCCCATCTGATTCCCTGCATACTGATTTCCAACATGCTGCCCTTGATTACCCATGTGATATCTAGGAGCATATCCCTGTTGGTTCCCATAACCTCCAACCATCTGTCCTTGTTGACCCATGTTGAAACTCGGCTGAGTAATCTGCCTGTTGTGAGTATTCGGTGAAATCCTTTGGTTATTGTTAGTAGGTGTGGAATAGCTTCCTTGGAATACCTTTGATAAAAGAGTAAATGCTTGAGTCAAAGCAGCACTGTCATCATCGTCATTGAAGTCTGGTTCTGGGTATTGTGGGTATTGTTGTTGTGGAATGACTTGTTGTTTTTGTTGTGGGTAGAATGGTTGTTGTGGGATATATTGTTGTTGCATGATGTTCTGAGTGGAAGATGATGATAGTTGTTTGTTCACAGTTGTAGGTGTTGGTGTTTGAGCAATCAATGCTAGAGGATCATGTTGCTTTGCTATCTTCTCTTTCCTAACTTCATCTGTCTCTTTCTCGTTTTGTTTCAAAAAGTCATAGAGCTGATCATAGTTCACCTG
Organism: Artemisia tridentata subsp. tridentata; assembly: GCA_021014915.2. Taxonomy (NCBI): domain Eukaryota; kingdom Viridiplantae; phylum Streptophyta; class Magnoliopsida; order Asterales; family Asteraceae; genus Artemisia; species Artemisia tridentata. The sequence continues at coordinate 5,743,994 of CP139508.1, forward strand.
ATGGAGGTCCTTTGTTTGATTGACAATTGTGACGAATCGACCTCATTCTTCTGGTAAGTTATTGATGAACTTGATGTTTTGACCAATTGGCCTTGGTGTCAATTTGTTCCTGATGAGCTCATTCATGAGATTACAAAACCTTGTGTAGTAGGACTCAATGGGTTCCACTGGAGTTGAAGTAAACATTTCCCGTTTAGTTAGAAGTTTGTTCTCAACATCTTGTTGTCCGATTTCAGTACCATGACAAAGTCTTCTTTCTCTCTCCCACATGTCATAAGCTGTCTCACAAATGTCAACAGCAACAAATATTTCCCTCGGTAAACCCAGTTGAATTAAGTGTATGGCTAAGTCATCAGTTGCGATTTGCTTCTTATCATCTTCAGTATATTCATGTTCATGTTGATCACGATAGAATGGTGGTGTGGCAGGTGAGACATTTGGATCCCCAGGGTCTAAAACTTGACGAGGCTTAAACGATCCATGATTGCCGGAGTGAAGTAGGAGTTTACCATTTTCTTTGGTTTTGATATAGCGAAGCATGCGGCTTGTCCACGGAAGATAACCACCTTTTTCTAGCATCGGAGGGCGGTTTTCTGCACCGGCAGCATGGATATCTTGTTGAGTAGTCATTGTTGATGTTGTATGATAATGTTGATTCAGGATCGTTGCAAAGAAATAGGAGTTGTAGTTGTTGAAGGTTAAACTTAGTTGTTGATGTGAAGTCTTGGTCCTTTGTTGATGATCGTTTGAAGTTACTTGCAATTTAGATAAACTATTACAATTTAGATAAATGTAGCAAATTAAATAAAGTTACTAAATATGACTAGACTATAATTTAGACAAGATCAAAGGTAAAGTCGACAAAGTTATGTATATTACAATTTAGATAAAATGACAATTTCTATAGAAATTTCAATTTAGACCAAAATTTATACAAATTATGTTAAAATTTCAATTTATATAGAATTATCCAATTTATATAAATTTGAAATTTATATAAATAATCTAACTAATTTATACAAACTTTGTCGAAGTATTTTGCACACTTATACAAGTGAGAAAATACCGAGTTCACTTTCGACGTTGTAGAAATTAAATTCAAATCAAATTTGTAAAACTTAATTAAGTTGCTAATGTTTTCACAATTGCGATAGAGTATTCCAAAATAACAATTGCGAAAGAAGTTCCTTCCAAGAATTGCGATAAGAGTTTGACCGGGGTTGACCACCAATTTTGATAAAATGCTCACACCACAATAGCGATAGAACTTCCCTGAATTGCGATAGGCTTCTTGATGGTCCAATTGCGATAGAGGAATTGATTTGCGATAGAGGGATTGAATTGCGATAGAGGAATTGAATTTCTATAACTTCCAGAATTTCTATAACTTTGCAATTCCTATAATCTTCTGAATTTCGATAGCTTTTTTCAATTTCTATAAAAATCCCAATTCCTATAAACCCTTTTCTATAGAAATTCGTACACAAGCGAATTCCTATAAACCTTTGTCTATCTAAATTCTTATACAAGAAAATAGATATTTTTATGTCGATGTAGCTCACTTTTTATCAAACTTCTTATACAAGAAATTGATAAAAGTCCACTTCAATGAAGATTCAAACCGCAATGTTTTTGTAGCAACTTTTCCTTCGATCAAAAACTTCAAAAATCACGTACAAACCAATAAAGCTTCAACCTTTTTGTCGCCAATATATTGAACCTCCTTTTTTCGACACAAAATGTAAATTTTTAACGCTAAACTTTAACAAGACTTGCGAAAACACTAAAAAGCTATCACCTTTTTCTTAAGAACTCACGTAAAAATCAAAAACCACACTTAAAGTACACGCTTTATGAGGAAATACGCAACTTTAAAGCATAGATTGATTAAAAACGTCACACAACTTTAAACTAGATCTTTGTTTGGCTATATGATATTGTAATGACAATAAATCTACTTTATCACTACAAACTAATATTGTATAATACGTGACACTCAACTAGAGATAATAAAGATGAGTAGAAGAAGTGTGTGGATCGAATACTAAAAACTTTGGCCAAATGTATATAACTTCAAAAGAGAGAAATACAAACACACTATTAGAGAACACACACACTTTCACCTTTACACTACAATGAGGCACACCAATTCAAGTGGTGAGAGTGTGTATTTGTAGCAACAAATGCCACGCCCTAGTTCCATTGGGTGGGCTTTGGTGGGCTTTTGATGGGTTGGACTTTTACATACTCATTTCCATCATATTACAATAACAAAAGCCCACACTTATCCTAGACATATTAAAACACACGACACACCAGACTTAATATTACAAATGACCATCACTTCACTAAAAATTTAAATACTAAGAGATTGATATGTGGAAATTTTTGCCTATACATAAAAACCCCATAGACACGGCCGTTAAGAAATGACCCGCTAACAATTACGTGTGTTCACACTTTCATGCTAATAATAAGGAACATGGAGGAGACAATTCCAAGCATGATTGATATGTGGAAAATTTTGCTAAAACGGAATAAAACTATGATATTAACAATGTATGAATGAAGACTTTAACTCCAAGGTCGACAAATTCAAACATAAAATGGAATAAAACTCTGATATTGATTGATATGTGGAAAATTTTGCCTATACATAGAAACCCCATAGACACGGTCCCTTATTTGTCACCCCACGTTTTTGCTTCTATCACTTGTATCAACTGTTATACATTAAGTACAAATGGTTGATGTTTCAACAACTTGTACTCTTTGCTTCATTGGCTTCAAGTTTAATGCTCCTCAAGGCTTTACTATACCAATAGTCTTGTTTCTTGTTTATGTCCAAATATAGTTCGTTTCTATCATTTTATTTATACACAATTATAAAACTTGGCAAACTCACGCACATTAGATATAAACAAATTCATAGCCACATACGACCCATCATTGACTAAAAGGACCATATATATGCATATTACAGCCACATAATACATTAATACTCTAGCTAAGAGTCGTTTTGCTAAGGACATTGACTCCTGAAGTAAAATGCACTCCATATTAGTCTATTACCTTTTGTATACGTTCTATCTTTCTAGTCTTTGCATGACAACGATGGATGTCAGTTATTGTTGACCTGGACTTTTCATAATAATAAATTAATTAGAGGCTATTTTCCTATAGATACTAATGTTAAACTTTTGATTTACAATTCGAAATGCCCTTCTTATAGATGCTATTATGGATTAATGGTCTCTACCTTAAAACAACAAACGTGATTTGCACAAAGTTAGTTTTGATTTGTACGTAACATTTTATGCTTTGTATATGTGTTACGTTGTGCTTATTCTCCTTTCACTAGTACACAAACTGCTTTTAAAAACGGTTAAAATGCATCTTTTAAAGCGGTATTGAACCGTTGTATTATAGACAGTAGTAAATAATTGAGATGACTATTTAAAACGGTTTGTAACCGCTGTAAAAGACACACATTCACCAAGCACCATACATATAATATTATATATATATCTCTTTTTTACTACATGAAAACCCAACCGTTCTTTTAAATCATCACACATATAATATTATATATCTATTTCTTTTGCTACTCACAAAGCAACCCGTTATTTTAAATCATCATACATATAATATTATATATCTATTTCTTTTTGCTACTCACAAAGCAACCGTTCTTTAAAATCAATACACGAATTATTTTTATCCGTACAAATCCAAATATAAATATTTCTTATTTTCCTGTACGGATCTTAAATATTTTCTCATTTTCCTGTAAATCTAAATATTTTCCTGTAAGAAAACTAAACTAGAATATCATCAACAAATCAAATGAATAAAACCATTACTTAATTTAATAAACTAACATGACAATCTCATACACAAAAATATCATCAAATGTCATGATAACAAAGTTACATATCCAAAGTTGTTCACAACTCCAACCATTATATATACATTGCAATTAGACAATAAAGACCTCAAGTTTGGGAGAAATGAATCGAGTAAAATTGTGTCACCGAATTCTCAACCCATTCATCAATGTGCCTGGTAGTTCTTGGTTTAAAGTCATTCCAAACCTGTGAACAAATCAAGATGAAAAGTCAATGACTCATTTTACAAGAAAATAAGATCTAAGTATAGAACAAAGTAAATAAACATTTACAAGTACTCACATTATGGGGGAAGTTTGATTGTATTTTAAAGAAAAGTTCAAACATAGCTATCGCCACGTAATAGCCACATTCCCAAGTAGCTTCTTGTTGGGGACACTAAATTCAAATTAAGCATAGATTACATGTATGAAACAACTAAGTCAATTTGAGCACAAAAAATATATTTAAATGTATGATAGACGATTTACCTTAACCATATTCCAATTCCAATCAAGTGAAGACGTACCACAAGACGTACCACGGCATGCCCTAGAAATCAATATTGTGAAACTAGATTACTTTATGTACGCAATTGACAATTTAATATTAATGCTAGAACAATTTAACATCAATGCTAGAACAATTTAACATCAATGCTAGAATATACTTACGCTTCTACTAGCGGTGTCAAAGAGTATAAGCTAGGTTTCTTATTCCAACTCTTATTGAGTGAATCCAATATGTATCCCGTCTTCATCAAAGGGCAAATCACAAATAACACCCAATGTTCACTACACATATTTTTAAACATTTTAGTGCAAATGGCGGTATAGTACAAATTTTAGTGCAAATGATAGTATACTTAAAACCAATATAAGAAGCAAAGAATTGAACTTACCATTGCAAATATGGTGCAATAAATATGGTTTTGTCTTGTTGTACTCTTATGGTGCTCTCAATGTGTTTCAAGACTTTATCACCATGTGTACGGCATAATCGGAAATCAATTTCTGATGGGTTTAAGATCCCACACTTGTTCTTACCCTTCAAGCCATTTTGAACCAACCGATATAAATGCCTAAATATCAAGACAATTTATTTCCTCAAATCAATAGCATTCAAAAATATAAAGACTTTTGTTATCATAATAAATATTACTGTATAATATATAAAGACTTACATCCCCCACCAATGTAAAATTGTTATCAAAAATATCAAGACAATTTATTTCCTCAAATCAATAGCATTCAAAAATATAAAGACTTTTGCTCCCAATAATATATTGTGACCGTATTTTGTTATTCAAAAATATAAAGACTTTTGTTATAAAAAATATAAAGACTTTTCTTTGGAGCACCTTGAGACATTGTGGCTAGTGTTGGCAATCGTTCTTCCACCTACATTCATGATATGACCTCGATTATACCAATTTGTTATTTTTATTTAACACTATTTAAGGATATTATGATTAGAAAACTACCTGTAGATCACAATTAGGTTGTAGATCACAATTAGGCTCGCTCATAGTCGGCTGATGTAATGGTGAACTACTTGAATTAGTAGGATGATCTAATGGACTACACTGTTGATTGCTTGAAGGGCTACTTGACGGGGGGGGGGGGGGGGGGGGGGGAATTTTCTTTGGAGCACCTTGAGACATTGTGGCTAGTGTTGGCAATTGTTCTTCCACCTACATTCATGATATGACCTCGATTATACCAATTTGTTATTTTTATTTAACACTATTTAAGGATATTATGATTAGAAAACTACCTGTAGATCACAATTAGGTTGTAGATCACAATTAGGCTCGCTCATAGTCGGCTGATGTAATGGTGAACTACTTGAAGTAGTAGGATGATCTAATGGACTACACTGTTGATTGCTTGAAGGGCTACTTGACGAGTGATAATGACATTCTAGGAACAACCTACATTTAACAAACACTTAGATCATGACTAACAACTTATAGTGTCCAAAATGCAACTTTTATATCAACAAAACAACACCAAACAACGCTTTTAGAGCAGCCAAATAACAGCTATAAATTAACCAAACTGCAACTTCTATCACAAACATTTTTTTCAATGTGCATAACATCGAGGTAGTGTCGAACATCTAAATGCTCCCAATATTCTAATTCCCAAAATATTGACTTTTTTTTTTCCAGATTCCTTTTTCAATTCGACTATTTTTCCTTTTCCAAACACAGTATTTATATTTTGAACTCGGGAAAGTGCATCCTTTGAATCAAGTCGTGACCTTACTCTACCAGGCTCGGGCTTCCCGTCAAACTCCTTTTTCTTTCTTCGAAATTGGTGATTCTTTTCAAGCGATCTTCGATGCCCCATGAACACAGTTTTTTTACAATTCGGTAACCACATTGAAGATGTCTGATCTTCACAAACGGGACATGCAAGTTTACCTTTTGTGGTATATCCTGACAGATTGCCGTATGCTGGAAAGTCACTTATTGTGCAAAAAATCATGGCTCGCAAATTGAAGTTTTCCTTTCTATACGCATCATATACTTCAACACCTGAATCCCCCACAAAATTTTCATGTCATCGATCAAAGGAGCCAAATAAACATCAATATCGTTACCAGGTTGTTTCGGACCTTGAATTAACAATGACATCATGATGTATTTACGTTTCATGCATAACCACGGTGGAAGATTATAGATGCATAGAAGAACCGGCCAAGTACTATGAATACTACTCATGTTTCCGAATGGATTGATACCGTCAGAACTAAGTCCAAACTGTATATTTCTAATCTCAGCGCCAAACTTATCATATTTGTTATCAATCTTTCTCCATTGAGGTGAATCGGCCACATGTCTTAATTTTCCATCCCTTTTACGCCCCTCAGCATGCCAACGCAATAGTTTTGCATCTTTCTCGTTTGAAAAGAATTGTTTGAGCCTTGGTATGATGGGAAAGTACCACAATAGTTTTGCAGGAGGTCCAATTTTGATTACGTCATCGTTGTCGTTTGTTTCTTCTTCATTCTCATCATTCTTATTTGTTTCCTTTTTGGTTACATCCTTATTTTTTGTTTGTTTTTTACTCTTATACCTCGATTCCCCACAAGTAATACATTTATGTAGATCCGCATATGCACCTCTATACAACATACAATCATTAGGACACGCGTGCATCCTTTCAATTTCTAATCCCACAGGACTCATCATTTTTTTGGCTTGGTATAACGAAATTGGCAACCCGTTATCGTCGGGAAACATTTCATGCAAAACCTCTAATAAGTCTGTGAAACTTACATCACTCCACCCATGTTTTGCTTTTAAGTTAAACAACTTTACCACGACCTTAAGTATAGAAAATTTACAACCATTATATAACGGTTTTTCTGAAGCATCAAACATTTTTTGTAATTTTTCTTGAACGTTGTCATCAATAGTACCTTCCATACCTTCCATACTCCGAAACATCTGATTTAATTTTTCGAAGTTCTCGTTAATGTATGAATCATTATTTTCATTTTCATTAGATACATGAACCGACTTGCCACTATTAACTAGTAATTCACCATGTCTTGACCAACGAGTATAATTTAGCACAAAACCACGTGTAATCAGATGGTTCTCAATTACACTAAGATCACTAAATTTATCAAAATTTTTACAATCTTTACAAGGACACCATATTTCAAGATCTCCATTTTTCACCCGATTAGCCTCAGCAGTTTCAAGAAAACTAAGCACGCCTTTCACATATCCTTCTTCAGAATGTCCAATGTCGTACATCCATTTACTACGATCCATCTGAAATTTGAAAATCAAATATAACATGAAGTGCATGATTAATACACATGAATGAAACAAAAGTGGTCACGGTTTGTCTCTAACCCACTTTTTGAATACTACGTCTCATATGTGTATATGTTTTACCGAGTTTACCATTTAAAGAAAATTTCGGCAGCATCTCCCCTCTACTCCTCAAGTATGCGTATAAAACACAACCCAAAGGAGTAAAAGAGAGATATGTACCAAATTTTCTTAAATAATAAACTCGTTAAAACTTATACATCATATCCTAAATGAGACAAAATATTCAAAAAGCAGTCCCAAAAATGGGGACTTTCCGAAATTAATCTCTAGTAGATTAATCTCAGACGGGTATAAAACTTAAGGCATATGATATACAACTAACTAAATGAACTAATTTATCATTATAAATCTAAACTATAAATACTCGGACAAAACTGTATATAACTAGAATACAATTTAACAAATAACATGAAAGTTCGGAAATGGAAATTGCTTACCTTGGTAAACAATGAAGCAATTATTGTTGAAGAGAGTTAATGAGCAATTATTGTAGAAGAGTTGGTTTAATGAATCATTTATTGCGGAATATTGCGGAATAGTTGGTTTAAAAGCTTTGAATGTTAGATTGATTTCAAGGTTTTGGTTGGTGAAGAAGAGTAAAGAAAGAAAAGTGAGTTGAGTACGTAAAAAAAATGAAATAAATAAAGGAAAAGCTGCAAATCCGTGAAGTTATAACGTTCAGATTTGGAATTCGAAAATATTTTTTAAAACACTAATACTCAACCGTTCTAAATAATAAAATTAAATTATAAAATACTCAATTATTTAAAACTATTCTAGTTAACCGTTATAAATAACAAGTATAAATTATAAAATATTGAATCTTTTAGAACATTATAAATCCACCGTTGTAAATGAGAAAATTTAATTATAAAATATGAAATCTTTTAGAACTATTCTAGTTAACCGCTTTAAATGATAAAATTTAATTATAAAATATGAAATCTTTTATAACTATTCTAGTTAACCGCTTTAAATGATAAAATTTAATTATAAAATATGAAATCTTTTAGAACTATTCTAGTTAACCGCTGTAAATAATAAAAAAAAAAAAAAGTTGTTTTAAATTATATAATATTAAACTTTTTTAAAGCACTCCTATATAACCGCTGTAAATAATAAAAAAAATTGGATAAAATAAACAACCGTGTTAAATGATATATCTTATATTATTTTTATATTACTTTTGTGTTTTTCAAATTATTTAACACGGTTTAATTAAAAACCGTTATTAAAAGTGCGTTATAAAATGTTCTTTTTCTACTAGTGTTTGTATCTTGTTATGCGTAAATCTAAAGTAACTATGTGCAAATCTAAAGTATATGTGTGTGCAGATTACCTCACACTAAACCAAACAATTTCAAGGTGAATTAGACTTAAACCGCGTAAAGCCCTTCATTTCTAGGAGTTTTGTGTGGCCACTTTAGGGATTGTTTGTACCTAGCTTGTTACATATGATATACTAATAAACTTATATAAGCTCATGGATGAAACATTCTAAACCATTGAATTCGTTTTGTCTTTGTTTAAGAGGGCAATGTATTATAACCCGGGTTGAACCGGAAACAGGTCCGGATATGATTGTTGTTTGCTTGTTTATGAACCAGTGGTTCTTTTGTTGACCTGGGTCATACCTTTTTTTTTTTTTTTTTTTTTTTTTTTTTTATTTTGGGACCTGTAGTTTTGTTGGAAAATATGGGTTTGGTATTGAATTCTAACGTTTTTTAGAGCTATTTGGAGCTTTTTTAGGGTTGTTTGGGTATGTATGTTTAGGGTGTTTTATGGAGCTAATTAAGGGTTGTTTGGTTAGGTTTAAAAGCTTTTTGCAGCAGTAGGAATTGAATTTCCATATTCCAAAGCTATCATTTTTTTTTAAACAGGTTCCACACGATGGTTCAACGAGCGACTCGTCGTGTCGATAAAAAACCAGTTTTTAAAATAATGAAAAAGGTTATAAAGATGATGACTTTTAACCATCATTGATCAAACTTATTCCTCGATCCCTTGCTATCGTGATAACTTTATTTATTTATTTATTTATTTTTGTTTCTTGCGGATTAATTGTTACGATTACTCTAATAGTGACTCATAACACGCAAATGGTTTAATGTTAACATTGATTGCATAAATAAAAAATGATTGATATGATATATGTAATAAATTGCAGAGACACATGAAAAATCATGATTTTAAACCTTTAATTCATCATTTTTTTCTTGTGTGTTTGGGTCACAGCTAAATTCATAACTTGATAATTAGTGACCCGTAACACGTAAGGGTCTAACCAGTCAAAAGGTTTTTTTTGGCGGTTCACAAATATTGAGTGGATTTATCGACAAATTTTATTTTGTAATGGTTTTTGTGACATTTGCCCGTTCTTTTATGTTGTTGAATTATATATAATTATACATAAATACTTTTGTTGATGTCTTGGCAAATATTTTTGTTACAATATCATCTAGAGAATTGTGGGGGCATATTAGCAATGGGCAATAAAGTTTATAATTTGGTTGAACTTACTAAAGATCTTCGAAAAATCACGTCTAGCATTCATGGTTAGCTTCTTTATTAATTATGGCCATATATATTGTGAATCTTTGTATGATGTATGTATAATTATCAAGTTTATTAGTTGCTCAGGTGCACGAGTAGACAATGATATTATGCACATATTAGATGCACTCAAAGAGTGCGGGTGAGTTTCTAAATGAAAATCTTTTTATTTAAGTTGTAAGGCTCAATAAGTCAAACCAATTTAAACGAGCTTTTAAAAATGTGCAAGGCTTATAGTCAGTCAAAATTACTTAAATATCAAAATATAACGGATTAACACGCAAAAGATTGAAATGTATGTGAATTTAATTTGACGTATGTTGATTTGATTTTAAAATAATAAGCTTCAACACCAATTAATTCGCCAAACAGCTTTACAAAAATATAAACTTCAACTTTCAACTTATAATATAAGCTACAGTTACAACTCCGGCCTTAGCTCCTCTCTCAACTCATTTCGCCAAACATATTCATAGCCACATACGACCCTACACATCATTGACTAAAAGGACAATATATATATATATATATATATATATATATATATATATATATATATATATATATATATATATATGAGTAAGGAGTAAGGACATTGACTACTGAAGTAATATGCATTTCATATTAGTCTATCACTTTTTGTATACATTCTATCTTTCTAGTCTTTGCATAACAACGATGGATAAAAGGACCTTATATATATGCATATTACAACCACATAATACTCTAGATAATAGTATGGAGTAGGGGCATTGAATACAGAAGTAAAATGCACTGCATATTAGTTTATCACTTTTCGTATACATTATATCTCTCTAATCTTTTGTAGGATCATGTGCTTCTAGCTTGATTGAGCTTGGTTAAACCGTTTATGTAAACACAAACAGCTTAGGAGAATCTCTAGGTGTAAGACTTGTGTCTATGCGGAAACTAAACACAAGAATATAAAGAAGAAAATAACTAAAAAGGTTTTGATCCTCTATGGATCGGTTTATGAACTAATAATGATTTTATTGATGATTGTAAAGTCGTAAAGTCGTACAAAACTCATAGACGAGTGTTCCTTTTATACTAACAAGAAGACCTAACCCTAACTCGTCATACAAGAAAACGTGTGAAGAGATATACATCAATCTCTTCTAAAAATAAATCTAACAAACATTCTAAACTTACGGGATAACAATTACTAATACCCGCCGTAATGACTACTATCAGCAGAAACAAAAATAAACTACCAGCAGCAATGAACTTCAGCAGGAACCGCACACTATCGGCAGGAACCAGCTTACACTACCAGCAGCAATGAGAAATCTATTATTTCCCAGAATTCCTAACAATCCTCCCCTAATCTTGAAGTTGACTAGGTTAACTTGCAAGATTCCCTGTAAAAGCTTTGAAGTCCAGAGGATTGATGCAGCAACATCAGAAAGTAACCATCAGCGATCTTCTTTGAGTACATGATTCCAGCAGCAACAGATATGAACCAGCAGCAACAAGAACAACTTCATAAGGATCTGGTTACCCCTGATATAATCTTTCCATCAACTATGACATATTGTACATCAAATCTGTTAAGTTTCATACTATTCTCATCACATCTAGGTGTGTTAACTCCTGTGAGAGGTGAATCATTAAAAAATAATGGATTTGATGTCTCTTTACCAATAGCCATCACTACTGGAGTAGCCAATGTTTAGGTGTGTAAGACCATGGTACATTGATAACCATCTGATTTTAAGTAAACCAGCAACTATAAACGGATTTGAGTTGTCTTTACCTGTAGCCGTTTGCTCAGGACTAGCCAATTCTTAGGTTGAAGATAACCTTTGGTGAATTGAGTACCAAGTATGGTATTCCACTGCCTTTACCACAAGCCATACACTTGTGGACTAGCCAATTCTTTGGAAACCCCAAAGGAGTAAAATCCATGGTGAATTGAAAACCATTCAACTCTTAGTAATGAAACATCGGTGAGTTGAGAACCCTATAGCTTTGAGCAAGCTATTACAGCTATCAACGGATTTGATTATCACACCAGAGCCGTACCCTCATGGTAAGTCAACTCTTTCTTGTCTGCTAGACATGTTGAGTTGAGTAGGTGTAAACACCAACACTGTACCTGCAAGGTGTTACTCAAAACCATACAAGATAGTACACAATAATATACAAGATTTTTTATTTTTTTTTTTTAACTAAAACTATAAAGAAAATAAACATAAAGAAAAGAACATAAAAGAAAATAAAGCAGAAAGAAGAAAACAAAGAAAATGAAAAATATACAAAAATAAGCCTAAAAGATACCCTGCTCAAGCAGATGAACCACAGGCAGCAGCAAGTTGATTTCTTATGAATCTGATCAATTGTTCTGCTGTGGTCAAGTCATTCCCGACTACATATTTGCCAACTTGCAGCTTATGCTTAAGCATCCTCTCCATAAGTTCTACAGATAAAGGATAAGGAACATCCACAAACATGCAAAGCACCTTCCCAGTAACAGTCTCCAAAACATGAACCTGGGAAGTAGAATACAATCGCCAACTGTGTACCCTCCAAGATTGTTGATCAGTCCACACAGAATGAGCATTGCCCCCCTCCAGAGAATCCATAAACACTTTCAAATCCCCCCAAAGAATAAGACCAATCCCTGTAGCCTGATGAGTTTCATAGTGCTTAGTCACCATACCATAGAGATGTATCAAATCTTGTTTGTCCACCTTATTCAAAATCTCCCTAAGGAATGTAAAATGTTTAGTTTTCCCATCAAGGGTGTACAAGGCATGGATTTCTCCTTGAGGTATAGGAAGAACCTCCCAACCAGCAATATGTGACCAAGGGTGAGGAGAATCACCTTCAGAATCACTTTCAGAATCAAACTGAATCAATTCCTGATCATCCATGTCTGCAAGAGTCTTGGATGAAGACTTCATAGCATGACTCTTCTTCCTGGTCCTTGGAGTTGTAGAGGAGAAGTGAACTGTTGAAGGTGTCACAGCAGGAATATGAACCTCTTGTGGTGCACCAGATGCACCAACAAAAGGATTTGGAGAAATAGATGTGGTACCCTGAGAACCCTCAGTAGGAATAGAGGGAGGTGCATCAGTCAATTCTCTCCAGGATTTAATTTCTTTGTAACATCAGACTCTAAAGCTGCAGACTCTCTTTTCTTTCTCTGTTGAATGTCTGTTTTGACTGGAGTATTCATCCTTGCATAAGTGTCAAAGAACTGCTTTTGAATTTCAGCATCAGTCCAACCTTTGAAGTCACTTAGCTTGTAATTAGCTTGATTCTTCAAATAGTGCTTCATGAAATTGACATTATCTTTGTTTGTAGGCATCTTTGTCTTATAACCTGACTTTTTCCTTTCTCTGATTCTATACATCAAGTCATTCCAAGTAGATGCTCTATGTGTCTTTAAGATAAATGCCTTGAGCTTATCTGACTTTTCTTCCACATCCAACTCTGAATCTTGAAGAATCATCACCCCATGTGCTCTAATAATCATGTCAGAAGCCAATAAGTATTGAAGTTGCTCATTGAACTCGTCTGGATTAAGATCTTCTGATCTTGTGCTATTCATAAAGCCAGCTATGTTGCTTTCATCAGCAGACATTTGCCTTGCAAACTCCTCATCTTGAGCAATCTGAGCTTGTCTAGCTTGTTCAGTAGCGAGTTCCTGTTCATGCATCTGTCTGGCTATCTCAGCATCATGTTGTGTTGCAGCAGAGGGAATGGTGGCACTACCAGCAGAATTACCAGGAATCTTAGGATCAGTGGAAACACTACCAACCCCAGCAGGAACATCAGAGGCAACACCAGAGACACCAGCAGCAATGGTGGATTGAAACTTCTCAAAAGCTGACACTCCTGAAGGCTGCTTGGTCCTTGTTCTTGTGAAAGCCTGAGGTTTAGTAGTTGTAGAGGGCTCAGAAGAGGTAGGTACTTCAGTGTTTGCACTATCAATGGAAACAGAAGCCAACACATTTAGCCCATCAAATGCCATATCAGCCTGATCATCCTCAGACTCAGAGAGCACAACCCTTCTTTTCTTTTGTGGATGTTGAGCTTCTAAAGAGCTAATTCTTTCATTGAGCTGTTGGATAGTCCCACTGAAAGTTTCTTTGGTATCTTTGAGCTCCTTTTCCAAAGACTCCACCTTCTCACTAAAATTCCTTTTGGTTTCCTTAAGCTCAGACTCCAATGCTTCAATTTTCTGCATATACCTGTCAAGTAACTAGGACATAGAAGTGAGATCAGCAGCATCCTCAGCTCCACCAGCAGGAATGCCTGAGGTGTTAGGAGCTTCATTGGATCTAGGTGGAGATACATGAAATTCTCCACCAATATGAGTGTCATCACTAAAAGGCTGCCTAGTATGACTAGGAGTTGAAAGCCTTGAAAAAGTGGATGTGTGAAAGTTAGGCTCAATAGTGGTGGTTGCAGGCTCAACACTAGGTGCAACAGCAGAACTAGAAGGGACCTCAGATTCATTTGGCCTTGGGGACAATGGTGAGGTAATTCTAGAAGATGATGGTGGTGCTTGGTCAGCTGTAACTGATGCACTTGCACCAGCAGCATCAGATGCCTCAACACCAGCTGCAACTGATGCATCTGCACCAGCAGCATCAGGTGTTGGTGGAATATTATCACCACCAGCAGCATCTGCACTAGCTGTAGCATTGTTGTTGGGCAACATAGCAGGTAATAATGGCAAGTGTGGACCTGCAAAGTTCATCTTCATTGTGGCAAACATTTTAGCAATCAACCTAGCCACAATCTTATGGGTTGGGTCAATGGTCTGTACACCTAAAATAATTTGAAGAAACCTAGGGTACATTAGAAATTTGGTTTTCTCAGCAGTGACATTGTCAACCATCCCATCAAAAATGTATTTTGCCCAATTGTATACCCTTCCCTGTGACAAACAAATAAGGCAAGATGCAATAGGACTAGAACATTGGTCCCAACCACCTGTCTTAATACTAATGCACTGAAGCAAAGTGTGAACTAGAAATCTCCATTGAGGAGAGAGCTTACTTTTATAAAAAGTAAAATTACCAGTGACAGGGTATCCAATGGCTGCCATACCATCCAGGATTTCTTGCTTGGTAAGATCATACACTCCATTTTCATCAGGAAGTTGAAGTTGTGTATGGACCAATCCCTCAGTGACAATGTGTTCATGACCATCAATAGTTGCTACAATTTCCTGCTCTCTTCCCACAATATTTTGCACTTTAGCAGTTGCCCAAAACTGCTTAATTAGAGAGTCGTACACTGTAGCTGGACAGTGAGTAAGGGCATATTGAATAGAGGACCCACGCAGAAAAACCAGCATTTCGTCATAACCTTCACTTCTATCAGAGGACTCTAAATGTGCAACCTTGTTGTGATCATCTTTGTATCAAAGTGTTGCCATTGTATTTGATGAGTGAACTAGGGTTTGAAAAGAGAAAAGATGAGCTAGAGTTTGAGAGGATATAGAAGATTTGAGGTGTGAGAGGTACAATTTTAGGTCAGTTATGATGTTGTTATATGGTTGCCAAATTTAGCGATTTAAATTGTAGGAATTTTGCGCACGTATCTTTGACCGATTTGACTTAACTAACTTTCCCAAATTTAATGAAATCAACAGGAACCATTAGTCAATCAGCAGGAACAATCGGTCAATTAGCAGCAATGGAGTGGTTTGACCAAAGTCAACATTGCAAATCCAGTTATTAAAAATAAATCGCCCAAATTAACTCCCATTACCAACCAAACATTCAATTCCCACTAATCATCTTCTCACTATAAATAGGCCTTTTCCCCAAATCAAATTACTTCATCATCAAAACCCTAAACCATATTCTTCATATCAAATAAAACCATGAGTTCATCAAAAACACCCATTATAGAAATATCATCCGACTCCTCCTCCTCCTCCATCGAATCATCATCAGGGTGGGGAAAATACTTTCCCCCAACCGCATCATCCTCACAATTCAATGAAAAGTGCAAGGTTAAAGACGAAGAAGTTTCATCAGACCCTCTTCCATCTACTCCCTCCTCATTTGAATACTCAAGTTCTGATGAAGAGGCCTCTGCTTGGCCAAAGTCCCTGACGTACTATAAAGGCGAGTGGGAAACATATCCTCCCAATTTTCCCATCTCTGATATGCTTAGGGAAGAGATGGAGAAGGCTGTGGCTGCCTTCTGCGAAGTCTCAGTTCCTAGGCCAAGTCAGCCATTTCCTAAGTTACACCCAAGATCAAGTCAGTCACACTCTACCCCAAGTCATCCAACTCCAAAGAAAGGTCAACCACCTCCTGGGAATCAGGCAACCCCAAGGAATCAGGCAACCCCAAGGCCACGCCATCCAACTCCTGGGCCAAGCCAACCAAGACAATCAGTTCCAGTCCGAAAGAGAGGACAACCAATACCAGTGGTCATTGGTCTTGCAGCTCCAAGGTTACAAGGTGAAATCAGTGGGAGAGGTGTGAGGAAGGAGATGCCAGATTACATGGGCAAGGGCAAAGGAAAAATGAAGTAGGCTGCAGGTTCGGGTGTGGGCTAGGGTCTAGGAGTTTAGTCCTTCTGAGAAATGTCTTTTGTGTGGTTCTTTTGGTTGTAGACAAATGTTTTATGTTGGTGTTTAATGTTGTCCTTTGATGATGAATGGTGAATTATTGTAACCCCCATTTTCAATGATCAATTAAGTCTTTTCTTTTGATGTATCTCATGAGATTGAAGACTAATAATTATTGCTTGACAATTAACCTGCATAAAGATAGAAAACACAAAACACAGAAAATACAAGAAAATAAAATTACCTGCAAAACAAAGTTAGTACATAAAGCATAAAAGTATAAGAAACATTACAAAGATACAAGCACTAGCCTCCCCTCAGGCTAATGCCTCCCCTCAAAACTAGTAAGGAAGAATACATCAACATGATTAGACAATCAAGACCATTACCAAGGAAACCATGGATAACAATACAATCCCTCTTCAGGAATTGGCTCATAATAATCAGACCTATAATCATTTTGAAAATAAGGGCTTGAGGGTCTGTAAAATGGTTGAGCAACATTCCTCTTCCAACCAGCAGAATTGGTTTGACCAGCTGGAACTGGCTTACCAGCAGGAATGGTTGCAGGATTGCTATGCCTACCAGCAGCAACCGGATTAGCATTTCCAGCAGGAAATCCTGCTGCCTTAGGCACATAAGGCAGAATTTTATCCACATTATTCCACAGAGGTCTTGTCACTTGTCGTCTAGCATACACACCCATTCTCTTCTCATGATAATCACAATCTTTGATGAGATGAACTTTACTACCACATACAAAACATGATTTCTTTTTAACAGACTTGTTTTTAGCATACTTTCTCTTATTACAAACAATGTTGTCACTACAGGAACTAGAGACACATTTGTTTTTAATAGAATTACTTGAGCTGTTGTCTGAGAAAACTGTCTTAGAAGCAGATCTATAACCATCTACTTTTGAGGAGGAATGGTGGGTCTTGGGTATAGGTGACTCTTCACTTGAATCACATGAAACAAAGTCTTTGGACTCTGCTTCTGAGGACTTGACACTTGTGGAACAAGAGACAAATTCATCAGGTTCAGGTAAGTCTTTGGACTTTTTGCCATAAACCATATGTGATTCATCTAAGTCAATGTCAAAGAGAGAGTGGACAGGGGTAGGCATAAAAACTCCTCTGATAGGTGGAGGAACTGTATTCATTCCTCCTTCATTTACAAACTTTACAGGTATTTGATAATTAATAGGTTCAGGGTCAAAAACACTATACTCATTAGGGTCATAGAATTGATCTTTCCCTATGTAGTCACCAAACCCTAAACCAAGTTTAGTTTTCACAGACATAGAACTATCAAATAACTTGTTTAGGTTTTTAGATGAATCTTTCCATTTATCAAACCTAACCAAGGTATTGTCTAGCTTAGTCTGCAAATCCTGTTTCTCTCATTTGACCGTAGCGTTTTAAGATTCAGAATATTTAAGCTCATTAGTGGTGTTTTCTAAATCTCTCTGTAATACCTTAATCTTTTCCTCATAAGCTAACTGATTCTTTTGGTACCAAACCTTTTGTTTTTCTAAGGTTTTAACAGCATTTTCATAAGCTTGAACCTTAACAAACAATTCTTTATATTGAGGCTCTATGTCATCATATTCTTTCTTAAGTGCAGCATATAAATCATGACAACCAAAATGACACTTTTGTACCTGAGATGGAAATCCCAATAATGAATATTCTTCCAAGTTTTCCTTTGCCTCATAGGATTCATCATTTTCAGTCAGCTTAGCCATAGACTCATTATGAAACAAAGCTCTAATCTTCCTTGCCCACAATTCAAATTTATCTCCTGATAACGACATTGTGAAAAAGGTTCAAAAGATAAGGTTTAGAAATGTTTTCTTCTTTATCAGAGATCCTCACCAGGCTCTGATACCACTTGTAGGATCGTGTGCTTCTAGCTTGATTGAGCTTGGTTAAACCGTTTATGTAAACACAAGCAGCTTAGGAGAATCTCTAGGTGTAAGACTTGTGTCTATGCGGAAACTAAACACAAGAATATAAAGAAGAAAATAACTAAAAAGGTTTTGATCCTCTATGGATCGGTTTATGAACTAATAATGATTTTATTGATGATTGTAAAGTCGTAAAGTCGTACAAAACTCATAGACGAGTGTTCCTTTTATACTAACAAGAAGACCTAACCCTAACTCGTCATACAAGAAAACGTGTGAAGAGATATACATCAATCTCTTCTAAAAATAAATCTAACAAACATTCTAAACTTACGGGATAACAATTACTAATACCCGCCGTAATGACTACTATCAGCAGAAACAAAAATAAACTACCAGCAGCAATGAACTTCAGCAGGAACCGCACACTATCGGCAGGAACCAGCTTACACTACCAGCAGCAATGAGAAATCTATTATTTCACAGAATTCCTAACATCTTTGCATAACAACGATGGATAAAAGGACCTTATATATATGCATATTACGACCACATAATACTCTAGATAAGAGTAAGGAGTAAGGACATTGAATACGGAAGTAAAATGCACTTCATATTAGTCTATCACTTTTTTAATATGTTCTATCTTTCTAGTCTTTGCATAACAACGATGGATGTCAGTTATTTTTGACCTTGACTTTTCATAATAATAGATAAAGAAGAGGCTATTTTTCCTATATTGATGGTAAACTTTGGATTTACAATTTGTGTAGTTTCGTTTTGGTTAACGAATCATGTTTTGATACAATGAGAATTTAGGCATGGAGGTCATATCCGGCAGTACAACGTACTGTTTCGATCATTGTACCCTGGGAAACGGACGGCGAATAGGCGACGAATCCATTTTAAGGGAAGAGTGTCAAACACGTGCCTCGATCATGTTCTAGCATTCGCTTTCATCTACAATCTGGTTTCATCTTCTCATTAACTTTTATGTTCATATTTTTTGTTAATGTATTTTGTTTATATAATCATAGTGGTATTGCCTTGTATCGTTATTGTTATCTCTCATTATGGTTTGCTATCCCTACACTCTTGCCATTTTAATAATATTTTTTAAACGATGTAATTTAGTACGCATTTTGAAAATTTATTGATTTAATAATATCTTTACATTGAATTAGAGTACATTTTGTGTTGCTGATTAAAAAAAGTGTACCGGTACCGTATGAAAATGTGTACCGAATCGGTGGTACCATATTTTCCCGAGCATAAAAATGTTGTTCATTTTGTTGATAAAAATGTGTACCGGTACCGTACCGGACGGGATTCCGGTACCGGTTCTCGGGAAACAGTACGTATCCAGTTTTTCCCTTTCTTTTACAAGTAAAAATTATTTAAAAATAAAAAAAGATAAAAAAAAAATAATAAAAAAATTGTAGATTTCATGCCTTAAAGCTTCTGTAACAGCAACAAAAAACAAAGGTACACTTACTATATAATATAAAATAAATTAATGTTCAACGAATAAGGCGAATGTTATTCCTATTTGAAACCATTTGTGTAAGATCGACAAGCTAGTGAACCATTTACATGTGCTTAGGACTCATATAATTTTTGTTAGAATATTGTTTTTTTTTCTTCCATGTATAGAGAACAATCCATGTGCGTTTTCATTTCAATCATGATGGTGATTATTAAACCTTTAATTCATCATTTTTTCTTGTGTGTTTGGGTCATAGCTAAATTCATAACTTGATAATTAGTGACTCGTAACACGTAAGGGTCCAACCAGTCAAAAGGATTTTTTTTGGCGGTTCAAAAATATTGAGTGGATTTATTGACAAATTTTATTTTGTAATGGTTTTTGTGACATTTGCCCGTTCTTTTATGTTGTTGAATTATATATAATTATACATAAATACTTTTGTTGATGTCTTAGCAAATATTTTTGTTACAATCTCATCTAGAGAATTGTGGGGGCATATTAGCAATGGGCAATAAAGTTTGTAATTTGGTTGAACTTACTAAAGTTCTTCGAAAAATCACGTCTAGCATTCATAGCTTCTTTATTAATTATGGCCATATATATTTTGAATATCGGTATGATGTATGTATAATTATCAAGTTTATTAGTTGCTCAGGTGCACGAGTAGACAATGATAGTATGCGCATATTAGATGCACTCAAGAGTGTGGGTTAGTTTCTAAATGAAAATCTTTTTATTTAAGTTGTAAGGCTCAACAAATTATAAGGCTCAATAAGCCAAACCAATTAAAACGAGCTTTTAAAAATGTGCAAGGCTTATAGTCATTCAAAATTGTTAAAGTTGTGGATATAAATTAATATACGTATGACCAGTTTCGAACACAAGACTTCGGGATTACACACATTACGTATGAGTTTCAATGTTTTAATAATTAATATATTAAGATATGTTTAATTATTAAATTTCACGAAATGAACACTTAACGGACGTTAGTATTTAACGGGGTTTGGTTAACGGTCGTTAAATATTAACTTGAAGGACTAGAGATGAAATTAGGGACCAAGAAGGATCTAGAATCCTTCTAGGACTCATATGGGCGGCCGAATAGGGATAGGAGTCCCAATCCTACCATAACTTGGAGAGAAAGTTTTGAGAGTCTATAAATACAAACCCTTGTATTCATAGTTCTCTTCCCTTGATTCCCTAGCAAGCCAAATTTCTTTCTTCTTTTTCCTCTTGTGTATAACCGGTCGAACATACCCAAACCCCTTGGGATTTTTGATCCAACATACACATTAAAGTGTTTGGTTTGCTTGTGAATTTAGAACCTAGATTTTTACATTGAGACGCTAGTAATACGTGTGTACAAGAACGGAGATCAAGCTTACTTTAGCTTGAGTTATTTTCCCCATTCGACTAGGAGAGGTCGACTTTTGCTAAACCCTAAGTTAGGGTTTTACTTGGTTCTTGCTCACATGATTAATTGTTTAGCTAGTAATCTAAGGTACGCGTGTTCTTTTAATTTTAGTTAATTAATTGCTTGTATTTAGATCCTATTCCGCTGCTATGCTTTGATGTACTTGTTTATATGTTTATATAATTGTTATGATTCATATATTCCAACAGTGGCATCAAGAACCCGTTAATACATTGTAATTAATTACTAAAACACATAAAATTGAATCTTTGTGATTATAACATGCTTTTGGTGTTCTAGGGTTTTAAAAATATGCAAACTCTGATTTTTTATTTTGGGTCGATCACCCTTTAATTATTATTAGGTTTTATGTTTAGTAAAAAATTTAGAAACCCTAGGTTGCATGCAATTTTATGTGAATTAATTAATGAATACATGTTTATGTCATTAATTGAATATGCGTTAAATCGACTTGATTATATGTTTTGACATGATAATAAGTGCTATATGGGGAATCCATGACAAAAACATGCATGTTTTGTCATGGAAGTTGATGTTAATTGTTACATGTTTTACGTGCTTATTATATGCGATAAATATTAATTAGGGTTTCAGTAATAAAATTGTTGGACAAGTTAAAATTACTAAAATTAATTAATTAGGTTATTAGGGAAGACCTAAAATTGTGGAAGATCCCACATAAATAGCGTATTTAGTCAATTATGTGTGTCTTGTGTATATTAATCATGAGACTTGCGCAACCAAGTAATTGATGTATGTGGTCCATTGGTACCTAGCTCGAAAACCAATGGGAGTCCTATGATCAATATATACATATTAATTGATTTACTTAGCATGTCCATTATTTAAGTTGTTTATTTTTTATTAAATTGTGCATTTGTTTAAATACATATGTGACATGATTGTAAGCAAAAGGGTAATTTTCAAAAGAGAAAATAAACTGGACTTAATAATGGTGAAACATTGTTTTAAGCTTTAAAAATCATAAAGTTTTAATTGATTGATGCGACTGTACAAAAGTGGTCGAAAGGTGGATCTAATATTGACAAACTATAAAGTGGGTATAAAGTTGGTTTCGCATTAAATTGTAGCCTTAAAGAGATTCCATTATGTCTCTCTGCTCGCTTGTGCGTCAATATTAGACTTACCAAGTACAACCATGAAAACGTATGAAGCATCTTAAGGCAATGTTGTAAGTTACTCAACGCCATCAATTAAAACTTTGTTGATTTAAGCTTAGTTAAAAACTAATGAGTAAGAGTTTTTCTGAAACATATGATACAAGATGAATACATGACATCTTTGTACATATTTTGATTACACACATAAAAAGTTAATACCCTTAATTTAAGTTATATGCCATCCAATGAAACGGAAACACCTGAGATTACTATTTCCATTTTCATTACTAGCAGCTAAAGCTGATGTGATGAGCATGGGATGGTAATTAAAGGGTAAATTACATACTTTCATTACTAGCAGCCAAAGCTTATGTGATGAAACTATGGTAATTTGCAGTTTCTTAAGTTGGTTAACTTAATTGAGTACTTTCATTACTAGCAGCCAAAGCTGATGTAATGAAACTATGTCAAGGCATAAAGATGGGGATAAAACATGCTTACATTTGCAACTGAGGTTGGCAAAATATGTAAATCCCATACTTCTAGGAATTGCAATTTGAGATTGGCAATTGAGTTCGACTCGTACCTTATTGAGTACTTTTGTTGGGAACTATGATTTGATTATTACAAAACAAGAAGGACTGAAGATGACAGATGTTAGGAATCTGGGAAATACTTAGTGTCTTGTTGCTGCCGATAGTGGAGTTGGTTCCTGCCGACAGTTATGGTTTCTGCTGAAGATCATTACTGCCGATAGTTTATTGTGCTCCAGCTGGTAGCATTTCAATGCTGCTGATGTTTCCGTATTTTTAGTATGTTTGTTATAATTTATTTAGGAAGAGATTTGGTTTTATCTCTTTACTCGTTTTCTAGAATGATGTATTAGGGTTCCTTAGCTTATAAAAGGAACATACGACATTAGGGTTCAATATCAGTTTTTCATTATCTCTTTGTACTCAAGAAAAACATTTTCCAGTCATCAATAAAAGATCCATAGAGGATCAAAGCATTATTAGTTATCTTCTTCATATACTTGTTGTTTAGTTTCCGCATAAACACTTGTATACCATACAGAGATTCTCAACGTAGTTGGTTTGTGTTTACATAAGCTAGCTACACGTTAACCAAGCTCAATCAAGCTCGAAGTACTCGATCCTACAAGTGGTATCAGAGCCTGGTGAGGATCTCTGTCGAAGAAGATCAGTTTTGAAGCGGTTAACGAAAGCAGATCTGGTAAATAATTCACTGAGGTAATCGTTAATTATAAAGTGTGTTTGTAAGTGTAATTGATCTGCACGTGGGAGAACTTAATTTCTAAAATTGTATCGATTTAATTGCAATGATGAAAACGCATTGATTATACCTCGTACCATTATTTGTTCGATTTGTCGTATTCTGTTGGTGTGGAAAAGAGAATTGAATTGGTCGGTGGTGTTGAGAATTGAATTGGCTGTCATTGTCTGGTGTGAGGATATTATTAATTGGTCGAATTTAATGTGGAGGTATTTGATTTCATTTTGTCGTATCTGTGGGTTAATTGATTGGTCGGTGGATAATTCTTTTGTGTGGGGCTAGTAAACTGATTGGTGAATCGTTAATTAATTGGGCTGATTGTTCCTCGTACACTATTAATGATGTATTATTAAAATCAGTTACTTTAAATTAGTAATTGATCGATTGCTGCTACTAGAATCTGCTGCTATTGTTGACTTTCTTGTCCTTTGTGATTTTATTATAATCGTATTGTTTGTCGGTTATCTTTAATTGTGGGGGTACTGTTCGGAGAATATTGGTCAAGAGGGTTGTTTTCACTTGCTGCTGCTATTCATTGTTTGGAGATATTCATTTTGTGGGACTTGACCATTATATTCTGCAAGTATCAGTCAGTGGGGATTGATTCTGGTCTCTGGGTAGTTTTGCTATTAGTGTCGAAGAAGCCTTTTTCAAACCATTCTCTTAAACCATCATACCATGACCACATTCGGATCAGGTGATTCTTTTGAGACACGTGCCATGAAGATTAGAAACTTGCTACCTATTCATCCTAGGGTAGACTGGTCAAAAGATGAAGGAAAAGATAAGGAAAGATGTGCCACTCATGTTAGGGAAATGGTTGCTGGACATGAGACAAAAGGTGAGGTATTCAGTAAGGTTGCTGAAATGGTTGCTGGACATGAGACAAAAGATGTGGCTTTTGAATTCGCTTTGATGAGTTTCCCATCTAAGGTACCAAGTTGTTCTGTTGCTTGTCATGATTTATATGCTTTATTTAAGAAAGAATATGATGACATGGAATCTCAATATAAAGATATGTTTATACAGCTCAAAGCTCATAAAAATGCTGTTAAAACTTTAGAACAACAAAAAGTCTGGTACCAAAAGAATCAGTTAGCCTATGAGGAAAAGATAAGAGTTTTGCTAAGAGATTTAGAAAACACAACTAATGAGCTTAAATATTCTAAGTCTCAAAATGCTAAGATCAAATTAGAAAATCAAGACTTACAGGCTAAATTGGATAGTGAAGTGGCTAGGTTGAATTCGTGGCAACAATCAGAAAAATATCTTACTAAGTATAATGATAGTACTCAGTCTGTTCGGTGTAAGAAAGGGTTGGGATGTACTATAGGGTCAGATGATGCACCAAGAACTTTTGACCCTACCCCTAAGGAGCCTAATTACCAAATTCCTGTTAGGTTTGTTAAAGAAGGAGGAATGAATGATGTTCCTCCACCAATAAGAGGAATTTTTATGCCTACTGATCCCCACACTAAAATAGACGTTGATGAATCACTCATGACCTATGGCAAAAAGTCCATTGACTTGCCAACTTCAGACTGTGAACCTAAAGACTTTGTCTCTTGTTCTAACAGTGACAAATCCTCTAAACCCAAGTCTGATGAACATATATCATGTGATTCAAGTGCTAAGTCTGCCACACCCAGGCCTAATGACTTACCTACACCCAAGTCCCATGAGTCTTACTCAAGAATTGCTACAGACCCTATTGCTAAGACTGCCACACAAACAGTTACTTTTACCAAAAGTTCTCTTAATACTATTAAAATTAGTTCTCCTTCAAGTAATGGTAGTGAGACTTTTGTGTGTGATAAAACAAGACATGGAAAGAACAAAAAGATTAAAAAGAAATCTTGTTTTGTTTGTAGAAGTTATTCTCATTTAATTAAGGATTGTGATTATTATGAGAGTAAAATGGGTGTGTGTGCTGAACAACAAAAACCTAGATCAATATGGAAAAATGTAGAGAACATTCCCCCATTTGTCCCTAGAGCAAATGCATTTCCTACTGGTAATGCAAAACGACCCGCACATGTTCCTTCTGGTAAGCCAGTTCCAGCTGGTCAAACCAAGTCTACTGGTTGGAAAAGGAATGTTGCTAGACCATTCTACATACCTATTAGCACTTACTTTCGGAATGGTTTTTGGCCTGGTTATTATGACCCAAGGTATATGGGGGGAACAAGATGGGATACTGGTGTTAAGCCCTCAACAGGTTGTTCTTGGACAAATAAAAGGAAAGGTTCATACTGGGTACCCAAGAACAATAGTCTTTGTCAGGTGCACTGATTGAGGGGAGGCATAAGCCTAAGGGGAGGCTTATTGTTGTATATTTTGTGCCAACTAATTTTTTTTTTTGTTTAAGTTGTTTTGTGTTCACTAGCTAAAATAATGCAGCTGATGAATCTATTGCTTCATATTATTATGTGAGTGGTTGCTGCCGATGAATTAATTGGTTTTGGTTGAAAGTTTGGTTTATTGTGAGGTCAGTGTGTTGTCCATCTGCTACGTGGTACATATGGGTCAAGAATACTGGTGATTGTTGGTATTCTTTATTTCTCCAATTGTTATCATATGCAAGTGGATGTCAAAAGTTAATGCACAAGTGGAGATGGAAATCTGTTTGTCGCATGTGCTTATGGTTGGTTTATGATTTGTCGATTGGTGGAAGTGAAGGATTTTATAAACCTCGTACTAGTATTATCACATGGGTCCTTGATTATGGCTATTAATGTGGTTTGTCATATACTGCATATAGGGAAGCAGTTAAATTATTGGTCTAATATGCAATTAATGGGTCAGCGATATCATTTATTTGTTTTGTTTGTGACTAAATTGGCTGATTCAAATATATCACGTGGCCATAAATTGGTGATTGGATAGTATGGCTACTTTGAGTATACTAAGCAAGTGGTCATTGGATCTAGCTGTCGTGTGGAGGTGCTTCGTTCAGTGGCATATTAGTTGTTTTTTTCTAGTGGATTTTGGTCAACGAGAGTGGAAGAATGGGGCATTCACGTGGCACTGTACTGATTCCATTTTGTGAGATAATTTTTGTGTTTGTCGACAAATGGGATTTTATTTGCTTGATATCTCTGATTGGTTGACTTATTGCTCTCACTATATTTAATCGAAGGGAATTATGAAAGCGTTAATTTGTGGGGTCCGTGAAGCAATAATGGTGTGTCATTTGTGGGGTCCGTGAAGCAATAATAGTGTGTCATTTGGTTGAATCATCAGTGGTCAAATGAGAGTTAATGTCATTCAAGATCAACATATTTATTCTCATGTGTCAGATATGTAGCTTTGACTTCAGTCTGCTGCTATGTTATTTTGCTTCTTTGCTGCTGCATTCATTCCTGCTGATAGCTCATCCATTTCTGCTGATAACACCATTCCTGCTGAAGAGCTTCATTTCTGCTGACAGTGTTCCAGTTCCTGCTGAACACTATTTCTGCTGGTAATTTTGTTCCTGCTGTTCAGATTCTGCTGCTTGTAAAAAAAAATAAAAAAAAAATAAAAAAAAAAAAAATAAAAAAAATAAAAAAAAAAAAAAAAAAAAAATTTCTTTGTATATTTTGTGTGCTAATAAGTGGTTTTGAGCAACACCTTGCAGGTACAGTGTTGGTGTTTACACCTGCACAATAAATGGTGCTCAACTCACCATGTCTTGCAGACAAGAAAGAGTTGACTCACCATGAGGGTACGGCTCTGGTGTGATTATCAAATCCGTTGATAGCTGTAATAGCTTGCTCAAAGCTATAGGGTCCTTCAACTCACCCATGATTCATTTCTGAGAGTTGAAAATGGTTCTCAATTCACCATGGATGTAACCCTTATGGGATCCAAATGATTGGCTAGTCCACAAAAGTATGGTTTGTGGTAAAGACAATTGGTATCCATATTTGGTATTCAATTCACCAAGGTTTGCTGTAACCTAAGAATTGACTAGTCCTGAGCAAACGGCTACAGGTAAAGACAAGTCAAATCCGTTTATAGTTGCTGATTTGCTAATAAATCATATGGTTATCAATGTACCATGGTCTAACACACCTAAACATTGGCTACTCCAGTAGTGATGGCTATTGGTAAAGAGACATCAAATCCATTAATTTTCAATGATTCACCTCTCACAGGAGTTAACACACCTGGATGTGATGAGAATAGTATGAAACTTAAGTGATTTGATGTACATATTGTCATTAGTAGCAGCCAAGTTCAAGTGAATGTTATGGTGACCAGTATCCATGTTTTGAAGAAGATTTCCTATTCCTGCTGAACTATTGAGGTTGCTGCTGGATGCTATAGAGGTTGAAATCTTGCAGGTTATGGATGTTGCTGCTGGTTACTAATTATTGCTGCTGCTAATTCGCATTCCTCAAGCCTGAGTAGTTAAAGCTATATCATACAGGAAACTTGAGGTTAACCTAGTTTACCGATCCACTAGGTCAACCACAAGTTTAGGGGAGGAATAATGAGTGTTTGCAGGTTATTATTTATGGTAGCATGTTCAAGGGGAAGCATTGTTGAAGGTGAAGCATTGAAGACAGTTTTGTAATATCAAATAGGGGAAGATTGTTGGGAACTATGATTTGATTATTACAAAACAAGAAGGACTAAAGATGACAGATGTTAGGAATCTGGGAAATACTTAGTGTCTTGTTGCTGCCGATAGTGGAGTTGGTTCCTGCCGACAGTTATGGTTTCTGCTGAAGATCATTACTGCCGATAGTTTATTGTGCTCCAGCTGGTAGCATTTCAATGCTGCTGATGTTTCCGTATTTTTAGTATGTTTGTTATAATTTATTTAGGAAGAGATTTGGTTTTATCTCTTTACTCGTTTTCTAGAATGATGGATTAGGGTTCCTTAGCTTATAAAAGGAACATACGACATTAGGGTTCAATATCAGTTTTTCATTATCTCTTTGTACTCAAGAAAAACATTTTCCAGTCATCAATAAAAGATCCATAGAGGATCAAAGCATTATTAGTTATCTTCTTCATTATACTTGTTGTTTAGTTTCCGCATAAAACACTTGTATATCATACAGAGATTCTAAACGTAGTTGGTTTGTTTTTACATAAGCTAGCTACACATTAACCAAGCTCAATCAAGCTCGAAGTACTCGATCCTACAACTTTCTATTGCTAGCAGCCAAAGCTGATGTGATGAAACTATGTCAATTTGGATCCTAGTTTTCAGTGAAAATTAAATGGTTAATGTAATTTACCATGGGTGTTTAATTTTCTTGAAAAGTTTAATTATCGAAAGTACTAACTTTTGAACTTTTTCTGTAGAAATGGCCCAACCCGAAAACATAACATGAACAACATGAGTTCTGCTTTCAAGTCAATGATTGAAAGAGAAAAGTTGACTGGGACAAAGAATTTCAATGATTGGTACGTTCTTTGAGAATTATTCTGTGAATGGCCAAAAGATTTGAATATCTTAGTAAGCCTCTTCCTACTGCCCCTGAAGGTACTGCATCTAATGCAGAACATGAAGAGTATAACATTGAGTATGAGAAGCACAATGATGTGGCTTGTCTTATGTTATCTGGGATGGACACTCAATTGAAAAATCAATTTGAGAACTATGGTCCCATGGACATGATCAATGAGCTCAAACGTATGTTTGAGAAACCACCTATGGCAGAGCTATATGATGTGTTGGATTCTCTTCAAAAGTGTAAGCAGGAGACAAGTAAACCAGTGAGTTCCCCTAAAGGTATCGCATCTAATGCAGAACATGAAGAGTATAAAATTGAGTATGAGAAGCACAATGATGTGGCTTGTCTTATGTTATCTGGGATGGACACTCAATTGCAAAAGCAATTTGAGAACTATGGTCCCATGGACATGATGAATGAGCTCAAACGTATGTTTGAGAAACCACCTATGGCAGATCTATATGATGTGTTGGATTCTCTTCAAAAGTGTAAGCAGGAGGCAAGTAAACCAGTGAGTGCCCATGTATTGGAAATGAAAAGTTATTTGGACCAATTGGAAGCACTTGGATGTGGTTACGTGCAGGATGTATGTGTTGGCCTCATCAATTGATCCCTTAACGAGGAGTTGTTTAGTGATTTTGTGTGCAACTTCAATATGCTTGCACGGGGAAGACAATAAGTGATTTACATGCAATGCTTATTGACTTTGAGAAGGGATTGTCAAAGAAGGCACCTACACCTATTATAATGGCAATACAAGGTGGTAGGATTACTAAGCCCAACAATCCGCAACACGCGAACAAGAAGGGGAAATCTAAAGCTGACAAGGGCAAACAAATTGTAACCTATCAGCAGAAGCCTAAGAAGCAGAATCCTCCAAAGAAGCATGATTATCCCAAGAAGGATTTGGCTGCTTGTCACCACTGCAATACTCTTGGACATTGGAAGAGGAATTGTCCATTGCTGCTAGAGGAGTTGCTCAAGAATAAAAACGCCAAGGCTGGGAATGGCGCCAGCACTTCAGGTATTTTTATGATTGAATTATTTTCTTTTCCTCGTAAGCAAAATGCCTGGATATATGACACAGGATGTGGTACTCATCTGTAACACATCGCAGGGGCATAGAGGAGCAAGGAAGCTGACCTATGGAGAAAGATACTTGTACGTGGGCAATGGCATATGTGCAGCAGTTGAAGCCATAGGGACATTCGATTTAGTTTTACCTTCGGGATTAATACTAGTTTTGAATAATTGTCATTTTGCACCCTCTATCATTAGGGGTGTTGTTTCAGTTTCTTTGTTAAAGGATAATGGTTTTGTTAACACATTTACTGATAATGGAATTTTGGTTTCTTTAAATAATGTTTTTTACTTTAATGCAATTCCAATAAATGGTGTGTTTGAAATCGACATGGAGAATCATGTGTCCAATAGAAATAATTATGTGTATAGAATTAGCAACAAGAGAATCAAGTCAGACTTGGATTCATCTTATCTTTGGCACTGTCGCCTTGCACATATAGGCAAGAAACACATGGAAAAGCTGCAACATGATGGGCTTTTGCAAAATATCAATGATGATTCATTTGATAAATGTGAATCTTGCATATCTGGGAAGATGATAAGGAAACCTTTTTCAGATCAAATGGAAAGGGCTACAGATCTACTTGGATTAATACATACTGATGTGTGCGGTCCACTTAGACATGTGTCAAAACGCGGTGCTAGCTACTTCCTAACCTTTACGGATGACTATAGTCGTTATGGTTATGTTTATTTACTTAAACATAAGCATGAAGTCTTTGAGACATTCAAGGTTTTTAAAAGTGAAGTAGAATTACAACTCGGTAAGAAGATTAAGGCTCTTCGATTCGATAGAGGTGGTGAATATTTAAGCCAAGAGTTTAAAGATTATCTAGCTGAGTGTGGAATTGTCCAGCAACTCACATCTCCTTATACTCCACAACAAAATGGTGTATCTGAAAGGAGAAATCGTACATTGCTAGATACGGTACGATCTATGTTTAATCTTACAACTCTTTCCTTATCCTTTTGGGACTATGCCCTTGAAACCGCTGTTCAGGTGTTAAATAGGATTCCAACTAAGAAGGTTGATAAGACTCCATATGAATTATGGACTAAAAAAGCTCCCAAATTTTCTTACTTAAAGGTATGGGGTTGTGAGGCGTTTGTTAAACGTGACTCACCAGATAAACTCCAACAAAGATCTGTTAAGTGTATCTTCGTAGGATACCCTAAGGAAACAAAGGGTTACTACGTTTACTTTCCAGCAGAAAATAAAGTCATTTTGGCTAGGTATGGTGAAATTCTTGAGGATAATCTCATATCTCATGAATTCAGTGGGAGAGTTTATGATCTTGAAAATGATCAAGAAGATACATCACCTTCTGAAAGTAGTAGCACACTTCCTGTGGAACCTGAAAGTCTAGGTCCTCCACCGGAAGTTGAAGTGGTTCCCATTTGCAAATCTATAAGATCTGTAAAAGCTCCTGAACGCCTATGTCTTAACGTAGAGTGTGAGGAAACTATACTTGGGGATCTTGAGGAACCTACTAGTTATAGGGCTGCCATTAATAGTCCTGAAAAGGATAAATGGCAGGTTGCTATGGATGAGGAAATGCAATCCATGAGAGACAACAAAGTCTGGATTGAATTAGACCTTCCTCCTAATGCTAAGGTGGTTAAGAATAAGTGGCTTTTCAAGAAGAAAACAGGCATGGATGGCAACATACACACCTATAAAGCTTGTTTGGTGGCTAAAGGCTTCACCTAAACATATGGTGTTGACTATGAGGAGACCTTTTCTCTTGTAGCTGACATTAGAGCTATTAGGATTCTTATAGCCATAGCTGCTTACTATGACTATGAGATTTGGCAGATGGATGTCAAAACCGCCTTCCTAAATGGTCGCCTTGATGAAGACATCTATATGGCGCAGCCTAAGGGGTTTGTGAATCCACAATTTCCTGAGTGTGTATGTAAGCTTCAAAGATCCATTTATGGATTGAAGCAGGCATCTAGGCAATGGAATAAAAGATTTGATGAGGAAATCAAAAGGTTTGGATTTACTCAAAATCTTGATGAGCCATGTGTATACCACAAAGCTAGTGGGAGTAACACTACTTTTCTTGTCCTATATGTCGATGACATATTAATCATGGGAAATCATGTACCAAGTCTTAATGAAGTTAAGTCTTATCTGAGTAAATGTTTTTCAATGAAGGATTTAGGAGAAGCAGAATACATCCTTGGAATCAAGATCTACAGAGATAGATCTAAGCGGTTGATTTGATTAACCCAAAGTGCTTACATTGATAAAATATTGAAGAGATTCAATATGCAAAATTCCAAGAAGGGATATTTGCCAATGCAAGTAGAACATGGCTTAAGTAGCAAACTATGTGCTTCCACTCCTGAAGAGATAGCACACATGAAGAAAGTTTCATATGCTTCGGCAGTAGGATCTATCATGTATGCAGTGAGATGCACAAGGCCAGATGTGGCGTTTGCACAAAATTTGACCAGTCGTTATCAAGACAATCCAGGTGAACTTCACTGGCATGTTGTTAAGAACATTCTTAAGTATTTGAGGAATTCAATAGAAATGTTTCTAGTGTATGGGGGAAATCCAGATGCAGAGCTTGTAGTTACAGGTTTCTGCGATGCATCCTGGCAAACTGATAAAGATGATACAAAGTCTCAGACGGGTTATGTCTTTGTCATTAATGGAGGAGAAGTAGACTGGAAGATCAAGAAGCAGAGTACGATTGCTATGTCTGCAACAGAAGCTGAGTATATTGCTGCATCGGAAGCTGCAATGGAAGCTGTTTGGATAAGGAAATTCATTTCGGACCTTGGAGTTATACCGTCAATTGAATTACCTATTAATGTGTACTGCGACAATTCTGCCGTAATAACAATCGCCAATGAACCTAGAGTCGTGAAGGGCGCCTGACACTTTCCTAGGAGATATCACTATGTTCGAGAACTAGTCGAATTAGGTGAGATCAATTTACTCAAAATTCACACAGATAACAATCTAGCTGATCCCTTTACGAAGGCTTTACCTAAGGATAAGCTTACTCAACATGCCAATGGCATTGGTCTTCGTTTGGCTAGTAGTTTCATGTAAATCTGTGGTTAGTATTTGGATAAAGGATAATGTAAACAATTATTATTTTAATGGAATAAAATATTTTGTTATGTTTATTCTCATTTATAATATTGTATCCTATATTTGCATGTTTAAATCCGTGAATAACTAATGTTATTCTAAATAGTCCGTTGTCGATCAATAATATGGGAGTATTATTGAATTAAGGCAAATCTGAGTTTTGGTAGAATATACTTAAGTATATTGATGCGTTGACATGCCAAATTCACAGACTTGAGATATAGGACAGATCCCAACCACATGATTGTACTTTATGGATCTTTGTCATTAAAGTAAATCATGAATATTTATCCTCAGACTTGAGATACCAGGTAACAGCTGCGAATGTAGCTCATTTTCTGTAAGATAGTCTAACGCTATCCGTAACTGGTAGTTATAAGGGCTATTTTCGGAGGTGATGCGAAGTTCAAGGGTTATGCTCGTAGTCAAGAAAGGATTTGTTCCTTCAAATTTGTTTTGAAGTATAATACTGCTTGGCCACTCGTAGGGTTGACAAGATGTTTGCGTGCGCACGCCCAAGGTGTATCTGGAATACGTTCAGATGAGTTGGTAATCTTGATCAATTATTAATAACGAGAAACAAAACTGTTAATTATGGAATGACTTATATCCATATCCATATTAACGTGGTATTAGAAACAAAAGGATAAGTATGATGATGAATCATCACAAGGTTTTTTCCAGGAAACCATACTCAGGGTCGATCTGGGGGCATTTGGGGTGTTAAGCTAGACTAACCAATGTCATTATTATATTAATGCATATCCAAGTGGGAGCTGTTAAAGTTGTGGATATAAATTAATATACGTATGACCAGTTTCGAACACAAGACTTCGGGATTGCACACATTACGTATGAGTTTCAATGTTTTAATAATTAATATATTAAGATATGTTTAATTATTAAATTTCACGAAATGAACACTTAACGGTCATTAGTATTTAACAGAGTTTGGTTAACGTTCGTTAAATATTAACTTGAAGGACTAGAGATGAAATTAGGGATCAAGAAGGATCTAGAATCCTTCTAGGACTCATATGGGCGTCCCAATCCCCTTGGGATAGGAGTCCCAATCCTACCCTAACTTGGAGAGAAAGTTTTGAGAGTCTATAAATACAAACCCTTGTATTCATAGTTCTCATCCCTTGATTCCCTAGCAAGCCAAATTTCCCTCTTCTTCTTCCTCTTGTGTATAACCGGTCGAACATACCCAAACCCCTTGTGATTTTCGATCCAACATACACATTAAAGTGTTTGTTTGCTTGTGAATTTAGAACATAGCTTTTCACATTGAGACGCTAGTAATATGTGTGTACAAGAACGAAGATCAAGCTTACTTTAGCTTGAGTTATTTTCCCCATTCGACTAGGAGAGGTCTGTTAGGATTTATAAAAAGTGATGGTCATGCGTCTTTGTAATATTTTTATTTAAGTGTGTCGTTATGTATTTAATTAGAATAGGCTTTGGGCTTTTAATCTAATAGGTTAATGTTAAGTATAAAGAAAAGCCCAAAGCCCACCCAAGTCCGACAAGAAAAGTATAAATACCTCCTTCCTTCTCATTTGGAAGGTTGGTAGTCTATGGTCTTCTCAGGTTATCATTAGTCCCCTAGGTTTGTGTTGAAGAACAAGTGTGTGATTAATAAACTTTCTTATCTAGTTCCACTCCTCTTCTTTAATCTTTCCTAGTGTTAGTTGTATTGGTTAGGATAGATTTTAGGCTATTACAATTGGCATCAGAGCTAACCAGAGGCGAATCGTGGGGCTTTGAGGTGAAAAAAGTGATTTTGGTGTGTCGGTTACTGTTCATACGACATCTTACTGTTCATCCGAGTTTTTTTTTGCCCGAGTTTTTGACTATTTCACTGAGTTAGGTGATTTAGTCGAGTTTGGTGAAGTTTAACTCGACTTTCTTTTGTTCCTCGAGTTACTGGACTAATTTTACTCTAGTTAGAAGGTTGATTTTCACTTGCTCGAGTTTGAGACCTTGTGCATAGTCGAGTTATACTATTAATCAAGTTTGCTACTCAAGTTTATGTATAGTTGAGTTAGACTTTGTGCATAGTCGAGTTTGGTTCTTGCTCGAGATTGATTGACTTGCTCGAGTTTGGTTGTTGCTCGACTTTGTTTGCTCGAGTTTGTTTCCTAGACTTTGTGCTACAAAACACTCACCGACTTTGTTTCCTCGAGTTTGTTAGAAGAAACCCTAACTGAGTTTGTTAAGCGTAAACCCTAACAGAGTTTGATCTCCTCAACTTTGGACCCTAACCGAGTTTGATCTCCTCAAGTTTGGAAACCCTAACCGAGTTACTTACGATTGATTTATCTCCTCAAGTTTGGACCTAACCGAATTTGTGAAAGATTAATCGAGTATGCAAAAAAAAAAAAAAAAAAAAAAAAAAAAAAAAAAAAAAAAAAAACTCGAATTAAGGTCAATTTTGAGTAAAATTTAATTTCGAGGAGTGACTAAATGGTCAATTTTTACGCGAAATTCAAATTATGGTGTAACGATGAAAAATTTGGCCCAAAATTCAAATTTTTAGGTCAAAATTCAAATTTTTTTAGCAAAATTTGGCGTAAAAATATCTAAAACTCAAATTTTCCTAGTATGCTTAGAATTGTATTTTAAGGCATATTTCAAACTCGCACCACACCAAAATCACAAATAAAATTATCGGTCTACATCCTCAAAACACCACGTATAGCTTAAAAGATCCTGATCAAGAATCACAATCAAATGACAACGGCTAGTATCGGTTTTTTGTGACTACGGAGTTTTTGTAAGATATTGCTTATCTGGGTTTAAAGTTTCATTTCACGGTGATGCGCGCGTGTGTCATTGCGGTTTAGCAGTATTAATGCCTACTCAAGTTTTAAATTTATATTTAGCCGACTTATCAATAACACACACACTTAACGAGCAGTGTACCCGGTCAGTATGAATATAATGGTAAGTAGAGTGTCGATCACTAAGAGTGGAACGTATTATCTAGTTATTCTAATCAGTATTTTAATATCTTAAGTTAGCTATACAACCTAATCTAACGCAAGGGGGTTCAGCCTGAGAGACTGGCACGGTTTGGTTATGATTAAATAGAAAACTAAACTAATGAGCACGAATCAGCGATTAGCACACACGTACACAGATAGATACTTGAGACAATAAGAAGACCTGTCCTGATAATTAAGTAGCTTGTCACTTGTTTTATTGCTAGTTTTATATGAAGTGTATATAATTAAACCTTTCTCGTTGGCTCTAATCTTATCGGCGAGTAAACCCTTAATGATTACTTATGTCTATCCTATTTATTAAAGAGACGCTGAAACAAATAGGCGAGGAAGGGGCATGGCGACCCAAGCAATGCTCAGCTAGACACAGAGGTTATCAATGCACTAATAAAAGTCACCAAAGACATCAACATATAAACTTTAATTAATGGGAAAGCAATTTTAAGGGGTGGACATGATATTCCGTAGTCACATGACATCAGCCCATCAATCCTGATGAATTAAAGTGTACTAATACAATAAAACAAAACTACTTAATGAATTGAATACATGCAGGACCTTCTTACAGCTCTTGTATCTTCGTTCAGGGTGTGTCTTGTGCTGCTTGGTCGTCTGAATTCGGCTTCTAGGGTTCTTCTGTCTTCGGTCTCTAAAGTCTAGTCTCCCGAAATTCGTCTGGCCTTGGGGTATTTATAGTTTCTGTCTGAGGGTTAGATGCGGCGCATAGGATAAGTAGATGCGGCGCATTGACTTAACTTCGCGTGGGGTCCAAGATTAATATATTCAAGAATATTCGTACACCGCCTTAAGATGCGGCGTAACTCCATTTCTCTATGCGGCGCATGTCCTTTGCTGTCTTGGATTGTAACTTGTGAAATCTTGATAGTGATACGCCGTATGTAAGAAGTATGTTGCGGCGTATCTGGAGCAGAATGATCTTGATCTTGTACATTTCAGTAGACTCTTAACATCTTGCTTGTTTTGCTCCATAATTAGTCCAAAATCGCCAAGTTTCACATAATACTTGTTTTTACCTGAGAATTACAAAAGTAAACATTAACGTATCAATTCTCATATATAATATAATAAAACAAGTCAAATAAATAGGATAAATGATGATAATAAAATGTACTTATTTGAGTTCATCACACGGGCATGTGTACTTATTTATCTCAAAGTCTAGAGGTTGGATGGATGCATGACTTTCAGAGATACTTGTTTGGGCACTCATGGGTATAGTGATTAAGTCTTGGGTTATCTAGTTTTCATAGGTCAAGGGGTGGATGGACAAAGACCTAGTTAACTATCACTTAAATGAGATACGTTGTAGTACTCAGTGTCACACAAAGATGTGGATAATTCGAGAGAGGTTCATATACAGTTAAGGAAGGTTGGATGGGTATATGAAACGACCTATGCTTTAAGGAGTTACGTTGTAGTGCTCAGTATAGGTTCTTAGTCACACGTTCATACAAGCTTAAGTCACATATCTAAGGGGTGTTTACTTCATTCTCAGATTGGTTATATTGGGTTGTCTCCATACAGTGGTCATTTACTAGCTGGTTGGATTTTGATGGGGTCGTTTATATGTTGAAGAAAAGAGATGAGATTGTAGTAAAAGAGAGTCATATTTTTTCAACATATTCTCAAGAAATTATGCTTCGACGAGCTGTTATGGCTTTACAACTGCATCAAGTAAAAGGTAATCTACAGCATGTGCACTAAAGTATGATGATTCCGATGACTCGCAACCATCAGGAGGGAGAAGTGCACGAAGGAAAAAGCAATGTCTCGTCTTTTGGTTTGTGGGTACATTGAGGCTTATTACCAACTTGGATGCAAATACTTTGTGAGATATGTTGTTATAATGCTCCCGAACGACAACCATTGTGCTTCCTTTAGTATCTATAGTCTCCGCTGCGTGTTTGAAGACTAAAGAGAGTTGTCGATTCAGGAGGGAGCAAAGAAAAGAAAAGGGCTCACTAGTTAGGAGGGAGTAATAACCTAACTAGACCATTACAGTTGAAGTTCAGAGCTACAAGGATGTGTGCCGTCAGCACAAAGATCGATGCTGCGATCTTTAGAATAGAGAACTTCAAGTCTGCCTCAGAATCTAGACTACAAAGACTATGCGCTTCGACAAAAGTTTATTATTATTGTAATATACTTTATGTATAGGTCTCATTGTAATCATTCACTTGTGACGATATCTTGGAGGGAGATTGTTAGACTCGCTTTTTATAAAAGATATCGTCACCTAAGTGAAATGGACTAGATTTGTAGTAAGTAGTACACGCAGGGATTACTTATGTGTAAATGGCAAACATGTAAGGTTAAGGGCCTATAAATACCCCTCATGACTCTCCATGAGGGGTGTGGGAAAGTTTTGTATTCTTTTATTCTTTGAATCTAATAGACATCAAGTTCTTCTCCACATTTCTCTCTCTACTCTCTCTCTCTAGAAATATGGCTTATTTTGATCATCCGCGACCTCCCGAACCCGTTTATCTTGATCATTACAAGGTCGACTTTTGCTAAACCCTAAGTTAGGGTTTTACTTGGTTCTTGCTCACGTGATTACTTGTTTAGCTAGTAATCTAAGGTACGCGTGTTCTTATAATTTTACTTGTATTTAGATCCTATTCCGCTGCTATGCTTTGTTGTACTTGTTTATATGTTTATATAATTGTTAAGATTCATATATTCCAACAAAAATTACTTAAATATCAAAATATAACAGATTAACACGCAAAAGATTGAAATGTATGCGAATTTAATTTGAAGTATGTTGATTTGATTTTAAAATAATAAGCTTCAACACCAATTAATTCGCCAAACAGCTTTACAAAAATATAAACTTGAACTTTCAACTTATAATATAAGCTACAGTTACAACTCCGGCCTTAGCTCCTCCTCCAACTCATTTCACCAAACATATTCATAGCCACATACGCCCCTATACATCATTGACTAAAAGGACTATACATACATACATATATATATATATATATATATATATATATATATATATATATATATATATATATATATATATATATATATATATATATATATATATATATATATATATATATATATATATTATATACTCTAGATAAAAGTAAGGAGTAAGGACAATATTGACTACTGAAGTAAAATGCATTTCATATTAGTCTATCACTTTTTGGATACATTCTATCTGTCTAGTCTTTGCATAACAACGATGGATAAAAAGACCTTATATATATATATGCATATTACGACCACATATTACTCTAGATAATAGTAAGGAGTAAGGGCATTGAATACACAAGTAAAATGCACTGCATATTAGTCTATCACTTTTTGTATACATTATATCTTTCTAGTCTTTGCATAACAACGATGGATAAAAGGACCTTATATATATGCATATTACGACCACATAATACTCTAGATAAGAGTAAGGAGTAAGGACATTGAATACGAAAGTAAAATGCACTTCATATTAGTCTATCACTTTTTTTATACATTCTGTCTTTCTAGTCTTTGCATAACAACGATGGATGTCAGTTATTGTTGACCTTGACTTTTCATAATAATAGATAAATGAGAAGCTATTTTTCCTATATTGATGGTAAACTTTGGATTTACAATTCGTGTAGTTTCGTTTTGGTTAACGAATCATGTTTTGATACAATGAGAATTTCAGGCATGGAGGTCATATCCGGCAGTACAACGTACTGTTCCGATCGTTGTACCCTGGGAAACGGACGGCGAATAGGCGACGAATCCGTTTTAAGGGAAGCGTGTCAAACACGTGCCTCGATCATGTTCTAGCATTCGCTTTCATCTACAATCTGGTTTCATCTTCTCATTAACTTTTATGTTCATATTTTTCGTTTACGTATTTTGTTTATCTAATCATAGTGGTATTGCCTTGTATCGTTATTGTTATCTCTTATTATGGTTTGCTATCCCTACACTCTTGCCATTTTAATAATATTTTTCGAACGTTGTAATTTAGTATGCATTTTGTAAATTTATTGATTTAATAATATCTTTACATTGAACATTAGAGTACATTTTGTGTTGCTGATAAAAAAAAGTGTGCCGGTACAGTATGAAAATGTGTACCGAATCGGTGGTACCATATTTTTCCTGAGCATAAAAATGTTGTTCATTTTGTTGATAAAAATGTGTACCGGTATCATATCGGACGGGATTCCATTACCGGTTCTTGGGAAATAGTACGTATCCAGTTTTTCCCTTTCTTTTACAAGTAAAAATAAAAAAAAAAAAAAAAAAAAAAAAAAAAAAAAAAAAAAAGAAAAGGAAGAAAAGATTTCATGCCCTAAAGATTTCATACACTAACTATATAATATAAAATAAATTAAAGTTCAACGAATAAGGCGATTGTTGTTCTTATCTAAAACCATTTGTGTAAGATCGACAAGCTAGTGAACCATTTACATGTGCTTAGGACTCATATAATTTTTGTTAGAATATTGTTTTTTTTCTTCCATGTATAGAGAACAATCCACGTGCCTTTTCATTTCAATCATGATGGTGATTATTAGTATACACATGCATATCTAATATAGAAGAACTTAGATATGCCAGTTGGAATGATGTTGAGAGTTGAGATTAAAGAAATATGGAGAAAAAAACCTCATTTATTAGTTATACGTGATTATGTGAACAAAATTTTTATGTAAAGCATGTTATTTGATTATATATGGATGCACAATTTTTTTTGAACATCTGTATGGATGCACCTAAAAGCCTAAAATAATGTATTTGGTTGTGGGTCATATACTTTAGACGCTCTAATTTGCATGCAACAAGCACAAGGGTGTTTGGATAAGTATTTACTTGAAAATTTTCGACTCTTTATATTTCGACACCAATCTCGGTATTATCCCATTTGACACCGGTACAGTTTTGGGTATCCTTATTTTTTTAGGCTAATAACGTAGTAATGGTACCGTACCGTGTACCGGGATCCACTACTAGTTCGGTACGGCTCCAGTTCGGTGTCGTGATTCGAGTCAAAATGCTCACTCTAATTGTATTATTTTGATTATAGCATTTTCGAGTTTTAC
The DNA here is from genome assembly GCA_021014915.2 of Artemisia tridentata subsp. tridentata. Lineage (NCBI taxonomy): Eukaryota > Viridiplantae > Streptophyta > Magnoliopsida > Asterales > Asteraceae > Artemisia > Artemisia tridentata. Next base: position 5,785,848 of record CP139508.1, read on the forward strand.
CAATCGCTTATTAATTTATTTTTTATTTTTTACATTTTATATTTTAGATTCTATGAAAATTCCAATCTCATTCCCAATCCATATTTCAATCTCAATTTGATATATTGGAACTGGGTTACAGTTATTTTACATTGTATGCATAATCGTTACATAAAACATTTAGCCATAATATCGTAACTACAATTACGTGTCGATATCAAATTTCGTCACTATGCACGGTACCTGCGTATACTTTAAATTTATAAGCAAAAGTGGTATTATGTCTTCGGGAATTTTACTCATAACTCAGTTCCCACATTTTATAATATTGTTATAGTTAATACTTAATGCATCTACCTCTCATGAAGTTTACTATAAGTGCAAAACCAATCTCAAGGAAGAATGCCTATTCAATTATCAAAGTAGAAGTTTTGTGTTTTTCTCATTTCATGGATGTTTAAACTGACTTTACGTATTACTACTGTTGCTTGCTTTGTTCTACTTTCATATTTGTTGCATAACTCTTGGATGAATGAATTATACATGCAGTAGGATCTCAAGTATAAATATTATTATAATGATGAATACTTGCACAAACGTTAAAGAAGAAACTAAAGATATGAATACTTGCAACTTGAAATATCCTGACAACCCAACTGGATATAAACAAACTCATAGCCACATACGACCCATCATTGACTAAAAGGACCATATATATGCATATTACAGCCACATAATGCATTAACTCTAGATAAGAGTCGTTTTGCTAAGGACATTGACTCCTGAAGTAAAATGCACTCCATATTAGTCTATTACCTTTTGTATACGTTCTATCTTTCTAGTCTTTGCATGACAACGATGGATGTCAGTTATTGTTGACCTGGACTTTTCATAATAATAAATTAATTAGAGGCTATTTTCCTATAGATACTAATGTTAAACTTTTGATTTACAATTCGAAATGCCCTTCTTATAGATACTATTATGGATTAATTGTCTCTACCTTAAAACAACAAACGTGATTTGCACAAAGTTAGTTTTGATTTGTACGTAACATTTTATGCTTTGTATATGTGTTACGTTGTGCTTATTCTCCTTTGTATCTTGTTATGCATAAATCTAAAGTAACTATGTGCAAATCTAGAGTATATGTGTGTGCAGATTACCTCACACTAAACCAAACAAGTTTCAAGGTGAATTAGACTTAAACCGCGTAAAGCCCTTCATTTCTAGGAGTTTTGTGTGGCCACTTTAGGGATTGTTTGTACCTAGCTTGTTACATATGATTTACTAATAAACTTATATAAGCTCATGGATGAAACATTCTAAACCATTGAATTCGTTTTGTCTTTGTTTAAGAGGGCAATGTTTTATAACCTGGGTTGAACCGGGAACAAGTCCGGATATGATTGTTGTTTGCTTGTTTATGAACCAGCGGTTCTTTTTTTGACCTGGGTCATACCTTTGTTCAAAGTTCACAATACATCCCTGCTCACTTACATCTTCTCCATCCTCTTCATCATCTAGAATCTCAAGGGGATTGAGTGGTCGAGACACGGTGATATTAATGTTCACGGCTTGTAACTTATCTAAAATTTTCGCCGTGACAATTTTATGCACCTGACTTTGGGTATACATTATTTTTTAGGATTGGGCGCTTGAAGAACTTGATGCATGCCCCGTCAGTTGGGAGGGAAAACAAAAAATAGCTCTACAACAGAAGTGATATGCGACTTTATGGTCAATATTGTGAAGAATCATATAACTGATCTTGTATATTTTAACAATTGATAAGCAAATGTTGAAGAACTTTATTATGAAAATCTATTTACAGATTTGCATCAAACAGAACTTAAAATAATAATAATAATAATAATAAAAAAAATAAAAAATAAATAAATAAAAGAGAGAATTATCTAATTATGTACTTGTTATACTTCAATAAGAATTTTAACATCACAATAGACGAGCTCTTTTAAGCCTTTTTTTTTCTACTTTCGCGCCAGGATCTGTACAAAGCACATAGTTTCACAGTTGATCACACATTCTGGATCATTTTGATCAATGCTTTTACTGGAACTGATTTGAAAACAAAAATAGAATACTTGTTTACAAAGCAATCAAAGTTGTACTACACAGTTAAAGTATTCTCCAAAAGGGACATTAATTTCTCAAGTAAAACAATCTTTGTGGAATAATATGACACCACCTAAAATTTAATTTCTGAGAATTAGAAAAGGCTAGGGTAGCTCAAGTATAAATAAAGACATACGAACCTTCAAATTTATAGAAAAAAAAAACATGCAAAAGCAAGCAATGGCTTCTTCAAACTTCTTACTTTTATCTCTAGCTCTACTACTCATTGCTCTCTCATTTGTACGAAACTTTACTTCTGCTTCTTTGGAGGAAGCAAATGCTCTTCAAAAATGGAAAGCAACCCTTAAAATCCCAAACAACTCCCAAATTGTATCTTCTTGGACACCCCTTCCAACGAATACTAGTGCACCCGCTACGTGTCCTTCTTGGTTTGGAATTGCTTGCAATGCTGATGGCAACATTAACAAGTTGAACCTCTCGATGTCTGAGTTAAAAGGTACGCTTCACCAGTTCCCGTTCTTTATTCTAGGCTACCTTACCCATTTTAATCTTAGTGTAAACAGCTTCTTTGGTCCCATCCCACCAGAAATTGGACTCCTGTCCAAACTTGTCCATCTTGATTTTTCAACCAATCAGTTCTCTGGTGTAATTCCACCTACCATTGGTAAACTAAGACAGTTAACCCTTTTGCAACTAAACGAAAACAATTTAACTGGTTCAATCCCTTCATCGTTGGGTGATTTGATGTCTTTGAAACTCCTTTATTTGTGGCAAAATCAACTCTCTGGACCCATTCAAATTGAATTAGGGAATTTGAAATCTCTAACTGAATTATCTTTGAGCAGAAATCAACTCAATGGTTCAATTCCTTCATCGTTGGGTGATTTGAAGTCTTTGAATCTCCTTTATTTGTGGCAAAATCAACTCTCTGGACCCATTCCAATTGAATTAGGGAATTTGAAGTCTCTCACTGAATTAGATTTGAGCAAAAATCAACTCAATGGTTCAATCCCTTCATCGTTGGGTGATTTGGTGTCTTTGAATATCCTTTATTTGTGGCAAAATCAACTCTCTGGACCCATTCCAATTGAATTAGGGAATTTGAAATCTCTCACTAAATTATCTTTGAGCAAAAATCAACTCAATAGTTCAATTCCTTCATCGTTGGGTGATTTGGTGTCTTTGAATATCCTTTATTTGTTCAATAACACACTCTCTGGACCCATTCCAATTGAATTAGGGAATTTGAAGTCTCTCACTAAATTAGATTTGAGCAAAAATCTACTCAATGGTTCAATTCCTTCATCGTTGGGTGATTTGGTGTCTTTGAATATCCTTTATTTGTTCAATAACACACTCTCTGGACCTGTTCCAATTGAATTAGGGAATTTGAAGTCTCTCACTAAATTAGATTTGAGCAATAATCAACTCAGTGGTTCAATTCCTTCATCGTTGGGTGATTTGGTGTCTTTGAATATCCTTAATTTGTTCAATAACACACTCTCTGGACCTGTTCCAATTGAATTAGGGAATTTGAAGTCGCTCACTAAATTAGATTTGAGCAAAAATCAACTCAATGGTTCAATTCCTTCATCGTTGGGTGATTTGGTGTCTTTGAAAATCCTTTATTTGTGGCAAAATCAACTCTCTGGACCCATTCCAACTGAATTAGGGAATTTGAAATCTCTTACTGAATTATCTTTGAGCAAAAATCAACTAAATGGTCCAATTCCTTCATCGTTGGGTGATTTGGTGTCTTTGAATATCCTTTGTTTGTGGCAAAATCAACTCTCTGGACCCATTCCAATTGAATTGGGGAATTTGAAGAATCTAACTGATTTAGGTTTGAGCAATAACACACTCTCTGGACCCGTTCCAATTGAATTGGGGAATATGAAGTCTCTCACTGAATTATATTTGAGCGAAAATCAACTCAATGGTTCAATTCCTTCATCGTTGGGTGATTTGAAGTCTTTGAATAAGCTTCATTTGTTCAAAAACAAACTCTCTGGACCCATTCCAATTGAATTAGGGAATCTGAAGAATCTAACTCAGTTAGAATTGGACAATAATCAACTCAATGGTTCAATTCCTTCATGGTTGGGTGATTTGAAGTCTTTGAATATCCTTCATTTGGGGCAAAATCAACTCTCTGGACCCATTCCAATTGAATTGGGGAATATGAAGTCTCTCACTAAATTATCTTTGACCAATAATCAACTATCTGGGCCCATTCCTACTGAATTAGGGAATATGAAGTCTCTCACTCGATTAGTTTTGAGCAAAAATCAACTCAATGGTTCAATCCCTTCCTCGTTAAAAAACCTGAGAAGCCTTCAGTTTCTGTCTATCAGTGACAACAAGTTATCCGGTCCTATACCACAAGGAATCGGAAGTCTACAATTGTTTAAGCTAGTGCTGCACACAAATCAGTTGTCTGGGCAAATTCCAAAGGAGTTTGGGGAGATGAAAAGTTTGTTAAATTTAGACTTGAGCGATAACAACCTTTCAGGTGCTATACCTCTAGAGCTTGGGTCACTGCATGGTCTCCTTACTCTTGACCTATCCAAAAATAGGTTGAACGGGTCATTACAAAGATATATTGGTGATTGGGTACAAATCAATCACATATATCTTAGTAATAACAAGCTCAGCGGAAAGATTCCATCGGAGATCGGTAAATTAAGGCAACTTAATGTTCTTGATTTATCTTGGAATTCACTCACAAAAGAGATACCATCAGATATTGGAAGTTTGGAAAGTCTGGTAATGATGAATCTTTCTCACAATAAGTTATCTGGTTCTATTCCTAATGGTTTCAGTAACTTGCCAGGAAGGATTGATATAGACCTGTCTTACAATGAGCTCACTGGTCCCGTTCCCCCTTGTGCTGTCTTTCAAAATGTGTCTGGAGAAGCATTTCAAGGAAATGATGGTCTGTGTGGAAATGTTACAGGTTTGAAACTTTGTGAAAGTCAAAAGCTAATGAAAAAAAATAATCATTTTCATCATAAGCTCATCCTTGTTACTACGGTCCCACTTTTTGTGGCTCTTTTACTTGGTTTATTCATGTGTGGCCTCATTGCTTATCGATGTAGAAAGAGAAATTCTCCACAGATACCATCAGGCGAAGAAGGTGGCAAATTTTTCTCAATAACAAGTTTTGATGGACAGGCGATGTATGATGAAATCATCAAGGCAACAAATGATTTTGATGATGCATATTGTATTGGGATGGGAGGATATGGTACTGTGTATAAAGCTGTGTTACAACCCAACAATATAGTTGCTGTCAAGAAACTTCATTCATCATCTGAGAATGACGATCAAGGCTTCCTAAATGAGGTACAAGCATTAACAAACATAAGGCACAGAAACATAGTTAAACTCTATGGATATTGCTTCCATGCTCGTCACTCATTTTTGATTTACGAATATCTGGAGAAGGGAAGTCTAAAATCGCTCTTAAGTAGCGATATCACAGCAAAGGAAATGGATTGGCTGAAAAGGGTAAGAATTGTTAGGGCTGTAGCGAATGGTTTGGCTTATATGCACCATGATTGCACACCACCTATAATTCATAGAGACATTTCTGCAGCTAATATCCTTCTCGATTCTGATTATGAGGCACATATCTCGGATTTTGGAACAGCAAAGCTTCTAAAGTTGGATTCATCCAATTGGTCTGCGGTTGTAGGCACCTATGGCTATGCTGCGCCAGGTAACTACCAATATTTTAAAGTTATATATACGTACTTATTCTCAAGTTTTAGATTGATCTATGTTACATTTAATCATGATCTGATATAACATCTTTTTTTTTTTTTTTTTTTTTTTTTTTTTTTTTTTTTTTTTTTTTTTTTTTGTATTCTCATGTTTCCTTCCATGTAGAACTTGCTTATACGATGGTGGCGACAGAGAAATGCGATGTGTTTAGTTTTGGAGTTGTTGCACTAGAAGTGATTATGGGAAAGCATCCTGGAGAACTAATATCATGTCTACCAACATTGTCTACTGATGATCTATTGCTAGCCAATGTAGGAGATAGACGGATTCCGCCACCATATTCTCTAGTTGAGAAACTAGCTCATTCAATTTTGAAGGTCTCACGGGCATGTTTGAACTACAACCCACAGGAAAGGCCAACAATGCGCCAAGTCAAAGATTTATTGTCAGTGGATGATCGAGTTTGGATGAAGATGCATGTATCGGTAACTTAATGCTTGATCGATTTTGTATGACGTGTAGTCATAAGTCATAAAGTTTAAGAAACTTTTTATGTTTTTTATCTTGTCCTGAATTACGCTATAGATTGTTATTAAATAAGGAAATAATTTATATCAATGAAGATTGCTACCTTTCTAGAATAATGCAGTTATGTGTATTATGGATATTTTTGGTAATTTCTTTAAATTATTCCAGTTTTACAATTAAAAAATTACCAATTGGAAATTTGTTTATCAGTTAGTAAAATTTATTCTTACTCATATCAAGAAATTAAGTAAACAGTGAGTGCACACAAAATATATTCAAAGACGTCATATCACCCAACGATGGAAGTCTGATAATTTGTCAAAAAAGATGGCATAGACGGGAGAAGAAAGTTAGCTAAAGGAAATTTGTCTGTCAAAAAAGATGACCTAAGGTATGAAGTAACTAATGTACAGTTGGTTTCAGATAGTGAAAAAGGTGAATAAGGTAGCAAGAAGTCTTGTACGAATATCTCCAAAAGGTGTAAATCGGTGGGAACACTCTGATCCCATGCATCTTTTGATGCCAACCGGACCCTTCCCCAAGGACCCGGCCCCATGCGATGAGAACATGTTCTCATTGACCTAATTAGTCGGGAGTTGGGATCTAACCCTAGTCCATTTTCTTCAATAGGTCCTCCTTGGACCGGTCAACTGAGCGTTTGCGGTGGGGGATTGGTATCATTGGACTTTAGTGTCAAGGAAGAGACTTTAACCTAGGTCTATTGACTTAAGCACAAGCACCCTTACCATTGGACTAAAGCTCCAATGAAGAGGGAAATGACAGGGAAACTGGAATGCTGACTATAACTTCACACTTCGAGACCTACAATTGGATGATTTAGTTGAAGTAGGCGATCCAAAAAACGCACGAGTCATGGTGTCTAACTATTCATAGGGTATCTAATTTCAACTTTTTGTGCTTAGTGAAAACGACAGAGGTGGAAACATGGGCAGGTCGATTGGGTTTAGTAACGGGTCAAGACGGGTTAACTTCTTGGTACAGGTCCAATTGGTTTGCCAGAAACACCTTTGGTCCAAAATTTCATTAAATCTTATTAGAAATAATCAGTGTAATAACAAAATAGATATTCTTATCAACCAATGTTATTGAATAAATTGTACACTATGTGAAATCTTCAACCCCTTTTGACCCGTTTTGTGACAACCGGTAATTTTCAAAACGTATCTTATACCGCATTATGTTTGCAAATGAGTATTTTATACCTGAGAAGTGTTTTGGATTTTATGTGATTGATATTGGGATATTATTATGTGAAATAAGAGATTTCCTCGTATGATGTGAGAATTTAGCACAACGCGTATCGGCACGAGTTTGACCTAATATACGTTTATTAAATGATTTATGTCATTTTACGAAAAATAGTCGTGTGAATACTCATTTTTATCGGAAAAATTATTTTGAACGCAATGGCGCAACTTTCGTGTCTTGATTTGATCGTCAACTAGCCTAAATGGGTCCCGAACCCCAAATCCAGAAAAACTACACAAATGGTCCCTGGGAGATAATTTAACGGCCGCCCCTATCCTTTGGAGTTTGACACTTTTGGTCCTTGTGGTTTTTAGATCTATAAAAGGGTTGTTTTAGGGTTTCATAACCCTAGTACACTCTCATTTTATAACTCACCACTCTCTCTCAAACTTTCGACGATGTCATCATCGCCGTCTATTTGTAGCCGCCGTTCAAGATCGAAGACCAAAGGTGTACGTTTGTGGGTTATAGCTAGAGGTCGCAAGCTAGGGTTTGTTTTTGGGTTGTTCTTATTCGTGCCACCATCTCTATCCCTCTCTTTCTCACTCATTTTTGGTATGTTGAATCTATAAAACTCATTTTATTTTTCGTTTGATTTAAAAACCGTGTATAAATAAGATGTAAATTTTTTCGTGTGGTGAAACCGGATTGAAATGGTGTTTGTTTATTTCGGATTGAAAACGGGTTGGGTTGAACTGGATTTGATTGTGGTTCTGCCTTTGGATTTGGGTTATGTTTATTTCTTGTTGATGTTGTTGTCGTTACTTTTGTTTTGACCCGTGAAGGGGTTGGTGATTGGATTTTTTATAGTTTGAATTTGAATCGGTTTGAAGTTAGTTTTGGTTAATCGTCTTGATTTGCTCGACTATGTTATATTAGATTTAAAAATCTTCTTGTTGTTGTGTTCGAATCGAGTGAGAACTACATAAGTGGTGTTTGGGTTGGTGTAATGGTTGTGCCACGACACCGTTGTGGTGTCAAGTGTGTTTGATTGTAAAATGAGTTGGCAAAGAGACGTGTTTGATTTATTGTTGTAAATGGAGTAAATTACACCGTTCGTCCTTGTTGTTTGCATTGACTAAAGCCGTTCGTCCTTTGACCAAAAAAATTACACCGTCCAACCTTCAGTGGCAAACGTTATGTGTCGTTTGTCCCTCCATCTAATGGGCCCCACTAACGCTTGTTAAGTCTTGTTAACTTGAAGTCCCATGAGGGTATTCCCGTCATTTCCCAACACCCCAACTACCTCTTCACCCACTTCATATCTCTGAATCTCATCCATCCTTAATTCTCTCTCTTTTAAAAAAACAGTTCTAACATTTATATCATCCTCTTTATACAAAAACACCCAACTTTCTTCAACCCAATTAACATCTTATTCAGCATCAAACCAAAACCCATAAAAGAACACCCTCTTTCTTACCATCAAACCCAATTTAAACCAATATATATAAAAACCTCATTTTTTTTAAAATATTGATCGAAAAAATTAAAACCAATATATACACACGCATGTATATGGAGCAATGGTGGTGGATCGGTGGCGGGTGTAAGTGTGGTGACGATTGTAGTTTTGAATTAGAAATATTGTTCTAGATTGTTAAATTGAAGCTTTTAGCAGAAAGGAAATATTGTTCTTGAACAAAAACATGGATCAGATATGCTAACTAGTTGGATTCAGGTGATTTTATCAGGAAGGAGTGTATTATTTTAGCATTGATTAAAGATTTGAGAGAAGATAAATGAGTTTGAAGGTTTGATTTATTTGAAACAGATGGGTTTGATGATGAATGTGTACTGAACATTTTTTTTTTTTTTTTTTTTTTGTTTAATATCTTTTATTTTTGTTAGGTATAATATGGATTTGAGAGAATATAAATGCGTAAATTATGGTGGTAGGTAATTGGCTTTTGGTTCGGGTATTTTAGTTTGACGGTGAATGTGTAGATTATTATTATTATTATTATTATTATTTGGGGAGGGGGTGAATTTGGAAATGGTTGTGGTACTAAAATGGGATGGCATGATTGATTGTTGGATATGAAGGTAGGGGTAGCCGGATATATGTGGAAGAAAATGGTGGTTGGAGGCTATAGTTAGAAGATGAATTAACGAAAGAGATGCGGTGAATGTGTTTTGATATGGTTAATGGGTTTTTGTAATGAGGAAGATAATAACTAATGAGGGTGATGGTGGTTTTTTAGTTACCGGAAAAAAGGTTGTTGTTCATTTGAAATGATGGTCGATTATGACGGTGGCTTTTGTTTATGGGTCGGTGTGACACTTCGGGCTGCACACACATTGATGCTATTGCTGCTACTTTAGCAATACTGTCGAATGGCACTTCAAGGGATAGTAATGGATCAATAAGCAAGTTTAGACCTTCTGGTGTTGGGAGGAGGGGAAGTGCCCAGGCGACAAGGTTTTCTTGGCCCGATGGCATTGACATGTCAACGGGTTTTCTTCCTGTTAGGAGCTCAAGGAGTACCACTCCGTAGCTATATACGTCACTCTTTACAAGAAGATGGCCTGTCATTGCATACTCGGGAGCCACATACCTGAATTCAAATGAAAAGAAGTTTAAGAAAATTTGGACGCGGCGGGTTCCCTAACGGGCTATGTAGAGACCAAGATCACGTTTCTGGTGGACGAGGTTGATCAAAATAGACTCGATCCATGTTAGTTTTAGAGAGGGAAAGTAGAGAGAAGGTGGAGAGTAAAACTAGATATTATTGATATTTTGGATAAGGTTTTACAGCCACACCCCTCAAGTGAGGACTTGAGGGTTATTTATGGGCCTTACAAGACAACTATTCAAATATTACATTATAAGTCCCTGCACTATATGCATACTAGTTGTCTACTCCAATTCACGTAAATATCGCTCAGCTTCATTTCTAACAATCTCCCTCCAGCTGGAGATATACGTGAATTGGTTACAATGATTCCTAACAAGTACATAACAATGATGAATACAATGCTGAAGTAGAGCAGTTTCCTCTGAGGATGTCTTCACAGCTCTTGATCTTCTCGTATCTTTCTCAGCTTGCTTGAATTACTTACAGAATCACTGTAATGATCTAATTGGGTTATTACTCCCTCCCAATTAGTAAGCCCTTTTCTTTTATATGCTCCCTCCCAAATTGACAACCCGTTTGATATAGCCCTGATGCTTGTAGAAGAAGTTTCTCTGAAATCTTGCCCAAATTGTCTTCAGTCTCTTGCACAGCGGAACATGGATGATAGACTGATAATTTGTATCTTCTTCACAGGTTTTTTTGGGGATCATCATATCGACATCTTCAGCTCACTTAGAATGCTTCCAGTTCTTCAATAAACAGCCCCGATGTACACATTTCTCCCTCCAGGATGATGACGATCTTTCGGACTCATCCTACATATGTGTACATAGACATATCAACTAGAAGCAACATACAAATCAATACCCCATGAGTGGATGTCGATAACTATTCTCTCTACAATTCTCTTAAGATCAATCTCTTATTAAACCTCTTTTCACATCCTCTGGCTAATAGTAAATGACCACGTATGGAGACAACTAGATATGACAAACTTGAGAATGAAGTAAAGTAACCCGAACTTGTGACTTAAACTTGCACGATAGTGTGACTAAGAACCTATACTGAGCACTACAACGTAACTCCTTAAAGCATAGGTCGTTTCATATACCCATCCATCCTTCCTTAACTGTATATGAACCTCTCTCGAATTATCCACATCTTTGTGTGACACTGAGTACTACAACGTATCTCCTTTAAGTGATAGTTAACTAGGTCTTCGTCCATCCACCCCTTGACCTATGAAAACTAGATAACCCAAGACTTAATCACTATTCTATAAATGCTCAAACAAGGATCTCGAAGAATCATGCATCCAACCAACACCGATATCTTCAAGATACTAAGTACACGCACCCGTGAAATTCCACTTCAAGCTCAAATAAGTAATAAACAAATAATCCCCGTAGTCACATTTTGATAACATTCAAAATTTAGCCATTGTCATTTGATTGTGATTCTTGATCATGATCTTTTAAGCTATACGTGGTGATGTTGAAGGTGTAGGCCAATAATATCATTTGTGATTTTGGTGTGAAATCTTCCATAGAATGCAATTCTAATGATACAGGAAAATTTTGAGTATGAAAAAAATTTTACGCCAAATTTCGCCGAAAAAATTCGAATTTTGACCTAAAAATTTGAATTTTGGGCCAAAATTTTCACTCTTATACAAAAATTTGAATTTCGCGTAAAAATTGAACGTTTATTCCTATATAAAAATTAAATTTTACTCAAATTTTCACTCTTATACCATTTTTTTTTTTTTTTTTTTTTTTTTGGCAATTGCGAGGGACTGATTCTGGCAATTTTGAAACTCAAACACACTGCCCTAATTGCGAAAAGTTGAACCAATTGCGAAAACTGCTTGATTTGCGAAAGACTGAACCAATTGCGAAAGATGGTGAATTTCGAAACTTGCACCAATTGCGAAAGATGGCAATTGTGAAATCTGGTGAATTGCGAAAGTTGGAGCCAATTGCGAAAGAATGTGTATTGCGAAAACCAATTGCGAAAACCAATTGCGAGAACCAATTGCGAAAACCAATTGCGAAAACCAATTGCGAAAGCCAATTGCGAAAACCAATTGCGTAAACCAATTGCGAAAACCAATTGCGAAAGCCAATTGCGAAACACACCAAATTCGAAAAGTCTACCAACTTTTACCAACTCTTGACTTTTTCACTCTTATCCAATAATTCACCCACTGATAGATCTATCCACTTTTACCAACTCTTACCAACTATTCTTATACAAGAATAACAAGTAATAATCAATGATGAAGATCCAAAACACCAAATCTCACAAAATCGGTTATACTTATTCACGATCTAAGCACTTCGAACACAAAAGATTCAACCTTGAACCTTAAAATTTGCGAACGATTCCAAGAAAAACACAACAGCTCACGTTTTTATGAGACAAAAACGCAATTGTTGGGTACTTATGAACATAAATCGAACACAGACAAGCTCGCTATTTCTATGAAAAGCTACCAAAAACTCGGCTGATGAACAGTAACCGAGATAAAACACACCATAAATCACATTTTTTACCTCAAACACAACACGATTCGCCCCTGGTTAGCTCTGATACCAATTGTAGAGACCAAGATCACGTTTCTGGTGGACGAGGTTGATCAAAATAGACTCGATCCATGTTAGTTTTAGAGAGGGAAAGTAGAGAGAAGGTGGAGAGTAAAACTAGATATTATTGATATTTTGGATAAGGTTTTACAGCCACACCCCTCAAGTGAAGACTTGAGGGGTATTTATGGGCCTTACAAGACAACTATTCGAATATTACATTATAAGTCCCTGCACTATATGCATACTAGTTGTCTACTCCAATTCACGTAAATATCGCTCAGCTTCATTTCTAACAGGCCAAGACATATAATCTGACTCATTTACAGAGAAAGAAAAGCGTACCCGAAAGTGCCCATGACACGTGTCGAAATATGTTGGTTTTCTTCATCTAAAGCGGGACGAGCCAGACCAAAATCAGAAACTTTAGGAGTAAAGTCAGGTTCCAGCAGAAAGTTGCTAGACTTGAAGTCTCTATGTATGACTCTTGGGCTTGAATCTTCATGCAAGTAAGCTAACCCCCGAGCTCCACCCAAAGCTATCTTCAAGCGGGCCCCCCAATCCAGTGGTCCGACTTCCTTATCAATCACTAATCAACCAAATTTCACTCGAATTGTAAACCATCTTCACTAAAAAAAATTAAAGTCAAATATTTGACTTTTGAAAGTCAAACATTTCAATCCCTAACCATCCAAATTGTCACATGAAATAAAACCATCTTCATAAACAAAAAAGTAAAGCACAAAAAAGCCAAACATTTAACTTTTGAAAGTCAAACAATTGACTTTATAAAGTCAAGCATTTCATACCATGAAGGTGAGATTCAACGCTTCCATTTGGGATTAGCTCATAAACCAAACACCGGTTTCTTTCTTCTGTACAAATGCCATGTAACCGAACCAAATTTCTATGGTGCAAGCGGCTAAGCATTTCAACTTCTGCCAAGAATTCCCGACCCCCTTGTTGATCATCATGTTTAAGTACCTTGACAGCAACTTTAGTCCCATCTTGAAGGGTCCCGCTATAAACCCGCCCAAACCCACCCTCACCTAAAACACCCAACTCATTAAAATTATCAGTTGCTTTTTCCATATCACTTGAACTAAACGTCTTTGCAGATCCGTTATAAGCTATATTAGACCGGAAAGATAATGAAGCTGACTCGGGCCCACTTCCTATCGTTGATCCACCAACCCCTGATGATTTTGTGACGGATAGTAAAGTAGCTGGTGGGGTGGATCCAGATGGAGACCCGTCCCTACGTTTAATTAGCAAAACCCAAAAAGCAACGGAGACTAGAACCACAAATACAACTGCTGATAAAACTATTATGGAAATTATGCCACCACTTAACCTATTGCTAGACTTTTGCTTACTGATATCCACGCCGAGGGGCTTTATGTCCCTACCGTTGTTTCCGTGACCATACGGTCCACCATTACCGTTGCGTGATGATGGCATAGGTGGCGATGGAGGAAGACCTATCAATAACCAAATGATTATGATTATACGTAAAAAGAACTTCAGTTTCACTTTCGACGTTGATCCTAGATGTATAGTAGATGTGACAATTTCAAGCCATTTACTATAATTATGGGTTGAGTTGATAGATGAGACTTAAAAAGCCTGTTTCAACCACTCCCACCCATGAATAATTGTTGAAAGGGCCAGTTTCAACCCGAACCTGTTACCATGTTAGTTTTGACCCATTTACATATTAATGAGTTTGGGTTGTATTTTATACATTCTGGCAAACTGATGAAAAAAATATACATATCTAATAACAGAAACGGGTTAAATGGGTAATGAAGTGTATTAGAGTCAACCCGGCCGTTTCTACCAGTACTGAAAAAAGGCTCATTTTAAACTGTTGCCCAAACCCTCCCGACCCGGCCATATCTCGATCTCTTAGTATAGAGGTACCTGGATACTTCACGAACAAAACTTCATAATCGCTGAAAAGAGAGTACTTAATAGGCACTTGTTTCAGCCATAATCTTTGAGCAGTTACATACGCGGTGAAGTTTTCAAATTATTCACCAAGTGGTAGCAAGTTAATCATAACGACCGTCTTTTCTAAATCTTGGTTTTCTTCATTTGCTCCCATATATCGAACTTGACTTGATTTCATGAAAAGTTCGGTAGCCATTTCAAAGGCCAACTTGCATTGGCAAAACACACTTGCATGGTGTACCAGGTGGGGTGTTCGTTAACGACTCCACACACATTATGTGAAAGTCAAATTGTATGGATTTGCTAAAAGTTGGCGATCCAAAAAAGTGCACGAATCTTGGTGTCTCTAACTATTCATCAGGTATCTAATTTCTCCTTCTTGTGGTTAATGAAAACGATAGAGGTGGCAACATGGGCTGGTCTATTGGGTTTAGTAACGTGGTACATGTCCAATTGGTTTGCCAGAAACAACTTTGGTGCAAAATTTCATTAAATCTTATTATAAATAATCGGTGTGACACATATGACAATAAAATACATATTCTTGTCAACCAATTTTATTGAATAAATTGTACAATATGTGAAACCTTCAACCCTTTGGACCCGTTTTCTTTAACTAACTTTTTTTATTGCACTCGTTTGACCCGTTAGAGATTAAAAATATCCCACATTGGCTCATTCATACATAAGTGGGTCAGAATTTCCACGGCTATAAAACTATATGGGAATGTACTTTTAAGATAAACTATAGATGGCAAAGATGACCCTTGTTTTGTACTAGTGAAACTTGTGACCACTTGTTTTGTATTAGTGATTAAAAAATTGCTATCACTCTCTAGGGATTTTCTTTTGTTAGATTATTTCGTCTCCGGTCTATGCCATCTTTTTTTTTTTTTTTTTTAAATTAACATATTTAAAAATTGCTAAATAATCAATTTTGATGTTATATGACAAGTATACTTGGTGAAAATAGCAGGTCACAATTTTATTTTATAAAAATGTGCGGTAAGTTAGTTGCAATGAAATTTTAGTGTGCAAGAAAAGATATTAAATGTTAAACCTGAGAAAAAGTTTGTAAAGAATGCTCAATTGAAAAGTGAAACTTGTGATTCTCGGTTCCTAAAAAATGCCAAAACAACAAGTAAATACTTCAAGAAAGATTTACACGAGTAAATCATTTTTAAAATTGTCATCTAATTAAGCGATCACTTGAATATGAAATTTCAATTGGTGATATCATAAATAGATACTAGGCGAATACCCGTGCATAGAAACGGAATTCGAAGCGGCAAATAATTAACGATTTGTGATATTGTGGTGAGTGTTTTGTGTAGCGTTCAAAATAGAACGTTAACCGATCAGAATGTAATTGCAAACGGTTGTACTACACGATAACTAAAGTCTAGAAAAAATTCTTAACATCTATCAAACAACATATAAAAACATTTAATGAAACTAAAAGTAAAACATTACATTAGTTATGAGATAAAAGCTAACAATACACGTTACTCTTCGCGTAAAACTTCTTGATAAACGACATTTGAGGTGTAGATTCCTGCTTGACATAACTCTTTAACTGGTTTAACCAATACCTTTGTTGTTCTAGGGGATATCCCTCTAGACAATGCCACATAAAGCTGGCCATGCGAGAAAACAGAGTCGGGCAAATAGACACCCACATCTGGAATTGTTTGGCCTTGAGCTTTATTAATAGTCATCGCAAAGCTAAGGCGAATAGGGAATTGTGTTCTCTTTAGTTTAAAAGGGAACATGTCTTCTTCAGATGGAGCAAGAGGAATTCTTGGCAATCGATATAGCCTAGTAGCCGTGCATAACAACGGTATTTTCTAGCGGCAAACAATTATAATTGTGATATTTTGGTAAGTATTCTGTGTAATGTTTAAACATAAAATGTGAAAATATCAAAATGTAATTGCAAAAGGTTGTAACATGCGATAATTCAACTCAACCAATAATTTTTAACATGTATCAAAGAACATATAAAAACATTTAGTGAAACTGAAAATAAAGCATTACATCAATTATGAGATAACTAACAATGCACATTAGTCATCACGTAAAACTTCTTGGTACACAATATTTGAGGTGTAGACTCCTCATTGACCGAACTCTTTGACTGGCTTCACTAATATATTTGCTAAATAATTATAACATGCAACAATATAGATATACAAAAAGTGAGAGTTTCTATTCAAATACTGATCAACAACAAATCTATTTACATGTAAACTTTTATTTTTGCTGACACTAATAAAATAATACAGACTGATCAAGAATTATACAAATACAATACAACTATAATGATTGCCTAGAAAAAAATTTGGTTGCGTATCTTCGAAAGCGATCGATAGTCGGGTTGTTCAAACGCTTCATGGCATTTCTTTAAATGCTACTTCCATTTAAAAAAATGATGTAAAGAAATGCATGTTAGTTTAATGAAGAGACTAACGATAAAAACGAAGAATAAATTATAGATCGAAATTGATATTTAAATTTATTATGGAAAATCTTTTTGTGGAAGATTAGTTTTTCAAATAAAAATGATGAAAAAATTATAGAAAAGACGTTTTAACAAAAATGGTCCGAAATTCATGCATCTTTCTCTAAAAGTTTTGATTATTTAATTGATTACATTAAATTAGAAAACTTGAAACTTTCAATATTAAATTAGAAAACTTGATTAATTGATCACGTTTCGCTATAACAATGATCTTTTTCTATATATAGAAAACTTGATACTTTCAATTAAAATTAGTATTCAACTTGATGTCCCAACGAACTTCTTACATTATTTTATCTAACAAAATGTTAATGATCTTGTATTATACATTTATACATATAGATATTATGTTTACAAAGCTAGTACCGCCTATGGTTTTGCTATCAACTACACCAATACTATGAACTATTGTACAATAAATATTATAAATAAATATTTATATCAATAAAAGTACATACACTGTGCTTACAACATTGGGTAATGGTGTATGTCTTTGATAGATGAACACAAACCCATATTCCTTTCAACCACTATCCTTACTCTGCCCTTCACCTGTTAACCCGACATTTTCATTCCAAAAAGTTGCCGGTCAACAAACTTTCAAATAACTCATATTGTAAACAAAGAAATGGTATAATTCAATAATTGGTGGAATAACTTGAGCTACACTTGTTACATCTACTAAATATGTTTTTGTTACCAATTAGTTGTTCAACCTTCTTTTATCTTCAAATCTTCATACTCTAGCTTCGAGTCTTCATCTATTTTCATATTTTCTAGTTTCGGCATTTATGAACCACTGCAAACGCAACACAAAGTACAAATCAAACACTCTTGAGTAACCAAAACACAAAGAATAGAGAACTAAAATTACTAACCACAAACAAACACAAAAAAATTGCACGAAAACACAACAATCGAACGAAACGAAGCCTGAATCCTAAAGCCGAAGGCGTTATGGATCACTGTTTGGTGTTGCTACATGTTATGAACTTATGAACACACCATTTTGCTAAACTTAAAAGCTAAATGAAAGATATTCATTGGCAAAAAATGTAAGAAAAACCTAACCTTAGAAAATCTAATAACTATCACATCACCATCTTCATGTCATTATCTACTCCACAATTTTATCTCCATATCTACACCATAAAACATAACAAACGCATCATATGAAAACTTTCATTGCGAAAGATATTCATTGCGAACAATAAACAAATAAATTAGTATATCACATTATATTAGATCAACTAAGAATCATGAAACCTGTGTCTGCGACAATTCTGGATGAAAAAAGAAAAGAAGAAGTGTTGGATGAGAGGAAGTTTGAGATTGAAAGTTGTGTGTTTGATCATGGGGTGGATGACTTTATAGGGCAATGGAATAATACATATCAAATCATTCCTATATTTAGTTTCATAAGTTTCAATTTGTAATGAATGTCCAGTTAATGTCTAGTTGTGGTGTTGCCCTTTATATGAATGTGTGTATACAAAAAACTATTCAACTTGCCATACATAGTTTAACTTTCTGTGTCTATACGAATGTCTAGTTGTACTGTTTGAATAATTCAACTTATTAGGCGTGTGTATACTTGCTGTGCGTATACAAAAAATGTTTGAATAATTCAACTTGCCATACATAGTTTCAATGTGTAGTTGACATGCCCATTATACGAAGATTGTTACCTGAGATATATGATTCCTGCCATAGATATACAAGGGCATTATGGGGATTGACCCAAATTTCAGTTTTCACTTTTCCACTTTGACCGTTTTGTCTTTATAAGTAGTATAGATAACATAAATATTTCTTGATTACCATATGGATTTCAAAGGGTTGGCATGCTCCATATTTCTGCACTTCTTTTAGACTTTTTTGGCACAACGTATCATTAGTGGTTTTTGAAATTTATTTTAGAAAACATTAAAAGTTTTATGCTCCAATTAGAAGAAAGCACTCATATACCATGTTGTCAATAAAGTTTGGGTTAAGTGGGTAGGTATGGGGAGGTTGTCGTTGATTAGCACTAAAAAAAAAAGAAAATAACATGCCCGTATTATTCACGGTTTAAAATATTATGCTCTAATTAGAAGAAAGTGCTTTGGAAGGAAAATATGACACCACCTAAAATTTAATTTCTGAGAATTGGAAATTAATTTATGGAAGACCACGGACGATTTCTGCAATCTTGGCAAACCACAGTGACGATTTCTGCAATTTACTCGTATTTCTTGAGGATGACTTCCTGAATATATTCTAACGTTCAGGTTCTTATATTTCACTTAGGCTATTTTTTTATTTAAATTCACTGAAATGGCCCGACACCTGCTGTTATCAATTTAAAAGTTTTACTATTCTTTCAACTTTTTCTTTGTATAAAATGCGCACCATTCATCACTGAAGTGACGCTAATGGAAATCCACTTCCATTTGCTTTTCCTTTTTCAATACTTTTTGCTTTTGTATTATCTATCAATTTAACTTTCACGTGAAATTTCATTATAATTACAAGTTTACAACTTTATCCGAGTTTTAGGTAGACCGTATCTTATCATAGATCCTCCCTCACCAAGCTTCTGTTGTTAGGTGACTTTTCTTTTTCTTGAAATTATTGAACTAATCACAACAAATAAATATATCTCTAACTTCAAATCTTTCGGTACGAGGGTTGTTAGTTATATTTCTATTAGAGAGAAGTAAAATGCACTGCATATTAGTCTATCACTTTTTGTATACATTATATTTTTCTAGTCTTTGCATAACAACGATGGATAAAAGGACCTTATATATATATATATATATGCATATTACGACCACATAATACTCTAGATAAGAGTAAGGAATAAGGACATCGAATACGGAAGTAAAATGCACTTCATATTAGTCTATCACTTTTTTTATACGTTCTATCTTTCTAGTGTTTGCATAACAACGATGGATGTCAGTTATTGTTGACCTTGACTTTTCATAATAATAGATGAATGAGAGGCTATTTTTCCTATATTGATGGTAAACTTTGGATTTACAATTCGTAATGCCCTTCTTATAGTTACTTTTATGGATTAATGGTCTCAAGTTTGAAAGCTAACGTGATTTGCACAAACTTAGTTTTGATTTGTACATAATATTTTATGCTTTGTATATGTGTTACGTTTTGCTTATTCTCCTTGTATCTTGTTATGTGTAAATCTAAAGTAAATATGTGCAAATCTAAAGACTAAAGCATATGACATGTGTGCAGATCACCTCACACTAAACCAAACAAGTTGGATTGCCGAGACCCCATATGGGAGGGTCCGTATAAACTCCCCCATCCTGAATATGCGTCCTTGTAGTATTCGAATGAAAAAGTTGTGTCGGCCGGGAATAATAAAAGAATGATCTGCACCTCCTTTTTCTTTTTCTTTACTTTTTTTCCTTTCTTTCCTGTCGTTCCCATGAATAAAACTAGGGATGGGAATTTTTTTTTTTTTTTTTTTTCTTTTTCTTTTCTGGTGGTGGGGTTGACGAAAAAGAATAAGAAAAGTAATAATTAGAGTTAGGGATAGGGTTAGGATCATGCTGTGATAAGGCTGTGATACTATGTTGGAATAATGATTTGCTTGTGATAAGGCTGTGATACTATGTTGGAAT
The DNA here is from genome assembly GCA_021014915.2 of Artemisia tridentata subsp. tridentata. Lineage (NCBI taxonomy): Eukaryota > Viridiplantae > Streptophyta > Magnoliopsida > Asterales > Asteraceae > Artemisia > Artemisia tridentata. Next base: position 5,806,720 of record CP139508.1, read on the forward strand.
AATGATTTGCTTGTCTTTCATTACTTAATTGTCAAATACATTATATAATCATCTTAAGATTATTCTAAAAACCACTAAACATAGGCTAAACCCATAATATATAACGACTAACAATAATAATAGTCTAACAATTACTTGATACAAGTACAAAATACTATAAAGAGACGGTGATTTTTATTTAGCGTGCACTAATGGTAACTTTTTCTTTTAACTGAAAATAACTCATATGCATCTTTTATTGAGATTTTAAACCAAAAGTTTGGTTAATGGGAGCTATCCCTTGTTAGTGTGGTACTTATCTATCGCAAACTAAGAACACGTGTACGTATTAAGTTGTGTCATTAATCAAATATAGCTTGAACATCAAGTTAACAAAGATTAAGAATACATCACAAGTAATTCTTAATAATTATAAAAACTTAGATATTTGTTTTTGTTAACATTCGGTTATAGAGTCTCGTCAACTTAGTACAACAAGTGCAATACCCGTGTATTGCTCGGGTACACTTTTTTTGTTGATGATGTTTGTATAAGATTAACAACGTTTGAATATATACGGTTAAAAAGATAAATGATCTAACAAATTAATGGCGTATTGTAATGCATCAAGACGATTGTTTGTAGCCTAATTTGATGCATATATGTTGAGTGGAAAAGAAAACTATGTAAACTGACCATAATAATGTCATGATGGAGTTGTGATAGACCAACCATAATAAATGACCTAAAAGATATTTTTAAGTGTGCGTTGCTCAGGTCAAAATATAAAAAATATAACAAAGTATAAACATGTATAAAAAATTAAAAGATTATTTAAACTGAGTAATATTATATATATGTTAACTTACATTACTACCCAAATATAAACATGATGTTTTTTTTTTAATTTTTTCATCCTTTTTCTCGGAACTTATTCACATGTAATACCCGTGCATTATTCGGGTACAATTTATTCTATATATCAAATACTTATGATAACAACCATAATTGTAATACACGCAATGTACAAAGTTCAAGGTATAATTTCTTAGTACATATATGTGCCTAGCTCGAGACAGAAATTTTGTTTTAGTAATCTTTCTTATTGTTAAACATCACTATGATTCTACAATTTGGATATCTTTCTTTTATTATTTATGAGACACTAACATAACATTTTAATATGAATAATATTAAAATCATAAAATATTTAAAGCACATACATGTTCCTCAAGTTGCAAACAAAAATAATGTAAAAGCTTGAAATATAGTTGTTAGGGGTTAAAGCTAGAGAACATAATTAAGCATTTCAATTTCAAATTAACAAAGAAATATGGTTGAAGAATTCGATGAGCAAACCAACACTTTGAATTATATTTTAATTGTGAACTATTTAAATAGACAAATATAGTTTTCAACGTTTAACTCTTTATTGATATAAATCAAAGAATTTTCAACGTATAATTTCTTAGTACCTCACTATGATTCTACAATTTGGTTATCATTCTTTTATTATTTATGAGACACTAATAATAGATAAATGAGAGGCTATTTTTCATATATTGATGGTAAACTTTGGATTTACAATTCGTAATGCCCTTCTTATAGTTACTTTTATGGATTAATGGTCTCAAGTTTGAAAGCTAACGTGATTTGCACAAACTTAGTTTTGATTTGTACATAATATTTTATGCTTTGTATTTTTTATTTTTTTTTTGAACGGTGACTTTCATTTTTTGGATTAGAGTCGCACCTGCCGAAGCTAACGTGATTTGCACAAACTTAGTTTTGATTTGTACATAATATTTTATGCTTTGTATTTTTTTTATTTTTTATTTTTGAACGGTGACTTTCATTTTTTGGATTAGAGTCGCACACGCCACCTCGGCAGGCCCTCATCCTCCACATACCCAGACTATGTTGTCTTAACCGGGTCCACGCTGGCGTAGTGGAGATTTTTAACGGCGTCCGCCCGAAAACCGTACCACCTCCACACGAGTATAATTCGCTTGAGTAACGGCCGGATGAAAATGGGGGCCGACTCGGATTCGAACCTGCGCAACTATTGGCTTACAGGCTCTCCTCTTCATTGCCTAATATCAACAGAGCTTGTGGTCCACAAATGAGGACTTCCCGGTAGGTCACCCATACCGGTATTATTCTCACCCGGGCACGCTTAATTGAATAAGCCGTACCCAGTGGACCACAATATGTGTTATGTTTTGCTTATTCTCCTTGTATCTTGTTATGTGTAAATCTATAGTAAATATGTGCAAATCTAAAGACTAAAGTATATGACATGTGTGCACATCACCTCACACTAAACCAAACAAGTTGGATGGCCGAGACCCCCTTAAATAAGGCATGACAAATTATAAAGTTATTCAAACTCAACTGCAATTATGTATATTTTATATATAGTAACATGCATTAGTACACTACTCCGTACAAGGATAGTGGGTTATAGTAATGACATGTCGTCGCTAAAGTATTTATTACTCCCTCCGTCCCAGTAAAAGTGTCCTACTTTGAATATTCAAAGTCTTTGTTTTTCAACTTTGACCGTAAATATTTTTGTTTGTGTTATATAATACTTGATGAAATTTATATGAATTGATTTAGTTTTAGATGTGTTTTCATTGGGTATACTTTTCATCAAGTATTATATAACACAAACAAAAATATTTACGGTCAAAGTTGAAAAACAAAGACTTTGAATATTCAAAGTAGGACACTTTTACTGGGACGGAGGGAGTAAATAATTAATAAACTTATTTGATAAATTAAAATTAATAAATGATAAAACTAAATAACTAAAAAGCACTTTTAGCGACAACACAAGTCGCCGCTAAAAGTATTTATTAAATAAAAAGAAATGATAAAAACTTTTAGTGACATGCATCATTTCCAGATCGGTAAGGCTGTTGCCTACATTTTTCCCAGATTTTTCATGACCAAATTTCCAGTTTTTTCTTTCCAAAAACGTACTAATCCCATTTGAAACTTCAAATTTCAAAAAAAAAAAAAACATTGGCAGTCGTCACAATAAAAATACGAATATAAGTTCAACAAAGAAAATAGTTCAAAGTTCACAATACATCCCTGCTCACTTACGTCTTCTCCAACCTCTTCATCATCTAGAATCTCAAGGGGATTGAGTGGTCGAGACACGGTGATATTAATGTGACTTATCTAAAATTTTCGCCGTGACAATTTTATGCACCTGACTTTGGGTATACATTCTTTTTTAGGATTGGGCGCTTGAAGAACTTGATGCATGCCCCGTCAGTTGGGAGGGAAAACAAAAAATAGCTCTACAACAGAAGTGATATGCGACTTTATGGTCAATATTGTGAAGAATCATATAACTGATCTTGTATATTTTAGCAATTGATAAGCAAATGTTGAAGAACTTTATTATGAAAATCTATTTACAGATTTGCATCAAACAGAACTTAAAAAAATAATAATAATAAATAAATAATAAATAAATAAAAGAGAGAATTATCAGATTATGTACTTGTTATACTTCAATAAGAATTTTAACATCACAATAGACGAGCTCTTTTAAGCCTTTTTTTTTCTACTTTCGCGCCAGGATCTGTACTGGAGCTGATTTGAAAACAAAAATAGAATACTTGTTTACAAAGCAATCAAAGTTATATGACAAGTATACTTGGTGAAAATAGCAGGTCGCAATTTTGTTTTATAAAAGTGTGCGGTAAGTTAGTTGCAATGAAATTTTAGTGTGCAAGAAAAGATATTAAATGTTAAACCTCAGAAAAAGTTTGTAAAGAATGCTCAATTGAAAAGTGAAACTTGTGATTCTCGGTTCCTAAAAAATGCCAAAACAACAAGTAAATACTTCAAGAAAGATTTACACGAGTAAATCATTTTTAAAATTGTCATCTAATTAAGCGATCACTTGAATATGAAATTGCAATTGGTGATGTCATAAATAGATATATATTTCTTGATTACCATATGGATTTCAAAGGGTTGGCATGCTCCATATTTCTGCACTTCAATTCTTTTAGACTTTTTTGGCACAACGTATCATTAGTGGTTTTTGAAATTTATTTTAGAAAACATTAAAAGTTTTATGCTCCAATTAGAAGAAAGCACTCATATACCATGTTGTCAAGCTCGTGCTGCCATGCTAACAACGTTGCAGCATTCTCTGACTTTTCATTGGTTATTAAATACGTCAACCTTCATTTACTTGATCAATTTGATTTCTCAAGGAACGTGATTTTATGGATACCAGGCGCTCGTTCTTTCCCTATTCGTGATCAATTTGATTTCTCACGGAACGTGATTTTACAGGCACTTTTCTTCTTTACGCCTAAACATAAATACAACAAAAAGTATCAGATAAACAGATGACATCAATTGAGAATTTACCATGAAGACTATATAAATAACTTTTATAAAATATCAATCAATCATTGGTCCAAAAAAACTCTATATGTTCAAATGTCCAATGCTTACTAACATTGGACTGTTACACTAGCTTATATTATGCTATGTCGCTATGAAGTTTTGAGGCCTTAACACTACACGTCCTAAACAACGCTATCCATGTGTCCAACTAATTAATACTCATGGTAAAGGTTCAACATGGATGAATTGCTATTCTTTACTAGGAATTTCATCAAGCACCTTACGAGCAATAAAGTTAATGGTGATTAATAACATACAAATGATAATCCGCTAAACCTATACTTTGTGAACTCACATTAGCAATCAAACTCAACAAATAAAAAATCAAATCAGTAGATGCAGTAAATTATATCTTCAACGACTTTACTGCCAATAAAAAGATATTTCAATCAACTGGAATTTTGAAAGGGTTGGCATGCCCCATATTTCTGCACTTCTTTTAGACTTTTTTGGCACAACGTATCATTAGTGGTTTTGGAAATTTATTTTAGAACACATTTAAAGTTTTATGCTCCAATTAGAAGAAAGCACTCATATATTGTCAATAAAGTTTGGGTTATGGGGAGATTGTTGTTGATTAAAAAAAAAAAAAAAAAAAAAAAAAAAAGAACATGCCCGTATTCTTCACGGTTTAAAATTTTATGCTCCAATTAGAAGAAAGTGCTTTAGAAGGAAAATATGACACCACCTAAAATTTCTCAAGTAAACCAATCTTGTGGAAAAATATGACACCACCTACTGTAATATTTAATTTCTGAGAAATGGAAATTGATTTATGAGAAAAGGGTAGCTCAAGTATAAATAGAGACATACAAACCTTCACTTTATAACAAAAAAAAACATGCAAAAGCAAGCAATGGCTTCTTCAAACTTCTTACTTTTATCTCTAGCTATGCTACTCATTGCTCTCTCATTTGTACCAAACTTTACTTCTGCTTCTTTGGAGGAAGCAAATGCTCTTCTAAAATGGAAAGCAAGCCTTAAAATCCCAAACAACTCCAAAATTGTATCTTCTTGGACACCCCTTCCAACGAATACAAGTGCACCCGCTTCATGCCCTTCTTGGTTTGGAATTGCTTGCAACGCTGATGGGAACATTTACTGGTTGAACCTCTCGACGTCTGAGATAAAAGGTACGCTTCACCAGTTCCCGTTCTCTATTCTAGGCAACCTTACTTATTTTAATCTTAGTGTAAACAGCTTCTTTGGTCCCATCCCACCAGAAATTGGACTCCTGTTCAAACTTGTCCATCTTGATTTTTCAACCAATCAGTTCTCTGGTGTAATTCCACCTACCATTGGTAAACTAAGCCAGTTAACCCTTTTGCATTTTTCCTAAAATGATTTAACTGGTTCAGTCCCAAAAGAAATAAAGAATATTGTCTCACTTGAGAAGCTAAGCCTCCATAACAACAATATTTCTGGTTCAATCCCTTCATCATTGGGTGATTTGAAGTCTTTGAATATCCTTTATCTGTACACAAATCAACTTTCTGGACCCATTCCAATTGAATTGGGGAATATGAAGTCTCTCACTGAATTAGATTTGAGCGAAAATCAACTCAATGGTTCAATTCCTTCATCGTTGGGTGATTTGAAGTCTTTGAATATCCTTTCTCTGTACACAAATCAACTTTCTGGACCCATTCCAATTGAATTGGGGAATATGAAGTCTCTCATTGGATTAGATTTGAGCGAAAATCAACTCTCTGGTTCAATCCCTTCATCATTGGGTGATTTGAAGTCTTTGAATAGCCTTTATCTGTACACAAATCAACTTTCTGGACCCATTCCAATTGAATTGGGGAATATGAAGTCTCTCACTAGATTAGGTTTGTACAAAAATCAACTCTCTGGTTCAATCCCTTCATCGTTGGGTGATTTGAAGTCTTTGAATATCCTTTATCTGCACACAAATCAACTCTCTGGACCCATTCCAATTGAATTGGGGAATATGAAGTCTCTCATTGGATTAGATTTGAGCGAAAATCAACTCTCTGGTTCAATCCCTTCATCGTTGGGTGATTTGAAGTCTTTGATTATCCTTTATATGCACACAAATCAACTTTCTGGACCCATTCCAATTGAATTAGGGAATTTGAAGAATCTAACTGATTTAGAATTGGCCAATAATCAACTCAATGGTTCAATTCCTTCATCGTTGGGTGATTTGGAGTCTTTGAATCTCCTTTATTTGTGGCAAAATCAACTCTCTGGACCCATTCCAATTGAATTAGGGAATATGAAGAATCTAACTGATTTAGAATTGGCCAATAATCAACTCAATGGTTCAATTCCTTCATCGTTGGGTGATTTGGTGTCTTTGAAACTCCTTTATTTGTGGCAAAATCAACTCTCTGGACCCATTCCAATAGAATTAGGGAATATGAAGTCTCTCACTGAATTAGATTTTAGCGAAAATCAACTCTCTAGTTCAATTCCTTCATCGTTGGGTGATTTGGTGTCTTTGAATAAGCTTAATTTGTGGAAAAATCAACTCTCTGGACCCATTCCAACTGAATTAGGGAATTTGAAATCTCTCACTGAATTATCTTTTAGCAAAAATCAACTCAATGGTTCAATTCCTTCATCGTTAGGTGATTTGAAGTCTTTGAATACCCTTTATCTGGTCACAAATCAACTTTCAGGACCCATTCCAATTGAATTAGGGAATTTGAAGAATCTAACTGATTTAGAATTGGCTAATAATCAACTCAATGGTTCAATCCCTTCATCGTTGGGAAATTCAATTCAAGTGCTTGTTCTTTCTTCTAATCAGTTGTCTGGGCAAATTCCAAAGGAGTTTGGGGAGATGAAAAGTTTGTTAGATTTAAACTTGAGCGATAACAACCTTTCAGGTGCTATACCTCAAGAGCTTGGGTCACTGCATGGTCTCCTTACTCTTGACCTATCCAAAAATAGGTTGAACGGGTCATTACAAAGATATATTGGTGATTGGGTACAAATCAATCACATACATCTTAGTAATAACAAGCTCAGCGGAAAGATCCCATCGGAGATCGGTAAATTAAGTCAACTCAATGTTCTTGATTTATCTTGGAATTCACTCACACAAGAGATACCATCGGAAATTGGAAGTTTAAAAAGTCTAGTAATGATGAATCTTTCTCACAATAAGCTATCTGGTTCAATTCCTAATGGTTTCAGTAACTTGCCAGGAAGGATTGATATAGACCTGTCTTACAATGAGCTCACTGGTCCCGTTCCCCCTTGTGCTGTCTTTCAAAATGTGTCTGGAGAAGCATTTCAAGGAAATGATGGTCTGTGTGGAAATGTTACAGGTTTGAAACTTTGTGAAAGTCAAATAATAATGAAGAAAAATAATCATTTTCATCATAAGCTCATCCTTGTAACTGTGGTCCCACTTTTTGCGGCTCTTTTACTTGGTTTATTCATGTGTGGCCTCATTGCTTATCGACGTAGAAAGAGAACTTCTCCACAGATACCATCAGGCCAAGAAGGTGGCAATTTTTTCTCAATAACAAGTTTTGATGGACAGGCGATGTATGATGAAATCATCAAGGCAACAAATGATTTTGATGATGCATACTGTATTGGGATTGGAGGATATGGTACTGTGTATAAAGCTGTGTTACAACCCAACAATATAGTTGCTGTCAAGAAACTTCATTCATCATCTGAGAATGACGATCAAGGCTTCCTAAATGAGGTACGCGCATTGACAAACATAAGGCACAGAAACATAGTTAAACTCTATGGATACTGCTTCCATGCTCGTCACTCATTTTTAATTTACGAATATCTTGAGAAGGGAAGTCTAAAATCGCTCTTAAGTAGCGATATCACAGCAAAGGAAATGGATTGGCTGAAAAGGGTAAGAATTGTTAGGGCTGTAGCGAATGGTTTGGCTTATATGCACCATGATTGCACACCACCTATAATTCATAGAGACATTTCTGGAGCTAATATCCTTCTCGACTCTGATTATGAGGCACATATCTCGGATTTTGGAACAGCGAAGCTTCTAAAGATGGATTCATCGAATTGGACTGCGGTTGTAGGCACCTGTGGCTATGTTGCGCCAGGTAATTACCAATATTTTAATGTTATATATACGTACTTATTCTCAAGTTTTAGATTGATCTATGTTACATTTAATCATGATCTGATATAACAATTTTTATTTTTTTTGGGTGTTCTCATGTTTCCTTCCATGTAGAACTTGCTTATACGATGGTGGCGACACAGAAATGCGATGTGTTTAGTTTTGGAGTTGTTGCACTAGAAGTGATTATGGGAAAGCATCCTGGAGAACTAATATCATGTCTACCAACATTGTCTACTGATGATCTATTGCTAGCCAATGTAGGAGATAGACGGATTCCGCCACCATATTCTCTAGTTGAGAAACTAGCTCATTCAATTTTGAAGGTCTCACGAGCATGTTTGAACTACAACCCACAGGAAAGGCCAACAATGCGCCAAGTCAAAGATTTATTGTCAGTGGATGATCGAGTTTGGATGAAGATGAATGTATCGGTAACTTAATGCTTGATCGATTTTGTATGATGTGTAGTCATAAGTCATAAAGTTTAAGAAACTTTTTATGTTTTTTATCTTGTCCTGAATTACTATAGATTGTTATAAAATAAGGAAATAATTTATATCAATCAAGATTGCTACCTTTCTAGAATAATGTAGTTATGTGTATTATGGATATTTTTGGTAATTTCTTTAAATTATTCCAGTTTTACAATTAAAAAATTACCAATGTGAAATTTGTTTATCAGTTAGTAAAATTTATTCTTACTCATATCAAGTACGAGTAATTAAGTAAACAGTGAGTGCACACAAAGGATATTCAAAGACGTCATATCACTTAACGATGGAAGTCTGTTAATTTGTCAAAAAAGATGGCATAGACTGGAGAAGAAAGTTAGCTAAAGGAAATTTGTCCGTCAAAAAAGATGACCTAAGGTATGAAGTAACTAATGTACAGTTGGTATCAGATAGTGAAAAAGGTGAATAAGGTAGCAAGAAGTGTTGTATGAATATCTCCAAAATGTGTAAATCGTTGGGAACACCCAGATCCCATGCATCTTTTGATGCCAACCGGACCCTTCCCCAAGGACCCAACCCCATGCGATGAGCACATGTTCTCATTGACCTAATTAGTCGGGAGTTGGGATCTAACCCTAGGCCATTTTCTTCAATAGGTCCTCCTTGGACCGGTCAACTGAGCATTTGCGGTGGGGAATTGGTATCATTGGACTTTAGTGTCAAGGAAGAGACTTGAACCCAGGTCTATTGACTCAAGCACAAGTACCCTTACCATTGGACTAAAGCTCCAATGAAGAGGGAAATGACAGGGAAACTGGAATGCTGACTATAACTTCACACTTCGAGACCTACAATTGGATGATTTAGTTGAAGTAGGCGATCCAAAAAACACACGAGTCATGGTGTCTAACTATTCATAGGGTATATAATTTTTCCTTTTTGTGCTTAGTGAAAACGACAGAGGTGGAAACATGGGCAGGTCGATTGGGTTTAGTAACGGGTCAAGACGGGTTAACTTCTTGGTACAGGTCCAATTGGTTTGCCAGAAACACCTTTGGTCCAAAATTTCATTAAATCTTATTAGAAATAATAAGTGTGATAACAAAATAGATATTCTTATCAACCAATGTTATTGAATAAATTGTACACTATGTGAAATCTTCAACCCCTTTTGACCCGTTTTATTGACAACCAGTAATTTTCGAAATGTATCTTATACCGCATTATGTTTGCAAATGAGTATTTTATACCTGAGAAGTGTTTTGGATTTTATGTGATTGATATTGAGATATTATTGTGTGAAATAAGAGATTTCCTCGTATGATGTGAAAATTTAGCACAACGCGTAACGGCATGAGTTTGACCTAATATACGTTTATTAAATGATTTATGTCATTTTACGAAAAATAGTCGTGTGAATACTCATTTTTATCGAAAAAATTATTTTGAACGCAATGGCTCAACTTTGGTGTCTTGATTTGATCGTCAACTAGCCTAAATGGGTCCCGAACCCCAAATCCAAAAAAACTACACAAATGGTCCCTGGGAGATAATTTAACCGCCGCCCCTATCCTTTGGAGTTTGACACTTTTGGTCCTTGTGGTTTATAGATCTATAAAAGGGATGTTTTAGGGTTTTATAACCCTAGTACACTCTAATTTTATAACTCACCACTCTCTCTCAATTTTTCGACGACGTCATCATCGTCGTCCATTTATAGCCGCCGTTCAAGATCGAAGACCAAAGGTGTACGTTTGTGGGTTATAGCTAGAGGTCGCAAGCTAGGGTTTGTTTTCGGGTTGTTCGTATTCGTGCCACCATCTCTTTCTCACTCATTTTTGGTATGTTGAATCTATAAAACTCATTTTATTTTTCGTTTGATTTAAAAACCGTGTATAAATAAGATGTAAATGTTTTCGTGTGGTGAAACCGGATTGAAATGGTTTTTGTTTATTTTGGATTGAAAACGGGCCGGGTTGACCTGGATTTGATTATGGTTCTGCCTTTGGATTTGGGTTATGTTTATTTCTTGTTGATGTTGTTGTCGTTACTTTTGTTTTGACCCGTGAAGGGGTTGGTGATTGGATTTGTTATAGTTTGAATTTGAATCGGTTTGAAGTTAGTTTTGGTTAATCGTCTTGATTTGCTCGACTATGTTATATTAGATTTAAAAATCTTCTTGTTGTTGTGTTCGAATCGAGTGAGAACTACATAAGTGGTGTTTGGGTTGGTGTAATGGTTGTGCCACGACACCGTTGTAGTGCCAAGTGTGTTTGATTGTAAAATGAGTTGGCAAAGAGACGTGTTTGATTTCTTGTTGTAAATAGAGTAAATTACACCGTTCGTCCTTGTGGTTTGCGTTGACTGAAGCCGTTCGTCCTTTGGCTAAAAAAATTGCACCGTCCAACTTTAAGTGGCAAACGTTATGCGTCGTTTGTCCCTCCATCTAATGGGCCCCACTAACGCTTGTTAAGTCTTGTTAACTTGAAGTCCCATGAGGGTATTCCCGTCATTTCCCAACACCCCAACTACCTCTTCACCCACTTCATATCTCTCAATCTCATCCATCCTTAATTCTCTCTCTTTTAAAAAAACAGTTCTAACATTTATATCATCCTCTTTATACAAAAACACCAAACTTTCTTCAACCCAATTAACATCTTATTCAGCATCAAACCAAAACCCATAAAAGAACACCCTCTTTCTTACCATCAAACCCAATTAAAACCAATATATATATATAAACCTCATTTTTTTAAAAATATTGATCGGAAAAATTAAAACCAATATATACAAAACCTCAAAACTATACACACCCGTGTATATGGATCAACGGTGGTGGATCAGATATGCTAACTACCTGAATTCAAATGAAACGAAGTTTAAGAAAATTTGGATGTAGCGGGTTCCCTAACGGGCCAAGACATATAATCTGACTCATTTACAGAGAAAGAAAAGCGTACCCGAAAGTGCCCATGACACTTGTCGAAATATGTTGGTTTTCTTCATCTAAAGCAGAACGAGCCAGACCAAAATCAGAAACTTTAGGAGTAAAGTCATGTTCCAGCAGAATGTTGCTAGACTTGAAGTCTCTATGTATGACTCTTGGGATTGAATCTTCATGCAAGTAAGCTAACCCCCGAGCTGCACCCAAAGCTATCTTTAAGCGGGCCCCCCAATCCAGTGGTGCGACTTCCTTATCAATCCCTAATCAACCAAAATTTCACTCCAATTTTAACCATCTTCACTAAAAAAAAATTAAAGTCAAATATTTGACTTTTGAAAGTCAAATATTTCAAACCCTAACCATCCAAATTGTCACATGAAATAAAACCATCTTCATAAACAAAAAAGTAAAGCACAAAAAAGCCAAACATTTGACTTTTTCAAGTCAAACAATTGACTTTAGAAAGTCAAGCATTTCATACCATGAAGGTGAGATTCAACGCTTCCATTTGGGATTAGCTCATAAACCAAACACCGGTTTCTTTCTTCTGTACAAATGCCATGTAACCGAACCAAATTTCTATGGTGCAAGCGGCTAAGCATTTCAACTTCTGCCAAGAATTCCCGACCCCCTTGTTGATCATCATGTTTAAGTACCTTGACAGCAACTTTAGTCCCATCTTCAAGGGTCCTGCTATAAACCCGCCCAAACCCACCCTCACCTAAAACACCCAACTCATTAAACGTCTTTGCAGATCCTTTATAAGCTATATTAGACCGGAATGATAATGAAGCTGACTCGGGCCCACTTCCTATCGTTGATCCACCAACCCCTGATGATTTTGTGACGGATAGTAAAGTAGCTGGTGGGGTGTGTCCTGATTGGGCCCCTTCCCTACGTTTAACCAATAGAACCCAAGCAGCAACGGAGACTAGAACCACGGCTACCACTGCTGATAAAACTATTTTGGAAATTATGCCACCACTTAGCCTATTGCTAGACCTTTGCTTACTGATGTCGACACCGAGGGGCTTTATGTCCCTACCATTGTTTCCGTGACCATACGGTCCACCATTACTGTTGCATGATGATGGCATAGGTGACGATGGCGGAAGACCTATTAACAACAAAATAATTATGATTATAAGCAAGGAAAAATTCAGTTTAACTTTCGAGGTCAAACGAATTGATCCTAGAAGTATGGTAGATGAGACAGTTTCGACCCATTTACTTATTTGTGGGTCGAGTTGGGTAGATGAGACTTAAAAAGACTGTTTCAACCACTCCCACCCGTGAATAATTGTTGAAAAGGCCGGTTTCAACCCGAACCTGTTACCATGTTAGTTTCGACCCATTTACATATTAATGAGTTTGGGTTGTATTTTATACATTCTGGCAAACTGTATGAAAAAAAATATCCAATAACAGAAACGGGTTAAATGGATAATGAAGTGTATTAGGGTCAACCCGGTCGTTTCTACCGGTACTGAAAAAGTCCGGTAGCCATTTCAAAGGCCAACTTGCATTGGCAAAACACACTTGCATGGTGTACCAGGTGGGGTGTTCGTTAACGACTCCACACACATTATGTAAAAGTCAAATTGTATGGATTTGCTAAAAGTTGGCGATCCAAAAAAGTGCACGAATCTTGGTGTCTCTAACTATTCATAGGGTATCTAATTTCTCCTTGTTGTGGTTAATGAAAACGATAGAGGTGGCAACATGGGCTGGTCTATTGGGTTTAGCAACATGGTACGGGTCCAATTGGTTTGCCAGAAACAACTTTGGTGCAAAATTTCATTAAATCTTATTATAAATAATCGGTGTGACATGTATGACAATAAAATACATATTCTTATCTAGGGGTGAGCATCGGGCCGAAACCGACCCGTCCTGACCCAATCCCAACCCATCCCGAAACCGACAAGCTGGAAAACCATAACCGAATCCCGACCCGGGTATAGGTCGGTTTGTGTCGGTCGGTTTCGTTTTTGTGGATTTCGGTCGGTTTTGCTTGTCTTTTCTCGGTTTTTGCCCGTCCCGACCCAAAACCCGAAAAAGCTAAAAACCCAAACCGAGTACCAACCCGACTATGCTCGGTTCGGTTTCGGGACGATCGGTATTTGTCGGGATTCGGTCGGTTTTCGGGATTCGGTCGATTTTGCTCAGCCCTAATCTTATCAACCAATGTTATTGAATAAATTGTACACTATGTGAAACCTTCAACCACTTTGGACCCGTTTTCTTTAGCTAACTTTTTTTATTGTACTCGTTTAACCCGTTAGAGATTAAAAATATCCCACATTGACTCATTCATACATAACTGGGTCAGAATTTCCACGGCTGTAAAACTATATGGGAATGTATTTTTAAGATAAACTATAGACGGCAAAGAAGACCATTATTTTGTACTAGTGAAACTTGTGACCACTTGTTTTGTATTAGTGATTAAAAAATTGCTATCACTCTCTAGGGATTTTCTTTTGTTAGATTATTTCGTCTCCGGTCTATGCCATCTTTTCTAAAAAAATTAACATATTTAAAAATTGCTAAATAATCAATTTTGATGTTATATGACAAGTATTTGATGAACTCAAATAAGTACATTTTATTACTATCATTTATCCTATTAATTTGGCTTGTTTTACTATATTATATATGAGGATTGATACTTAATCGTTTACTTTTGTAATTCTCAGTTGAAAACAAGCATTTGGTGAAACTTGGCGATTTTGGACTAATTATGGAGCAAAACATGCAAGAAGTTAAGAGTCTACTGAAATGGACAAGAACAAGACTAATCTGCTCCAGATGCGCCGCATCTCACTCATTACATGCGCCGCATCACTATCAATATTTCACCAGATACGATCCAAGATACAAGAGGACATGCGCCGCATCCGAAGATAAAGATACGCCGCATCTTCTGGCGGTGTACGAATATTCCTGAATATTATAATCTTGGACCCCACGCGAAGTTAAGTAAATGCGCCACATCTACTTACTAGATGCGCCGCATCTCACCCTCAGACAGAAACTATAAATACACCAAAGACCAGACGAATTAAGAGTCCCGAAGTTTTAACAGAAGACCGAAGACTAGAAACCAAGGACGAATTCAGTCAAGGTAGCAGCACAAGACACACCCAAATCAAAGATACAAGAGCTGTAAGAAGGTGCTGCATGTGTTTAATTCATTAAGTAGTTTTGTTTTATTGTGTTAGTAAACTTTAATTCATCAAGATTGGTGGCTTGTGTAATGTGACAACGGAAAGATTGCACTCCCTTAAAACTGCTTTCTCATCAATTAAAGTTTATATGTTGATGTCATTGGTGACTTTTATTAGTGCATTGATAACCTCTGTGTCTAGCTGAGCGTTGATCGGGTCGCCATGCCTCTGCCCTCGCCTGTTTATTAGATCGCCTATGCATTCTATGGTCTGTAGAAAAGTAGGAGAAAGATAAATAGGATAGTCATAAGTAATCATTAAGGGTTTACTCGCCGATAAGATTAGAACCAAGAGAAAGGACTTAATCTCGGTGCGTTGCATCGAACTATACACTTCATATAACACTAGCAATAAAACAAGTGACAAACTACTTATCATAAGGACAGCCCTCTTATTGTCTCGAGTATTTATCTGTGTACGTGTGTGCTACTTGCTGATTCGTGCCTATTGGTTTAGTTTATTATTTAATTGCAACCAAATCGTGCCAGTCTCTCAGGCTGAACCCCCTTGCGTTAGATTAGGTTGTATAGCTAACTTAATATATTAAAATACTGATTAGAATAACTAGATAATACGTTCCACTCTTAGTGATCGACACTCTACTTACCATTATATTCATACTGACCGGGTACACTGCTCGTTAAGTGTGTGTGTTATTGATAAGTCGGCTAAATATAAATTTAAAACTTGAGTAGGCATTAAAACTGCTAAACCGCAACGACACACGACACGCATCAAGTTTTTGGCACCGCTGCCGGGGAGTGAATTGTTATTATCTGTTAATTTGATTAGTATTTTAATTAGGTTTTTAATTTTTTTTATCTAACCGCTAATTTTGTTGTGCATTAGATTAATTTGCATTCATTGTAATATTTTGCATATTTTCTGTTTTTGTGTGTTATTTGTTTGCTTTTGTTTGTGTTTATTTTTGTGTGTTTTTATTTGTTTTATTTTTCGTATTTTTCTGCATACTGCTATCGTTGTACTGAGCTAAATCGAACGATACGGCGCATCTGATTTATCAGATACGGCGTATTGCGTTCAATTTTTATAAAATACAACGCGTTTAATTAATTCGATACGACGCATCTTTTCCCCAAGATACGGCGTATTTGTTTTTGATAAAAAATTTTTCTAAACGTTAACGCCATACGACGCATCTGCTGCAGCAGATACGGCGTATCTATTATTTTAATTAAAAACAGTTTTCGAATTATTAAACAGATACGGCGTATCGATTTTTATCGATACGGCGCATCCTCTGAATCAAAAATCTTATATTTTGAAACGTAACGAAAATACGGCGCATTAACCTTTGTTAATACGACGATTATAATTTGATAAATATAGTTTATTTTTGATATTTACTTTGATCGGTCCGCTACTCTCGTGTGCAAGTTGTTTATTTTCAGGATAAATGATGACTCGAGCATCACCATGAAGGATTACATTCTGAACCATACCAAGAGAAGCTAGCTGGAGTGATCAAACATAAGACTGCAAGAGTGAAGGAAAACTCGGTACCGGTAACATTGAACGTCTTAAATTCTTGAAATAGAATTCCTGGTAAACTCTACGATAATTCAACTGCCCAAAGGAAAGTTCTCTACAATATAATCTCAATTTTATTATCCATATTATACATCTGATTCAAATTGTAATCTTAATTTTGTATGCTTAAAAACGATATTTGTTCCTGACCTCGGAATAAATCCTTATTCACTAAACAATAAGATTACAATTATTAATAAAACGTTTATGCCTATTGCTCTTATCTTGAATTCATTTATATGGTATGCCGTCTAACCCCAATTTGATGTATATGGAATTGTGTTGCAGAGGCCAAGGTATGTTCTTTATTTAAATTTCGTTCACTAATATAGCGATACGGTGGATCTAATTATCCAAAGCGCCGTATCTCTGACCAACTAGGACTCATTGACTAGTCAACGAAATTAAATAGATACGGCGCATCCCAATTTTCAATACGGCGCATCGTTTTGCCCTATAAATACGACGGGAATGCGCCGGATCTAAAATCTTTACCGCATAAACACACACAGTTAAGAACTTACACACACTGATATTATACTCCAATTCTGATCATTTTTCTTAAACCCACCTTTAATCCGATCTATAATCTTTCTCCTAATCATCAAATTAAGGTAATTATTCCATTTCGATTTAATCTTGGTTAATACGAAAATTAGGGTTTATATGATTAATTCGATTTGTGCTTAAATGATATAGAGATATGATTAGGACTTGTAATAGATGATCTTCCCCGTACTTAACTTGCGTAAATAATCGAATTTCTAGGCTAGTTTGATTTGAACGAAAATTTGAGAAAATGAATTCGGTTTTGAATATTTAGCGGGAAGGTGGATTAGTAAAATGTAATGAGCTATTAGAACTGATATAAGGAGTATATGATACTGTGATATTTAGTGGTAATTTGCGTCACGGATACGGATTCTTGAAATGCCTTCCTGATTCCCTCTATTTATACTGATATGCTTTTAGATGCGGCGCATCTATGTTGATTGATGCGGCGTAACGACCTTTTCCAAATTAATAAAATTCTAGATACGCCGTATTGATTAATCTAGATACGACGCATCTCCATACGCCGTATCTAGTTTCTTGCTCCGCATCTCTTATACTTTGTGCAGATACGCCGCACTGATTAAGTCAGATGCGCCGTATCTACCTAACTTGCAGACTGTTTACTGACTGTGAAAATTTATTTCAGATGGCGTTACCTGAGCCTGCACGTAGACACCCGTGGCTTCGTTTTGAAACGATGGGACTAGCACAGGGTGCTGTTGATGATTACATGACTAGGCTTAGAAAGTTTTATCAGAGGAAGGTATTCAGTGTTCCAGTTTTGGATTTTGACAGCATCGAGAATATTGACGAGGGTAACGCTGCTGAGAGGTTAAGAACTAGGTTGGAGATGATACACAAAGATGGGGAGGGGCAGGTTTTATTCAGGTCTTACGCCTGGGAAAGGTTGTTTAGGATAGAGGAACCGTTGATAAAGGTTTTGATGTTGGAGTTTTTCTGCACTATACATTATAGGGAGACTGATCTCGGTCTCGACACATTTGACACTCTGGTATTCAGACTGGGTGGTTTTGAGAGAAGGATGTCTATGGGGCAGTTCATACTAGCTCTTGGGTTGCATACCACAGCAGAGATGGCATCTCCAGGTTTTACTGATTATTGGGCTAACAGTTTGAGAGTCGTTTCAGATCGTGGGGAGTTGGGAGATTATTGGGCTGAGATTTCATCTGGAGGAGATTCTACCACCACCACTCCCTCATACACACTGATTAGAGAGCCGATGAGGAGGCTTTGTCATCGTCTGATTGCCCTGACTATTGCCGGGAGGGGACAATCCCCTGAGAAGTGACTACTTGAGATGGTAGGAGCCAAATGACTGGGGGTCATTTTGTCTCTCGTCTTGCTAGGCACTTTGGGGTATTAGGCGATGAGATTCCCGGTGATCTTCCGGTTGATGTTGCTAGGTTACCTGGTATGGATGCGGACTATCTTGCGACTAGGCTTGGGATATGTGAAGAGATGATAGACGGGTACTTCTGGGCACCATTAGGACCACCTAGGCCTGCTGAGCCAGAGCAGGGGGATGCTCAGGCAGCCCCGGCTGCTGCTCCTGCTCAGGAGGAAATACATGTACCAGCACCAGCTCCCCGCACCATTGGACAGAGAGTCGAGAGAGTGGAGCTAGAGGTTAGGTCATTGAGGGAGGCTCTCGAGGCACAGAGAGTTGAGCTCGCTGGAGTGAGGAGAGATACGAGCTGGTTGGTCGACGGTGTCAGTAGGTTGATGGCTCTTAATGGGGTTAGCCACAACCTCCCGGATGGTGCTTATGTCAGGGGGATGACCACATACGAGCGCCGGGTTCGCCGCAGGACAGACGGAGCTAGCACTTCAGGAGCCCAATCAGATGACATGACTCCCGACCAGCCCATGGCTTGACCACTCTTTGCATTTTCATTATGGACACGTTTCTTCGTATATTACATATATTCATTTTTGATTGTACTCATCACTATTATCGTGTATATATTTAATGTTTCAGTTTATGTTTCCTGTTCTATCTAATGAAGACTGGCATTAAGTTCAGCATGAGAGTACGAGAGAACGTGAGAGAAAACCGTGGAACGAGTCATTTTACAACAGACTGTTAACAGTCTGTTTGGTAACTACATGCGCCGCATCTGGTAAACAGATGCGACGCATCCTATCCCTTATTTCATTTTATTTTATTTTTATCAGTTTATTTTAATGCGGCGCATCCCTGGTTAAGGATGCGGCGCATCTTTTATTCTGATCCGTAATTATTCCAGGCTCGATACGGCGTATCTTCTTCCATAAGATACGGCGCATCGACTGACCTGATGATTTTCATTTTTAATTTTTATGTTTTATTTTTACCTAACTACTAATGTATTATGCAAGTTGAACCTTTCTTATCTTAGGTGTGTTTTGAAGCCTTGGTGGTATTATAGATTCCTGCATTTCCTGTGGATACATCTAATATGAAGCTTAACGTTCTAATCCACAAGAAAGATGATTTTTGCTCTACTACTAATGGAGGATCATACCGAGCAAATCTCAAGGGAGTTTTTCTGTTCTAATTCTTTTATTTTCCAGTTTTTAACCTTTTATACAAACAACGAGGACGTTGTTTAACTTAAGTGGGGGGATTGGAGAATTAGAACACTTAACATTTACTTGTCCTAAACTTTTCAAAATATGCTTAAAATGTGCTTAATATATCAAAATTTAAAATTTTTAGCATGTTTTTGTTTAAAGTCTAAGTTGCATAGCTGCACACATGACGTTATTTTCAAAAATTGTGATTTTTCAAAATTCACAAATCTATGAGTGTGCCGGTGACTTGTAAACTTTAGAACTTGGCTTGTATACTATTCGAGACCACCATAATGAGTATTATTTTATATAATTGGAATGACTTGTCTAAATTGGTAAATTTCTAGGATTACACCCAAATAGCCTTTATATGTTATGTGTTATTAGCTAACTACACTGGTTAGTTAACCCCCGTATAAACCCTTTTGTTACTCTCATTTTTAGAGTAAGATACCCCTAGAAAAACCCTCAGAGCCATTCCTTTCGTTTCTTACACCTTTGTTAAAATGTTTCGTTACACCCTTACACCTTAGCCTACCCTGTAGATTAAAGTCCGTGGTTGGTTAATTGCTATAGGCAAAGTGTGTTTCCTTACATTACCTGTGTTCGTGTGCGTAATTCATTATCTATGGTTAGGTCGGGAAATTGCACAATGCAATTGGAGTGAAAGTAAATATTGTATATCTTTGAGTTTATTTTTCGTGTGTTTACTACTTTCACTATTACCGTTATTTTTGAAGTTATGAAAAGTATGGAAAAATTATCCAGAATTATTGTTTTAGTGATGTGGTGAAATTTTACACATCTATGTTTATGTTTATTAAAAAAAAAAAAAAAAAAAAAAAAAAAAAAAAAAAAAAATGAGAAAAGAAAAAGAAAAAGAAGAGTTGGATGTTTGATTAAACCAACGATGTAAAGTTATGTAAGTGGTCGATATCACCACTAGTTGTTATATTATATTTATGGATTAAATGGGAGTTGGCAGTTATGGGAACGTCAACTAAGGTTTATTCTTTGATTAAGATCTTGTTGAGTATAATTCGTGTCTACCTAAAGCGTGTGTTTCAAGTGTTAAAGCGTGAGTTATTCAATGATATGAGTCTTATTCATGGGATGGTTGGGATAGTGATTAACCACACTTAGGATTTTAATTTATTTGTTTTGTTTGTTATTTTTTATTTTTACACCAATTTATATCCCAAAAATTATCCATGCCCTTTATTATTCTTTATCCAACCAAACCTTTGATTTATTGAGATTAGGGATTTGAGCAATCTTAAGTATCGTAGTCGTGGATTCGGCTATGTATTTATGATTTTGTCGCCCTTTTTGATATATTATTATTGGTGAAGTTTGGACCTATCTTTAGCCTATTCGAGTTAAGGATTTGAGCAATTGCAAGTATCGTGTTCGTGGATTCGATCATGTATTTGTGATTTTGTCGCCTTTTCTGGAATTTGAGATCGATAAAGATTAAGAATAATTAACCCTTAAGCCTAAAAACCCTTTTTACCGCTTTAGACTTGTTATTCCTTGGCTTTAGTGGGGGAGACGTGTATACTTGCCAAGCTTATGATAGAATATTCGTCGCGACTGGACAGTTAAACGATTAGATTTGCTTTTATCGAAATATTTTATTCTACTTCTAATTCGTTAAGTGTTTGGTTGTGTGATTATGGAAAAAAACGAATACATGCTTAAATATAAAAATAAATCCTAATATCTTTAGGATACATTTTCATAAGATTAATTCTAAGGTTTACTTGGGGACAAGTAAAGTTCAAGTGGGGGGATATTTGATGAACTCAAATAAGTACATTTTATTACTATCATTTATCCTATTAATTTGACTTGTTTTACTATATTATGTATGAGGATTGATACTTAATCGTTTACTTTTGTAATTCTCAGTTGAAAACAAGCCTTTGGTGAAACTTGGCGATTTTGGACTAATTATGGAGCAAAACATGCAAGAAGTTAAGAGTCTATTGAAATGGACAAGATCAAGACTAATCTGCTCCAGATGCGCCGCATCTCACTCATTACATGCGCCGCATCACTATCAATATTTCACCAGATACGATCCAAGATACAAGAGGACATGCGCCGCATCCGAAGATAAAGATACGCCGCATCTTCTGGCGGTGTACGAATATTCCTGAATATTATAATCTTGGACCCCACGCGAAGTTAAGTAAATGCGCCGCATCTACTTACTAGATGCGCCGCATCTCACCCTCAGACAGAAACTATAAATACCCCAAAGACCAGACGAATTAAGAGTCCCGAAGTTTTAACAGAAGACCGAAGACCAGAAACCAAGGACGAATTCAGTCAAGGTAGCAGCACAAGACACACCCAAATCAAAGATACAAGAGCTGTAAGAAGGTGCTGCATGTGTTTAATTCATTAAGTAGTTTTGTTTTATTGTGTTAGTAAACTTTAATTCATCAAGATTGGTGGCTTGTGTAATGTGACAACGGAAAGGTTGCACTCCCTTAAAACTGCTTTCTCATTAATTAAAGTTTATATGTTAGTGTCTTTGGTGACTTTTATTAGTGCATTGATAACCTCTGTGGCTAGCTGAGCGTTGATCGGGTCGCCATGCCTCTGCCCTCGCCTATTTATTAGATGCCTATGCATTCTATGGTCTGTAGAAAAGTAGGAGAAAGATAAATAGGATAGTCATAAGTAATCATTAAGGGTTTACTCGCCGATAAGATTAGAACCAACGAGAAAGGACTTAATCTCGGTGCGTTGCATCGAACTATACACTTCATATAACACTAGCAATAAAACAAGTGACAAACTACTTATCATAAGGACAGCCCTCTTATTGTCTCGAGTATTTATCTGTGTACGTGTGTGCTACTTGCTGATTCGTGCCTATTGGTTTATTTTATTATTTAATTGCAACCAAATCATGCCAGTCTCTCAGGCTGAACCCCTTTGCGTTAGATTAGATTGTATAGCTAACTTAATATATTAAAATACTGATTAGAATAACTAGATAATACGTTCCACTCTTAGTGATCGACACTCTACTTACCATTATATTCATACTGACCGGGTACACTGCTCGTTAAGTGTGTGTGTTATTGATAAGTCGGCTAAATATAAATTTAAAACTTGAGTAGGCATTAAAACTGCTAAACCGCAACGACACACGACACGCATCAGTATACTTGGTGAAAATAGCAGGTCGCAATTTTGTTTTTTAAAAGTGTGTTGTAAGTTAGTTGCAATGAAATTTTAGTATGCAAGAAAAGATATTAATTGTTAAACCTGAGAAAAGTTTGTAAAGAATGCTCAATTGAAAATTAAAACTTGTGATTCTCGGTTCCTAAAAAATGCCAAAACAACAAGTAAATACTTCAAGAAAGATTTACACGAGTAAATCATTTTTAAAATTGTCATCTAATTATGCGATCACTTGAATACCATGTTGTCAATAAAGTTTCATGCTCAAATTAGAAGAAAGCACTCATATACCATGTTGTCAATAAAGTTTGGGTTAAGTGGGTAGGTATGGGGAGGTCGTCATTGATTAGCACTAAAAAAAAGAAAAGAACATGCCCGTATTATTCACGGTTTATAATAGGGGCAATCCTGAGACTAGCCAAGTCGCTCAAAGTGTTGGGTTTTTTAGGACTTAAATTAGCGACTTTTTGGAAATAGCCCGAGCGACCGGCGACTTAATATGAATGTGTCATGTGGCACCAAAAAAAGCAGCGCCCAATCATTAAAGTGGTACTTGTGTCATAGCCCACTATGTGTTCTTTTTAAGTGACTTTTTTACAGCGACTTTTCATACCTTAAGCGACCTTCTATTTTGTCTTTTTCCACCCAAAAAGTCAAACTTCGAAAAATTTTATTTTATTCTTTTTGCCCCTTCCCAATGTTGAGCGACCTAAGCGACTGACGGCTTGGTACTTTGAGCGACTTTTTTTACTTTCCACCTTTTTGTACTTGTGTCATTACTTTTGTACTTTTCAACTTTTTGTACTTTTCACCTTTTTGTATTATTTTTTAAATACTTTTTAAAATACTATATAAACACTTTTTTATTTCAAAATCTTGAGCGACTTAAACAGTCAACTCCTTCTCTCCCATCCTCATATTCATCCTCCTCATCCTCTATTCACCTTCATCTCCTTCTCTCCCATCAAACAGTCAACTCCATCCAAACAAACTCATCTCATATTGATCTAGACTCTAAACGAATAACACAATCTCAACTCTTTTATCATATCTAACCGACCACCTGAATCACAAACACAACCTCATTACCAAACCTAAATCTCTTCAATTTCTGTACAAATCAAATCAAGAAAGCGTTTTTATTACTTCAAGATCCTTTGGAGGGTCTCAGGTAGGGTCGACCTTTGTTGTTTGTTTTCTGATTTTGCTATTTAATCGAATCGAGAGAAAGATAATAGCTGATTTATTATTGTACTTTCTCTTTATGATTCGGATATGAAGAGAAAAAAAAGCTATGTTATGACTAATGATTACTACTTTATCACACACTAACCTATATATGGAATGGTACTACTTAAGACAAAGAGAGAAATATAGATGAAGAGTGGATCGCATGAAATGATACTTGATATCTATTAGCTTGAAGAAAAAGCAAACAAATATAAACCATAAGAGAACACACACTCTCACCTATACACTACTTGAGGCACCCTTGATAATAAGGTGAGAGTGTCCTTTTATACTTGAGTGGTGTTGCCCTAAAGGCTCTTGGTGGGCTTCGTGAGCTTTTGTGTGTTGGATTGGTCTTTTACATCAATTCTTTACACATTGGCTTAGCAAAAGCCCACTTTCCTAGACCTAGTGAATTACACGACACACATGTTCTAATATAACTAATGACCATCACTTCACTTAATAATTTAAATGCTAACAATCTCCCCCTAAGGGATGGTCATTCAAATGATGTTCCCAGTGACTTGGTCTTTCGTCTTCGTTGTCTTTAACTTTGTGTGTCGTTGTAGAATGGTGTTGATTCATCGTTCCTTCATGCTATGTGATCTTCAAAGTAATCGTCTTTCGGTTCTTCTTGCCTTTGATTTACATCTTTTTGTACATTTGCGTCGTATCCTCCATCATACTCATACTTCTTGAACTTCATACTTATGTCATCCTTTCTTGATACATGAGCTTGTTCTTGACATCTTGATTAGCTTTTTGACGTTGTCTTAGCACTTTGTCTTTAACTTAATCCTTTTGTCTTGAACTTTTTCACTTGAGCTTTGTTGAGGATGATCTTCATAAGTATGAGCATGAGGAGATGCAGATATTGAGACATATGATGATGGTATATGGACTTTTGTCAGTACCTGCATAAAACAGTTAGCAATAAATCATCCAGCGCTTACAGATTAGGACTTCGAGATCGTCAACAGCATAGTGTGAAGACTTTCTCTAATCCTAGCCTAGGCCGTTCTGAATCGGATACCCCTAAAAGGGCTTACACAGACACACCGAAGTGTACCCATGATTCAGTGAGTCGCTGGAGATCACCCCACGACTGTAGACCGTTTGATACAAATAACCATCCTGATATAAGGCAAGATCCTTGGATCTCATTAAGACTTTTACAACTTGTGTCCTTTTTGGCGAACACAAGTGTATTATATTGGAAGTATTCCTAAGAGATCTTTTGATGAATCTCATGGCTCTAGACTCGATAATGTGCATTTTGGTTTTAGTAGTCGGAGGCATGGAGCAGAGTGTCACCTTTTCAATATCAATACATCTCGGAGTGAGAGGTTGATAGATTATGCAGTGTTCTCCGTGAGAAATGAAACAAATATCTTTTAAGAGTTATCTGAGTGGCTAGGAGGGGTGGTGCAGTGCGTCACTGGGTCCATGACGTCTTATCTTCAATATCACTATCAACTTTGTGAGTACCGATAGCAGATGTATTGACCCGGTTTCTGCCCTTAAGTTTTCATGGAGGGCTATTTCTTTTCACCCTTTCATTAAACTTTTCTTTTTCATTCTTCAACCCCTTCTTTCCCTTTCTCATTTTTACTCCTTTTTTCAATCTTACCTAAGGACTTCTAATTCTAATCTATTGGAATTATCCTTGGGTAGATCCCCTTGGCTCTGGCTGATCATAGGACATAAACCTAACCATAATCACCTTATTACTCCATGATGATCCTAGATTTATTGATCACTTGCCATAAAACCTTTTTCTGAAAATCTCTCAAAGTGTTTATGAGTAAAACACATTTGGTTAACACTTCGAGAGTTTTACATTTTCTGAAACACTCACCCTTCACATGTGTTCTTGCATTTTTAAGATAAATTTGCACATGTTGGGTAGAGTTTGCACATTTGAAATGATTGACTTTCAATGAACATGACCATTGCGAGACACGTTTACATCACTAGTTGAACTAGCTTGAAATTATTACCCGTCCCGGTCATATTCAAAGATAATCTCTCGAATTGGTACATTCTACTCAGACAAATCCTTTGCGAGACACGTTTACATCACTAGTTAGACTAGCTTGAAATTATTACCCGTCCCAAACAAGTCTTTTCAATTACTAACTTTTAATTTTCCGTCAATTCAAGGGTTCAGATATGAGTCGAGCTCTTTTGAGAATCAATCCACGATCTTTAAACATTTTTTAGCACATTTTAATCACATCTTCTCCCCCTCAAAAATAGCATGTAGTATTTTTTTTTGATATCAACTGATTAAATGAAGGCTTTTTGGAGAGATAGACGGATTTGAGGATGAAATTTGGAACATTATTATTTTTTTCTTTTTATACTCCCCCTTAAATAAAGCATATTTTTTAAACATTTGTGTTTAAAATCAATTTTAAGGGTATAGAGGGAGTTATCTTGAGCACAGATTTTGAGAGAGATTTTGAAAAATCTTGATCATGTGCTCAAGGTTTCTTTTTATTTTGCCATTAATAATACGAGTCCTGATATGAAATAATCAGAAGTCATCATTGTAGCGCGGGTTTCGTACTGAAATATACGAAAACCGTAGTGAAGAAATTTTGAGACACGACATGTTTTAGAAAACATTTAAATGAACTCTCGCTCAAGCATCTGTACATGTCCGTATCATTGTTGAATGACATTTCTAGATACGTACAGAATATCGATTATACGAGAGACATGTCGTGAGAAGAATATTTTTGGTTTTTATAGTTTTATATTGTTTTTGTATTTTTGAAAATTTTCTATTTTTATATTTTGTTTTTGTTGTTTTTTTCAAATTTTGTATTTTGTTTTTCAAAAATATTTACATGCAAAGCATTTTGAGATAAAATTCAAGAAGATTCGAGAAGACTTTCTAACTCCTCGGGAGTTAGGCTTCGTATGCCAATTCGTCGAACTAAATCGTCAAACCTTTCTTTTGGAAGGGCTTTAGTAAATAGATCGGCGAGTTGATATTCAGTCTTCACGAAAAATAATTCAACAGTACCCTCTTCGACGTGTTCCTTTATGAAGTGGTAGTGGACTCTAATATGCTTGGTCTTCGAGTGTTGCACTGGATTGCACGAGATAGCTATGGCACTTTTCGAATCACAATACAAAGGTATGCGGTAGAAAGAGAAACCATAATCTGTGAGTTGTGTCCTCATCAATAGAACTTGGGCACAACACGCAGATAGAGACACATACTCGGCTTCTATGGTTGATAACGCCGTATAGTCTTGTTTTCTTGATGACCAGCCTACTAGCTTTTCTACCAAAAATTGTGCTCCACCTGATGTAATCTTTGCTGTAACTTGACAACCGGCATGGTCTGCATCGGAAAAGGCGGTTAGTTTAAACTCCGAATCCTTCAGATACCAAAGTCCCATCTTAATGGTTCTTCGTAGATACCGAAAGATCCGTTTAACTTCTTGGAGGTGAAGTTCGGTAGGCCTTGCCTGAAACCGTGCTAATAAACAGACAACAAAATGAATATCGGGTCGACTAGCTGTTAGATACATGAGAGAACCAATCATGCTCTGATATTTCTTTGGATCCATGGGTTTCCCATATAAATCAGCACCTATTTTGGGTGAAGTGACCATTGGAGTGCCAACAGAGTCACAATTTTCCATTTCATGTTTTTTCAAAATCTCAATAGTATATTTAGCTTGATTAATAAAAATACCACGTGGGGATTGATGAATTTGTAAACCAAGAAAGAATTTTAATTCCCCCATCATGGACATTTCAAATTTGCTTTTCATGAGATTTTCAAAATGTTTTGAATGTTTCGGATTAGTGGACCCAAAGATTATGTCGTCCACGTATATCTGAACAATCAAAATGTCATCTTTAAATTTTCTAGTAAACAAGTTCGGGTCAATTGTTCCTTTGGTGAAATTATTTTGAAGTAGGAAAGATGATAACTCATCATACCACGCCCTTGGGGCTTGTTTCAAACCATAGATGGCTTTCTTTAACTTGTAGACATAGTCTGGATGATCTTTGTCAATGGATCCGTCTGGCTGACTCATATACACTTCTTCTTTCAGAGTTCCGTTCAAGAATGTTGTTTTGATATCCATCTGATAGACCGTGATGTTTTTGTGAGCTGCATATGCTAAGAAGATCCTGACTGCCTCAAGTCTTGCTACTGGCGCGAATGACTCATCAAAATCTATCCCCTCTTCCTGTCTGAATCCCTTGGCCATGAGACGAGCTTTGTTGCGAATTACAGTCATCTCTTCAACTTTTTTCTTCTTCCATAACCACTTAAGATCAATGACGAGTTTGTCAATTGGTCTTGGAACTAAATCCTACGTGTCATGCAATTGATATTGCAGAAGTTCTTCCTGCGTTGCTTCAATCCAATCATTGTCTGCCATCGCCTCCCGAATGTTCTTTGGCTCTTTAAGACTGACTGAGCAGACGTAGATGCACTTGTCAGAATCGGTGGCGAGCTGTTTTCTCGTCTGAACTGGCCTTGAAGGTTCACCAATAACGTGTTCTATTTGATGGTCTTTAGTCCACTGTAACGTTGAAGGGTACCTTGGATTCAATAAATGCGTGTTAGATGGTTCATGTAACCTTGAAGATGATTCAGCAGAATCCGTTGCGAATGGGTTTTTGATCACTTCTTCTTCTAACACATCATTGTTTTGTTGTCTTGAATTGGTGTGGTTTGGTTTTGCTCATAAACTCTTGGTAGAACAATCCCAATTATGGAGTTGCTGGAGTAGATGTTGATGACGTGGAGGGAGTTGGTGCGTCAGCTTCGATTGTGGTAGATGCATCTTGTAGTGGTGGTTGATGATTTTAAGCGGGTGCAGCGGAACGTTGTTGTGATGCATTTGTCAAAGCTCCACCATAGTACTCATCATACATAAACTCGAAAAAAATTTCTAGTTCTTTATTTGCTGGTGTTTCAGTGGTAGTTGACTGAGCTCCTTGTGGTACGAGTCCTGAACTAATATGTCCAGAAGTCTGACTGTTTGTGCGGGTCCTAATCTGGTATGATTAGAAGCCATTGGGTTAAGCGCAGGTTCTAGAGTGAGTCTCTCAGAAGCCATTTGTGAAATCTCGTCAAACTTCACATTCATCGTTTCCATTATCCGTTTAGTTCTACGATTATACACCCTGAATGCCCTCGAGTTTTCTGAATAACCAATGAAGATTCCAATATCACCATTTGCTTTCAGCTTCCCCAGATCTTCTCTGTCGTTCGTTGGATAGCACAAAGCGCCAAATACATGAAGGTAAAGAGTGTCGGGTTTTCTGTTGTTCACTAGCTCATATGGGGTTTTAGTGAATCTTGGATGGATTAGGGATCGGTTCTGAGTGAAACAAGCAGTGGCAACAGCATCGGCCCATAAGAATAGTGGTGCACTAGAATAAATCAGCATCGTGCGAGCAGCTTCCACAAGAGTTCTGTTTCTTCTTTCAACTACCCCATTCTGCTGTGGAATTCTAACAACTGATGTCTGGTGAGTGATTCCGGTATCTTCAAAATATGTTCTTAACTCCTGGTTGGTAAATTCAGTGCCATTGTCTGTTTTTACGATCCTTACTGGAGCTTGAAGTAAGACTTGAATTCGCTTCAGAAATGTGATGATGATGTCTGGTGCTTCGTCTTTTTACCTCAGAAACTTTACCCTTGTATATCTTGAATAGTCATCGACGATAACAAGAATATACTTCTTCCCATTGATACTTTCAACTCTCATTGGGCCACATAAGTCCATGTGCAATAGATGTAACTTATCAACCGAACTGGGTATGGTTTTAGGTTTGTATATTGCCCTTTTGCTTTTTCCTTGCTCACAGGATAGACATAAGTGATCTTTGGTGTATTTGAACTTTGGGAGACCGTTGACGATGTTGTATTTGGCTAGCTTGGTTAAGGTGTCGAAGTTGAGATGAGATAATCATCTGTGCCACAACCAGGACTTTGTTTCGCAAGCTCTTGTCATGAGACAAATTGGTGATGAAGAGGCCATTTGGTTTATGTCGATAGCATAGAGATTGGTACCACGATTTCTGGTTAAGAGATCATCTCCAATCAAGTTCCTAACGAAGCAAGTATTTCTCCTAAATGCAACCTCTAAATCTGCATCGCAAAACTATCCGACTGAAAACAGATTATGTCCCAACCCTTTGACATAGTAAACCCGAGTGATTTAGTAGTTCCCAAACTGAAGATCTCCATAACCCAGAATAGCTGCTACATGATCATTTCCAAAGCGAACAGTTCCCATGAACTTCCATACAAAGTTGATCAGGAGCTTTAGATTCTCGGTCATGTGCTTAGAGCAACCCGAGTCGATGATCCAAAGACATATTTCGATAACCTACCAATAACAGAAGATTGTGCATTTGGAAACCATTTATCATTTGGTTCCATGGGGTTAGGGGTAATAGACGAATCACATTCATAGAAGGTTTTTACTGGTTCTTTTTTAGCCTTTTTTATTCTACCATTCACTAGAATGAATTCTCTACCCGTTGGTATCCATACGCACAACTTAAGATAGTTCCTAGGCAAAATTCTACTAGTGGTTGTCCTAGATTTTGCAATAAGTCATTGAATATATCTAGTCTTAGCACTAGTTCCTGGAGGAACATCTTTCTGTTCAGGCATGGCATTCACATTCACATTATTAGAAACAATATCATCACAAGCATTTTTAGATAACGATTTCTTGCACATTAAACAAACAAAGTCATTACATGCACTCGAAACAGTACTCTTAACATTACATCCAGATGACATATGTTTCTTATTCGAAAGCGATAAATTCCTAGGGTGTTCTTCTACTTCTTCCGTTTTATTCTTGCTTTCACTCTCAGAGGCAGGCGAGACTCTATTGTTCCTTGTATTGCTCCTAGGCTTTAGTCTGCTGCTCCTAGAGGTACTTTCTACTCCTGTAGAAGGTAAGACACACACATTAGGATTTATCTTGTTGTCCTTTGAATTTATTTTAGCATTCCTAGTCTCTTTTGGATTATCTTTAAAGCTTTTGTCTATCGCCCTATATGTTTGAGATGTAGAGGCAGACGCAGTAGTGGGACTAATCCTATAAAGGCCAGGTGCTATCACATTCGATGTTTCGACAACTGCTTTCCCTTTATCAGCATATTTTGCTTGTTTACTTTCTTTTGGCAGGGGTGTTGGAGTGACTGGTTTTTTCAAATCAATTGTCACATAAACTTTTGGAATACTTTGAGAAATAGACATTTTTGGTTTCGCAATCGGTTTGTCCAAAGTTGCTGGTTTTGCAAACTTAGTTTCCTCACCCTTCCTTTTTTGACTTTCCAGCTGAGACTTCAATAGATCATTTTGTTCTTTCATATTTTTGTAAGCACGCTCATACGATAATTTGTCATACTCGCATTCTTCCTTTTTTCAATCAATTTGTTTAAAATATGTTACATTTTCTTTTTCAAGCTTAGCAAGCGCATTTTCATATTTTAAAACAATCTCAGAAGTCTCAGCTCGGATTCTTTCATCGTCTTCAACCGAATATGTTTGATAAATAATGGAAATAATATCGGTCGACAGAGCTACTTCGAAGAGAGTGTCATTATGTTTTTCCAAAACTTTGATGTGTTCAATGTTTTCATTAGCTTCCTTCACTAGGGATTTGTGGTCCTTGACAAAGTCGACTGTTTCTTTTAAAATTGCTTGTTCAACATGACTTACTCTCGCACTAATTGCATATAATGGAGTGGTAATTTCTGTTTGGAACACCTTTTTCATTTCATTATGAAAACTTGATGCCAGTTGTTGATACTTATATTCGTTTTTGAGTCAACAATACTTTGAAGTGTTTTCACTCTCTCTTTTAGATCATCCAAACATTTCCTAGCTTCACTTGTGTTAAAAGGGTTACTAGAGGACATTTGTTGGATGTTAGAGAGATGTTTTGAAACAACTTTTCGTTTTGAGACAACAACTAGTTTTTTGAAAAACATTGGTGATTGTTTCTGAACAAGATGTACTCCAGAAAGTGTATTAAACTTATTATAATCAATTGGTTTAATTTCTGGGTTCATTTGTCTCATTTTGTTTCTACTCTCTTCGGCAAGCTCAATCGTTTCATAAGAATCCCGAACCTCGGGAGGATCATGTTTATCATTTAGCACACTACCATTATATAACACATTCTGTTCTTTCTGAGCTTTCTTGAGATGATAAGGGTTTTCACAACCGATAGCCATTTTCTTCATTGTATGTAAAAGCGGGTTTGGATCTTTAATTAGCATATTAATTGTTTGAGTAGAATGACCCGTTTTTACAAGCAACTCTTCCAACTTTTTAATGGTTTCTTGTTTCTTAATGATTTCTTCAAGAAGATCATTTTCACGTTTTGAAAACCTTGCATTCAACTCTTTCTTTTCTTTTTCAAGAACAGAACAAGTTGATTTTTGTTTAGAAAGTTGGTTGGTTAATTCTAAAATTTCCGTGTTTAAGGATTTTATTTTCATGTTCAAATTAACATCGAGTGTGTCGAATTTGATTTGCAAATGTTTTTCTCTTAAAACAGAATCTCTATAACCGATTTCTAATTCTGACTGTCGTTTGTTATTAAATTCAAAAGCTTTTTCATTGACCTTATATCTCTTAAGCTCAGCGGTCAGTTTTTCATTCACGGCCTTAACATCGCGATTGACCTTTTTAATTTCAATACTACAGTTATTCAATAATGATTCAAATAACGCACGTGTTTCCTCATCATTCTCAGTATGCTGTGACTCGAAGCCTCCATTAGGATCCATATCTGGAGTTGCCAAATTAATATTGCTACAACTTGGCGTGTCCATTTATGTATTGAAAGTGGGTGCAGGAGTCGCAGGATGCTGTTCATTTTGAGGTGACATATCAAATATTTCATTATTGTGACATGTAGTGAATGGTGGTACCTCAGAGACTGCATTGACATAATAAGAAGGAGGTGCTTCAGAATCCGTGTCATACTTAGCTTCCTGAAGGTTTGCCATGAAAATGCAGTTTGCATCGATGTCCTGAAGGTCTTCCATATCATCCATCAATGCCATAAAATCATTCTCCTCAGCATTCAACTGAAACCATACCTTTTCCTTCTGTGCCAAAAAGTACTGCCTTCTGTAGATACTCAAGGTCTTTCTTTTTCGGCTTGGTGGGATAGTTCCTTGCCATGTGACCAATACCTTGACAGTTGAAACACTTTAACAAATTCCTTTGATTTATATTCCCAGCAACTGGAGCAACATTCCCAAACTGGTTCCCAACATTCTGACCCCTCTGATTTCCAACAACTTGACCCATCTGGTTCCCTGCATACTGACCCATCTGATTTCCCGCATACTGCCCTGCATTCTGATTACCCATCTGATATCGAGGAGCATATCCCTGCTGATTCCCATATCCTCCAACCATTTGTCCTTGAAGACCCATGTTGAAACTCGGCTGTGTAATCTGCCTGTTGTGAGTGTTCGATGAGATTCTTTGGTTGTTGTTGGTAGGTATGGAGTAGCGTCCTTGGAATTCCTTTGTTAGGTAAGCAAATGCTTGAGTCAAAGCAGCATTGGACTCATCATTGTCAGTGAATTCAAGTTCTGGGTATTGTAGATATTGTTGTTGTGGAATGACTTGTTGTTGTTGTGGGAAGAATTGTTGTTGTTGTGGAATGATAGCAGTTGGTGGAATGTATTGTTGTTGCTTATAGTTCTGAGTGGAAGTTGATGATGATGGTTGTGTATTCACTGTTGGAGGTGTTGGTGTTTGAGTAATCAATGCAAGAGGATCATGTTGCTTTGCTAGTTTTTCTCTCCTGACTTCATTTGCCTCTACCTGGTTTTGCATAAGAAAATCATAGAGCTGATCATAGTTTACTTGATGAAGATCCTTGGGTTGGTTGACAATAGTGACATATCGTCCCCATTACTCTGGTAAGTTGTTGATGAACTTGATGTTTTGAACAATTTGTCTTAGAGTCAACTTCTTCCTGATTAGCTCGTTCATGAGAGTGCAAAACCTGGTGTAGTAGGATTCAATTGGTTCAGCTAGAGTGGATGTGAACTTCTCCCATTCAGTTAGAAGCTTGTTTCAACATCTTGTTGCCCAATTTCTGTACCATGACAAAGCCTTCTAACTCTTTCCCACGTATCATAAGCAGTTTCACAACTGTCAACAGCAGCAAAGATCTCTCTTGGTAAACCAAGTTGAATTAAGTGCATTGCCATGTCATTTGCTGCAATTTGCTTCCTATCCTCTTCGGTGTATTCATCTTCTCTTTGTTCACGAAGGGATGGTGGGACAGGGGGTGTTGCATTTGGTGCTCCAGGTTCTTGAACTTGACGAGGCTTGAATGGTCCATTGTTGATGGAGTGTAGTAGGAATTTACCATCTGGTTTAGTTTTGATGTAGCGAAGCATACGGCTTTTCCATGGAAGATATCCACCTTTTTCAAGCATAGGAGGACGGTTTTCGGCACCGGCTGCATGAATGTCTTGTTGAGTAGTCATTGTTGATGTTTTTGTATGATAAAGTTGATGTAGGATCGTTGCAACGAAATAGGAGTTGTGGTTGATGAAGGTTAAACTTAGTTGTTGTTGGGTCCTTCAGTACCCAAGAGTCGTTAAACAAGATTTGAATACAAATTAAGCTAAGTGTAAATTAAACCGAAAACATTCTAAGTCACTGAGTGAATAGTCACTCAGTGAGTTACCTTCAAGATGCTCAGGACGAGTCTAAGAAGAAAGATTCACCACATAGTGAGGTGGTACTCACTGAAGTGTTACTTGAGACGAAGAAGAAGGTAATGGATCAGTGAGCGTTAGATAAGAGCTCACTGAACCCCAGTCTCCTCAACTACAATAACTGAAGACTGAAGACAAATGCCTGAAGAACCTACAGCTTGAATAAAAGGCGGGATAAAGAAGGAAGGGTTTAAGAAGATAAGAACTAGTCTTATTGGGGTCAGACAAACCATCCCTCAAGTGGCTAAAAGTCGAAGAAGTGTAAGGTTTGACACTCGAAGACTTTTTGGCACAATCCCATTGGTTCTTGGAAATGACAACTACTGTTGTAGTTGTCAGACACATTTCCTATTTGTTTATCTAGTTTTAATCTTCAGTACCCTTGATCTGTTTGCCTATAAATAGCAAACAGATGGAGAAAAGTGGGTAAGGTATTCTTGTACAATTAAAGCTTAGACTTTCACAAATACCCCTTTTCTCCTACAAAGAGTAACGTATCCCTGAGATAGCTCAGTGGGTCGAATTGTTACCACTTAAGTATTGCTTAAGTTTAGATAGGAGACACCATACCTTGTCTATTGAATCACAAGTGTTTGTTCCGCAAACCACTTGGGTAATAGATTATTTGATTCATTTCTAATAAGAATTTAAACGTTGAAAATACTTGTGTGTTTTTATATTTACGTTTCATTAACCTGTTTAGAATTAATCAATACATTGTATTAGTCATAAACACAAATAGATTAACTTTCTAGTTAACTCTAAGCGTGTTAAGGGAACAACAAGTGGTATCAGAGCCTCTGGTTTATAAAATCTTTCAAAATTAACCAAGAGTGCTCAAGGTTTTTAAAACCAAGATCCTACTATGACTGATGCAAATGTGCCCCAGCTAGTCAAAAAAAGGGGTGGAAGCTTTTCAGCTGTTGCCCCACGACTTAAAGCTGGTAAATTTAGCAAGTGAAAAAAGCGAATGCTTTGCTACTTGACTGGTATGGAACCATACTACATCTCTTGTGTCAAAGATGGTCCCTATGTCCCTAAGGCTGCTGAAGGGCTAAACAAGCCTGAGGCTCAATGGACCATTGATGAGAGGAGGGTGGTCAATCAAGACCAATGCCTGAAAAGCATCATTATATCATGTCTTCCTGACGATATAATGGAATCAGTCATCAACTGTTCAACAGCCAAGCAAACTTGGGATGCCTTGGTCAATAGCTTTGAGGGTCCCTCAGATACCAAGGAAAACAGGGTCATAAACCTGAAACTTGAGTATAATACTTTCAGGGCAAAAGACTCTGAAAGTCTCTCACAGACTTATACCAGATACAAGACTTTGATAAACGAACTATCAAATGATGGTGTAGTGTTGTCTAAGCATGAGACAAATGTTGGCTTTGTCAACAGTCTCCCTGAGAAGTGGCTAAACTTCTCACAAGGCATGAGGAATGCTAATCATATTCAGACTCTTGAGCTCCCTGAGATCTATGAGAAGTTTGTCTATGAAGACAATGTGTACTGAACAAATGTTTTTTTTTTTTTTTTTTTTTTTTTTTTTTTTTTTTTTTTTTTTTTAATATGTGGGAAACTAGAAGGGGGGTTGAATAGTTTACCGGTTTAAAAAACTTCTTTTAAAAATCTTGTTTTAAAAGTATGCTATTGGAAACTTTGATTCGAACTCTATGTGTAATCAAACAACACCAATATGAACTACAAACTAAGCTACGTAATAATAACAAATAAAAGTAAAGAGTAGAGCTGGAAAGATCAAACCGAGACAGAGGATTTATAGTGGTTCGGCTATGAAGCTCTTCTTCGCCTACTCCACTCCCCGAGTACCACACTCGAGAGTTTCAAACACTATATCAACAACCTCCCTTCAGGCGGAGAAAACCGTACACGTCGCTTATCCTATTTCCAACACTAAGCTAGATGTCGAGTGCTAATCTTAGCTAGCACCAATCTACCAAGGTCCACGTGACCAAACACTCAAGCCCAGTGGCTTCAAGAGATCACCAAGATCTCAACACGATCACAATGATCAACACCCACTTCACTCTACTCGACTAACACTAACCTAATGACCCTTGATCTTCTTGATCAATCACATAAGCCCAATGGCTTCAAGAGATGTTCACTATCTCTATAGATCACACTTGATCTTCACTCTCACTCACAAAAAGAAAATAAACTTGATGTATGCTAAGACACAACAAGGTTGTAACAAGAGTTACAAAAACCTATCAACTATAACTCTAGTATCTTCTTGATTACTTGAGTTCTTCTCTTGCTAATGAAGAGGGATGACAACACCTTGTATCAACTTGGATACTTGTGTTCTTCTCTTGCTAGTGAAGAGGTATGAAGAGGATCACTTGAAGGATGATTGGATCACTCTTGAAACAAAGAAAAACTAATCTAAATGACCCTAAGAAGTGAAAGGTGTGAGAGGATTTGACTAAGGGATTTTTCTATGTGTGAAGGGTGCCTAAAACTGTGAAAGAGGTGGGTATTTATAGGCAAAGAAAATCTGAACGTTACAATTCAAAATGGTACGGACGGCTCCACTAAATGACCCACGGCTCCGTTAAATTTAACGGTACCGTGGAGCCGTGGTAGACTAGGACGCTCCAAATTTTGTCTTTTCTGGTGAAAACTTATTTGGGGAAGGTTGGAGCTGATTTTGGGGGGAAAAATAGCTGTTGTGATTTTCAAACTTATTTTTCCATTAAAACATTTCTTAATATTTCAAAAATAATTTGTCATGTGTATTTTTGAAAAAATGTTTTGTCCCATTTAAAATGTGAATTTTCAAAACATGAATTCACTTCTTTGATCACTAGTTCAAGTTGTAACTTTGTTCAAGAGTGATTTGCATAGAAACGGGATCTTCCGATTAAAAACTTGTTAACGTTAATTTTAACGTAACGTGAGTTCACATTTTGTCATCCTCAAAACGTGAAGTAATCGAAAGATATAAATAACATTTTTAGAACATTATTTGCATCAACAATCTCCCCCTTTTTGATGATGACAAAATATAAACTCATTTTAGGTTAAAATTAGTTTTAACAAGTTTTTAATGAGTTTACTCCCATTTCTCCCCCTTTTTGTCAAATCAAAAAGGTGGTTAAGGCTCCCCCTTGATGTGTACTCCCCCTCATTTGGAGAACACAAAGGAATCGAGCAATGGATCGTGCTACAAAACAAAGTTAGACGACAAATATACAATATCTAACAAGTAGCACATAAGACAAATATCCAACCACAATAAAAGAATTATGGCTAAGTAGCCAAAATGAAAAGCCCATTACATAAATATGAAATAAATGTCATACATAAGTATGACTACAATAGGGAAGCAAATTAAACTAACAAGAAGACACATAAACATCTAAAGTAACATGAGGCTTCTAGATTTGCTTCCAACTTCAAAAGGTTCCTAGTCATTTATTGGAGGAACTAAACATAACCATGTTTAGTTTGGACTATTGTGTGGTGGAGGTGGTGGAAGGATGATGGGTCCTATGGGTGGTGTGAGGAGGTGTTAAAGATATGAGAAACTAAAGCTAAGCTCATCTCTTAGGTTCATGATGAGTTCAAGGTTGTAGTTGCAACAAGGGCAACTCAAGGTGTGTGAGTGAAGGGGATACATGATTGGATAACCTATTAAGGGTTGAGGTGATGGTGATAGTGAAGGTGATGATATGTTGCTCCCAAATTCAAAGGGAGTGTTTGGTGAAAGGGTGAGGGTGAGAGTTAGAGGTTGTGGTGATGTTGAAAGTGATGAGGGTGTTGTATGAGTTCCCAATTCAAGGGAAGTTGATGGTGATGAGTTGAGTGTTAAGGTTAAAGGGTGAATGGGACTAGGTGGAGATGAGTGTGTGTTGATTCTTGTTGTGGAGGATGAGGATGTAGGTTGAATAGAGGTTGCCTTGGATGGAGCTTGGGGTGTAGTGAAAGAAGACGATGATTTGGTAGAGGTTATGGGTGTATGGGTTTCATCTTCATCATCCAAGGTGAGATCAATGAGGGGAATGTCATTGGTGATAGGTTTAGTTGATGATTGGGGTGTGTTGACATTCTTGATCCATTGATCAACTAGAGAGGTTTGGTTGGTTGGTTTGATGTTGAATCTAGGTTTCTTGAATACTCTTGATCCCATGATGATGGTATGGTGAATTTGAAGGTGTAAGGATGGGTGTAAGAATGGCAATGCATAATGTTAGCTTAAATAGCCAAAACATAAGCATGCAAGTTTGAAATGTTGGATTTGGGGATTTAGGTGCATGGGAATCAGGTTTTGGTTGCAGATTTTCTGGAAAAGATAGTCAAAAAGTGGAAGAGAATAGCAGTTTTCATCTTCCAGAGGCACGGCACCATTAAAGGTGCTACGGCACCACTAAATTTAGTGGAGCCGTGGCCTATTTAATGGAGCTGTGGGCTCTTTTGACCTTCTTTCCAGGTCTGCAGGTTTTAGGCAGCCTAAATGGGGAAATTTCTGGGGAATCCATTGGCTGCAAATCTCAAAGCCTCAAATTACTAAACACATAGAATTCCTAAAGCTAGTTTCAACTAGCAACTAACATGATCATGTGATCATCTATGTATTTAGGCAACTATTAAGCATGCATGAATCCAAGCATTTTTAACATCTAGTGCATGTAATAAAATAAGCTAACATGCATGATTTAGGCAAGATAAACTAACATGAGGATTAATAAACAAGAGAATTAATCATGTTAAAAGGAAACACATCAAGCAAGTTAATGTATTAGGCAACAATGCCACAAACTATTAGTAGTATTTTAAGCATAATACTTATATTAATAATACTACTTAAGTTATTTTCATCTAATCCTTTCTTTTCCCCAACTTCTTAATTTTGTTCCCAAGCCCTTTGATCGCCTTGCCGATGGACTTGAATCCCCCGATAGTTTGCTCATGCATCTCCACTTGTCTATTGTACATTGTGGTTTGCCTTCTCATCATGTGGGATAGATTTACCATCCCATTTTCGATGTCGGTTGTACGTCGAAATGATGAGGTATCAAGGTTACGAAAGTAGGTGTCGGGAGAAGCGATTTGAGAGCTAGAAGTTCCTTCTTCGTTCACC
Organism: Artemisia tridentata subsp. tridentata; assembly: GCA_021014915.2. NCBI lineage: Eukaryota > Viridiplantae > Streptophyta > Magnoliopsida > Asterales > Asteraceae > Artemisia > Artemisia tridentata. The sequence goes on from CP139508.1 coordinate 5,846,855, forward strand.
TCATCATCGTCCTCATCCATGGGTTCAGACGATGATTCGTGACTGAAGGAGGAGGATGAATGGGGAATATCGGAAGTGGATTTACGACCACATTTGGAACCTTTGTCCTTGCGTTGCTTAGTGCGACGTTGTGGTCCACCAAGTGGGTGCATAACCGGATTGACTAGGACATAGTCGACACTTTGAAGATGTGGGAAATGTTCCATGACCCACCTGAATAAACGAGTAAGCAACATGCCGTATGGCATGAGCTCATCGGACCGACGATGAATGTTGGCCATCCGTTTGACCATGTAGTTTGCGAGGTTGAAAGGTTCCTCGATACTAAGACAGTAGAGCATAAGGGCAAGACTTGCCGATACGTGATCACGGTTGCCCGCAAGGATTAACACATTTTCACGTAGAAGAAGTTCCCAACTTCTAAGGTCGGGACGGAGTTCCCTAAGGTAGATTTTGGATGGGTCGAGAAAGACAACGGATCCATCACGTTTTTGGTACGTGTTGGCGACTCGAGGAATTTGGATAATTTGTTTGTTTACTTCAATGTCGGGAATTTGGGTACTATAGGCACCTTCTATCTCAACATTGTAGTAAAGAGACTCTAGAGAATGGTCGTTGGTGAATGCACACTGACCATATGAGGGAACACCAAGAATTTCACCAAACTGAGTGACAGACAGGGTGATATTTTGGTGTTGAATCCAAAAGTCAAGAAAGACGTTTCCGTCAGAGTCAGTGTAGGTACGAACACGACTGTAAAATTTGAGAACGAAAAGTGGACATACTTGATCGTTTATTGTGTATAAACAATCGAACCGAATAGAAGGGAAACAAGCACTGACTCTATCTGACATGACATAAAGTGCATCGACTACACGCCCTTCGTGTATGTATCGTGTTAGCACTTTGGAAAAATAAGCCTTTTGTTCATCAGTGATGTTTGGGTTTTCAAGTGTTTCAATGATGTATTTTCGGGTTAATTGATAATCTTTCCGAGGCATTGTTTGTCTACAAAAAAAAATGTTTTTGTATATGTTAGTTCGTTGCATTTTAATGATTATACTTCTAGTGTGTGTGCCTAAATGCAAACAATGTGGAGGTGCGGCAATCTTGACTCTAAAATTATTCTAAAGAGATTGCCCAAACGCTCCTAACTTCACTTTTGCTCAATCAAATATGTCGAACAATACATATCAATTATGTACTTCGAGCCATATTTGAGAGTTCATGTATGCATGCAAAAACGTTTTTAATTTGCATCAACAATGTATGAAAAAGGTTTCATGATCCTAGACTTGTGAAGTTTTTAGAAAAATAATCGAATTGGGGTGTTTGGTAAATGCCTCAACATGGTGCCAACAAGCTTTAAGATTGAAAAGCTTTAATGCAGAACGTTCCTAATCCAATTTTAATCATCCTAAACATGATTCCATTACAAATAATCAATCATAATCCGAATTTAGTGATTAATTTCGGATTAGGTTTTGCAACATAAATGGGTTTTTGGAAATCCTAGGTTTAGGGAATCATGTGAATACTACATTGTCTAATCCTAGTCTTAATTTCACAAGGGTTTAACTAATTTTGAAAATCCCCAATTCGGATTTATACTCAAGAACAAACCCTAGACTCAAATTAAAAGAAAATAAGAGTGAATTACTTACAATTGATGATGTTGTGGTTAGGATTTGTTAATTCCAATGCCTCAATCTTGATTTGCAAGAGTTTAGTTGAATTATGGTGTTATGGTTCGATTTTGACAGCAAGTGGAAGAGGTTTTGTGTGTTTGGAAAATTTGTGCAGAAGAAAAGAGTGACTGGGCGCGTTTTTCAGATGCACGGCTCCACGGTTCCACTAAACATTAGTGGAGCCGTATGTCTGATGGTCCAGTTTTTCTTCTGTTTTGACTTTTGGCTGATTAATCTTACTTATTTAGTAAGACTTTTTGACACGAGGAAAAAGTTTATACCTAATAAACTTTTTGACGAAAGATGATTAAATGGGATGACCGGAAATGACCTTAGTGTTTCCGAGGAAATTGACTAAGATGTCATTGGATGAGGATTTACTTCTAGTATTTCCCGTGAAATAAATAGAAGTTATGAGTTGTGTTTAGGAGGATGACTATAATATTTCCCATGAAATATTTAATTAGTCGGAGTACGCGACACAAGGAATGACTAGATATTTCCCGTGAAATATTCATGAGTCATGTGACGAGTGAAAGATATGACTTAAAAAGTCATGAGCGATTTGTAGAGAATGACTTCAATGTTTCCCGCGAAACTTTCGAGAGGTCATAGAAGGGATGAAAGGTTATGAGGTATGACGTGACGGATGACTTTAATATTTCCTAAGGAATATTCAAATAGTCATGAGCGGGATGAGAAGAATGACTTGAAAAGTCATATGACGAGACGCGAGGAATGACGTTAATATTTCCAGTGAAATATTACGAAGTCATGGGATGAGGCTTAGGGAATGACTTGAAATTTCCAATGAAATATTCAAGAGTCATGAGTCGAGAATAGGATGGATATGTGAGATGACTTTAATATTTCCATAGAAATATTGAAATAGTCATGAGCGGGATATGAGGAATGACTTGAAAAGTCATATGATGAGACGTGAGAAATGACATTAATAATTCCAATGGAGTATTAAGAGGTCATTTGACGAGAATGAAAAGGTTAAGGTGAGAAGAAATACTTTTCAAAGAAAAGATTTCTCATTCGACGTTATCATGACGGAGGAGATGTCTTTCCGCGGGGAGATGACGTACTTCGACGAGCTTCGTTCATGAGCAAACTATAGGGTTCCCGGACAAGTCTAATGGCATCTTGACTGCTACTGTTCACAGGGAGTTGTCTCATCTATAGTGTTTGTTGTCATTCCTTTCCGGCGCTTGCGTACTCGGTTTCGGTCGTGGTGGCAATAAGAGTAGTTTGTTTCTTGGGGAACCAAGATGTTTGTTAATCAACCTATGAAGGTACAAACATTACTCATTATGTTTCAACCCACATTAACTCTCACATTTTCAGAGTTGGTATAGAAACATTTTCTACATCAATCTCCTCAAGATATCGTAATCTCAAGTGTATAGTATCTTTAATGTATGGTATGATACATTAAACACTTTGATGTAACAAGTTTTGGGATACTTCTTACAAGTGGGCACAAAGCCAACACTATTCATGATAATGGACCTACTTGCCATTAGGTAAACTACTTTACCTATTATGCCCCTAGCCTAGTTATATCCGCGCACTCACTTTCTTCGTCTCTTGTGAGTTTCGCATTTGCGGATATGGGCGTTATTGTCAATAAAGACTATTACTTAAACTATGTATCTCATACATATAGTATACATAAGTTTACAGGGATACTTCATTTAGGCAAGATTACGTATGTGCAAGGAAGGGAACTTGATTCACTTATCAATGCTTAATTCAAACTTGTCACGCATGATCTTCAAGCGATCATCGAACATTTCTGGACAAGTTAAATTTGGCATGATGAGATGTGAATAGAGTTTATGTGTTATAGTGCCTACCATGTTAGATTCTAACTACACTATTTCATGCCAAACATTACTACTAACAAAGGGTGTTTTAAGAAAGCGTACCTGTGCCTGAGGTGTTTGCTCTTAAAACTAGAAGACTAGGGTACCTTTGTTGAATGTTAAGCATGAAAGACACGACTTGACTATTGCGTCACCGGGTATGCTTGATAACGCATCATACTCCTTTTGTTATACTCCAAAGTTTATTAACACTCATGTTTTCCTAGCAAAACAAATGTTCAAACATCTGGTCCCCAATATCTCATGGGTCCAAAGTTGTTAGAGTTAAACATCCTACGCATTTGTTGCGTTAGTTTAAGATGTGAGAATGGAGGACACATTTCCCATGGTAAGTAACTTTGTGGTGGACGATCATTCCAAGTTACAGGAAAGTTACTTGGATGATTTTGTCTTCTAAAGTTACCTCTCGGTAGAGGAGTTCTAGACCGAGGTTTGGGAGAGTTTACCTTTCTAGGTGGAGGAGTAGTTGACCTAGTGTCACGCTTTACAAATCCATGTTCGGGAGATGACAATGGTTTGTTAAAGCCTTTGGTTTCTTCTCTACTTGGAGTAGACACTCTAGATCTATTTACAACTACTTGACTTGGTTTAGGACTTAAGTTACTTCTCAGAATTGACCCAGTTTTGTCCTTAGCACCACACGGTACCATGGTACCACTAAATTTAGTGGTGTCGTCTGTATCTTTAGTGGTGCCGTCACCTTCAGACATGGACTTTTCAGGCATTACAAATTTTACTTGTTTAGTACTACTTGTAGAAGCCTGATTTGGGTCAAATCCTAAACCCGAACGGTCATGTTCACTATATCTAATATTTTCAAGTATATCATTAAGCTTTTTAGTTCCTTCATCAAACCTAATGATTCTTAAAGCATTTTCTTTAAGTTTTTCATTTTCTACTTGAAGACTAATACATGACCCGCATCCTAAATCTACTTCCTTGTTTTTCTCAAGTCTCTTGACTTGATCATTTAGTTCTAAGACTTGTAGTTCTAGTTCTTTTAATTTTAATTTTAGCTTTGTGTTTCTACCTAAGATCTTAGTACTAACTACGCATAGTTTGTTGTATTCGTCATGTAATTCATTGTCATCTACTGACAAATTGTTATCACTATAATAAGAAGAGTCGGAGTGTACCTCGTTAGAAGCTTGAGCCATTAAGCACGTTTCATCGTTAGGCTTCTTCTCTTCTTCTTCACCGCTATCACTCCAAGAACCTCCTACAAAGGCTCTTTGGTTGTTGGATTTTGGTGGCTTAGGACATTCTCCTATGAAGTGATTAGGATCTCCGCATCTAAAGCATCTCCTATCACTTGTCCCTTTTCTTTCATCATGATTTCTTTGAGATGACTTCTTCTCATCTCGAGATTGTCTAGGAAATCTACCTTTCCTCCTAAAGAACTTTCTAAAGTTCCTAACGGCTAGTGCGTACTCTTCATCTTCACTACCGAAACTCGAACATTCCTCATCACTAGACTCCTTCTTGGCTTTAAATGCTAGAGATCTAACTCTCTCGCTTTTGCCTTTGACAATGTCAGAGTCTTTCTTGATGATCATCTCGTGAACTTTCAAGTTTCCTATAAGTTCATCGAGTGACAATGCCGCCAAGTCCTTTGACTCTTCTATGGCGGTGACCTTTGCTCTCCATTTAGGATGTAGAGCTCTAAGAAACTTCCTAACATAGTTCTTACTAGAATAACCTTCATCAAGAGCTTTAAGACTAGTGATAATAGTATTAAATCTAGCAAAAGCATTATCTATTGACTCATCCTCCGAAATGGAGAATTGTTCATATTGTTGAACAAGAAGATCTATATTGTTCTCTTTGACTTGGTTATTACCTTGGTGAGTGACTAACAAGGTTTTCCAAATATCTTTTGCCGTATTACACATGAAAATTCTTTCAAATTCCTTTTTAGGCAAAGCATTATAAATCATCATTTTAGCCTCATTATTTTTGGCTAATTTCCTTTTAAGTTCATCACTTTGTTTATCATAAGAAACTATTTCATCCTTTTTAGTTTCTGGATTCTTTTGAATAGGTTGAAAGTCACCCTCGGTAATAACATGCCAAAGATCAATGTCTTTTGATTTCACATACGTTTCGAATCTTGTTTTCCAATAAATAAAACAATCGGTTTTGAAAAGTGGTGGTCTTTGCATAGATTGCCCTTCTAGATATTTGTCGGAATCCATTGATCGGTTCAAGCTTTAAAATACAATATACTTTAAAAACTTGACTGACGTGGCTCTGATACCAATTGTGGGAAACTAGAAGGGGGGTTGAATAGTTTACCGGTTTAAAAAACTTCTTTTAAAAATCTTGTTTTAAAAGTATGCTATTGGAAACTTTGATTCGAACTCTATGTGTAATCAAACAACACCAATATGAACTACAAACTAAGCTACGTACTAATAACAAATAAAAGTAAAGAGTAGAGTTCGAAAGATCAAACTGAGACAGAGGATTTATAGTGGTTCGGCTACGAAGCTCTTCTTCGCCCTACTCCACTCCCCGAGTACCACACTCGAGAGTTTCAAACACTATATCAACAACCTCCCTTCAGGCGGAGAAAACCGTACACGTCGCTTATCCTATTTCCGACACTAAGCTAGATGTCGAGTGCTAATCTTAGCTAGCACCAATCTACCAAGGTCCACGTGACCAAACACTCAAGCCCAGTGGCTTCAAGAGATCACCAAGATCTCAACACGATCACAATGATCAACACTCACTTCACTCTACTCGACTAACACTAACCTAATGACCCTTGATCTTCTTGATCAATCACACAAGCCCAATGGCTTCAAGAGATGTTCACTATCTCTATAGATCACACTTGATCTTCACTCTCACTCACAAAAAGAAAATAAACTTGATGTATGCTAAGACACAACACGGTTGTAACAAGAGTTACAAAAACCTATCAACTATAACTCTAGTATCTTCTTGATTACTTGAGTTCTTCTCTTGCTAATGAAGAGGGATGACAACACCTTGTATCAACTTGGATACTTGTGTTCTTCTCTTGCTAGTGAAGAGGTATGAAGAGGATCACTTGAAGGATGATTGGATCACTCTTGAAACAAAGAAAAACTAATCTAAATGACCCTAAGAAGTGAAAGGTGTGAGAGGATTTGACTAAGGGATTTTTCTGTGTGTGAAGGGTGCCTAAAACTGTGAAAGAGGTGGGTATTTATAGGCAAAGAAAATCTGAACGTTACAATTCAAAATGGTACGGACGGCTCCACTAAATGACCCACGGCTCCGTTAAATTTAACGGTACCGTGGAGCCGTGGTAGACTAGGACGCTCCAAATTTTTGTCTTTTCTGGTGAAAACTTATTTGGGGAAGGTTGGAGCAGATTTTGGGGGGGAAAATAGCTGTTGTGATTTTCAAACTTATTTTTCCATTAAAACATTTCTTAATATTTCAAAAATAATTTGTCATGTGTATTTTTGAAAAAATGTTTTGTCCCATTTAAAATGTGAATTTTCAAAACATGAATTCACTTCTTTGATCACTAGTTCAAGTTGTAACTTTGTTCAAGAGTGATTTGCGTAGAAACGGGATCTTCCGATTAAAAACTTGTTAACGTTAATTTTAACGTAACGTGAGTTCACATTTTGTCATCCTCAAAACGTGAAGTATTCGAAAGATATAAATAACGTTTTTAGAACATTATTTGCATCAACATAATATCTTTGATTTTTTTTAGATATAATATGGATTTGAGAGAATATAAATGTGTAAATTATGGTGGTTGGTAATTGGCTTTTGGTTAAGGTATTTTAGTTTGATGGTGAATGTGTAGATTATTATTATTATTATTATTATTATTATTATTATTATTATTATTATTATTATAAACATCATTTTGTTAGAAACACATAGGATTACAAGAAATTAGAGGGGAGCCGAGATACCAACTGGGCCCCCACTCCTCTAGCTATTGCGAAGCTAATCCTACTAAAAATATGAGCAGCAGCACGCGCTCCAATGTCCTGAGTCACAGAGACCTTTCGGATCCGTTTCAGTAGGGCCACCGCATCCTCGCCGAGTTCCCCAAAGGAAGAGAATGAGAAGGGAAGGAACCCATATCCAATATCCGCACACTTAGCCCCATATTTGACGCGTTTACGTTGTGCGGCATCGGTCACCACACGACCTGGAAATGGTTGTGGTGCTAAAATGGGATGGCATGATTGATTGTTGGATATGAAGGTAGGGGTAGCCGGATATATGTTGAAGAAAATGGTGGTTGGAGGCTATAGTTAGAAGATGAATTAACGAAAGAGATGCGGTGAATGTGTTTTGATATAGTTAATGGGTTTTTGTAATGAGGAAGATAATAACTAATGAGGGTGATGGTGGTTTTTGTAGTTACCGGAAAAAAGGTTGTTGTTCGTTTGAAATGATGGTCGATTATGACGGTGGCTTTTGTTTATGGGTCGGTGTGACACTTCGGGCTGCACACACATTGATGCTATTGCTGCTACTTTAGCAATACTGTCGAATAGAACTTCAGGGGATAGTAATGGATCAATAAGCAAGTTTAGACCTTCTGGTGTTGGGATGAGGGGACGGGCCCAGGCGACAAGGTTTTCTTGGCCCGATGGCATTGACATGTCAACGGGTTTTCTTCCTGTTTGGAGCTCAAGGAGTACCACTCCGTAGCTATATACGTCACTCTTTACAAGAAGATGGCCTGTCATTGCATACTCGGGAGCCACATACCTGAATTCAAATGAAAAGAAGTTTAAGAAAATTTGGACGCGGCGGGTTCCCTAACGGGCCAAGACATATAATTTGACTCATTTACAGAGAAAGAAAAGCGTACCCGAAAATGCCAATGACACGTGTTGAAATATGTTGGTTTTCTTCATCTAAAGCGGAACGACACGTATGACAATAAAATACATATTCTTATCGACCAATGTTATTGAATAAATTGTACAATATGTGAAACCTTCAACCCCTTTGGGCCCGTTTTCTTTAGCTAACTTTTTTTTTATTTTACTCGTTTGACCCGTTAGAGATTAAAAATATCCCACATTGACTCATTCATACATAACTGGGTCAGAATTTCCACGGCTATAAAACTATATGGGAATGTATTTTTAAGATAAACTATAGACGGCAAAGAAGACCCTTGTTTTGTACTATATGGGTAGGTATGGGGAGGTCGTCGTTGATTAGCACTAAAAAAACAAAAAAACAAAAAAAAGAACATGCCAGTATTATTCACGGTTTAAAATATTATGCACCAATTAGAAGAAAGCACTTTGGAAGGAAAATATGATACCACCTAAAATTTCTCAAGTAAACAAATCTTGTGGAAAAATATGACACCACCTACTGTAATATTTAATTTCTGAGAAATGGAAATTGATTTATGAGAAAAGGATAGCTCAAGTATAAATAGAGACATACAAACCTTCACTTTATAGAAAGAAAAAAAACATGCAAAAGCAAGCAATGGCTTCTTCAAACTTCTTACTTTTATCTTTAGCTCTACTACTCACTGCTCTCTCATTTGTACCAAACTTTACTTCTGCTTCTTTGGAGGAAGCAAATGCTCTTCAAAAATGGAAAGCAACCCTTAAAATACCAAACAACTCCCAAATTGTATCTTCTTGGACACCCCTTCCAACGAATACTAGTGCACCCGCTCCGTGCCCTTCTTGGTTTGGAATTGCTTGCAATGCTGATGGCAACATTAACAAGTTGAACCTCTCTACGTCTGAGTTAAAAGGTACGCTTCACCAGTTCCCGTTCTCTATTCTAGGCAACCTTACCCGTTTTAATCTTAGTGTAAACAGCTTCTTTGGTCCCATCCCACCAGAAATTAGACTCCTGTCCAAACTTGTCCATCTTGATTTTTCAACCAATCAGTTCTCTGGTGTAATTCCACCTACCATTGGTAAACTAAGCCAGTTAACCATTTTGCGTCTTTACACAAATCAACTTTCTGGACCCATTCCAATTGAATTGGGGAATATGAAGTCTCTCACTGAATTAGATTTGAGCGAAAATCAACTCAATGGTTCAATTCCTTCATCGTTGGGTGATTTGAAGTCTTTGAATATCCTTTATCTGCACACAAATCAACTTTCTGGACCCATTCCAACTGAATTAGGGAATTTGAAGAATCTAACTGATTTAGAATTGGTCAAAAATCAACTCAATGGTTCAATTCCTTCATCGTTGGGTGATTTGAAGTCTTTGAATATCCTTTTTTTGATCGAAAATCAACTCGCTGGACCCATTCCAATTGAATTGGGGTATATGAAGTCTCTCACTGAATTATCTTTGAGAAAAAATCAACTCAATGGTTCAATTCCTTCATCATTGGGTGATTTGAAGTCTCTCACTAAATTAGATTTGAGCGAAAATCAGTTGTCTGGCCAATTGCCTGATGATTTGTGCCAAGGGGGAAAGCTTCTATATTTATCTGTAAGTGATAATCAACTCTTTGGTCCTATTCCAAGAGGGCTATGGAATTGCCACAACTTAACAAGAGCAAGGTTTCAATTTAATCAATTTCGTGGAGATATATCGGATAGTTTTGGTGTCTACCCAAGCTTAAATTTCTTGGATGTGAGTCATAATAAATTTCATGGGCAGCTATCTCAAAACTGGGGTAAATGCAAAAAATTGACTACATTAAAGATGGGATATAACAACATCAGCGGTAGCATACCACCGGAGTTTGGAAATTCAATTCAAGTGCTTGATCTTTCTTCTAATCATTTGGCTGGTCGAATTCCAAAGGAGTTTGGGGAGATGAAAAGTTTGTTAAATTTAAACTTGAGCGATAACAACCTTTCAGGTGCTATACCTCAAGAGCTTGGGTCACTGCATGGTCTCCTTACTCTTGACCTATCCAAAAATAGGTTGAACGGGTCATTACAAAGATATATTGGTGATTGGGTACAAATCAATCACATAAATCTTAGTAATAACAAGCTCAGCGGAATGATCCCATCGGAGATCGGTAAATTAAGGCAACTCAATGTTCTTGATTTATCTTGGAATTCACTCACAAAAGAGATACCATCAGCTATTGGAAGTTCGGAAAGTCTGGTAATGATGAATCTTTCTCACAATAAGCTATCTGGTTCAATTCCTTATGGTGTCTGTAACTTGCTAAGGATAGATATAGACCTGTCTTACAATGAGCTCACTGGTCGCGTCCCCCCTTGTGCTGTCTTTCAAAATGTGTCTGGAGAAGCATTTCAAGGAAATGATGGTCTGTGTGGAAATGTTACAGGTTTGAAACTTTGTGAAAGTCAAAAGATAATGAAGAAAAATAATCATTTTCATCATAAGCTCATCCTTGTAACTGTGGTCCCACTTTTTGCGGCTCTTTTACTTGGTTTATTCATGTGTGGCCTCATTGCTTATCGACGTAGAAAGAGAATTTCTCCACAGATACCATCAGGCGAAGAAGGTGTTAATTTTTTCTCAATAACAAGTTTTGATGGACAGGCGATGTATGATGAAATCATCAAGGCAACAAATGATTTTGATGATGCATATTGCATTGGGATGGGAGGATATGGTACTGTGTATAAAGCTGTGTTGCAACCCAACAATTTAGTAGCTGTGAAGAAACTTCATTCATCATCTGAGGGTGACGATCATATAGGCTTCTTAAATGAGGTACGAGCATTGACAAACATAAGGCACAGAAACATAGTTAAACTCTATGGATACTGCTTCCATGCTCGTCACTCATTTTTAATTTACGAATATCTTGAGAAGGGAAGTCTAAAATCGCTCTTAAGTAGCGATATCACAGCAAAGGAAATGGATTGGCTGAAAAGGGTAAGAATTGTTAGGGCTGTAGTGAATGGTTTGGCTTATATGCACCATGATTGCACACCACCTATAATTCATAGAGACATTTCTGGAGCTAATATCCTTCTCGATTCTGATTATGAGGCAAATATCTCGGATTTTGGAACAGCGAAGCTTCTAAAGATGGATTCATCGAATTGGACTGCGGTTGTAGGCACCTATGGCTATATTGCGCCAGGTAACTACCATATATTTTAAAGTTATATATACGATACATACTTATTCTCAAGTTATATAACAACTTTTTTTGGATTGTCCTGCTTCCTTCAATGTAGAGCTTGCTTATACGATGGTGGCGACAGAGAAATGCGATGCGTATAGTTTTGGAGTTGTTGCACTAGAAGTGATTATGGGAAAGCATCCTGGAGAACTTATATCATGTCTACCAAAAATGTCGACTGATGATCTATTGCTGGCCAATGTAGGAGATAGACGGATTCCGCGACCATCACCTCTAGTTGAGAAACTAGCTCATTTAATTTTGAATGTCACACGGGCATGTTTGAACGACAACCCACATGAAAGGCCAACAATGCGCCAAGTCAAAGATTTATTGTCAGTGGATGATCGGCTTTGGATGAAGATGCATGTATCGGTAACTTAATGCTTGATCGATTTTGTATAATGTCTAGTCATAAGTCATAAAGTTTAAGGAACTTTTTATGTTTTGTTTTCTTGTCTTGAATTATGTTGTAGATTGTTACGTATTTAATAAGGAAATAATGTATATCAATGAAGATTGCTACCTTTCTACAATATATACTGATAGGGTCTAGATAAAATAAGCAGGAAATTTGATTGAATGAACGGAAATAAAGTGGCCCGTTTCGAGATGGCCAAAGTCGGCAATACAAAGGTAATTTGACACAAAAAAAAAACTGAGAATGTTCAAAATAAAACATAGTCTGCTACTAATACTAAAGCGGTTACTAATTAACTGCTCCTGGAAATGGGCTTGTAAACTGCTCCCCACCATTCCATTCTCCCACTACTGCTTTGACCAAGTGGATCCAACCAATACCCAAAGATTGAATTAAACTCCTCCCGATCCGTCTCGTTGAGCTGTTTCTTTTTTCTTGTGTACACTTTGACCAGTATTGTATCATTACTTCCCTCCCGATAAAAAGCCTTGTCCTCAAGGCGAAAATTTGGAAACTGATCAGCTAACAAATCATATGTTTCCCAAGTAGCTTCTTCCAGAGGTCGATCACACCAAGAAATCAGCAATTCCAAAACCTGTTTGCCAGCTTCGTAGACCCAACGATGAGCAAGAATAGAGTGTGGTTGGATATCAATCTCCCAATCCTTGGTAATAGGCAAAGGAGCAATAGTAGTGGCTGAAACTGGGCCCTGAGCTGGTTTAAGCATTGAAACATGAAAAATCAGATGAATACGTGACTCAGGTGGCAACTACAATTTGTAAGCGATGGGACCGACTTTGCGTGTAATGCGATAAGGCCCAAAAAAACGTGGAGACAACTTCTCGTATCTGCGTTTTGCCAAACTTCGCTGACGGTAAGGCTGTATTTTCAGAAAGACATAATCACCCTCTTCGAAAGAAATGTCACGACGTTTAGAGTTAGCTTGTTGGCGCATACGATCTTGAGCTTTATGAAGATTGTGGAGAATTAGTTTTAAGTTTTAACAAATCATCTCAGTCCAATAGCTGTTGTTCCAATTCTGTATTCTTAGTCTCCCCCATGACATAAGGAAGAAGTGAAGGTGGTTCCCTGCCATAAACTGCAGAAAAAGGTGTAGTACCTGTAGATGTGTGATAACCAGTGTTATATGAATATTCAGCCCAGGGTAAGTACGAACTCCATTTCATCGGTTGTTCATGGGCAAACCAACGAAGGTAGGCCTCAAGACAACGATTTATGACTTCAGTTTGGCCATCAGTTTGCGGGTGGTAACTAGTGCTCAATTGCAGTTTGGTTTGGGTTAACCGAAATAACTCTTGCCAAAAATGACTGAGAAAAACCACATCCCTGTCAGATACAATAGAACGGGGAAAACCGTGTAGACGTACAATTTCCTTACAAAATGCCGAGGCCACAACTTTGGCAGTAAAGGGATGGTAAGTTTGTGAAAATGTTACAGGTTTGAAACTTTGTGAAAGTCAAAAGCTAATGAAAAAAAATAAACATTTTCATCATAAGCTCATCCTTGTTACTACGGTCCCACTTTTTGCGGCTCTTTTACTTGGTTTATTCATGTGTGGCCTCATTGCTTATCGACGTAGAAAGAGAACTTCTCCACAGATACCATCAGGCGAAGAAGGTGGCAATTTTTTCTCAATAACAAGTTTTGATGGACAGGCGATGTATGATGAAATCATCAAGGCAACAAATGATTTTGATGATGCATATTGTATTGGGATGGGAGGATATGGTACTGTGTATAAAGCTGTGTTACAACCCAACAATATAGTTGCTGTCAAGAAACTTCATTCATCATCTGAGAATGACGATCAAGGCTTCCTAAATGAGGTACAAGCATTAACAAACATAAGGCACAGAAACATAGTTAAACTCTATGGATATTGCTTCCATGCTCGTCACTCATTTTTAATTTACGAATATCTTGAGAAGGGAAGTCTAAAATCGCTCTTAAGTAGCGATATCACAGCAAAGGAAATGGATTGGCTGAAAAGGGTAAGAATTGTTAGGGCTGTAGCAAATGGTTTGGCTTATATGCACCATGATTGCACACCACCTATAATTCATAGAGACATTGTTGTTTCCCTGTTTTGCATACATATGACTTGGATTTGGATGAACATGTTATGATTGTTTGAGTATGCATTGATGCACATCATGTGCAGGGACTCGCAAGAACAGAGGGTGGAAGAAACTATATTATACACACTAATAATAATGTTCCACACAAACAAATGACAATACATGAGGGCTATTTATACATACATAATGGACGGTTACTTAACTAACTTTCTAACCGACATGACCCTTCCAAATAACCGACATAACTATAGACACCTCTTCTAATTTGGCGCCTTTTCCTGTCCTTTGACTTTCTAGTTTGACCTTTAATAACATAAGTTTGATTATTAATTTCTTGATTAAATGATTCCAACATTCTCGCCCCTAATCAAGAAATTATAATCTCGTTTTCTCTGTTCGTGTTCATCCTATTCTGCAGTCCTTCTTCTCCTTCTTTCGTTTGATCTTTTGAACCATTCTTCTAAACCTTCTAATCCTTGATGAATACCAAGTCTTCACGACTAATTCCTTTGATCCACATGATCTTCAAATGCTTCTGTGACTCGCCTGGTCCTAAGCACGATAAGGGAAAGATGGAGAGCACCACGTCCAATTCGACTTCTCCATGGCCTTCTGCCTGTATCGAATTCGCTTGGGTTTGATCGCCTCTGCGTCTTTAAAACCATTTTACTGAACACTTATCTTGTGTCCTAAATGGTTCTTGACTGATTTTTGGTGTCTTTCTCTTTGCCGGAATTTTGGCCGGAAAACGGGTTTCTCCGTTTATCTTCCTTCTCTGACTGTGACTAATTTGATATCAACTCCACTCGTTTCGGATCAAATTAATCAATCTTCTGGTTTTTCGGTCATGTAGCGAATCAAAACCTTACTTCTAAGAATAGTGCACGGGGTCTTTCGGTCGTCTAGAACGAATCAAAACCAACTATTCTTTCTGTCACACCCCAAAAATCGGGTCCAGCGGAAGCATACATGTCACTGGGGTGCTACTCAATTGGTATCACAACACAAGGTACAAAGAACGGTTTTACCTCAACCGTTTAGAAAAAAAATTTCATTACCAAAAACATTAAGTTTACATCATTCAAAATATAGTGTTGAAAACAGGCCCATAATAAACAAGCGGTCCCAACATATAAATAGATCAGAGTCGTCTATGACCATGCCATGCCATGCCAAAGCTCCAATAGTGTGCCATCGCTTTACACCTGAAAATACATGCTAAAGTGTCAACACGAGGTTGGTGAGTTCATAGGTTTGTGAGTTAAACCACGAAGCTGTGAATAATAGTGTAGGACAATAGTGCGCATGATTACCAATTATGAACACGTTATCCAAACAGAAATAGTGTCGCGCCAACTGATCCTACCATAATGTCACACACATAAACAGTACACACAGAGGGGAGCTACCCCGATAGATCTATCATATTGTTTCGGCTCTCAAAGAGAGTTAACAGTTGCGCATTTACATGTACACACAGAACAAAACATTTTATAGCGCATAATCGCATCATCACACATATATGTCCAAAATCATGTAAAACAGTAGTTCACAGCATAAAAACATTTGTAAAACATTGAGTTTGGTGAAAAAGAACGAGCATGTATTCTCCCCCAAAACAGTTACAAAATAAGTAAAAGTAGGGGCCATGAACTCACCTTAGCTTGTAGCAACGCAAAATATCACAATGGTCACAACTGGCATCAAGGGCAAAACACAACGATATCGAGGGTACAGGCACAATATATATATATATATATATATATATATATATATATATATATATATATATATATATATATTATATATATATATAGTTACCTCAGAATATGTCTCGAAAAGTAAAAGAGTTTTGAAAAGAGAAGTGTTTTAGTTTTCGTGGATTACTCGTATCAAAGTTTGTAAAAAGTTTAGTGTTAACGTTTCGTGTGGTGGTAAGACAGCATAGACTCAAGAATACTCACGCCAAAATAGAATAGAAAATCGACACAGTCGAGACAAGTACGGACGAGAACTTGAGTCGAGAAAGGAATGACAAACGAAGTCAAGGAAAATAGTGACAAGGGAAAATGTCAATAAATAAGTCAATTAATACGTTTCGGTGTTTACCCAATACCCCTTAATAGTGTGGAAATAATTAATATAGTTTTGGAAAGGTAATTTAAGTTTTAATAGAAACTCAAATTAGTATATCACATGTTAAAAGTTTACAAGTTAATAAAACTATGAGTTTCGATTATTGTCGGTTTTCATAAAGATAAATGGTTTCGAAATAAAAGTACAAGTCTAGAAAGTTTTATAAATTTCAGCATTGTACGTCCGTTTATACAACATTTCCAAGTCAAGTGACTTTAATATAAATCTAAATTTTCTCAACAAACACTTCCCGTCAATTTCCAACCAACATTAAGTTTCCTTGTTTAATCACGTTCCGTTAATAATTCAAAACTATTAATAACCCGATTAACCAAGTTTACTGGCTAACTTTAAATGCTTAAGGTTGTATTTAATAATTAACGGGCTTCATAGTCCGCTAGTAGTTCATTAAGAACCAAACCCATTATGTCAATCTCTTTAAGTGCGCTAAAGTCCGATGTCCAACATATATTAAGTCCAAAACCAACATTTTTCAACCCGATAGTTTAAGTCCAATAAGTGTTATATAATAAGTCCATTAATCTTTGATACTTTTTTTTTTTTTTTTTTTTTTTTTGCTATGTGACACATTCCTAACGCACCAAATTAGGTACGGCGGATGTGATCTTAGGCTATCTCCAGTAGTTATCTAGCAAAGAATGCATGTATCAACTTCCATTTTGTCAACATTCTTAGATGTTACAACCATCTGTTTCCAAATATTATTAAAACAAGTTAAACATCCACTATAAATTAAATGGTCAAAAGTTAGTACTCAATAAATACTGATATGAGACGCCAAATATAATAGCACATGCATCCAGTTGCTTCAGGCAAATCAGCAAACACACCCCAGTATATAATGGTCAAAATCTTTCACTTCCTATACAAAATTTGACTTTATTCATGAATCCATTTGATATCATGAATACATTTGATATCCTCTTTCTGGATGGTGATTCATGTTATTTTTCTAAAGAGTCCAATATAATTTAATAGCAAATTCAGATTCAAACCGTGACTCAAATCAAATAAGTAATCGACCCATATCTACTCTGTGACTAAACCCACAATCATAAGCACTAACGAAATAAATGAAATAATAAAACCAAATCTGAAACCCTTATGGGTTATACCCGACCCGAATCCAATTTATCCACACAACCACTTCTTGAATCTATTTTCACACCACACGATTAGGTTTCTTAAAACGTTTTTATTATAGTTTTGATCCACGAAAACATGTCAAATGATTTATATTCGGTTCTATTATAAAAGGAGTAGCAAACTAGTTTTTGTTTTCACATACCCAAAGTGGACGAGAGAGAGAGAGAAACAGAGGGGCGAAGATGGTGGTCAACGATGGTGGTGAAGGTGGTAGTAAGCGGCTATGTCGGCTTCAAAACACAAACAAACTAACTCCTCTTGGTCTCAAACGCTCCAGAAACGTCCCTTTGGCCTTGATCTACACGTTCGTAACAAAAAGGGTGTGGCCGGAAATGGTGGCCGGATTTTGGGAGAGAGAGGAGTGGGCGGCTATGGAGCAAGAGAGAAAAATATGAACCCTAGGTTGTCTGCCATTGGTTTTCCCTTTTTTGTGATTTGGTGAGTTACACTGATTTCTGAAGTTAGTTTAATAGGATGTCATAGTTTCTCGATATCTCACAACCTTGTTAGTGTGGGCCTATTCCCTAGTGGCACGAAGTTTCAACATGTTCTGATTTAGAGTGGTAAAATGGCATGATGACTGGTTTTCAAGGTTTAATCCGGAATCGTGTGTTTTTTCCTTCTCATAGGATTGGATAAAAATCTTGTTCAAAAACTTTATTTGAGTAGGTCTTTATACGAATTTGACCAAGTAACTTTTCGAGTATTTGATGAAGCGAAAAGTGTACCGCTTTTAGGGGGTCATTTAAGCCCTAAATCGTATTTATTTGATCAAATATTGCCCTAAATCGTTCCTTTTGTCATTTTAGGTACATTGGAGAAGAAATCTGGAAAAGGAAGCATTTTGGACGTTTTTGGAACATAAAAGTGAAGAAAACGACAAAGTCTCAAAATCGGCTAAAAAGTACCTTTGACGGCGTCAGGAATTTCCCCAGACGGCGTCATGGCTTGGCAAGAAAAAGGTGGATATGAAAATTACTCATGATAAGCCAGAGAATTTTGCATGAAAAATCTGACGGCGTCACCCTTTGAAGTGATCAAGGTCGTCACGGCTTAATTTAAAGAGGGACGGCGTCAAGCTTATTTCTGACGGCGTCGAGCTTTGATAAGCCAGAACGGATTTTGGAGGTCTAAAGAGGGACGGCGTCAGGAAGGCCATCCGGGAACCCTAAAAGCGGCGAGGTGACGGCGTCAGAATCTACAACGTGACGCCGTCAGCCCTTAATCTCTATATATAGTTTTGCAATTTTTTGTCATTAGTGTGGAACTTTGTGTGTAACCTTTTGGGAGGAAACCCTAAGACAATTTTAGCAGCTTTTTCAAGGCTTTTTGCCTTGAGATCTTCCATGTTACATTGAAGATAAGTTATCAATTAATCATTCAATATGTCTATGTGTTGTTTGATTCTATCTTGTTCTTGTCTTTTGTTTAACATGCTAGGCTAGGTTTTCTTTGTGTTTGCTTAGATCTAATGAAACCTAACTATTGATTGTTGGTTATTAGTGTGTTATTAGTTGTATTGGATGATTGTTCATCTATGTTAGGCTTAAGAAAACTGGCTAACTTCCTATACGGTAACTTGCTTGAACGTCTTAAGAAGCATGAACCAATGCATACTAAGGTTTTTATGGTTGTATTTAATGCATGAGCGAATTCTAGTGATCCCATGTTAGGAGCTTCTTAGCCGGCTCGACATAGGAGTGAAGTAGGAGTTCATAGAGTTGGGGAAGTACGTACGCCACCCCACGATTGGTATTAAGGAATACACCCGTCATCCACGCAATTAATACACACTAATCAACCGGTAAAAGATAGTTAGGGAGTAAGGAAATCTAAGTAAACACATTTCTCTCCATATAAGTTTCACCACATTTTCATTTTCTGTTATTTTATTTTATTTGCATTCGTACTAACCTGGGTTAGTTGACTAGCAACTAATTCCGCCCACTCTTTCAAACCCGAGATTTTACTTGCTTTCATAAAATTATAAAAACATAAAAAGAATCTTCTCTCACCCTTAGACCTATTAGAGTAGTCTTTCATACATAACGAACACTATTCCCTGTGGAGAACGATCAATCCCCCGTACTTACCACTACACTATACTACATCGGTCAGGTACACTGCCTGGTGGGGTTGTAAGCCTCTTGAGATCCCTCGAGAGGTAAAACCTTGTAGGATCGAGTACTTCGAGCTTGATTGAGCTTGGTATAAACAAGAACCTCTGTATGCAATACAAGCGTTTATGCGGAAACTAAACAGCAAGTATTATAAAGAAGAAAACTCTAAAGAACAATGATCCTCTATGGATCAAACTATGAACTAAGAATTGTTTATTGAATCTTGAAAAACGTTAAAGGTGTGTCTAAACTCATAGACGGATATATCTTTTATACTAACCAGATGACCTAACCCTAATCCGTTCTACAAGTAAACGTGTGAAGAGATAAACAACAATCTCTTCTAAAAATAAATCTTAACAAACATTCTAAATATACGGATAACTAACAACACTATCCGCAGCAACAACACTATCGGCAGAAACAAGATAACACTGTCGGCAGCAATGAGCTTTCAGCAGGAACCAAAGCTATCGGCAGGAACCAGCTTAACACTATCGGCAGCAACAATGAAACTCTTATTTCCCAGAGATCCTAACAATCCTCCCCTAATCTTGAGGTTGACTAGGTTAACCTGCAAGATTCCAATGTGATAGAGCTTGTAACTTCTCAGGCTTGAGGACTGCGACTTAGCAGCAGCAATTAGTAGTAACCAGCAGCAAAATCCTTAACTTGCAAGATTCCAGCTTCTATAGCATCCAGCAGCAACTTCAATAGTTCAGCAGGAACAGGAAATCTTCTTCAAAACAATTATACTGGTCACCATGACTGTCACTTGAACTTGGCTGCTACTTATGACAATATGTACATCAAATCACTTAAGTTGCATACTATTCTCATCACATCCAGGTGTGTTAACTCCTGTGAGAGGTGAATCATTGAAAATTAATGGATTTGATGTCTCTTTACCAATAGCCATCACTACTGGAGTAGCCAATGTTTAGGTGTGTTAGACCATGGTACATTGATAACCATCTGATTTATTAGCAAATCAGCAACGATAAACGGATTTGACTTGTCTTTACCTGTAGCCGTTTGCTCAGGACTAGCCAATTCTTTGGTTTCAACTGAACCTTGGTGAATTGAATACCAAATATGGATACCAATTGTCTTTACCACAAACCATACTTTTGTGGACTAGCCAATCCTTTGGATCCCATAAAGGGTTACATCCATGGTGAATTGAGAACCATTTTCAACTCTCAGAACTGAATCATGGGTGAGTTGAAGTACCCTATAGCTTTAAGCAAGCTATTACAGCTATCAACGGATTTGATTATCACACCAGAGCCGTACCCTCATGGTGAGTCAACTCTTTCTTGTCTGCAAGACATGGTGAGTTGAGCACCATTTATTGTGCAGGTGTAAACACCAACACTGTACCTGCAAGGTGTTGCTCAAAACCACTTATTAGCACACAAAATATACAAAGAAATTTTTTTTTTTTTTTTTTTTTTTTTAAAGAACAAAGAAACACACCAAAATAAAAGAAAATAAGAAAAGAAACAAAAGAAAGAAAGAAAGATAGAAAATATACAACAACAACAAGAAACATCCTCCCCTTAAGCTTCATCCTCCCCTTAATCTGCATTCCTCCCCTTAAGCTGATAAACCTTTAGGTGCTAGCTGATCTTTGATGAACTTAACCAATTGTTCAGCTGTAGTGAGATCATTGCCAATTGTATGCTTGGGCACTCTAATCTTCTGAGACAGCATTCTCTTCAAAACTTCTTCAGATAATGGATAAATGACATCCACAAACATAGTCAAGAACTTCCCAGAGATGAGTTCTACAACATGAACATTGGATGATGGATATAACTTCCAAGAAAATACTCTCCATGTAGATTGATTTCCCCATATCAATTTAGCCTTGTCTCCATCCAATGCATTCATCAAGACCTGTAAATCTCCCCATAACAATAGGCCAATCCCAGTAGGAGTATTAGATTGATAATGATTGTCCACAATCTCATAAAGATGCTCCAAATCTTTTCTTTCAACCTTATTCAAGATCTCCCTCAGAAATGTAAAGAATTTGACTGTCCCATCAAGAGAAAACCAAACATTGACATCACCTTCTAAAGTAGACCTAATCTCCCAATGAGCAATATGACCCCAAGACTGAATGGAATCACCCTCTGAATCACTTTCAGAATCAACCCTAATCAAATCATGATCATCCACTTCAAGAATATCCACAGAAGAAGAGTGGAAAGATTGACTCTTCTGCCTTGTTCTTAGACCATATTGAAAGATAGGAACAGATACAGATGGCTCAGCAGAGACAAAAACATTAGCAGTAGAATGATCAGCAGGAACAAGACCTTCTTGTGGTACCTCAGATACATCAACAGTAGAACTTTGAGCAATGAATGAATCATCCTGAGAACCTTCTCCTGACTTCATTCTCTTTGCAACATCAGACTCCAAAGATGAAGATGCTCTTTTCCTGCTTTGTGGAATATCAGTGTCTACTAAAGAGTTGAGCTTTGCATAAGTATCAAGGAACAATTTTTGAATTGCACCATCAGTCCAACCTTTGAAGTCACTGATCTTGTAGTTAGCTTCATTCTTCAGATACACCTTCATAAAATTGATATTATCTCTGTTTGTGGGCATCTTATATCTTGACCTTTGTCTTTCCTTGATCCTGTTCATCAATTCATTCCAAGTGAATGCTCTTTGTTTCTTTAAGATGAATGCCTTGAGCAAATCTGACCTTTCATCTGAGTCCAATTCTGTCATTTGAAGAACCATAAACCCATGAGCTCTAATAATCATGTCAGTGTTCAATAAATATTCAACTTGTGCACTAAACACTTCTGAAGAAGGATCATCTGAACTTGGGTTATTTATAATCTCAGCAACATTCTTCTCATCAACAGACAATTGTCTTGCAAGCTCCTCATCATTTGCAACCTAAGCTAGTCTAGCTTGTTCAGCAGCATTGTCCTGCTCTTGGATCTGTCTAGCTACCTCTTCATCATTCTGAGTAGCTTCAGAAGGAATAGTGTTACTTTCAACAGCAATGAGTGGACTCTCAGTAGTATCAACAGGAACCTCAGATTCAGAAGAGATACTGTCAACATCAGCAGCAACAGCAGAGACATCAGCAGCAATGGAGACATCAGCAGCTGTGGTCCTTGCTTCAGTAGAGACCTGAGCTTGAGTAGTGATGTTGTGCTCAGAAGTTGTAGGTACTTCAGTATTTGCACCATCAAGAGAAACAGATGCTAGAACATTAAGCCCATCAAATATCATATCATCCTGATCTTCCTCAGACTCAGAAAGAATAACCCTTCTTTTCTTTTGCACATGACTACCCTCCAATATGCTGATCTTTTCATTTAGTTCTTGGATAGTTCTACTAAAAGCTTCATTAGAATCCCTGAGCTCCTTTTCCAAATTCTTCACTTTCTCACTAAAAATCCTTTTTGTCTCATTAAGTTCTGACTCCAATGCCTCAATTTTCTTCATAGATCTGTCAAGTAACTGGGACATAGAGGTGAGATCAACAGCATCCTCAGTTCCACCAGCAGGAACACTTGAAGTATTAGGAGCTTCACTGACTCTGGGTGGAGACACATTAAATCCCTCCCCTGCATTGGTGTCATAACTAAATGGCTGCCTAGAAGGACTAGGTGATGAAAGCCTTGAAGAAGAAGGTAAATCCACAGAAGGAGATGGCTGGATAATAGGTGTATCAGCTGAGATGGTCTGATCAATGGATTCAACATTGGCATTAGGCTCAAGTGTAGGTGTTACTGGTCTGGGTGATGGTGGTAATGGATCATCAGCAGCAACAGATGCAGATGCATCAGCAGTAACTGAAGTCTCTTGCTCAGTTGCATTAGGTGATTGTGAGATACTGACATTATCAGCAGGATCAGGATTGTCAGCAGGATCAGGGATATCAGCAGGATCAGGGTTGTGTAACATATGAGGCAACAAAGGCAAATGTTGGCCAGTAAAGTTCATCTTCATCAGGGCAAACATTTTGGCAGTCAACCTATTTATAATCTTAGGGGATGTATTAATGGTCTGTACACCTAAGATGATTTGAAGAAATCTAGGGTACATCAAAAAGCTGTTTTTACCATTACTGAGATTCTCAATCATTCCCTCAAAAATATATTTTGCCCAATTAAAGATCCTACCCTGAGATAAACAAACTAGTCCAGATGCAATAGGACTTGGACATTGATCCCAACCACCTGTCTTAACACTCAAACACTGAAGTAAAGTGTGAATCAGAAACCTCCATTGAGGAGACAACTTACTTTTCAAGAAAGTGCAACTTCCAGCAACAGGATACCCTATAGCTGCCATACCATCAATAATGTCTTGCCTTGAAAGATCATATTCCCCTTGCTCCTCAGGAAATTGAAGCTGAACTCGAATCAACTCCTCAGTAATAATTACTTCTTGGTTATCAATGGTAGCAACAATATCATCTTCCCTTCCCACGATGTGTCTTACCTTAGCTGTCCTCCAAAACTGTTTGACCAATGAATCATACACCGTCACTGGACAATAAGTGAGGGCATAATGAATAGATGACCCACGAAGAAATGCCAGAACTTCATCATAACCAACACTTCTGGAAGAAGACTCCAAATAAGCAACCTTGTTATGATCATCCTTGTAACGAAGAGTTGTCATTGTGTTGAAGGAATGATTTAGGGTTTGAAATGGGAAGATTAGGGTTCGATAGGTTTGTGAGAAATTGAGATGAGAGATGTGCAATTATATGCTGAGTTGCCAAAAATATCACTTTAAATTGCTGCAATTCATTGCACGTAACATTGACCAATTAACTTAAGAAGGTTTGACCATTCGGCAGAAACACTTGGTCAATCGGCAGCAATAGGAGGTTTGACCAATCGGCAGGAATGAGGTGGTTTGACCAAAGTCAACCTTCCGAACTTAGTCATTAAGAATAACTTACCCGAATTAACTCTCAATACCAACCATCAATAAATATGCACTAATCTCCATATCATTATATAACCCTCAATTCTCATAACCAAACCAAAAATCTTCAAAATCAAGCAAAAATATGAGTTCATCCAAACATCCAATCATCGAAATCTCATCAGATTCTTCCTCCTCTAGTGACTCAGGATGGAACAACTACTTCCCCAAAACAGCATCATCCTCTAAAACCAAAGGTAAGGCCAAGGTTGAGGAGGATTCATCTGATCCTCTTCCATCTACCCCTTCTTCATTTGAATACTTTAGCTCTGATGATGAAGATTCATCAGAGTTGAAGTCTTTGGTGTATTGTCAGGGTGAATGGGAGACTTTCCCTCCCAATTTTCCTTTAACAGATGAGGACAGAGAACAGATGAAGAAGACAGTTGCTCTGCTTACTGAAGAGATGGAGAGAACAACTGCAGCCTTCTATAAAGTACCGGTACCAAAAGGCAAGGCTAAACATCAAGAAGGTTCTAGTCGAGAAAAACCAAACCCTAGAAGTCGACACAATCGACAACGTGAAGGCAAAGATGCAAGACAAAGGAAGAATCCCACCAGAACCACTCCCAAGCCAACCCAACCAGCTTCACAATCAAGCAACCCAAATCCACAACCAAGCCATCCAGCTCCACAATCCAGTAACCCTACTTCACAACCAATCCATCCAACTTCAAGGACACGCTCCAGAACACAGCAAAGGCCAACTACCTCAAGCTCTTCAAAGCCACCCCCTGAACAGAGACAACCACTGCCAGTGATCTTGGCACTTGCAGTCCCCCATGTTTATGAAGAGATCAGTCGTCAGAGAGGAAAGAGGTTCATGCCTGACAATCTGGGTAAGGGTAAAGAGAAGATGGAATAGGTGGTAGGGTTTAGGTAGATTGATGTTAGAAGGTTGGAATGATGATTTGAATGTTGTTGATTAGTAGCTTTTGAAACTCGAAATCTTTTGTAACCAGCAACTGAATGTACTTATCTCCCTTATGAATGAATGAAAATTGCTGTGTTTAGCTTTAAGCCCAAGCATTAAGAAGCTGCAAAACAAAGTTAACTAACAAAAGATACTGAAAAACCTGCAAAACAAAGTTAGAGAAACACAAACAAAACATAAATGAATGAAAAACAAGACAAAAATGCAAGCAATAGCCTAGCCTCCCAAACACAATTACAACAACATGAACCATACAAAACAATTACCAAGGATACCATGGAGAATAAGCCATTCCCCCTCCAAAGATGTGATTATTATAGGCAGGTCTGAAATCCCTTTGAATATATGAAGAGGAACCAGCAGAAATGGTTCTCTGAATATCAGCAGAAACAGAGGTACCAGCAGGAACAGGTCTATCAGCAGAAAAGGGACCTCTATAAAAGTTCATTCCTGCTGCTTGTGGAACATATGGTGGTATCTGTTTAACATTTTTCCACAATGATCTGGTTTGTTGTTGCCCACCTTTCATTCTTTTCTCATGATAATCACAATCTTTAATTAGATGATATTGACTGCCACACACAAAACATGTCTTCTTCCTAGCAGCCTTGTTTTTACTACAACTTTTCTTAATATAGACACCATTATCACTAGTGGAACTAGAGACACTTTTGTTTTTAATAGAATTAATTGAGCTGTTATCTGAAAAGACTGATTTAGGAACAGATTTATTATTAGTTGAACTTGAGGACTTATGACATTTGGGTGTGGTTGACTTTTCACTTGAGTCACATGAAACAAAGTCTTTAGACTCTGCTTCTGAGGACTTGTCACTTGTGGGACAAGAGACACAATCATTAGGTTCAGGTAAATCATTTGATTTTTTACCATAAACCATTTGTGACTCATTAGAGTCAATGTCAGAGAGAGAGTGGACACGGGTAGGCATAAAAACTCCTCTGATAGGTGGAGGAACAGCATTCAAATTGCCTTCTTTGACAAATCTAACAGGAATTTTGTAGTCTATAGGTTCAGGGTTAAAAACACTATACTCGTTAGGGTCATAAACTTGATCTTTCCCTATGTAGTCACCAAACCCTAGACCTCGTTTAGTTCTTACAGTCATAGAGCTATCAACTAGCTTATTTAGGTTTTTAGATGAATTTTTCCATTTATCAAACCTAGCCAAGGAATTGTCTAGTTTAGTCTGTACATCCTGTTTTTCTAACACCATCTTATCGTTTTGAGACTCAGAATGTTTAAGCTCATTAGTGGTGTTTCTCAAGTCCCTCTCTAAAACTCTTATCTTTTCCTCATAAGCTAACTGATTCTTTTGAAACCAAACTTTTTGCTTTTCTAATGTTTTAACTACTTTGTCATAAGCTTGAACCTTAATAAAGTATTCATTATATTTAGATTTCATGTCATTATATTCATTATTAAGAGTTGAGTACAATTCTTGACAAGCAGGATTACATCTTTGTACCTGAGATGGGAATCCCAACAGAGCATATTCTTCCATATTCTCTTTTGAATTATAGGATTCACCTTTATCAGTCAGCTTTTCCACAGACTTATTTTGAAACAAATTCCTAATCTTCATTGCAGACATTTCAAATCTATCACCCGACAGCAGCGACATTGTGAAAAGATTCAAGAAAGACAACTCAACAATGTTTCCTTCTTTATCAGAGATACTTACCAGGCTCTGATACCACTTGTAGGATCGAGTACTTCGAGCTTGATTGAGCTTGGTATAAAAAAGAACCTCTGTATGCAATACAAGCGTTTATGCGGAAACTAAACAGCAAGTATTATAAAGAAGAAAACTCTAAAGAACAATGATCCTCTATGGATCAAACTATGAACTAAGAATTGTTTATTGAATCTTGAAAAACGTTAAAGGTGTGTCTAAACTCATAGACGGATATATCTTTTATACTAACCAGATGACCTAACCCTAATCCGTTCTACAAGTAAACGTGTGAAGAGATAAACAACAATCTCTTCTAAAATAAATCTTAACAAACATTCTAAATATACGGATAACTAACAACACTATCCGCAGCAACAACACTATCGGCAGAAACAAGATAACACTGTCGGCAGCAATGAGCTTTCAGCAGGAACCAAAGCTATCGGCAGGAACCAGCTTAACACTATCGGCAGCAACAATGAAACTCTTATTTCCCAGAGATCCTAACAAACCTGTTGTAAGGTTGCAAAACCACGCATCAAGTTTTTGGCGCCGCTGCCGGGGAATAGTTATTGTTTAGGTTGAATTTTTATTTTATAGGTCTACTCACTAGATTCCTTTCTAGTGAGATTTTTATTTTATTTTTCTAGGTTTTCTTTGGTCTATCTTTTTTTTTCGTTTCTTTGTTCATAACCATTACCATCCGACATCATGGAAGGTGATGAGGCGAAAAGTGTACCGCTTTTAAGGGGTCATTTAAGCCCGAAATCGTATTTATTTGATCAAATATTGCCCTAAATCGTTCCTTTTGTCATTTTAGGTACTTTTGAGGAGAAATCTGGAAAAGGAGGCATTTTGGACGTTTTTGGAGCATTAAAGTGAAGAAAACGGCAAAGTCTCAAGAATCGGCTAAAAGTTACTCTTGACGGCGTCACAATTAACATGGGACGGCGTCATGCCTTGGCAAGAAAAGTTGGATGTGAAATTTACTCATGACGGGCCAGTGAGATAGCATGTGAATTCTGACGGCGTCACGCTTTAACTTGATTAAGGGCGTCACGGCTTAAATCATAAGGGGACGGCGTCACGTTCAAGGTTCGACGGCGTCAAGCCTTGATAGGCCAGAATGGATTTTTGAAGAGCTAAAGAGGGACGGCCTCAAGAAGGTCATCCGGGAACCCTAAAAGCGGCGAGGTGACGGCGTCACACTCCATAAGGTGACGCCGTCAGATCCAAAAATCTATATATAGTTTTCTAATTTTTTTGTCATTAAGGGAGAGCTTAGTGTGTGGAATTTTGGGATAAAACCCTAAGACGATTTTAGCTACTTTTTCAGGGCTTTTTGCCTTGAGATCTTCCATGTTTCATTGAAAGATAAGTTATCAATTAATCATTCAATATGTCTATGTGTTGTTTGGTTCTATCTTATGCTTGTCTTTTGTTTAACATGTTAGGCTAATTTTATCTTGTGTTTGCTTAGATCTAATGAAACCTAGCTATTGATTATTGGTTGTTAGTGTGTTATTAGTTGTATTGGATGATTGTTTATCTATGTTAGGCTTAAGAAAACTGGCTAACTTCCTATTCGGTAACTTGCTTGAACGTCTTAAGAAACATGAACCAAACGCGTACTAAAGGTTTTTATGGTTGTATTTAATGCACAAGCGAATTCTAGTGATCCCATGTTAGGAGCTTCCTAGCCGGCTCGGCATAGGAGTGAAGTAGGAGCTTGTAGAGTTGGGGAAGTAAGTACGCCACCCCACGAATGGTATTAAGGAATACACCCGTCATCCACGCGACTAATACACACTAATTAACCGGTAAAAGATAGTTAGGGAGTAAGGAAATCTAAGTAAACACACTTCTCTACACATAAGTTTCTCACCACATTTTCATTTCAGTTATTTATTTTATTGCATTCGTAGTAATTTGGGTTAGTTGACTAGCAACTAATTCCGCCCACTCTTTCAAACCCGAGATTTTACTTGCTTTCATAAAAATATAAAAACATAAAAAAGAATCTTCCTCAACCCTTAGACCTAATTAGAGTAGCCTTTCATACCTAACGAACACTATTCCCTGTGGAGAACGATCAATCCCCCGTACTTACCACTACACTATACTACATCGGTCAGGTACACTGCCTGGTGGGGTTGTAAGCCTCTTGAGATCCCTCGAGAGGTAAAACCTGTTGTAAGGTTACAAAACCACGCAATCAAGTTTTTGGCGCCGCTGCCGGGGAATAGTTATTGTTTAGGTTGAATTTTTATTTCTATTAGGTCTACTCACTAGATTCCTTTCTAGTGAGATTTTTGTTTTATTTTTCTAGGTTTTCTTTAGTCTATCTATTTTCTTCGTGTCTTTGTTCGTAACCATACCATCCGACATCATGGAAGATGGTAATATCCTTAACCCCCACAACCCACCACCACAACAACCACCACCACCTCCTAGAGCCCGTACTTTAGGAGAGTATTCCCGTCCTAGCCACCATGGCTATCGAAACACCATTGAGCTCACTCAAGGAGCCAATATCACACCCTTGCGATCCGACACCATCCGGTTGGTGCAAAGCGGATGCGCATTCCATGGACTTCGTTCTGAAGATCCTAATCAACATCTCAAGGACTTTCTTAAAATCGTTGATTCTATAGACCTTGATGTTGCCACTCGAGAGACGACCCGATTGCGTCTCTTCCAATTCTCTCTGCGGGACCACGCTAGTCAGTGGCTAGAACGTCAACCCGCAGGATCCATTACCTCTTGGGATGATCTCACCACTCGTTTCCTTGCTCAGTTTTTCCCACCGGGAAGAACTACCAAGCTAAGGAATGATATCTTGATGTTCCAACAACGTCAAGGCGAAACTCTCTACGAGGCATGGACTCGATTCAAGGACTTACTCCAAAAAGTCCCTCACCATGGCATAGAACTTTGGCTCCAAGTCCAAATCTTCTATGACCATATCAATCTCCCCACGAGGCAAACCATTGACCAATCGGCCGGTGGCAAGCTACGTGATCTAAGTGTGGAACAATCATGGGCTCTCCTAGAGGATCTTGCTCTTTATGACAACGAAAGTTGGAGTGATCCCCGTGATTTGAATAAAACGGTCAAGGCAATATCTTTGCCCTTGAACAATTTAAGCACTTCCGACCGTAGGATCATAGAACTTGAAGACCAAGTCAAGTTTCTCATGAAATCCTACGAGGCTCCTAAACCTTCAAGCCAAGTGAACAAAATCACTTCTTCATGTGAGTTATGTAGTGGTCCCCACGACACTCGTGATTACATGGAACTCCCCGAACAAGCTTTTGTGGACTACGCATCCTCGCGTACCGACGGAGCGGGAGACAAGTGGTACACTTTCAAACCCGAGCCAAACCCTTATGGTGATTCATACAACCCCTCATGGAAAAATCACCCGAACCTTAGGTGGAAACAAAACCAAAACTCACAACAAACCAATTCTTCCAACCCACCTAATCGTTTCCAATCAAGCGGTTCCAACTCGAACCGTACTTTCAACAACAATCCTTCCGGCAATGGTAGTACCGATAACTTTGAAGGATTGATGTCTCAATTTATGGCATCTCAAGAAGCTCGTTTAGCCAAGTTTGAAGCCGATTTCAAACAAAAACAAAGCGAGATGACCGATAAGATTGACACCTTGTTGAAAGCCCTCAATGACCGAGAAATGGGAGCACTCCCTAGCAACACGGTCAAGAACCCGAAACTAAATGTCAACGCTATTTCATCGGTTTCGTCCCCTAGTTCTTGTCCACAATATTATTCGGTCAATTCCATGAGCACGTGTTTCAAACAAACCCAAATCGTTCCAAATGACCAAGAAGTTATGACATCCAAATTGGTCAACAACATAGTTGAAACACCTCCCACTCAAAACCTTGACAAAGAATTCAAGGAGATCCACCTTGAAAGTCCGGTTGTTGACGAGTTGGATGAGAAGAAGCTCAAGTTAGGCGAAAAAGGGACCGCCTTTGTTCAAAACAAGCTACCTAAGAAATTAGATGATCCGGGCTTATTTGTTCTACCTTGCAAGATCGGTAATTCGGAGGCTTATGACACATTAGCCGATCTTGGATCAAGCCTTAACCTACTTCCATTACCTCTCTACACCTCTCTAAAATTAGGAAAACTTGAAGAAACCGAGGTGATAATAGGCTTAGCGGATGGAAGTGTTGCTTACCCGGTTGGAGTAGTTAAGGACGTGTTAGTACACATTGGAAAACTAACCATTTTAGCCGATTTCCACGTCCTTGATATGGTTAGCGACCCTATATGCCCCTTGTTGATAGGTAGAGGATTTTTGGCGACCGCTAGTGCGATGATTGATTGTAAGGAATCTAAGATAGCGGTGGGAGAAGGAGATACTTGGTCAGTCTATGATGTTAAGAAACATGCCTATGACACTAGTGAGGAACCGACACCCCATTGGTTAGAATTAAATAGGAGACCATCTAGATATGGACCTTGGATAGATAGAGGCTTCATAGGACCCCAACGCCCATTTTACCTAGAAGAGGACTTTGTTAACCGAACACATACGGTGGAGCAACTCTTGGCTAGGGACACCGAATTGGATCCATTTGAAGACCCTCTAGTTTTTAGGAGGATGATTGAGTTCCTAGGAGTTTTGCCAATTAACCTAGGGATGAATAAGTGGACTGGTGAGGAGGATGATCACAAGTGGGATTGGGACAAACCACCTAAAGATGGAGATGGGTCATGGCATATTAAGATGACATTGTATGACCCGGATGGAGAGAAGTTTGAAAAGATATATCGTACTAAGCGGACCAATAGGAAACTTCAATCCAAGTTTAACCCTAAAGACGTCCTCGATGACGAGCTTACTTACATAGGGTAGCGTGACTTTGAGTCTAGCTACAAGACTCGTTAATAAAGAAAAGCGCTTCTTGGGAGGCAACCCAAGCTTTATTTGTTTTATTTGCTTTGTGTGTTTATTTATTTGTTTGTTTTGATTTTATTTGTTTCCGTATGTGTGTTTAATTTTTATTAGTATTGATTCATGTTCAAAAGTAAATTGTGAAAATGCTTTATTTTGTTTTTAACTTCGTCTTAACTACATATAAAGGTATTTTGCAAAAGATAAGTGTAAGGGAAATCCAAATCGGTTTATTAGAACAAATGAACATGAATCATAACAATAATAAATTAACATACATATTAGTAATTGTTTGAGTCAAATGCTTGTATCGAGTCATAATGATGTTTTGCAGGAATTCCAGGAAGTAAGGTAAAGGTTTTTCCAGAAATTTTCCGGAAACATAAAATGAAAATTTTTGTCAGGTCATTTCTGACGGCGTCAGGGTTTATAACCTGACGGCGTCAGATTTAATTTTCAGAAATTTTTGAAAGTTTTGTTTTAAAAAAGTTTTTATTAAATCTCCAACTTATAATCTCCAGGAATCTGCAAAATTATCATTCCACAAGCATTATATCCTTATATATAGATTTTTCCCGCCGATGTTATGCAGGTTTTCGTGTTTGTTTTCTCAGGTTTAACAGGTTATTTTGGACAAGGAGATGTTTATGGAATCAAGCTTATGGCGATGCATTAGTCATGGAGCTTCAACATTCTCTTTGGAGGAAGATTTAACCGTGTAATTTCATTATCCACCGAGCGAATCAGGGGAGTATTTGATTTCATTCTTTTACTTTTTTTTGCTTTTACATCTTGTTATTTGAACATTGGGGACAATGTTCATCTTAAGTGTAAGGGGAGGGTAAAAGTACGATTTTAGAGAATGCTATTATGCTTGATTTTTGTTTGTTTAATAGTGGATGTGTAATAAAAATAAGAGAAATACCTGTTAGGGTAATTTTAGTGCCAAATTTAAAATTTTTTACAACATATAGGAGTGAAACTTTGATCTTAATGAGCGTCTCACGGATAGGAGTTATATGACTAGCACAAAAACCGTACCACTAAAAAATTTTCCACCCCAAATATGTGAGGTTCGCCCCTAGAATTGGTAGGAAAAGCATTTATGCTATGATGTGTGTACCGGTAGCACTTAGATTCTAGAACTTGCGTTAGGACCATTCCAAGGCCACAAGTGAGACTACATTCGTGTAGTTAGATTTACTACATGATAAGAGGCATTAGGATAAACCCATTGTTTTACACCTGTGTTTTTGTTATAATTACATTGGCTACATTGGTCAAGTAATTCTCCCACACCCTTTGCGTTGTACTCATTTTTAGTACACGATACCCCTAGTACACCCCTCAGAGCCTATCTTTTCGTTTCGACCTTTAAGCATTTTACTTAAAGGAAGAATTTGTTTACACCCCACTTAAATGTACACCCAAATCGCCTTAGCCTACCTTGTATGCACTCTTTTTTTGTGCATTATTGTTACAACATTTGTTTAAACCCAAGTTAATTATCTAGTTGATTACATGGTTGCTAAGTCGAGTCATATCCTTGTACATATTGTTTTGGGACGATTGGGACTCATGGGTAAAGTACTAGTGTAATGGAGTAATGGGGAAGAACATCATTTATTACCCCCATATGTGCTAAATATTTTAAAAGTACTCCAAGTTTTTCAATTATCTTAATTCGAGTCATTAGATTAGTATTTGTAAAGTTATGTAAAAATTCAAGTGTAAGGGGAATGCAACGCCCCTATGATGTATTATTTTGGATGGTAGGGTAAAAGTGTATGCAAAAAAAAAAAAAAAAAAAAAAAAAAAAAAAAAAAAACACAAAAAAAAAATGAGAAAATGAAAAATAGAAAAAACATACGGACTACCATCCCGTTTCATTTTATGTTTGTTTTATGTTTTTGTTATTTTGTTATTTCGTTTCTAGCTTAAGATCGAGTCTAGTCTTGGCTTAGCAACATTGTATAGTACATGTAATTGATCAAGATCTTTAACTAGCCACCAGTAAAATATCCCGTATCCAACAAAACCGTGTTTTCCTTTTCCCTACACCTAAAGTTATAACCCATTTAAAAGCCCTCTTTGATAGTTTATCTTAGGTGCTTACGCCTAGTGGAGGAGGTTTTCGATCCTTTCCCAAGCCTATGGTAATCTATTTGCTATGACAGGTAGTGAGAGATATTTTCCGTTTTCATTTATGAGATTTATTTTGATGACACTTGAGAGATGTGAGTATCTAAACACTACTTGTGAGGTGCTAGTTTATAATCTCCGTGCTTATTATGATAGAAGTGGAACGAATATTTGTTGTAATTACTTTTATGTTTGCATTAAATGACCCCTAACTTGTATTTTGATTAGAATAAAAGCGCATTTGCTTGAGGACAAGCAAATCTCAAGTGTAAGGGTATTTGATGAGGCGAAAAGTGTACCGCTTTTAAGGGGTCATTTAAGCCCGAAATCGTATTTATTTGATCAAATATTGCCCTAAATCGTTCCTTTTGTCATTTTAGGTACTTTTGAGGAGAAATCTGGAAAAGGAGGCATTTTGGACGTTTTTGGAGCATTAAAGTGAAGAAAATGGCAAAGTCTCAAGAATCGGCTAAAAGTTACTCTTGACGGCGTCACAATTAACATGGGACGACGTCATGCCTTGGCAAGAAAAGTTGGATGTGAAATTTACTCATGACGGGCCAGTGAGATAGCATGTGAATTCTGACGGCGTCACGCTTTAACTTGATTAAGGGCGTCACGGCTTAAATCATAAGGGGACGGCGTCACGTTCAAGGTTCGACGGCGTCAAGCCTTGATAGGCCAGAATGGATTTTTGAAGAGCTAAAGAGGGATGGCGTCAAGAAGGTCATCCGGGAACCCTAAAAGCGGCGAGGTGACGGCGTCACACTCCATAAGGTGACGCCGTCATATCCAAAAATCTATATATAGTTTTCTAATTTTTTGTCATTAAGGGAGAGCTTATTGTGTGGAATTTTGGGATAAAACCCTAAGACGATTTTAGCTACTTTTTCAGGGCTTTTTGCCTTGAGATCTTCCATGTTTCATTGAAAGATAAGTTATCAATTAATCATTCAATATGTCTATGTGTTGTTTGGTTCTATCTTATGCTTGTCTTTTGTTTAACATGTTAGGCTAATTTTATCTTGTGTTTGCTTAGATCTAATGAAACCTAGCTATTGATTATTGGTTGTTAGTGTGTTATTAGTTGTATTGGATGATTGTTTATCTATGTTAGGCTTAAGAAAACTGGCTAACTTCCTATTCGGTAACTTGCTTGAACGTCTTAAGAAACATGAACCAAACGCGTACTAAAGGTTTTTTATGGTTGTATTTAATGCACAAGCGAATTCTAGTGATCCCATGTTAGGAGCTTCCTAGCCGGCTCGACATAGGAGTGAAGTAGGAGCTTGTAGAGTTGGGGAAGTAAGTACGCCACCCCACGAATGGTATTAAGGAATACACCCGTCATCCACGCGACTAATACACACTAATTAACCGGTAAAAGATAGTTAGGGAGTAAGGAAATCTAAGTAAACACACTTCTCTACACATAAGTTTCTCACCACATTTTCATTTCAGTTATTTATTTTATTGCATTCGTAGTAATTTGGGTTAGTTGACTAGCAACTAATTCCGCCCACTCTTTCAAACCCGAGATTTTACTTGCTTTCATAAAATTATAAAAACATAAAAAAGAATCTTCCTCCACCCTTAGACCTAATTAGAGTAGTTTTTCATACCTAACGAACACTATTCCCTGTGGAGAACGATCAATCCCCCGTACTTACCACTACACTATACTACATCGGTCAGGTACACTGCCTGGTGGGGTTGTAAGCCTCTTGAGATCCCTCGAGAGGTAAAACCTGTTGTAAGGTTGCAAAACCACGCAATCAAGTTTTTGGCGCCGCTGAAGATGGTAATATCCTTGATCCCAACAACCCACCACAACAACCACCACCTCCTAGAGCCCGTACTTTAGGAGAGTACTCCCGTCCTAGCCACCATGGCTATCGAAACACCATTGAGCTCACTCAAGGAGCCAATGTCACACCCTTGCGATCCGACACCATCCGGTTGGTGCAAAGCGGATGCGCATTCCATGGACTTCGTTCTGAAGATCCTAATCAACATCTCAAGGACTTTCTTAAAATCGTTGATTCTATAGACCTTGATGTTGCCACTCGAGAGACGACCCGATTGCGTCTCTTTCAATTCTCTTTGCGGGACCAAGCTAGTCAGTGGCTAGAGCGTCAACCCGCAGGTTCCATCACCTCTTGGGATGATCTCACCACTCGCTTCCTTGCTCAGTTTTTCCCACCGGGAAGAACTACCAAGCTAAGGAATGATATCTTGATGTTCCAACAACGTCAAGGCGAAACCCTCTACGAGGCATGGACTCGA
Source organism: Artemisia tridentata subsp. tridentata (assembly GCA_021014915.2). Taxonomy (NCBI): domain Eukaryota; kingdom Viridiplantae; phylum Streptophyta; class Magnoliopsida; order Asterales; family Asteraceae; genus Artemisia; species Artemisia tridentata. The sequence continues at coordinate 5,883,430 of CP139508.1, forward strand.
TTCAAGGACTTACTCCAAAAAGTCCCTCACCATGGCATAGAACTTTGGCTCCAAGTCCAAATCTTTTATGACCATATCAATCTCTCCACGAGGCAAACCATTGACCAATCGGCCGGTGGTAAGCTACGTGATCTAAGTACGGAACAATCATGGGCTCTCCTAGAAGATCTTGCTCTTTATGACAACGAAAGTTGGAGTGATCCCCGTGATTTGAATAAAACGGTCAAGGCAATATCCTTGCCTTCGAACAATTCAAGCACTTCCGACCGTAGGATCATAGAACTTGAATACCAAGTCAAGTTTCTCATGAAATCCTACGAGGCTCCTAAACCTTCAAGCCAAGTGAACAAAATCACTTCTTCATGTGAATTATGTAGTGGTCCCCACGACACTCGTGATTGCATGGAACTCCCCGAACAAGCTTTTGCGGACTACGCATCCTCGCGTACCGACGGAGCGGGAGACAAGTGGTACACTTTCAAACCCGAGCCAAACCCCTACGGTGATACATACAACCCCTCATGGAAAAATCACCCGAACCTTAGGTGGAAACAAAACCAAAACGCACAACAAACCAATTCTTCCAACCCACCTAATCGTTTCCAATCAAGCGGTTCCAACTCGAACCGTACTTTCAACAACAATCCTTCCGGCAATGGTAGTACCGATAACTTTGAAGGATTGATGTCTCAATTTATGGCATCTCAAGAAGCTCGTTTAGCCAAGTTTGAAGCCAATTTCAAACAAAAACAAAGCGAGATGACCAATAAGATTGACACTTTGTTGAAAGCCCTCAATGACCGAGAAATGGGAGCACTCCCTAGTAACACGGTCAAGAACCCGAAACTAAACGTCAACGCCGTTTCATCGGTTACGTCTCCTAGTTCTTGTCCACAATATTATTCGGTCAATTCCATGAGCACGTGTTTCAAACAAACCCAAGTCATAGTTGAAACACCTCCCACTCAAAACCTTGACGAAGAATTCAAGGAGCTCCACCTTGAAAGTCCGGTTATTGATGTGTTGGATGAGAAGAAGCTCAAGTTAGGCGAAAAAGGAACCGCCTTTGTTCAAAACAAGCTACCTAAGAAGTTAGATGATCCGGGCTTATTTGTTCTACCTTGCAAGATCGGTAATTCGGAGGCTTATGACACATTAGCCGATCTTGGATCAAGCCTTAACCTACTTCCGTTACCTCTCTACACCTCTCTAAAACTTGGAAAACTTGAAGAAACCGAGGTGATAATAGGTTTAGCGGATGGGAGTGTTGCTTACCCGGTTGGAGTAGTCAAGGACGTGTTAGTACACATAGGAAAACTAACCATTTTAGCCGATTTCCACGTCCTTGATATGGTTAGCGACCCTACATGCCCCTTGTTGATAGGTAGAGGATTTTTGGCGACCGCTAGTGCTATGATTGATTGCAAGGAATCTAAGATAGCGGTAGGAGAAGGTGATACTTGGTCAGTCTATGATGTTAAGAAACATGCCTATGATACTAGTGAGGAACCAACACCACATTGGTTAGAATCAAATAGGAGACCATCTAGATATGGACCTTGGATTGATAGAGACTTCATAGGACCCCAACGCCCATTTTACCTAGAAGAGGACTTTGTTAACCGAACACATACGGTAGAGCAACTCTTGGCTAGGGACACCGAATTGGATCCGTTTGAAGACCCTCTAGTTTTTAGGAAGATGATTGATTTCCTAGGAGTTTTGCCAATTAACCTAGGAATGAATAAGTGGACTTGTGAGGAAGATGATCATAAGTGGGATTGGGACAAATCACCCAAAGATGGAGATGGGTCATGGCATATTAAGATGACATTGTATGACCCGGATGGAGAGAAGTTTGAAAAGATATATTGTACTAAGCGAACCAATAGGAAACTTCAATCCAAGCTTAACCCTAAAGAGGTCCTCGATGACGAGCTCACTTATATAGGGTAGAAGAACTTTGAGTCTAGCTACAAGACTCGTTAATAAAGAAAAGCGCTTCTTGGGAGGCAACCCAAGCTTTATTTGCTTTGTGTGTTTATTTCTTTGTTTGTTTGATTTTATTTGTTTCCGTATGTGTGTTTAATTTTTATTCTTATTGATTCATGTTCAAAAACTAATTTGTGAAAATGCTTTATCTTGTTTTTAACTTCGTCTTAACTACATATAAAGGTATTTTGCAAGAGTTAAGTGTAAGGGAAATCTAAATCGGTTTATTAGAACACAAATGAACATGAATCGTAATAATAATAAATTAACATACATATTAGTATTTGTTTGAGTCAAATGCTTGTATCGAGTCATAATGATGTTTTGCAGGATTTCCAGGAAGTAAGGTATAGTTTTTTCCAAAATTTTTCCGGAAACTTAACATGAGAATTCTGTCAGATTATTTCTGACGGCGTCAGGCTTTACAACCTGACGGCGTCAGGTTTAATTTTCTGAAAATTTTTGAAAGTTTTGTTTTCATAAAAAGTTTTTATTAAATCTATAACTTATAATCTCCAGGGATCTGCAAAATTATCATTCCACAAGCATTATATCCTTATATATAGAGTTTATCCCGCCGATGTTATGCAGGTTTTCGTGTTTGTTTTCTCAGGTTTAACAGGTTATTTTGGACAAGGAAATGTTTTGGATCAAGCTTTTGGCGATGCATTAGTCATGGAGCTTCAACATTACTTTGGAAGAAGATCTAACCGTGTTACCACATTATCCACCGAGCGAATCAGGGGAGTATTTGATTTCATTCTTTTACCTTATTACTTTTACATCTTGTTATTTGAACATTGGGGACAATGTTCATCTTAAGTGTAAGGGGGGGGGGGGTAAAAGTACGATTAGAGAATGCTATTACGCTTGATTTTTATTTGTTTAATAGTAGATGTGTAATAAAACTGAGATAAATACCTGTTAGGTTAATTTTAGTGCCAAATTTAAATTTTTTTACAACATTTAGGAGTGAAACTTTGGTCTTAATGAGCGTCTCACGGATAGGAGTTATATGACTAGCACAAAAACCGTACCACTAAAAAATTTTCCACCCCCAAATATGTGAGGTTCGCCCCTAGAATTGGTAGGAAAAGCATTTATGCTATGATGTGTGTACCGGTAGCACTTAGCTTCTAGAACTTGCGTTAGGACCATTCCGAGGCCACAAGTGAGACTACATTCGTGTAGTTAGATTTACTACATGATAAGAGGCATTAGGATTAACCCATTGTTTTACACCTGTGTTTTTGTTATAATTACATTGGCTACATTGGTCAAGTAATTCTCCCACACCCTTTGCGTTGTACTCATTTTTAGTACACGATACCCCTAGGACACCCCTCAGAGCCTATCTTTTCGTTTCGACCTTTAAGCATTTTACTAAAAGGAAGAATTTGTTACACCCCACTAAAATGTACACCCAAATCGCCTTAGCCTACCTTGTATGAACTCATTTTTAGTGCATTATTGTGACAACATTTGTTTAAACCCAAGTTAATTATCTAATTGATTACATGGTTGCTAAGTCGAGTCATATCCTTGTACATATTATTTTGGGACGATTGGGACTCATGGGTAAAGTACTAGTGTAATGGAGTAATGGGGAAGAGCATCATTTATTACCCCCATATGAGCTAAATATTTTAAAAGTACTGCAAGTTTTTCGATTATCTTAATTCGAGTCATTAGAATAGTTGTTTGTAAAGTTATGTAAAAGTTCAAGTGTAAGGGGAATGCAACGCCCCTATGATGTATTATTTTGGATGGTAGGGCAAGAGTGTATGTCAAAAAAAAAAAAAAAAAAAAAAAAAAAAAAAAAAAAAAAAATGAGAAAAAGAAAAATAGAAAAAAAACATACGGACTACCATCCCGTTTCATTTTATGTTTATTTTATTTTTTTGTTATTTTGTTTTTAGCTTAAGATTGAGTCGAGTCTTGGCTTAGCAACATTGTATAGTACATGTAATTAATCAAGATCTTTAACTCGCCACCAGTAAAATATCCTTTATCCAACAAAACCGTGTTTATCATATCCCTACACCTAACGTTATAACCCATTTAAAAGCCCTCTTTGATAGTTTATCTTAGGTGCTTACGCCTAGTGGAGGAGGTTTTCGATCCTTTCCCAAGCCTATGGTAATCTATTTGCTATGACAGGTAGTGAGAGATATTATCCGTTTTCATTTATGAGATTTATTTTGATGACACTTGAGAGATGTGAGTATCTAAACACTACTTGTGAGGTGCTAGTTTGTAATCTCCGTGCTTATTATGATTAAAGTGGAACGAATATTTGTTGTAATTACTTTTATGTTAGCATTAAATGACCCCTAACTTGTATTTTGATTAGAATAAAAGCGCATTTGCTTGAGGACAAGCAAATCTCAAGTGTAAGGGTATTTGATGAAGCGAAAAGTGTACCGCTTTTAAGGGGTCATTTAAGCCCTAAATCGTATTTATTTGATCAAATATTGCCCTAAATCGTTCCTTTTGTCATTTTAGGTACTTTTGAGAAGAAATCTGGAAAAGGAAGCATTTTGGACGTTTTTGGAGCATAAAAGTGAAGAAAACGACAAAGTCTCAAAATTATGCTGGAAGTTACCTTTGACGGCGTCAGGATTATCCCTGGACGGCGTCATGGCTTGGCAAGAAAAAGGTGGATATGAAAATTACTCATGATAAGCCAGTGAAATTTGCATGGGAATTCTGACGGCGTCACCCTTTGGAGTGATCAAGGTCGTCACGGCTTAATTTAAAGAGGGACGGCGTCACGCTTCATTCTGACGGCGTCAAGCCTTGATAAGCCAGAACGGATTTTGGAGAGCTAAAGAGGGACGGCGTCTAGAAGGCCATCCGGGAACCCTAAAAGCGGCGAGGTGACGGCGTCACACTCCATAACGTGACGCCGTCAGATCTGAAAGTCTATATATAGTTTTGCAATTTTTTGTCATTAGTGTGGAACTTATTGGGGAACTTTGTGTGTGAAAACCCTAAGACGATTTTAGCAGCTTTTTCAAGGCTTTTTGCCTTGAGATCTTCCATGTTACATTGAAGATAAGTTATCAATTAATCATTCAATATGTCTATGTGTTGTTTGATTCTATCTTGTTCTTGTCTTTTGTTTAACATGTTAGGCTAGATTTATCTTGTGTTTGCTTAGATCTAATGAAACCTAGCTATTGATTATTGGTTATTAGTGTGTCATTAGTTGTATTGGATGATTGTTCATCTATGTTAGGCTTAAGAAAACTGGCTAACTTCCTATTCGGTAACTTGCTTGAACGTCTTAAGAAACATGAACCAATGCGTACTAAAGGTTTTTATGGTTGTATTTAATGCACAAGCGAATTCTAGTGATCCCATGTTAGGAGCTTCCTAGCCGGCTCGACATAGGAGTGAAGTAGGATCTTATAGAGTTGGGGAAGTACGTACGCCACCCCACGATTGGTATTAAGGAATACACCCGTCATCCACGCAATTAATACACACTCATCAACCGGTAAAAGATAGTTAGGGAGTAAGGAAATCTAAGTAAACACATTTCTCTCCACATAAGTTTTACCACCTTTTCATTTTCTGTTATTTTATTTTATTTGCAATTCGTAGTTACTTGGGTTAGTTGACTAGCAACTAATTCCGCCCACTCTTTCAAACCCGAGATTTTACTTGCTTTCATAAAATTATAAAAACACAAAAAGAATCTTCTCTCACCCTTAGACCTATTAGAGTAGTTTTTCATACCTAACGAACACTATTCCCTGTGGAGAACGATCAATCCCCCGTACTTACCACTACACTATACTACATCGGTCAGGTACACTGCCTGGTGGGGTTGTAAGCCTCTTGAGATCCCTCGAGAGGTAAAACCTGTTGTAAGGTTGCAAAACCACGCATCAAGTTTTTGGCGCCGTTGCCAGGAAATAGTTATTGTTTAGGTTGAATTTTTATTTTATAGGTCTACTCACTAGATTCCTTTCTAGTGAGATTTTTATTTTATTTTTTCTAGGTTTTCTTTAGTCTATTTTTTTTTTCTTCGTTTCTGTGTTCGTAACCATTACCATCCGACATCATGGAAGGTGGTAATATCCTTGATCCTAACAACCCACCACAACAACCACCACCTCCTAGAGCCCGTACTTTAGGAGAGTACTCCCGTCCTAGCCACCATGGCTATCGAAACACCATTGAGCTCACTCAAGGAGCCACTGTCACACCCTTGCGATCCGACACCATCCGGTTGGTGCAAAGCGGATGCGCATTCCATGGACTTCATTCTGAAGATCCTAATCAACATCTCAAGGACTTTCTCCAAATCGTTGATTCCATAGACCTTGATGTTGCCACTCGAGAGACGACCCGACTACGTCTCTTTCAATTCTCTTTGCGGGACCAAGCTAGTCAATGGCTAGAGCGTCAACCCGCAGGATCCATCACCTCTTGGGATGATCTCACCACTCGTTTCCTTGCTCAGTTTTTCCCACCGGGAAGAACTACCAAGCTAAGGAATGATATCTTGATGTTCCAACAACGTCAAGGCGAAACCCTCTACGAGGCATGGACTCGATTCAAGGACTTACTCCAAAAAGTCCCTCACCATGGCATAGAACTTTGGCTCCAATTCCAAATCTTCTATGACCATATCAATCTCTCCACAAGGCAAATCATTGACCAATCGGCCGGTGGTAAGCTACGTGATCTAAGTGCGGAACAATCATGGGCTCTCCTAGAAGATCTTGCTCTTTATGACAACGAAAGTTGGAGTGACCCCCGTGATTTGAATAAAACGGTCAAGGCAATATCTTTGCCTTCGAACAATTCAAGCACTTCCGACCGTAGGATCATAAAACTTGAAGACCAAGTCAAGTTTCTCATGAAATCCTACGAGGCTCCTAAACCTTCAAGCCAAGTGAACAAAATCACTTCTTCATGTGAATTATGTAGTGGTCCCCACGACACTCGTGATTGCATGGAACTCCCCGAACAAGCTTTTGTGGACTACGCATCCTCGCGTACCGACGGAGCGGGAGACAAGTGGTACACTTTCAAACCCGAGCCAAACCCCTACGGTGATGCATACAACCCCTCATGGAGAAATCACCCGAACCTTAGGTGGAAACAAAACCAAAACGCACAACAAACCAATTCTTCCAACCCACCTAATCGTTTCCAATCAAGCGGTTCCAACTCGAACCGTACTTTCAACAACAATCCTTCCGGCAATGGTAGTACCAATAACTTTGAAGGATTGATGTCCCAATTTATAGCATCTCAAGAAGCTCGTTTAGCCAAGTTTGAATCCGAATTCAATCAACAACAAACGGAGATGACCAATAAAATTGACAACTTGTTGAAAGCCCTCAATAACCAAGTGTTATCACCTCCACATAAGGACGCTAGGAACACAAATAGCGGACCCCAAGTAAAAGACCCCTCTTCATCCAAACACGTCTACTTCGTCAATGTTGTCACTATCAAACCAATTGATAGGAATGAGGATAATAGTGAACCTGAGGATGAGGTTAAGAAAGTCGAGGTTGATAAAGAAGTTAGGAAAAGTGAGATTGAAGTAGTAGATGATGATGAGGACCACTTCAATAGGCTACCCACTAAGGAAGAGCGCGCATATCATACAGACTTATTCGATGACCCCGAGACACCATACTTCCTAGGTAGACCAATTATAAAAATAGGCGACCCTTCTAATCTAAACATACCATGCAACATCGGACATTTACATGTGTGGAAAGCCTACATCGACCTTAGATCACCCATAAACATCATGACTAGAGCCCACTACAACTTGATAATGAAAAATCAACTTGGGTATAGGATGTTCCCTGACAAGGGTTGGATGAGTAACTTCACGGGAAGAGTTAAGGGATTACCGGTTTATGTAGGAAACTTCACCTATGTCACCGACTTTGTAATTGTTGAATTTATCCGCCCAATAGTCGATGCATCCTTAACTCAAGTGGTTTTTGGAAAACCATTTGTTGAGGTCTCTAGAATGACTTATGAACCTTCCTTAGGGATAGTTAGATTTAAGGATGAGACCGATGAGGTAAACTACCAAATGCCATATAAGATAGAACAATTCCAACACTTGTCAAATGTTGAGAAGGAGCTTAAGCAAGCGGTCTACTATAGGAATGATGAAGATAGAAGTAAAGGAGTAGACTATGTTATGGGAAGGATATTCGGTTTCTACAAGGATTGTTTGAAATTAGGACCGGAATATAAAACCGGAAATGAGAATGACCTAGGAACCGTGACCAATGATGGAGTCACGTAATGTACGTGACTTTGAGTCTAGCTACAAGACTCGTTAATAAAGAAAAGCGCTTCTTGGGAGGCAACCCAAGCTTTATTTGCTTTGTGTGTTTATTTATTTGTTTGTTTGATTTTATTTGTTTCCGTATGTATGTTTAAATTTTATTATTATTGATTCATGTTCAAAACTAAGTTGTGAAAAATAATAATAATAAATGAACATACATATTAGTATTTGTTTGAGTCAAATGCTTGTATCGAGTCATAATGATGTTTTGCAGGATTTCCAGGAAGTAAGGTATAGGTTTTTCCAAAAATTTTCCGGAAACTTAACATGAGAATTCTGTCAGATCATTTCTGACGGCGTCAGGATTTACAACCTGACGGCGTCAGGTTTAATTTTCTGAAAATTTTTGAAAGTTTTGTTTTCATAAAAAGTTTTTATTAAATCTCTAACTTATAATCTCCAGGAATCTGCAAAATTATCATTCCACAAGCATTATATCCTTATATATAGAGTTTATCCCGCCGATGTTATGCAGGTTTTCATGTTTGTTTTCTCAGGTTTAACAGGTTATTTTGGACAAGGAAATGTTTTTGTTGGATCAAGCTTATGGCGATGCATTAGTCATGGAGCTTCAACATTACTTTGGAAGAAGATTTAACCATGTTACTTCATTATCCACCGAGCGAGTCAGGGGAGTATTTGATTTCATTATTTTACTTTTTTACTTTTACATTTGTTATTTGAACATTGGGGACAATGTTCATCTTAAGTGTAAGGGGGGGGGGGTAAAAGTACGATTATAGAATGCTATTGCACTTGATTTTTGTTTGTTTAATAGTAGATGTGTAATAAAACTGAGATAAATACCTGTTAGGGCAATTTTAGTGCCAAATTTAAAATTTTTTACAACACTTAGGAGTGAAACTTTGGTCTTAATGAGCGTCTCACGGATAGGAGTTATATGACTAGCACAAAAACCGTACCACTAAAAAATTCTCCACCCCCAAATATGTGAGGTTCGCCCCTAGAATTGGTAGGAAAAGCATTTATGCTATGATGTGTGTACCGGTAGCACTTAGATTCTAGAACTTGCGTTAGGACCATTCCGAGGCTACAAGTGAGACTACATTCGTGTAGTTAGATTTACTACATGATAAGAGACATTAGGATTTACCCATTGTTTTACACCTGTGTTTTTGTTATAATTACATTGGCAACATTGGTCAAGTAATTCTCCCACACCCTTTGCGTTGTACTCATTTTTAGTACACGATACCCCTAGTACACCCCTCAGAGCCTATCATTTCGTTTCGACCTTTAAGCATTTTACTTAAAGGAAGAATTTGTTTACACCCCACTTAAATGTACACCCAAATCGCCTTAGCCTACCTTATATGCACTTATCTTTAGTGCATTATTGTTACAACATTTGTTTAAACCCAAGTTAATTATCTAGTTGATTACATGGTTGCTAAGTCGAGTCATATCTTTGTACATATTGTTTTGGGACGATTGGGACTCATGGGTAAAGTACTAGTGTAATGGAGTAATGGGGAAGAACATCATTTATTACCCCCATATGTGCTAAATATTTTAAAAGTACTCCAAGTTTTTCAATTATCTTAATTCGAGTCATTAGAATAGTTATTTGTAAAGTTATGTAAAAGTTCAAGTGTAAGGGGAATGCAACGCCCCTATGATGTATTATTTTGGATGGTAGGGCAAAAGTGTATGCAAAAAAAAAAAAAAAAAAAAAAAAAGAAAAAAAAAAATCAAGAAAAATACAAAAAAATGAGAAAAAGAAAAATAGAAAAAACATACGGACTACCATCCCGTTTCATTTTATGTTTTTTGTTATTTTATTTTTTTAGCTTAAGATTGAGTCAAGTCTTGGCTTAGCAACATTGTATAGTACATGTAATTAATCAAGATCTTTAACTCGCCACCAGTAAAATATCCTTTATCCAACAAAACCGTGTTTTCCTTTTCCCTAAACCTAACGTTATAACCCATGTAAAAGCCCTCTTTGATAGTTTATCTTAGGTGCTTACGCCTAGTGGAGGAGGTTTTCGATCCTTTCTCAAGCCTATGGTAATCTATTTGCTATGACAGGTAGTGAGAGATATTATCCGTTTTCATTTATGACATTTATTTTGATGACACTTGAGAGATGTGAGTATCTAAACACTACTTGTGAGGTGCTAGTTTGTAATCTCCGTGCTTATTATGATTAAAGTGGAACGAATATTTGTTGTAATTACTTTTATGTTAGCATTAAATGACCCCTAACTTGTATTTTGATTAGAATAAAAGCGCATTTGCTTGAGGACAAGCAAATCTCAAGTGTAAGGGTATTTGATGAAGCGAAAAGTGTACCGCTTTTAAGGGGTCATTTAAGCCCTAAATCGTATTTATTTGATCAAATATTGCCCTAAATCGTTCCTTTTTTCATTTTAGGTACTTTTGAGAAGAAATCTGGAAAAGGAAGCATTTTGGACGTTTTTGGAGCATAAAAGTGAAGAAAACGACAAAGTCTTAAAATTATGCTGGAAGTTACCTTTGACGGTGTCAGGATTATCCCTGGACGGCGTCACGGCTTGGCAAGAAAAATGTGGACATGAAAATTACTCATGATAAGCCAGTGAAATTTGCATGGGAATTCTGACGGCGTCACCCTTTGGAGTGATCAAGGTCGTCACGGCTTAATTTAAAGAGGGACGGCGTCACGCTTCATTCTGACGGCGTCAAGCCGTGATAAGCCAGAACGGATTTTGGAGAGCTAAAGAGGGACGGCGTCAAGAAGGCCATCCGGGAACCCTAAAAGCGGCGAGGTGACGGCGTCACACTCCATAACGTGACGCCGTCAGATCTGAAAGTCTATATATAGTTTTTCAATTTTTTGTCATTTGGGTGGAACTTATTGGGGAATTTTGTGTGTGAAAACCCTAAGACGATTTTAGCAGCTTTTTCAAGGCTTTTTGCCTTGAGATCTTCCATGTTACATTGAAGATAAGTTATCAATTACTCATTCAATATGTCTATGTGTTGTTTGATTCTATCTTGTTCTTGTCTTTTGTTTAACATGTTAGGCTAGATTTATCTTGTGTTTGCTTAGATCTAATGAAACCTAGCTATTGATTATTGGTTATTAGTGTGTCATTAGTTGTATTGGATGATTGTTCATCTATGTTAGGCTTAAGAAAACTGGCTAACTTCCTATTCGGTAACTTGCTTGAACGTCTTAAGAAACATGAACCAATGCGTACTAAAGGTTTTTATGGTTGTATTTAATGCACAAGCGAATTCTAGTGATCCCATGTTAGGAGCTTCCTAGCCGGCTCGACATAGGAGTGAAGTAGGAGCTTGTAGAGTTGGGGAAGTACGTACGCCACCCCACGATTGGTATTAAGGAATACACCCGTCATCCACGCAATTAATACACACTAATCAACCGGTAAAAGATAGTTAGGGAGTAAGGAAATCTAAGTAAACACATTTCTCTCCACATAAGTTTTACCACCTTTTCATTTTCTGTTATTTTATTTTATTTGCAATTCGTAGTTACTTGGGTTAGTTGACTAGCAACTAATTCCGCCCACTCTTTCAAACCCGAGATTTTACTTGCTTTCATAAAATTATAAAAACACAAAAAGAATCTTCTCTCACCCTTAGACCTATTAGAGTAGTTTTTCATACCTAACGAACACTATTCCCTGTGGAGAACGATCAATCCCCCGTACTTACCACTACACTATACTACATCGGTCAGGTACACTGCCTGGTGGGGTTGTAAGCCTCTTGAGATCCCTCGAGAGGTAAAACCTGTTGTAAGGTTGCAAAACCACGCATCAACAAGCAAATCTCAAGTGTAAGGGTATTTGATGAAGCGAAAAGTGTATCGCTTTTAGGGGGTCATTTAAGCCCTAAATCGTATTTATTTGATCAAATATTGCCCTAAATCATTCCTTTTGTCATTTTAGGTACTTTGGAGAAGAAATCTGGAAAAGGAAGCATTTTGGACGTTTTTGGAACATAAAAGTGAAGAAAACGACAAAGTCTCAAAATCGGCTAAAAAGTACCTTTGACGGCGTCAGGAATTTCCCCAGACGGCGTCATGGCTTGGCAAGAAAAAGGTGGATATGAAAATTACTCATGATAAGCCAGAGAATTTTGCATGAAAAATCTGACGGCTTCACCCTTTGAAGTGATCAAGGTCGTCACAGCTTAATTTAAAGAGGGACGGCGTCAAGCTTATTTCTGACGGCGTCGAGCTTTGATAAGCCAGAACGGATTTTGGAGGTCTAAAGAGGGACGGCGTCAGGAAGGCCATCCGGGAACCCTAAAAGCGGTGAGGTGACGGCGTCAGAATCTACAACGTGACGCCGTCAGCCCTTAATCTCTATATATAGTTTTGCAATTTTTTGTCATTAGTGTGGAACTTTGTGTGTAACCTTTTGGGAGGAAACCCTAAGACGATTTTAGCAGCTTTTTCAAGGCTTTTTGCCTTGAGATCTTCCATGTTACATTGAAGATAAGTTATCAATTAATCATTCAATATGTCTATGTGTTGTTTGATTCTATCTTGTTCTTGTCTTTTGTTTAACATGCTAGGCTAGGTTTTCTTTGTGTTTGCTTAGATCTAATGAAACCTAACTATTGATTGTTGGTTATTAGTGTGTTATTAGTTGTATTGGATGATTGTTCATCTATGTTAGGCTTAAGAAAACTGGCTAACTTCCTATACGGTAACTTGCTTGAACGTCTTAAGAAGCATGAACCAATGCGTACTAAGGTTTTTATGGTTGTATTTAATGCATGAGCGAATTATAGTGATCTCATGTTAGGAGCTTCTTAGCCGGCTCGACATAGGAGTGAAGTAGGAGTTCATAGAGTTGGGGAAGTACGTACGCCACCCCACGATTGGTATTAAGGAATACACCCGTCATCCACGCAATTAATACACACTAATCAACCGGTAAAAGATAGTTAGGGAGTAAGGAAATCTAAGTAAACACATTTCTCTCCATATAAGTTTCACCACATTTTCATTTTCTATTATTTTATTTTATTTGCATTCGTAGTAACCTGGGTTAGTTGACTAGCAACTAATTCCGCCCACTCTTTCAAACCCGAGATTTTACTTGCTTTCATAAAATTATAAAAACATAAAAAGAATCTTCTCTCACCCTTAGACCTATTAGAGTAGTTTTTCATACCTAACGAACACTATTCCCTGTGGAGAACGATCAATCCCCCGTACTTACCACTACACTATACTACATCGGTCAGGTACACTGCCTGGTGGGGTTGTAAGCCTCTTGAGATCCCTCGAGAGGTAAAACCTATTGTAAGGTTGCAAAACCACGCATCAGTATTACACATTTCTTTGTTAGAGATTAATAGATACGTAGGGTGACACGGTTTCAGAAGATTTAAAATTTTATAAAACGGTTCTTAGTCATGGTGTGGATGGGATAATTTTCACAAAAATTGACGTCTGACATTCCTTAACAAAAGTTTGATAAAGTTTGAGCAGGCAAATTTTATGCATCAAAATGAGTGTTTTAGAAGGATATCACTACGGATTTCACAAACATAAGTATTCAATTCACTTTAACAGTACCAAGAGGTAGTAATATAAATGCTTTCTAGGTGTGTGGATAGTTCACCGGGTGATTGTAAAATAGTTTATAAAACGATTTGTAAAACAGTTTATATGGTAATAGGAAAACAATTTATTATTAGCAAAATAATAGCAAACTGCAGTTTAGTTTGTGATATAGTAGCAAGGCAACAAATCGGTTTATAAAATAACTTGTGAAATGATTTGTAAAACAATTTATAGAACGAGAACCATTCGTTGTTTACAAAATAGTTGTAAAGTCAGAATTTTTGATTTCAAAAAGTAGCGGTAAAACATTTGTAGAGTGACCGCGATGTGTTCTATAGAATAATCGAAAACAGTTTGTATGGTGTTAGCGACATGGTTTATTATTTTATGAGAGGGTAGCAAAAATAACTGATATTCCCGAGAGACAAGAGAAAATTTTATGTGATTGTCCCAAGGAACGCGGTTCAGGTTATTCCTTAAAGTCTTAAGGTTTCTGTCGGTCATAGAATCTCTGTCGAATGGGGAGTTTATCAAGTTCAGGGTACGACCCCGAAGGAGGGTGTTTATTGCTACTAGCAATCAGTCGGCTGTCTCAGGAGTGTACCTAGTACTTAACGCGGAAAATACAACATCGGTTGAGTGTAGGGTTTGAGGCTGAGGTGACTGTAACGAAACCACAATAAAACAAAGCTGAATAATAATTCCAAATCCGAAATGAGGTCCAAATTCAAACAAAGCCAAAACCAAATCCAAACACTCCAATAAGCTCAGACGGGCTTATTACGCTCTTAAGGGGTTACAAGTAAATAACTCAGATTCAAACGGTGTCAATCGGGTCTAACCCGACCCGATGCAAACTACGGTCAGACGGCGACAAACAGGAATTTCATATAACGGAGACGTATAGCGGTGCAAATGTTAGTATAAAGGACTAACGGAAAAACTAACGATAGTTAGTCTCAGGGACCAAAACCGTTATGGGTCGCAACCACAGGGACTGAATCCATTAGAAAAAAAGTTTATGGACTAAGCCCATAAAACCCGACAGACCACAGGGACCATTTATGAATTTAACTCTCTGCATTATTATACTTGCATTATATTTTGTGAATAATGAATACTTAACTAACTTGACTTTATTTGTTTTGACATGGATCATTGGTACGTTTCGGATATCTCGTGGGACTTAATGATTGATATTAAACTTTACGGATATTTAACGGATTTTATATTGATTATGACTTGGACATTTGGACAATTACGGGACTGATATCGATATCTTTGGACATTGGACATTTTGGACTTATTGGACTTGGAACGGATACAATGTATTAGACTCGAGATGAATTTAATATATTCGATCCGTAACGGACACACAATAAGGAAATAATTCCTAATGCTCAATAAAATACACTTTGTTTTCTATATTAGTTTTCTATTAATTAAATTGATTTGGGAAATGTATTTGCGACAAAGTCTTTTGACTTGTAAACGTTCCATAAATGAACGGGTCATGGCAAAAGTTTATAAAAATTTTCTATACTTAAACTTTATTTCCAAAAACTCTTTTATTAAAAACTGCGTCAAATGACGAATTGTATAACTTAAATTGTAAAACCTTTTAGTAATTGAATTGCAAATTCGAAACTTATCTTTATTTATAAAACATTGATGTTTTATACAAACTAATTTGGGATTATGGGGTAGATACCGAAACATACCAATTGACCTAATTTTATTGACATATTCTTTTGTCGTTATTTCTTTGAGTTCTTCTTGTCATTTTCTTCTCAACACAAGTTCTCGTCAGTATTTCTCTCGACAATGTCGTTATCTATTTCTTTTTGGCGTGCGTATTCTTGAGTCTATACTTTTTACCACAACACGAATGATGATACCAAACTCTTTTATAAGGATGATACCATATTATTTTTGGAAATAGAAATGGTTGATTTTTGAAAGCTTTTGCGCATTAGATTTCCTTTATGAGATATATTTTGAGACGAGTCTTTATATTATTAGGTCGTGCCAAGTACGTTGTGTTGTGATATTGTTGATATCGTTGTGCTGTTCTATCCCTGATACTGTTGTGATATTGCATTGTTGTGATTGAGGTGAGTTTATAGCCCCGCTTTTACTCTTAATTCTTGTTTTACTAAACTTTGGGGGTGAGAAACATGCAAAACCTTTACTCGGACCTGAAACTGAATTTATGTTTTTATAAAACTATTGCGCGGGAATTAGCCTAAGTCCTTGAACCCCCTTTTTGCCCAAACTCATGAACCGTTAATTTATGTGGGAAGCGCGAGTGTTATAGATAGATCTATCGGGGGTGACTCCCCCGCCCGTTGTTGGTTAAGCCATATATTTCAATCAAAGCCAACCCGTTGTTGATTTCCCACACCCCTCATGGGAGAGTCATGAGGGGTATTTATAGGCCTATTACACCATTTAGATGGGAATAACTGAAGGAACAGTAAGGTCTGATGAGACAGAACTCTATCCGTATGGAATGACGTTTTTCCTGAATCTGAAACTCCATATTGAATGACACCATTTAGATAGGAATAACTGAAGGAGCAACTTGTAAGTGGTTTTAATTGTCCGAGTACACCTCCGTGGACCACCCCGGTTTTATTCGTAACGAGGAAGGATAGTAGTAGGAGATTATGTGTTGACTTCTGGAAGCTGAACCAAATTACTGCTAGAAACCGTTATCCACTACCTCGAATCGACGATGTATCTGATCAATTTTAGGACGCGAAATTTTACTTTATATGGATTTATGGCTTGAAGATATTCCTAGAACTGCCTTTCGTATTCGTTACGGCCTGCCAACAGTATTGGCTAATGCTTTGTGATGAGGCGAAAAGTGTACCGCTTTTAAGGGGTCATTTAAGCCTTAAATCGTATTTATTTGATCAAATATCGCCCTAAATCGTTCCTTTTGTCATTTTAGGTACTTTTGAGGAGAAATCTGGAAAAGGAGGCATTTTGGACGTTTTTGGAGCATTAAAGTGAAGAAAACGGCAAAGTCTCAAGAATCGGCCAAAAGTTACTCTTGACGGCGTCACAATTAACATGGGACGGCGTCATGCCTTGGCAAGAAAAGTTGGATGTGAAATTTACTCATGACGGGCCAGTGAGATAGCATGTGAATTCTGACGGCGTCACGCTTTAACTTGATTAAGGGCGTCACGGCTTAAATCATAAGGGGACGGCGTCACGTTCAAGGTTCGACGGCGTCAAGCCTTGATAGGCCAGAATGGATTTTTGAAGAGCTAAAGAGGGACGGCGTCAAGAAGGTCATCCGGGAACCCTAAAAGCGGCGAGGTGACGGCGTCACACTCCATAAGGTGACGCCGTCAGATCCAAAAATCTATATATAGTTTTCTAATTTTTTGTCATTGGGGGAGGGCTTAGTGTGTGGAATTTTGGGATAAAACCCTAAGACGATTTTAGCTACTTTTTCAGGGCTTTTTGCCCTGAGATCTTCCATGTTTCATTGAAAGATAAGTTATCAATTAATCATTCAATATGTCTATGTGTTGTTTGATTCTATCTTATTCTTGTCTTTTGTTTAACATGTTAGGCTAATTTTATCTTGTGTTTGCTTAGATCTAATGAAACCTAGCTATTGATTATTGGTTGTTAGTGTGTTATTAGTTGTATTGGATGATTGTTTATCTATGTTAGGCTTAAGAAAACTGGCTAACTTCCTATTCGGTAACTTGCTTGAACGTCTTAAGAAACATGAACCAAACGCGTACTAAAGGTTTTTATGGTTGTATTTAATGCACAAGCAAATTCTAGTGATCCCATGTTAGGAGCTTCCTAGCCGGCTCGACATAGGAGTGAAGTAGGAGCTTGTAGAGTTGGGGAAGTAAGTACGCCACCCCACGAATGGTATTAAGGAATACACCCGTCATCCACGCGACTAATACACACTAATTAACCGGTAAAAGATAGTTAGGGAGTAAGGAAATCTAAGTAAACACATTTCTCTACACATAAGTTTCTCACCACATTTTCATTTCAGTTATTTATTTTATTGCATTCGTAGTAATTTGGGTTAGTTGACTAGCAACTAATTCCGCCCACTCTTTCAAACCCGAGATTTTACTTGCCTTCATAAAAATATAAAAACATAAAAAAGAATCTTCCTCAACCCTTAGACCTAATTAGAGTAGCCTTTCATACCTAACGAACACTATTCCCTGTGGAGAACGATCAATCCCCCGTACTTACCACTACACTATACTACATCGGTCAGGTACACTGCCTGGTGGGGTTGTAAGCCTCTTGAGATCCCTCGAGAGGTAAAACCTGTTGTAAGGTTACAAAACCACGCATCAAGTTTTTTGGCGCCGCTGCCGGGGAATAGTTATTGTTTAGGTTGAATTGTTATTTCTATTAGGTCTACTCACTAGATTCCTTTCTAGTGAGATTTTTATTTTATTTTTCTAGGTTTTCTTTAGTCTATCTATTTTTCTTTGTGTGTTTGTTCGTAATTTCTATTGACTCTTCCGTTCACCATTATGGAGAACGCGAATCCACCATACTACCAACCACGTAATTCACCCACTCCATATGACATCTTGATGTTTAAACAACATAAAGATGAACCTCTCTATGATGCATGGACTCGTTTTAAATTTTTACTCCAAAAAGTCCCTCATCATAACTTCGATTTTTGGTCCCTAACTCAAATCTTTTACAATCTTGTCGACCGACATGCCCAAAGGGACATTTACCATATTGCCGGCAGGGATATTAGGGAATTAAGTGCTGAGAAAGCATGGGAAGCTATTGAAGAGTGTGCCCAATATTATTATATAGTAGACAACCCAACAAACGTTAGTACAAGTCAATTGACCACAAATTTCAAGGATCATGAAACAAGTTTGTTTGGGGATGAATATGTTAGTGTTGAGATACCTAAGTGGATGTCATGTAATGCCATAGTACAAAACAAACACATAGGTGACCTTGATGTGACGGAGGATTTAGCCGAACATGATCACATTAATCAAAAAGACCTAGGTTTTGTGATTGATGACGTCGAATCTCAAGAAACACATGATGAATCTTTTAGGCAGTTTGAATATAGCAGTCAGAATATTGAGGATGATCCTTATGATTCGGACATAGAAGTTGAGATGCCTAGAGAAGCACTTGAGATACTAGGGAAAATGTTAGGTTTAAATTCTACCAAAACCTATGATGAGGATATAGGTGATCTTGACATAAGGAATGATGAGGTAAGTAACATAAGCCCACCAAGTACCCCACAAGTCCTACCATCATTTGAGGCACACACACCGCCCATGACTTACCCGGAAGAAGTAGAAGGGACTATAGGAACCCCAATTGAAGTAGAACCTTTGGAAGAAACAAAACTAGAAGAAATAGGTTTGAATACTTGTAGTCATAACCTTTCTTTTAGTTCTATGGAAGTTCCTAGTTTTGATGAACCGAAGCCTAAACCAAAACCGTTACCTAATCTTCCATCCTTAGATGTGAACTTAGGAATTGAATTAGGTCCCGACCCACCCATCAAACCATATAGTCCGGGTAGTTTTATGTTGAAGGTAGTAGACTCTAAGCCTTGTAGAGAGGAAGCCAATATAGGAGTGAAACATGACCTTACATACTTACATCACCCATTCATGATTGATCACAAGAAACATTATGGGTTTAAACCGGGTTTATTAGGTCAAGATGGATTCCCAACTAGGAGTCTCTCGAAGTTGATAGAAGATGATCCCTTTTTAGGAGAACACTTTAGCTCACCCATTGACCAAAGCGAACTAGGTAAGTTTATGATGAAAGGAGCACACCCCTTTGAGCATATAATTCATCCACCACTCTTTCCTCATGTGGCATACTCCTACCAAGTTGGTGTGTATCGCTACTATCACCCGCACTTAATCCTAAGTGTAGGGAAAACCTCTCCTTTATCCATTAAATAAGGGTAGAGTCAGGCTCATGACTCGAACAAAAACAAGCGCTTCTTGGGAGGCAACCCAAGCAATCTTTATTTGTTTGTGTGTTTATTTTTTTATTTGCTTTGTGTGTTTATTTGTTTGTTTGTTTGTTTTTATTTATTTCCGTATGTGTGTTTAATTTTTATTAGTATTGATTCATGTTCAAAAGTAAATTGTGAAAATGCTTTATTTTGTTTTTAACTTCGTCTTAACTACATATAAAGGTATTTTGCAAAATATAAGTGTAAGGGAAATCTAAATCGGTTTATTAGAACACAAATTAACATGAATCATAATAATAATAAATTAACATACATATTCGTAATTGTTTGAGTCAAATGCTTGTATCGAGTCATAATGATGTTTTGCAGGATTTCCAGGAAGTAGGGTAAAGGTTTTTCCAGAAATTTTCCGGAAACTTAAAATGAAAATTTTTGTCAGGTCATTTCTGACGGCGTCAGGGGTTATAACCTGACGGCGTCAGATTTAATTTCCAGAAATTTTTGAAAGTTTTGTTTTTAAAAAGTTTTTATTAAATCTCCAACTTATAATCTCCAGGAATCTGCAAAATTATCATTCCACAAGCATTATATCCTTATATATAGATTTTATCCCGCCGATGTTATGCAGGTTTTCGTGTTTTTTTTCTCAGGTTTAACAGGTTATTTTGGACAAGGAAATGTTTATGGAATCAAGCTTATGGCGATGCATTAGTCATGGAGTTTCAACATTCTCTTTGGAGGAAGATTTAACCGTGTAATTTCATTATCCACCGAGCGAATCAGGGGAGTATTTGATTTCATTCTTTTACTTTTTTCTTTTACATCTTGTTATTTGAACATTGGGGACAATGTTCATCTTAAGTGTAAGGGGGGGGTAAAAGTACGATTTTAGAGAATGCCATTGCGCTTGATTTTTGTTTGTTTAATAGTAGATGTGTAATAAAACTGAGATAAATACTTGTTAGGGTAATTTTAGTGCCAAATTTAAAATTTTTTACAACATATAGGAGTGAAACTTTGATCTTAATGAGCGTCTCACGGATAGGAGTTATATGACTAGCACAAAAACCGTACCACTAAAAAAATTTTCCACCCCAAATATGTGAGGTTCGCCCCTAGAATTGGTAGGAAAAGCATTTATGCTATGATGTGTGTACCGGTAGCACTTAGATTCTAGAACTTGCGTTAGGACCATTCCAAGGCCACAAGTGAGACTACATTCGTGTAGTTAGATTTACTACATGATAAGAGGCATTAGGATTAACCCATTGTTTTACACCTGTGTTTTTGTTATAATTACGTTGGCTACATTGGTCAAGTAATTCTCCCACACCCTTTGCGTTGTACTCATTTTTAGTACACGATACCCCTAGTACACCCCTCAGAGCCTATCTTTTCGTTTCGACCTTTAAGCATTTTACTTAAAGGAAGAATTTGTTACACCCCACTAAAATGTACACCCAAATCGCCTTAGCTTACCTTGTATGCACTCATTTTTAGTGCATTATTGTTACAACCTTTGTTTAAACCCCAAGTTAATTATCTAATTGATTACATGGTTGCTAAGTCGAGTCATATCCTTGTACATATTGTTTTGGGACGATTGGGACTCATGGGTAAAGTACTAATGTAATGGAGTAATGGGGAAGAACATCATTTATTACCCCCATATGTGCTAAATGTTTTAAAAGTACTCCAAGTGTTTTAATTATCTTAATTCGAGTCATTAGATTAGTATTTGTAAAGTTATGTAAAAGTTCAAGTGTAAGGGGAATGCAATGCCCCTATGATGTATTATTTTGGATGGTAGGGTAAAAGTGTATGATTCCAAAAAAAAAAAAAAAAAAAAAAAAAAAAAAAAAAAAAAAAAAAAAAAAAATCAAGAAAAACACAAAAAAAATGAGAAAATGAAAAATAGAAAAAACATACGGACTACCATCCCGTTTCATTTTATGATTGTTTTATGTTTTTGTTATTTTGTTATTTCGTTTCTAGCTTAAGATCGAGTCTAGTCTTGGCTTAGCAACATTGTATAGTACATGTAATTGATCAAGATCTTTAACTAGCCACCAGTAAAATATCCCGTATCCAACAAAACCGTGTTTTCCTTTTCCCTACACCTAACGTTATAACCCATTTAAAAGCCCTCTTTGATAGTTTATCTTAGGTGCTTACGCCTAGTGGAGGAGGTTTTCGATCCTTTCCCAAGCCTATGGTAATCTATTTGCTATGACAGGTAGTGAGAGATATTTTCCGTTTTCATTTATGAGATTTATTTTGATGACACTTGAGAGATGTGAGTATCCAAACACTACTTGTGAGGTGCTAGTTTATAATCTCCGTGCTTATTATGATTGAAGTGGAACGAATATTTGTTGTAATTACTTTTATGTTTGCATTAAATGACCCCTAACTTGTATTTTGATTAGAATAAAAGCGCATTTGCTTGAGGACAAGCAAATCTCAAGTGTAAGGGTATTTGATGAGGCGAAAAGTGTACCGCTTTTAAGGGGTCATTTAAGCCTTAAATCGTATTTATTTGATCAAATATCGCCAGAAATCGTTCCTTTTGTCATTTTAGGTACTTTTGAGGAGAAATCTGGAAAAGGAGGCATTTTGGACGTTTTTGGAGCATTAAAGTGAAGAAAACGGCAAAGTCTCAAGAATCGGCCAAAAGTTACTCTTGACGGCGTCACAATTAACATGGGACGGCGTCATGCCTTGGCAAGAAAAGTTGGATGTGAAATTTACTCATGACGGGCCAGTGAGATAGCATATGAATTCTGACGGCGTCACGCTTTAACTTGATTAAGGGCGTCACGGCTTAAATCATAAGGGGACGGCGTCACGTTCAAGGTTCGACGGCGTCAAGCCTTGATAGGCCAGAATGGATTTTTGA
This sequence comes from Artemisia tridentata subsp. tridentata, assembly GCA_021014915.2. Taxonomy (NCBI): domain Eukaryota; kingdom Viridiplantae; phylum Streptophyta; class Magnoliopsida; order Asterales; family Asteraceae; genus Artemisia; species Artemisia tridentata. Next base: position 5,906,201 of record CP139508.1, read on the forward strand.
AGAGCTAAAGAGGGACGGCGTCAAGAAGGTCATCCGGGAACCCTAAAAGCGGCGAGGTGACGGCGTCACACTCCATAAGGTGACGCCGTCAGATCCAAAAATCTATATATAGTTTTCTAATTTTTTGTCATGAAGAGAGGGCTTAGTGTGTGGAATTTTGGGATAAAACCCTAAGACGATTTTAGCTACTTTTTCAGGGCTTTTTGCCTTGAGATCTTCCATGTTTCATTGAAAGATAAGTTATCAATTAATCATTCAATATGTCTATGTGTTGTTTGATTCTATCTTATTCTTGTCTTTTGTTTAACATGTTAGGCTAATTTTATCTTGTGTTTGCTTAGATCTAATGAAACCTAGCTATTGATTATTGGTTGTTAGTGTGTTATTAGTTGTATTGGATGATTGTTTATCTATGTTAGGCTTAAGAAAACTGGCTAACTTCCTATTCGGTAACTTGCTTGAACGTCTTAAGAAACATGAACCAAACGCGTACTAAAGGTTTTTATGGTTGTATTTAATGCACAAGCAAATTCTAGTGATCCCATGTTAGGAGCTTCCTAGCCGGCTCGACATAGGAGTGAAGTAGGAGCTTGTAGAGTTGGGGAAGTAAGTACGCCACCCCACGAATGGTATTAAGGAATACACCCGTCATCCACGCGACTAATACACACTAATTAACCGGTAAAAGATAGTTAGGGAGTAAGGAAATCTAAGTAAACACATTTCTCTACACATAAGTTTCTCACCACATTTTCATTTCAGTTATTTATTTTATTGCATTCGTAGTAATTTGGGTTAGTTGACTAGCAACTAATTCCGCCCACTCTTTCAAACCCGAGATTTTACTTGCTTTCATAAAAATATAAAAACATAAAAAAGAATCTTCCTCAACCCTTAGACCTAATTAGAGTAGCCTTTCATACCTAACGAACACTATTCCCTGTGGAGAACGATCAATCCCCCGTACTTACCACTACACTATACTACATCGGTCAGGTACACTGCCTGGTGGGGTTGTAAGCCTCTTGAGATCCCTCGAGAGGTAAAACCTGTTGTAAGGTTACAAAACCACGCATCACTTTGACTGTTTATGGACTTGATGGATCGTGTCTTTCGTGAGTACTAGGATAAATTTGTCATAGTATGACATCTTGGTGTATTCAGAGACGAAAGTTACTGGGGTTAGAACCTTTGAGTCTTGTAGAAGGATTGTGGAAGATGTTCACGACTGGCGTTATCGTTGATGAAGCGTATGAGAAGAGAGGAGAAGTTTAGTTGGGATGAGGAACGAGAACTGAGTTTGAAGAGCTGAAACAGGAATTAGCTTCTAGGTGGGTACCAATTTTAGGAATTTGCTTATGCATCAAGACAACTAGAACCGTAGGAGGCGGAATATCCAACACATAACTTGGAGTTGGCAGTAGTGATCGTGTCAGAGATTCGCGTTTTACTTCACAGTTTCAAGGGGAACTACAGAAGGCTTGAGGAATCAGACTCAAGTTAAGATTTCTTTTCACCCTCAGATAAATGGACAGAAGGAATGAACTATTCGGACTTTAGAGGATATGTTAGGATCCTGTACTTTGGTAGGGATGGAAGTATAGAACATCTTTTGTTGGAAGGGGGTTAGATAACTGCTTATTGAAGATCCGGAGTTGATTATAGTGACTGAAAGAATAGTTACCATGGTAGAGGAACTTTGGAATTTTAGACCAGGGCTTGTGTGTTCTTGGGGTATCTCTGTGCAGAAGGATTAGACGTTCTGACATAATATAGAGATTTATTCAGTGATTCGTTAGTCCTTAAGTTCATTCTTATCATTACGGATATTCTACCCTTATCCTTATGCATTTTATACGTTCGATAATTCGATAATTACTTCGTTGTTCGTTTGTACGTTTCCTTGATTCGTCGGAATTTTAGAATAGGATTGTGAAAATCCCTACTGTATAGCATTGCCTCCATATTTATCTCATGTTCATATCATGCTTCAGTTCATGTATCTCATTTGAGATGTCTCAGTTATCATCCGTCGCATGTGGTTTCGAATTCGTTGGATCGGATTTGTTATGATTTGTTCTGTTGAGAGAGTATGAGGCTATTTTGGACCGTCAAGATCGAGTCATGAGAAACACACCTTTCCATTCATTAAAATCACTTTCAATTCCTTTCGTAATCTAGTACGTTTCCGTTTGATATTTTCATTTCAATTTCGAGGATGAAATTTTCTTTTCAGAGGGGAAGAGTTGTAAAACCCTAAAACCCATAATCACATTTATTTAACCAATTAAATAAATAGCCTAAGTTTGATAATAAGTATTTGACATTTAGAACTATACACTATAAATTAAATAAAAAATAAAAAATACATATCCTAAGTTTATAAAATCAGCCTACACCTCTTTATTTCTTAAGTTGTTCACGTTTTCCCTTGTGTATTGTTGAACCGAAATTGTGACCTCCCCTCCCTTTTTTCACGTTTTGTTTGACACAAGATAAGACCAAGAAATATTCAAATTTTATAAAAGATTTAGTGCTCCTTTTTCTTAGCTAATATACACGGTTTTCCCCACATAAATCATACGTCTCTCTCATTCCCTCGTTCACAAAATATACGGCTCCTTTTTCCCTCCTCCACACCGAAACCCTAGCAGCCATTTTTACTTTGTTTAGCCCTCAAGAAGCAAGGAGAAGAAGGTTTGAAAGCTACTTTGATCGTGTAACTCTTGGGGTAATGGTGTTGTGTAATTCGTGGGTCTCTTCTTGGTTTCTTTGCCTCGTTATTCTGCCTAGAAGGTATCATCATCACCTCTCTTTTGTTTCTCCATCCATTCGACACTTATATGACCTATAATCTAAAGTAAATACATGTTACACTGATCCATAATTCATGTTATCATGATAAACTTATGCCACGTTAAATCTATGATACGAATAAAACATATGCACGCCTCATAAAATCATGAAACCATAATCCTATGTGTCGACCTTGTTTATGTTTTTGTCATTTGAATCAATGGGGAATACGAGCCCTATTAAAATCATTTAATTCTCATTAAGACGTGACCTAAAACCTAGAAATTAAGAAGGGGCGTCCACAATTAATACAAGAGATTAGGGCTTGTTTCTGTTTCACTTACATGCAGTCCAGAAATTGAGCCGGGTTGTGAGGAGTCTAAAATAATGATCCCACGTGTTTTTGTGAATTTCTGGAGTCTAAAACTAAGTTTATTGAGTCAACTTTCTGCATGTCAATTTTTATAGCCATTGGAGGTCGAGAAGATGGTCTTTTGATTTTTACAAGGTTAAGTGTCAAAACTGTATTTTGGATGTCTGAAAATCAGTTGGAATTTTTTATTTTTAGTTTTAAAACCATAAGGAATTAAAAGGTTTCATTTGACAGGGATAATATACAAGATGTATATGGCTTACTGGAATTTTTGTGGATTTTTTTGAAAAGTTTAAATGGGTTAATTAAATAGAAACTTTCGGGGTATACCTGCAATGCACTTTCTGGACAGGTTTGGGAAAACGATTTTTGAAATGGTACTTTCATTTAGTAATAAAATCTGGGAAAATTTGGGGAGGTTCTTAACTCATGTAGAAGTCTCATATAAAATTGGTAGAACCTCAGGAGCTCATTTGTTAGGTCTATAAATTCATAAGAAACTGAGTCATATTTGCATTCTAAACCTAAAAATCTGTTTTGGCACATATAAACCCTAATTAAGTTAACTAAGGATTTGAAACACATATAAAACCTATGTCTAATTAATTATCACTATTAACCCTAAGAACTTGGAATAATTATGAATCTGACCTAATCTGTAAACCCTAAGTTGAGAACGTGATTAATAACAAGCAATAAATCCGTTATGACATTTAATGAGCTAATAAGTATAATATGAACCCTAATCCTTGTAGATTCGTTGAAGAAGACGTGACGTTGTTTCATTGTGATCACTTTTCCATTTGCTTTCATTTCATTTTCTAAGGTACAGATATTCCGCCCTTTCTCAATAAGGGTATCTCATGACTTGATTCCTTGATGTTTGATATTCTGATTTATGATCCATTTGATATTCGTTTAGTTGTTTTGTCTGATATGATTCATTCGTTATCTCCTGTGACTTCAGTATTCAAATCCTTTGATACTTTGTAAATTCAATTGATATTATAACTTCGTGTGAAAACCTTTCTTAAATATATCATGATAATGTTTTGAGAAAAATTGTTTTAAAATGATTGCTATGAAACCGATGCGATACCACTTTTATATGAAGGTGTAATGACTTTTATGAAAACTGATTTTAAAAGAATACGTTTATGAAACCAGTTTTTAAATGATTTTCACAATTACTTAACCTATTTGTACTCTATCTTTTCCTTAAAGATTTCTCATGATTTGTACTATATTTCATTTACCGTTTTGCTATTCTGATTTATGATCCACATTTGATTATTCTGCATTTGCTATTCTGTTGATATGATTCATTCAGTTGGTATTATCTTTGTTGGATAATTGATAATTATCCTTTATGCTTTATTTGTATCATCTGTTTCATTTTATTGCCCGAGCTATTTGTTTTGAACTAGTCATGGAGGTACCATGACCATGTCATAAAGGCACCTATGGCATGACACGGTTCTGTGGAGGTTTGATTAGTCTACAACGTTCCCACTTATGCTATATAGCAACCATGGCCGCCATACATATTATTATTATATTAACGTACGTATGCACAGTCTCGAACTTGTATATGTGTATATGTTTTGCAGGGAGCGTATGGATGCATCCTAGGTACTTTGGTCAGTTCAGTTATTTAGTGAATGGATTGTGTGTATGCCATACACCCATTTCACTTCTGATACATTGTGAGCTAGCTACTCCATGTATACTTTGCTACGACTTTGCTATGATTATGATTATGATTATGATTATGATTATGTTTATCTGTTTTGGGTCTATTCATGTATCATGTCTAGACATATCTGTTTAGGGCTCGTGGGCATTCCTTTGTTATTTCTGATTCCTTATTCATTCATTTATTTTCTCATGACTTATGGTATATTGTTCAGCAGGTTTCCTTAGTTTCGTTTCGTTCATTCGTTTGCTTATTACCTTTCATTATATATATCTGTTCACTGGGCTTTTTAAGCTCAACCGCATTTTCTTTTCCTGCGGCAGGTTTTAAGAGGGAAGCTGGGTTTTGAGTGAAGAGTGATTAGGAGCTCTTAGTGGACTGCACTATTGATAGCTCCCCATGGATTAGAGTTGGACTTAGAGTTTTCATTTTGACTTAGTTTGTATCTTAGTTTTGGAAGTTGTTATGTTCAAATTGATTATATTATTATTATCCATTAGAATACTTTTGTAACCATTGTATTATCAAAGTCTTCCGCTTGTGTATGTTCTATTTGACGCCATAAATGTGACATTTGACCCATTCTCGGATGGGGGTGTTACAATTAGAGTCCGCTATCACTTCATCAAAGTACACATAGAAGATGGTACTGCTGAATTATTTTTCGTAAAGACAAATTACCAACTCGTCGATCTATTTACTAAAGCCCTTCCAAAAGATAGGTTTGATGATTTAGTTCGACGAATTGGTATGCGAAGCCTAACTTCTGAGGAGCTAGAATGTCTTCTTGAATCTTCTTGAAAACATCTTTCAAAAAGCTTTGTTGTAAATAATTTTTTTGAAAAACAAAATACAAAATTTGAAAAACCAACAAAATCAAAATACAAAAATAGAAAATTTCAAATATAAAAAAACAATAGAAAATTTTCAAAAATACAAAAACAATATAAAATGAAAAAATCCAAAAATATTCTTCTCACGACATGTCTCTCATATAATCGATATTATGTACGTTTCTAGATATGTCATTCAACAATGATACGGATATGTACAGATGCTTGAGCGAGAGTTCTCTAAAATGTTTTCTAAAACATGTCGTTTCTCAAATTTTCTCAAAAAATGGCTTTCGTATACTTCAGTACGAAACCCGAACTTAAATGATGACTTCTGATTATTTCAGTTCAGGACTCGTATTTTTCAAAGTCGAAATGATTTTCAGAAAGTTCGAGTATAAATAAACAAAAATATTTCAATCAAAAACTCGTTTTCCCAAAAAGACTTATGTACATTTCAGTACATAACTTGCAATTCAAGTAGATAACTCCCTCCAAACCCTTAATTTATTTTAACATTTCAGTTTGAAATATGCTTTCATTAAGGGGGAGTATAAAAACAAAACATGTTCCAATTTCATGCAAAACAAATCCGTCTATCTCTCCAAAAACTTTTCTATTTTCAGTTCCTATAAAAAATATCACAATTATGCTATTTTTGAGGGGGAGAAGACGTGATCAAAATGTTTAAAGATCGTAGTTGAATCTCAAAAGAGCTCGACTCAGATATAACCAACGAATTAACGAAGCTTAAATGTCAGTAATCGAAAAGACTTGTCCTGGACGGGTAATAATTTCAAGCTGGTCTAACCAGTGATGTAAGCGTGTCTCGAATAGGACTTGTCTAAGTAGAATGTACCGTCTTGAGAGACTTTCTTTGAACTTGACCAGGACGGGTAATAATTTTAAGCTAGTCTAACTAGTGATGTAAGCGTGTCTCGAATCGGTCATGTTCACTGAAAATCGATCAATTCAAAAGTGCAAACTCTACCCAACATGTGCAAAATTATCTTAAAAACACATAAGCACATGTGAAGGGGGAGTATTTCGTAAATATGCAAAACTCTCGAAGTGTTAACAAAATGTGTTTTATAATCATAAAAACTTTGAGAGATTTTCACAAAAGGTTTTATGGCATGTGATCAATGAACCTAGGATAATCATGGAGTAATAAGGTGATTATGGTTAGGTTTATGTCCTATGATCCGCCAGAGCTGGAGGGATCTACCCAAGGACAATTACAATTGATTAGAATTAGAAGTCCTTAGGTATGATTAAAAAAAAGAGTAAAGTGATGAAAGGAGAAAAAAGGGGTTGAAGAATTAAAAAGAAAAGTTTATGAAAGGGTGAAAAGAAATTGCCCTCCATGAAAACTTAGGGCATAAACCGGGTCAATACATCTGCTATCGGTTATCACAAAAATGATACCGGTATTGAAGACAAGACGTCATGGACCCAGTGACGCGCTGCACAACCCCTCCTAGCCACTCAGGTATCTCTTAAAAGATATTTGTTTCATTTCTCACTGAGAACCTTGCATAATCTATCGACCTCTCACTCCGAGATGTGTTGATATTGAAAAGGAGGCCCTCTGCTCCATGTGTAATACCCCGACCCGACAAGGGTAAAGATATCACAATAATGGATTCACATCAGGTCAAAACGAAGCATACATTTACAGTAATACAAAAAATCTCAAAGGATTACAAATGAAATACTGAATCTTTAAGGTTACAAATGAAAACTTCCAAAAACACTACTTCTAAAATATGTTATCTTCTAGTCAACTCTAATCCAGAGTAGCTATCCAATCTTCTAAGTCCAAAGGTACACTCTCCACTCATTCCCAGCTTCATACTAAAACCTGCCACAGGAAAAGAAATGCGGCTGAGCTACGAGAGCTCAGTGAACAGATATAACGATAACAAAGCAGTAATAGAGAGTAGCACAAATAATCAGAAATAAAGATCATGCAGATATAATCAGAGTGAAGGAATAAGAGTCAGGAATAAATAAGGATAAAAGAAATGAAATAAGAAATGAGAAAAGAGAATGGATCAAATAAGGTTTAGGAAAAACAGAAATCTATCACGAGCCCAGATAACAGATATCATCATAACAGTGTAATCATATAAACAATCTAGAGGGGATACCTCTCAAGTAACCAGATAATATGAGGGGTGTCCTCATGTATCAATGGAGTGATCAGCTCCCAGATAATGTGAAAGACGTGTATCGCACACACCATCAGTCACCAGAGATATATATATAACCAGTAAATAATAACAGATAACAGAAACAGATCAAATCTAGGATGCATCCATACGCCCCTGCAGACAAATCATAATCATAATGGCCATAGCAGATAACAAATAAGGGACGGAACAGGTCATCACTCTCCTGCCCTAGATTCATGTCAAAGGTGCATCAATGACATGGACATGAAACCCTCATGCCTAGTGATTGGCTCGGATATCAGACTGCAGGTCAAAGGTCAGATGTACTATCAAAATAATCAAAAAGTCATATCTTAAGGGTACATGGGAAAAAGGTTCATGTCAAACAGTTCAGAAATAAATGTCAAAGATTTAAATCAGAGTTTATCAGATTAAGTTTTATATCAAAGTTTAAGTTCAGATTAAAAGGACTATATCAAATGGTTCAGAAGAGTATATCAAGATTCATAATTAAAAGTTCGTAGCCAAAGTTCATTTTAGAAGTTCCTGTCAAAAGTTCACTTAAAGCAATCCTTTAATAATGGTTTTCAATAAAATGATCTTTCAGAATAGTTTTCATAAAATAATCTTTCAAAACGGTTTTTCATAAAAATATTCTTTAAAACTAGTTTTCACAAAAGTTAACAAATGTCATATAAAAATAGTATCATATCACCATTCATAATCATCCTTTTAAAATAACTGATTTTTCTCAAAATATTTCCAGGTCATAATTAAAAAGGTTTTCACATACCAGATTTTTTTATATTAGAGGTCGTAACAAAAGGGAATCATGAAAAATGTTCAAAGCAAAGAGGATTATAATAAGGACATCAACTCAGAAGTAAAACAGATCAGAACATGAGAGAGATCATAGAAGGCTCACAAAACAAAGAGATCACATGAAAGGTTCACAAACAGAAGGGAACATAGCAATGGTATAGGGAATCCTAATAAGGAAAATGAAAAATTGAAAGACAAGGGAATGAAAAACCCTTACTGAAAAAGGGCAGAATATCTGTACGATAACATAAGTGTCTCAAAGTAAGACAGAATATCCGTACCTTGTTAGCAAAGCAGATAAACAAGAAAGCAAACAAACACTGAACAGATCAAGGCTTCTCCTTCTTCACACCTAAAGGAGTAGAAGACGGAATTACAAAATATTCTAACTCAGATTATTACTTTTAGTTTACCTTTCCATTTTAAGTAACTTTCCCGATTTAACAGATTTCCATATTTAGCAAGATATTAATATCTCAGATTAAGTTAAGTCCTTATTTAAGGATTATTATGGGCATAAGGTATATTTTAATAAGTTACAAAAGTTTAAGGTTAATTATGACAAGTTTACATAGTTTAGGGTTTTAATTGTAAATTCATTAAATTCAAAGGTCTAACATGAAAATACTTTAAGTTACTGATTTAAATACACACTTTATTCAGAATGACATTTTAATCCCTTTAGTTTCACAATTTACAGTTTATACCCCTCTAGTTATATAATTTACAAAACAAACCCTACATTTACATAATTCATGATTTAATCCTTATAATATTCACATTTACCAAACAAGCACCTTATTTTACAAAATTACAGAACATAATCTCAGAATTATATGTAGTACGAATCAGATCCCTCAGAATTCAGAAATTACACATTTGGTCCCTTAACTTTACAAAACTTATAATTTAAACCATAATTTATTTATAATTACATATCAAGCCCATAAATACTCAAAATTACACATTACACCCTTAATAACATTATTTACACAGAATAACATCAATTTTCCATAATTTACACTTTTAGTCCCTCTATTTTAATTAAATACAAACCGAATAATAAATAATTATATAATTACCAAATAAACCTTTAAATCATAAATTGACACATGACACCCTTATATTATATTTTTCTCATATTACCCTAGATCTAAAGTGACTTACAAAAATATCCCACAAGTTTCAAAAATTACAAAACACACCCTTTTAATTTAAAAACTCAATCGGTAATACTTTTTAATCAACAAACCCTAACCAAAATTTATCCAATCATTGCATCATCATCCAACAACCTTAAAATGTATTAAATGACCAGATCCATCCAGAAAACCCTAACCCTAAATCGTTAGTTAGGTTTTTATATTATTTTCGAAAAATCCGATAAACAAAATAATTAACCACAATTCATACAAGCTTCAACAAATAAAAAGTCATTTTTCCAGAGTGATATGATGATTATATAACCCATAAAAATTATTTACAAGCCTCAGAAAAATCGTATGAATATATTTGGATTTATGGTGCGTTTTAAGCATTAAAAATTATTACGATCAATCAAGCTTGCATGGGCCTATTTAGCCAATTTATATGAATCATATATGATGTAAGGATCATGAGAAAAATGCCATTTGAATTTTAAAATGTGTGAATTAGGCGTAGGAATTATGTGTACCTCGGATGAAAACGCGACAAGAAAAATAACCACGGATCAAACCAAGCAATTCCACGACCAAATCCTATTTTTCCTAGCTTCCTTGAATGATGAAGAACACCAGAAAAATGCTCAATGATTTCCAGAAAATCGGATGTATTTTGTGTGTGTTTTAGTGTGTTGATTTGAGGGTTTTGGAGATAAGGATGAAGAATAAAAAGGAATGCCGTGTTATCTTGAGGAGGGGGGATGGATTTTTGGCCCACATGATGAAAACAAATCAATTTACTGATTTGTGGAATTGTTTCCCATTTTAGTTAGTAATTATCTCTTATTTAGTTTTTAAATATAATTAAATAATAAAGAAATAATTTTCGGATCATGTATACAATATTTGAGTGTAACAATAATTTTTTTGGACCTGTAACAATGTTAAAATTTTGTCTCAAAATTATTTTACTTCATATGTAGTTCATTACCAGAAGTTTGGAATCAATTCAGAGTTTCATAAGTGATTTAATTAAGTTTTAGGGTTTCCGGGGTAATTTGGTCATTTTACAGGTTATCTGAATTTCAGGTATTACAACTTATAAATTGACATGTGACGCCCTTATATTATATTTTTCTCATATTACCCCAGATCTAAAGTGACTTAACAAAATATCCCACAAGTTTTAAAAATTACAAAATACACCCTTTAAATTTAAAAACTCAATCGGTAATAATTTTAAATCAAAAAACCCTAACCAAAATTCATCCAATCATTACATCATCATCCAACAACCCTAAAATGCATTAAATGACCAGATCCATCTAGAAAACCCTAACCCTAAGTCGTTAGTTAGGTTTTTATATTATTTTCCAAAAATCCGATAAACAAAATAATTAACCACGATTCATACAAGCTTCAACAAATCAAAAGTCTTTTTTCCAGAGTGATATGATGATTATAGAACCCAGAAAAATTATGTACAAGCCTCAGAAAAATCGTATGAATATATTTGGATTTATGGTACGTTTTAAGCATTAAAAATTATTACGATCAATCAAGCTTGCATGGGTCGATTTAGCCAATTTATATGAATCATATATGATGTAAGGATCATGAGAAAAATGCCATACGAATTTTAAAATGTGTGAATTAGGCGTAGGAATTATGTGTACCTCGGATGAAAACGCGACAAGAAAAATAACCACGGATCAAACCAAGAAATCCCACGACCAAATCCTATTTTTCCTAGCTTCCTTGAATGATGAAGAACACCAGAAAAATGCTCAATGATTTCCAGAAAATCGGATGTATTTTGTGTGTGTTTTAGTGTGTCGATTTGAGGGTTTTGGAGATAAGGATGAAGAATAAAAAGGAATGCCATGTTATCTTGAGGAGGGGGGATGGATTTTCGGCCCACATGATGAAAAAAAATCAATTTACTGATTTGTGGAATTGTTTCCCATTTTAGTTAGTAATTATCTCTTATTTAGTTTTTAAATATAATTAAATAATAAAGAAATAATTTTCGGATCATGTATACAATATTTGAGTGTAACAATAATTTTTTTGGACATGTAACAATGTTAAAATTTTGTCTCAAAATTATTTTACTTCATATGTAGTTCATTACCAGAAGTTTGGAATCAATTCAGAATTTTATAAGTGATTTAATTAAGTTTTATGGTTTCCGGGGTAATTTGGTCATTTTACAGGTTATCTGAATTTCAGGTATTACAACTTATAAATTGACACATGACACCCTTATATTATATTTTTCTCATATTACCCCAGATCTTAAGTGTCTTACAAATATATCCCACAAGTTTTAAAAATTACAAAACACACCCTTTTAATTTAAAAACTCAATCGGTAATACTTTTTAATCGACAAACCCTAACCAAAATTCATCCAATCATTACATCATCATCCAACAACCTTAAAATGCATTAAATGAACAGATCCATCCAGAAAACCTAGGGCTGGCAATTTTGACACGAACACGAAAACACGACACGAAAACACGACTTGTTAACAGGTTTCGTGTTTATGCTTAACAGGTTTCGTGTCGTTAACTGGTCGACCTGTTAAGACCTGTTAAAATTCATGTCTTAACAGGTCTAAACCCGTTAACCTGTTAAGACACGCTTACCACAAGCCCATCTGTATGTGATCCATTAGCCCAGTCCATGATTGATGAAATACTCGTGTATTTGTACCTCTCAAACCCTACACACACATAATCGGCCTTATCTCTCCATACACCATCCATTCATCTCTTACCAAATACACCATCCATTCATCTCTTCATCTTCTCTTACCAATCTCAGTTAACTCCAATACACCATCCATTCATCTCTTCATAGCCAACATCAAATCTCTTCATCACTCACAAAATCGAAATAAGCAACAAATAAACCATGGTTTCTTTCTACTATCTTTCTGATCCGTATGGTCAATCGGAACACCAACATCCATGTAATCTAAAGTTTTGTTATTTTTTTCTTGATTTATGGACAATAAAACAACTTGTAATTTTGTAATTTTTTTTCTGTGCCAGGTCTTACTGCCGAAACGGGGATGGTACCTCGAGATTTGTTATTAAAAAACAGATTCATGATTTTTGTGTTTTAGATCTTGCGAAAGTTTCATTTTACATGAAAGAAAATTTATGTTGAGTTCTGATGAGATATGCAAAATAATGGATCTGATGTTATTTTGGATCTGAGTTCTGATGAGATATGCAAAATTTATGTTGATGGAAAATGTGGAGATTTTTTAAATGTTGGATTACTTGTCAAAGTGAGAAATATGTGTTTGGTAGATGGTTGATAGGGATGTAATTGGAGTGGTTTTGTGGCTATCTTGTCTTTGTATTGACGTGTTTATATTTTTGGAAAAAGTTAAGTAGTTCTGATGAGATATGCAAAATAACAGATTCATGATTTTTGGTAGGGCTGGCAATTTTTCTGCTATAGTTAGTTTCTAGATATGATTTAGTTTTCGTGTCTTAACAGGTTTTTCGTGTCGACCTGTTAAGAAACAGGTCGTGTTCGTGTTTTGAAAATTTGACACAAAAAATTATCGTGTCGTGTTCGTGTCTGCCCCTTATCGTGTCGTGTCTTAACAGGTCGTGTCTTAACAGGTTTCGGCGGACACGATTTGCCAGCCCTAATGATGGGTTAGGGTTAGTAAAACCCTAACCTTAAATCGTTAGTTAGGTTTTTATATTATTTTCCAGAAATCCGATAAACAAAATAATTAACCACGATTCATACAAGCTTCAACAAATCAAAAGTCATTTTTCCAGAGTGATATGATGATTATAGAACCCAAAAAAATTATGTACAAGCCTCAGAAAAATCGTATGAATATATTTGGATTTATGGTACGTTTTAAGCATTAAAAATTATTACGATCAATCAAGCTTGCATGGGTCGATTTAGCCAATTTATATGAATCATATATGATGTAAGGATCATGAGAAAAATGCCATACAAATTTTAAAACGTGTGAATTAGGCGTAGGGATTATGTGTACCTCGGATGAAAACGCGACAAGAAAAATAACCACGGATCAAACCAAGCAATCCCACGACCAAATCCTATTTTTCCTAGCTTCCTTGAATGATGAAGAACACCAAAAAAATGCTCAATGATTTCCAGAAAATCGGATGTATTTTGTGTGTGTTTTAGTGTGTCGATTTGAGGGTTTTTGGAGATAAGGATGAAGAAAAAAGGAATGCCGTGTTATCTTCAGGAGGGGGGATGGATTTTCGGCCACATGATGAAAAACAATCAATTTACTGATTTGTGGAATTGTTTCCATTTTAGTTAGTAATTATCTCTTATTTAGTTTTTAATATAATTAAATAATAAAGAAATAATTTTCGGATCATGTATACAATATTTGAGTGTAACAATAATTTTTTGGACATGTAACAATGTTAAAATGTTGTCTCAAATTATTTTACTTCATATGTAGTTCATTACCAGAGATTCGGAATTAATTCGGAACTTTATAAGTGATTTAATTAGTTTTATGGTTTCCGGGTAATTTGGTCATTTTACAGGTTATCTGAATTTCAGGTATTACAAATTATAAATTGACACATGACACCTTATATTATATTTTTCTCATATTACCCAGATCTAAAGTGACTTACAAAAATATCCCACAAGTTTTAAAAATTACAAAACACACCTTTTAATTTAAAACTCAATCGGTATACTTTTTAATCAAAAACCCTAACCAAAATTCATCCAATCACTACATCATCATCCAACCACCTTAAAATGCATCAAATGACCGGATCCATCCAGAAAACCCTAACCCTAAATCGTTAGTTAGGTTTTTATATTATTTTCCAAAAATCCGATAAACAAAATAATTAACCACGATTCATACAAGCTTCAACAAATCAAAAGTCATTTTTCCAGAGTGATATGATGATTATAGAACCCAGAAAAATTATGTACAAGCCTCAGAAAAATCGTATGAATATATTTGGATTTATGGTACGTTTTAAGCATTAAAAATTATTACGATCAATCAAGCTTGCATGGGTCGATTTAGCCAATTTATATGAATCATATATGATGTAAGGATCATGAGAAAAATGCCATACGAATTTTAAAACATGTGAATTAGGCGTAGGAATTATGTGTACCTCGGATGAAAACGCGACAAGAAAAATAACCACGGATCAAACCAAGCAATCCCACAACCAAATCCTATTTTTCCTAGCTTCCTTGAATGATGAAGAACACCAGAAAAAATGCTCAATGATTTCCAAAAAATCGGATGTATTTTGTGTGTGTGTTTTAGTGTGTCGATTTGAGGGTTTTGGAGATAAGGATGAAGAATAAAAAGGAATGCCGTGTTATCTTGAGGAGGGGGGGATGGATTTTCGGCCAACATGATGAAAACAAATCAATTTACTGATTTGTGGAATTGTTTCCCATTTTAGTTAGTAATTATCTCTTATTTAGTTTTTAAATATAATTAAATAATAAAGAAATAATTTTCGGATCACGTTTACAATATTTGAGTGTAACAATAATTTTTTTGGACATGTAACAATGTTAAAATTTTGTCTCAAAATTATTTTACTTCATATGTAGTTCATTACCAGAAGTTTGGAATCAATTCAGAATTTTATAAGTGATTTAATTAAGTTTTATGGTTTCCGGGGTAATTTGGTCATTTTACAGGTTATCTGAATTTCAGGTATTACAACTTATAAATTGACACATGACACCCTTATATTATATTTTTCTCATATTACCCCAGATCTAAAGTGACTTAATAAAATATCCCACAAGTTTTAAAAATTACAAAACACACCCTTTTAATTTAAAAACTCAATTGGTAATAATTTTTAATCAAAAAACCCTAACCAAAATTCATCCAATCATTACATCATCATCCAACAACCTTAAAATGCATTACATGACCAGATCCATCCAGAAAACCCTAACCCTAAATCGTTAGTTAGGTTTTTATATTATTTTCCAAAAATCCGATAAACAAAATAATTAACCACGATTCATACAAGCTTCAAAAAATCAAAAGTCATTTTTCCAGAGTGATATGATGATTATAGAACCCAGAAAAATTATGTACAAGCCTCAGAAAAATCGTATGAATATATTTGGATTTATGGTACGTTTTAAGCATTAAAAATTATTACGATCAATCAAGCTTGCATGGGTCGATTTAGCCAATTTATATCAATCATATATGATGTAAGGATCATGAGAAAAATGCCATACGAATTTTAAAACGTGTGAATTAGGCGTAGGAATTATGTGTACCTCGGATGAAAACGCGACAAGAAAAATAACCACGGATCAAACCAAGCAATCCCACGACCAAATCCTATTTTTCCTAGCTTCCTTGAATGATGAAGAACACCAGAAAAATGCTCAATGATTTCCAGAAAATCGGATGTATTTTGTGTGTGTTTTAGTGTGTCGATTTGAGGGTTTTGGAGATAAGGATGAAGAATAAAAAGGAATGCCGTGTTATCTTGAGGAGGGGGGATGGATTTTCGGCCCACATGATGAAAACAAATCAATTTACTGATTTGTGGAATTGTTTCCCATTTTAGTTAGTAATTATCTCTTATTTAGTTTTTAAATATAATTAAATAATAAAGAAATAATTTTCGGATCATGTATACAATATTTGAGTGTAACAATAATTTTTTTGGACATGTAACAATGTTAAAATTTTGTCTCAAAATTATTTTACTTCATATGTAGTTCATTACCAGAAGTTTGGAATCAATTCAGAATTTTATAAGTGATTTAATTAAGTTTTATGGTTTCCGGGGTAATTTGGTCATTTTACAGGTTATCTGAATTTCAGGTATTACAACTTATAAATTGACACATGTCACCCTTATATTATATTTTTCTCATATTACCCCAGATCTAAAGTGACTTAACAAAATATCCCACAAGTTTTAAAAATTACAAAACACACCCTTTTAATTTAAAAACTCAATCGGTAATACTTTTTAATCAAAAAACCCTAAACAAAATTCATCCAATCATTACATCATCATCCAACAACCTTAAAATGCATTAAATGACCAGATCCATCCAGAAAACCCTAACCCTAAATCGTTAGTTAGGTTTTTATATTATTTTCCAAAAATCCGATAAACAAAATAATTATCCACGATTCATACAAGCTTCAACAAATCAAAAGTCATTTTTCCAGAGTGATATGATGATTATAGAACCCAGAAAAATTATGTACAAGCCTCAGAAAAATCGTATGAATATATTTGGATTTATGGTACGTTTTAAGCATTAAAAATTATTACGATCAATCAAGCTTGCATGGGTCGATTTAGCCAATTTATATCAATCATATATGATGTAAGGATCATGAGAAAAATGCCATACAAATTTTAAAACGTGTGAATTAGGCGTAGGAATTATGTGTACCTCGGATGAAAACGCGACAAGAAAAATAACCACGGATCAAACCAAGCAATCCCACGACCAAATCCTATTTTTCCTAGCTTCCTTGAATGATGAAGAACACCATAAAAATGATCAATGATTTCCAGAAAATCGAATTTATTTTGTGTGTGTTTTAGTGTGTCGATTTGAGGGTTTTGGAGATAAGGATGAAGAATAAAAAGGAATGCCGTGTTATCTTGAAGAGGGGGGATGGATTTTCGGCCCACATGATGAAAACAAATCAATTTACTGATTTGTGGAATTCTTTCCCATTTTAGTTAGTAATTATCTCTTATTTAGTTTTTAAATATAATTAAATAATAAAGAAATAATTTTTGGATCATGTATACAATATTTGAGTGTAACAATAATTTTTTTGGACATGTAACAATGTTAAAATTTTTTCTCAAAATTATTTTACTTCATATGTAGTTCATTACCAGAAGTTTGGATTCAATTCAGAATTTTATAAGTGATTTAATTAAGTTTTATGGTTTCCGGGGTAATTTGGTCATTTTACAGGTTATCTGAATTTCAGGTATTACAACTTATAAATTGACACATGACACCCTTATATTATATTTTTCTCATATTACCCCAGATCTAAAGTGACTTACAAAAATGTCCCACATGTTTTAAAAATTACAAAACACACCCTTTTAATTTAAAAACTTAATCGGTAATACTTTTTAATCAAAAACTGTAACCACTGTGAAAAATCCCTCATTTAAATAAACAATCTCTTAGAATACTTATCCATTTTCCATGTAGATTTTTTTTTTCTTTTATTGATTGTAACTATTATCTTATGTGACGAAGATCACATCCTTGACAACCCTGCTTGCAACCCAACCTTAATTGATTTAGTATTTAGCTATGTAAACATCTTTGACCTAAAACGTTATAAGGTCCCACTTATCACTTTACGTTATTTCGCTAATGTACGTTTAAAACTGAACGTTTCTTATTTAATAAGAGTTTACGAAACCCTAAACTATCATAACAACATGTGAAGATAACGAAACCCTAGAAATATTAAAGTATAATTTATTTATATAATGTACAAGTCACTAAAGCACATAAACCCTAATTCCAATATAACTCCGATAAAACTCTAATTTCTCAAAACTATTATTATATGTAATAAAACCACAAACCCTAATTAATATTTTATTAATATATATAAGTACAAGTTATTTAAGCCAAGGTACAAGTCGTTATTGCATAAAAACCAAATATTTATAAAAACCCTATTAAAACTTTAACTATATTTATTTTTAAGCACAATTTACAAACCTTTCATGCATAAGTCTTAAAAACTAATTTTTCTAAACTCACTAAATATTTTTACAAGTCTTTAAACCCAATGTACAAGTGCCTAATGCACAAGAACCAAAAATCATATTTATTTACTTTTAAACTTAATAAGAGTTAACAAATAATTTATATAAATTAATAAACTATTACAACTATATTTTTCTCAGAACACAAATTATGGTACAACTCTATTAAGCTTATAATACAATTTCTATAAGCACAATTCGGTTACCTATTTATTTTTACACAAATCGATTTATACATATATATATATATATATATATATATATATATATATATATATATATATATATATATATATATATATATATAACCTTAAATATTTTCTAACCAACTAAATACATAAACTAACTAAGATTTATCTTTCCTTGAATCCTCAATACAACCCACTAAAGCTCAATGTACAACATCTCAAAGCCCATTCGAAATCCTTTTCCCACAACCTGGTTCGAATTCTAACTTAAAAACCTAACTAGACTTGCTTCTAAATAACACCTACACCAAATACTTTCCCCCTCCTCCACATCATCACCTAAACACTTGTATGGAGAAGAAAACTCCACATCATATCCCCCCTCCATAGCCTACATGTTCAAACACCACACCACATGTCCTAGTTAGATAATTTACTGGATTTGCATGCATCCACATCACCCTTTCCTTACTACTCCACGCATGCCTCTTCTCTTCTTCAAACTCTTCCAATCTCACCTCTACATGTCCCCTCCTACCCCATACAAACCTGGAAAACCCTAATTTCCTTTCTATAAATAGCAACTCAACTCCACCACTTACCTTCACAACAAATTCGACCAAAACTCCCCAACTATTTCCCACATCAAACGATCAAACACTAAACAAATTCCATCCTTACTACCTTACTGATCAACAGCCAAAATAAAAGCCAACCACAAAACCCAGAAAGTTTAGAAGGAAGGATCCCTTTTGGTGCTCACTTGCAAATCCATTCGAACTCCTAAACTGTAGGAAATACCCATCTTGATTGTGTGGATGATTCGGGTGGTCTTGGTTCATGGAAGATTAGATCTATGGTTAGAGAGATGAGATGAACTAGAGAGAGAGTGGGAAACCCTTGAGAGAAAACCTTGTGAATATTAGATTAGTGTGTGTTTGGTTACAAGAGTTCCACCCTTCCCATGTGTGGGAAGGGGTTTATATACTTACTACTATTTGGTGCCCCTAGTGGGCTGTGGAGTGAGCTGACAGTGGGGAAAGCCCCGACCCACTCCACAAATATAAATACGACTAAGATAATACTAATATTACTAATAATACTAAATGAATATATATAAGCCTACGAGCTATATAAATGCTAATTAGATACTCGGGGTGACCGAACCTTCATATGAATATTTATATTCCTAACAATCTCCCCCTAAGGGAGGTCACCCCGGAAATAATAACTTGAATTCTAGCATTTTATCTTTTGATCTTGACTTCATAGCTCGTAGTCTTCGATTCTTCAACGTCTTGTATCTTTGTGCCTTTAGCAATGATCTTTTGATGACCGTTCTTTGTCTTGGATGATTTTGAGTATTCTTCGAAACTATCATCCAACTTGAGTCTCCAAGTCATCTTTCAGCAGTATGTTTCCATGTGATGTGTGAATCTTTGAGCCGACATGCTCACACTATTTGGTGTCATGATCTTTAGCATCAGAGTTTGCAGAAGCCGTGTTAAAGGTCTTTTAGGTTGATCATGACTTTGTTGAGTTACAATTGTAGTGTAAGCATGTGGTATAGGATTGGCATCTTTACTTCAATCAGCTACAACCGCATTCAGCTGCAACCTCAATCAGCTACAACCGCAAACAGCTACAACAGCAATCAGCTTCAACCGCCAGATGTTCCTGCATACGACAGTTAGCAATAAAACGTCCGGTACTTACAGGTTCGAACTTTGAGATTGTTAACAGCATAGTGTGAAAACTCTCTCTAATTCTTACCAAGACCGTTCCTAATCGAAAACCCACAGAGGGCTTTTTAAGATCGAACCGTAGCACATCAACGATTAGGTGAGTCGCTGGAGATCACTCCACGACTGTAGACCGTTAGAAACCGCCGTGACCACTAAGCGTAATCCATAAAGAATTACCGAAGTGACCTGCTTTCAGGGCTGCTTGATGTTGACCCTGGCAGGAATTTCCATTCAATCATTGAGAATTACATTTGTAAATTCTCTCATAAATGTTCTGGCAGATTGCTAAGATCTGCGTAGGACTCATAAGTTTACAACTGGTGTCCTTAATGTTGAACACCCAGTGTAGAAATAATTCGTGTTCCTATGAGATCTTTTTATGCATCTCGTGGCTCAAGACTCTTTAGTGCGTTTTGATTTAGTGAGCGGAGGCTGGAGAGAACTGCCACCTTTTCAATATCATCTAACTCGGAGTGAGAGAGACGATAGAAATGTATTGAACTCCGTGACAATTGAAACAAGAGTCCTTTGAGGGACCTTGAGTGGCTAGGGAGGGTTGTGCAGCGTATCACTGGGTCCATGATACTTTGTCTTCAATGCCAGCAATCAACTAAGTGATTCTGACAGCATATGTATTGACCCGGTTTCTGCCTAAGTTGTAAGGAGGGCTATTTCTTTTCACCCTTTCTCTTTACAATTCTTTTTCATTCTTCAACCCCTTCAGTACTTACCGAGACTTCCTTACTAGAACCTTGTTGGGTTTGTTCCAGTACTAGCTCCATCTCAGTCGGCACTTTTCCCTTATCCACTTTTCTCCTTTTTAATCATACCTAAGGACTTCTACACTAACTAGTGGATTGTCCCTGGGTAGATCCCTCCGGCTCTGGCGGGATCGTGGGAACTTGAGCCTAACCTAACAATCCTTATAACTCCATGCATTAATTAAAATGGTCGGTCTTTGGTATTCATCCACGATTGCCAAACCAAATCTTTGAAAAATCTCTCAAAGTGTTCATGATTCTGAAACACATTTTTGCAAACAATTGAGAGTTTTATATTTTTCAAATGCTCCCCCTCAACATGTGCTCGGTTGATTGTTTGATAAATTTGCACATGTTAGGTAGAGCTCGCACTTTTTGAATTGATCCACTTTCAGTGAACATGACCGATTCGAGACACGCTTACATCACTAGTTAGACTAGCTTGAAATTATTACCCGGCCTGGTCAAGTCCACAGAAAGTTTCTCGAAGTGGTACACTCTACTCAGATACATCTTTTTCGAGACACGCTTACATCACTGGTTAGACCAGCTTGAAATTATTACCCGGCCAAGACGTATCCTTTCGATTGATGACAGTTCAAGTTTCGTCAATTCATTGGTGAATTCTGAGCCTTGCTCACATAAGATGCATGCCAAATCCTTTGCTCCCCCTCAATAAGTGCATTGGTATACAAAAGAGTTTAGCACTTACTGGAGAGCTTACTTTCACATCCAAAACATTTTGCTCCTCCTCAATATGTGCATTGATATACAAAATGGTTTAGCACATACGGGAGAGCTTACTTTTACTTCCAAATCATCACATTTTATTAGATTTCATATTTAAACCACATTCTCTCCCCCGATCAAAAATTTCAAACCATTTGAGATTTGTGATCCCAATTGATTTAAATAAGTTAGAAAAATGTGGGAGAAAATGTGTCCGATTTAATATATTCTGATAATGGAACATACTATGCTCCCCCTTAAACTAAGAGGGAGATTCACTGCTTATTATGCACAATTCGACAATTATGACACAAATGATATTGACCTTTTTTGCGCAGATGATGTAATCACCCGCTTTTCTGAGTTAGTAGTCAACATCAATTATCCATCCACCAACAAATCTTTCGCAAATGTCGTTGATCCCCACTTGGCGAGACCAACATAGATGAATGGTGGTGGCGATGGTGAAAGTGTTGTTGTTGTTGTTGTTGCCGAAGTTGTTGTTGAGGTGAATTTCGATCCAATCAATAGAGTTTGATCGTCTGATCAAATGGTTAGAATGGGAACTGGTACATTCATTTTGGCTATGGAATCTGCATAAGAATATCAACATAGATATGCATACATACAGATACACTATTCCTAGATAGCTACCCTTCAGCAGCTTGCCACATTATAATACCAAGTTCATCTTATAATCAAACCCCAATCAGGAACTACGTCAAACCACTATCTAGCATGAAGAGCAATTAGCAATCATGAACATGGCAATTCACACAGATTTCAATATTTAATTCAGGATCTTAGGAACATGATTCTAACATAATAGCAATCTACCTAAGCGAATCCTAAGAACATATGCACAATATCAACAACCATTAAGCAGCAGAGACAAACAACATTTGAAACTCATTCACTTAGTTCATACAAATGTCAGTGGAGCATTCAAGAACATCAAACACATTGGGTTTTCTAACTTCTTTCAGATTTTGAGTTTTAATGTATCAAGGGGATTAAACGAGAATTCCAAAGAGATACAAATGAACCTTCTAGTTATATGAAGCTAGGATACTACAAGCAAATTGCACATAATGTCCTAAACTTTCTAGCAACTAACACACTTGGTCATTTGATATATTTAAGCAATATCCTCTTCAACTAATACCCCATTAACTGCAAAACCTTTTCTAAGAGTCATGAATTAATCAAGAAACCCGTTTGATGATATAAAATTTGAATTCACTCTCCCCCTCAATCAATGACCCTTATTCTAGTTGAGCCTCAACTAAAATCAAGCTTAACCCCACAACTCATCAAACAAGAACTGTCATGAGGTTTTGTAGTCGTTGATTGAGTGACAAATTTAATGCATAATCCAAGTATAAACAAATTTCATACAGCACATATTCACCTAGTGTCTCACAAATAATTTTCAGAAGAATCACAGAATGAAAACTATTTGCATACAAAGAAGATTTCTCTTCTTTTACAAGAAATGATGCACTGAAACGTACATCAAATCAGGAAACATGGATATGAAGTAATCCATGCCCAGGTGAACATCACCCAGTTGGAGGAACAGCCGTCTTTTTGGCGACGTGCTTTCCCTAATATGAAGCGCGGGTTGCTATCTAAAGTAATAGCAAGCCATTTAGACATGTTTTAACCATCCATTTTAACTTCTGCTCGAGCTTCATTTAAAGACCCGTGCCATTATTGAATGACATTTCTAAGTCCGTAAATGTTATCGATAAACAGAAGACATGCCTAGGTGAAACTATTTTTGGTATTTTCTAATTTTTTAATTTTTATGGTTTTTCTGGTTTTACGATTCTCTATTTACAAATTGCAGGATTTCTATATATCTATTTACAAGATGGTATAAAGTATGAATAAGTATATATGTACAAGGATACGAACCAGAAACCATTACTCCTCAGCATTCTGAATCTTCACCGCATTCATCACTTGACTTGCTGAAGAGCAATGTGAGCACTTTCAATCAGGGAATGATTCTGGCTTAACACTCTCCCCTAATTAGTGCTCTCCCCCAATCTGACAACCTCTGACGAACACCCATAATAGGAAGAAGACTTTGGATGAACGCCCATAATATGAAGAAGTCTTTTGATAACCAAATGCATGCCGTCTTTAGTCTTCTAACACTCCCGTCCTTGAGTAACGCCATCAAAAACCTTGGGCATCTTTTCGATAGTTTAAGATGAGCCTCAACTGAAATCTAGCTTAACCCCACAACTCATCAAACAAGAACTGTCATGAGGTTAAACTAAACCACAAATTTAAGCCCAGTAACAACTTGATTTCAGCTTAACCTCACAACTCATCAAACAAGAACTGTCATGAGATTAGGTTAAAATCAAGTTGGACCTAACCTTAAACTACAGAACAACTTGAACCTAACTTAACTCCACAACTCATCAAACAAGAACTGTCATGGGATTAAGTTAAATATCAAGTTGTAAGAAAAGAGCTCAACATTTTTTTTGAATGTAGAGAAGACTGTAGACTCGACCTTCTTCAGGATTGCCCAATGTGGAGGAACAGAATACCAATCATCTTCATCTCACCCAATGCCTTCCAGTAACCTTACATGTAACCCATCAGCCCGCAGCATACACATGAGATGATAACTCACAACAGAGAATGACGAATAGACTGACGACTCGACCTTCTTCAGTCTTAAGTATAACACCAAAGTAACAAGTTGAACCACTGATCATCTATAGTATGTATCCATCCTTGGATATTAAGCCCTGATCACGTGAACCTGTTGTGCGTCATTGATGTACACATTCTCTCTCCCCTGATGGTTACGATTAATCAGCCCATGACGTAACAGTGAAACGTAAATACCAAGGTAACAAGTTGAACCACTGATCATCTCTGCGGTTATCAACACCGGAATAAATGATTAAGCCCGATCACGTGAACCTGCTGTGCATCCTTGGTGTACACATTTCTCTCCCCCATGATGGTTACGATTAATCGGAATCATCATCATGATGTGTACATGTAGCCTAATGACGTGTACATGAAGCATTGACTAGAAACCCATTGTTGCTGATTGTACCAACCCGTGAGACTATGTCGATTAGCATTCCATGACCATGTTCTTCAACACCTTGATATACGGAAGAAGTAGTGTTGGAGAAACATGGTTTGAACGACTCCTGAACTGACGTATTCAGGAGTCGTATGACCAATTCTCAATCATCAACCAACATGTAGATTAATATTCACCCTTTCCCCCCCTCAAAAATTGCATATGCCTGCCAACTGCAATTTTTGATGATTGAACTAGTGAATATGAATACCATCAACGGTAAGTAGCTCCACTTGACGGTTCTTGAAGACTGACATGTTGTTTATTCACCCTTTCCCCCCCTCAAAAATTGCATATGCCTGTCAACTGCAATTTTTGGTTGAACAAGTGAATAAAAATATACTCCAATATGCGCCGATCCACTTGAAGACTGAATAAGCACGGAAAGAGCATGAAACTTGTTGATGAGAATGGCCATAAATAAGAAGATTCCTCTTCTTTTGAAGATAAAGTGCACTCAAGCGTACACTTTTCTTTTCTTTGAAGAACGAGGCCTGAACTGATGTGTACAGACGTCATTACTCTCTCTTTACTTCTTCTCTCATCTAACTCGTTACCAACCCCATTATCATTCTGTCGGCTTGATGTCGTGACCACTGATGGAGAAAACCCAATATGATGAACTTGATACTGAAGTAATATAACCCGAACTTGTGACTTAAACTTGTACTAATGCGTGACAAAGAGCGGTGTAGAGACTTCGTGCAACATCGAATCCCTAAGTACTCTATACTCTTCAACCAACCAACCATCAAGTATAAGACGTACATCACCTCTTGGATATCCACAACTTCGTGTGACACTGAGCACTACAACGTGACTCCTTAAAGTGATAGTTATTTTGTAAATAGAGAGAAAGACAAAATAACTAGATATCCAAGTCCTCGTCATTGTATTAAAAGCTCGAACAAGGATCTCGAAGAATCTTCATCCAACCTCCCCGATATCTTCAGATACTAAGTACACGCACCCATGAAATTTCACTTCAGCCTCAAATAAATAATAATAAATTCACGCCGTAGTCACCTTGTGGTCGTTTAAATGCCCCGATCAAGTCCTTCATGATGCATTAACTGAACATTGATAATGGTTTTAACCCGATCATGGTTAAGAGCGCATAGTCCATTATCACGGTATTTTACAAATCTATGATTTAAACCGAGAAATAAGTTCTTTCGCGGGATTTTACAAAACCAAGAAGAAACCGTGAGGCAAGTAACAGATTGAATGTGGCATGACTGATTTTGATTTTTGGTGAACATCAGTTTGGGTAAAGAATATCTTGTGAAGAATTACAGA
This sequence comes from Artemisia tridentata subsp. tridentata, assembly GCA_021014915.2. Taxonomy (NCBI): domain Eukaryota; kingdom Viridiplantae; phylum Streptophyta; class Magnoliopsida; order Asterales; family Asteraceae; genus Artemisia; species Artemisia tridentata. The sequence goes on from CP139508.1 coordinate 5,932,707, forward strand.
TCACATCACAACTTTTTACACCTTTGTCCAACTAACCAACCTCGTACACAGATTAGTGACCACTTGATGAAGGAAACCGATATACCAATACTGAAAAACTGAAGTGGAAGTCTCCAAATTTGTTACTTAAGCTTGCACGAATGTTGGAAGAACGGTGTAGAGAATTAATGCTCCAAGCAAATCTCTAAGTGCTCAATACCCAACCAAAGTATGAGACATTAACACCTCTTGCGATTATCGACAACGTCATTGACGTGTGACACCGAGTACTCCCATGACTCTTAAGTGATAGTTACCCCGACTGCTGGTAACTAGATAACCCAAGTCTTCAACTTAAAATTTTAAGCACGAGCAAGTTATCAATGAAGGTCATGCATCCAACCAACCCCGACTTCAAGATAAAATAAGTAGACGCCTTCGTGAAATTCAACTTCAATCACAAATAAAGAATACCAAATGAACTTCGTGATCATCTTGTGCAGTTGACTAGCCAAAAGGAGTAGAAACATGCGCTAATTCTCAGCAGTGCTCATGACTCATAGTCAGTCTAATCAAACTAAGCTGTCTGACCCAGCTACTTGGATGTTATCAGGTGCAGTGCATGGAATAGTTGTCGTACTGTGTACAGGATTTTACAGTTCTTGAGATTCATCTGAGAAGTAAATTCAAGAACAAACTGCACAACAGTAAGTATCAAACTGCTGAAATCTTAGGCAAATTGCTAAGACCCAAACCACTGAAACTGGAACCGCTAATATTCAAACTGCTGGAGACTGAATCACTGAATCCTGAATCGCTACGATCTGACCTGCTGTAACCGGAGCCGCTAAAATTCACATCGCAGGAGACGGAACTGCTAGGAAACCCGCCTAATTCTCCCCCTCAAAAAGGGCATGAAATGACCTTTTTGCCAAAGTTAAGAGTCTGTGATGATCGTGAATTTAGACATGCACACAACATGGAAAGAGACAAATGAAACTACTGCAACGAAGATGGTGATTAAGACTCTCTTGTAGTAACCCCTTGCTTTCCTCCTCATCAATGGTTTAGCAGATTAATAATTCACTTAAGCTCGTAATATGCCAAAACCGCTTAATGAAATGTGTATAACTTTAAAGTGAGTAAAAGGTTAAAACACGTCTCTAAACAAATCACCTCTTGTCTTTAAGTCTGACTACCTCTTGAGAAGATCTTGTACTACAATCCCATTAGAAGCTTGAGAAACAACAATCACTTGATGAAGCTTGATAAAGAACAAGTCCGCGACTTAAACTTGCACTAAATTGTGATTTAGAACCTTAAATTGCAAATTGTGATTTAGAACCTATATTGAGCACAACATCGTAACTCCTTTAAACATAGGTAGTGATATATACCCAGCCTTCCATCCTTTATTGTATATATCCACTTCTTGAACATCCAAGTCTAATCACCATAAATACGCTCGAGCAAGTGTCATCAAACATCGTGCATCCATCCAACCCCGAGATGTTTGTGACACTAAGTCCACCAACCTGTGAATTAACAAACCAACCAAGTCACCATAATTTCCCAATTCCTGCCGATCTCGTAGCACAAACTTATCCCAGAAAAAAAAAGCCAAACCCCGTAAGTTATATTATGTCAAAATCCAAGTCCCGCCTACTTGTCCAAAATTGATTTAACGGGATTTTACTACTCTTGAGATTTAAACCGAGAAATCGAATCTTTCGCGGGATTTTCTAAAATCAACAAGAGAAACCGTGAAATCAACAAGAATAGCCAAGAGTGAGGTGCAATATTAATCTTCGAAATTCAAGTCACAGGAGTCAAATCACTACTTGATCAGATCGCAACAAGTCAAGTCACAGATTGTCAATTTGCAACAAGTCAGATCGCAATCAACCAAATCACAATTAGTCAAATTGCAAGTATCAACTCGCAACGTCATATCGCAACTGGTCAAATCGCAATCCGTCAAGTCGCAACAAGTCAAATAGTAACTTGTCAATTTGCAATTAACCAAATCGCAATTTGTCAACTGTAAATCAAATCGCAAGGATTAAATTGCAGGCTTACTCAAAACGTGGCCACTAATAGGACAATGCTGCCAAATCCACAACTCTGAAATTACGTTGATATTCACGAACCCAAATACTATCCTGGACGTGAGAGTCTTCGCGAAGATATTCGTAACAACCAAAATAATATACTTGGACCAAATAGTATACCAAGATATTCAACATCAATCCAGTGGAACACAAATTGATACAACTATTAGGAATTCATATATCATATCACATTCACAACCCAATGACACAAACTCCCAATCTGTGAACCATGGCAGCCCCAAAAAAAATGATGCTCATACCAATACGCGACCCAAAGAGAATTGACCATCATTAGTTATCACACTTCTCTTGTTCAAGTGAGATAATCAGGTACCAAAAATTAATCTAGTGCATGTACCAAAATTCATTGGTGAATGAATTATTCAGTTCATGTTCAAATATACACATAAGCCATGTTCAAAAGGTCTAGCCCAGTTCATGTATCAAACATGTAGCCCAAGTAATATAATCACCATGAGCCCACCAGCCCAATACCAAACTCCCCTAAATTGAATTAGAATAGCCCTAATTTTCGGTATATAACATGACATATTCACATAACTACACTTTTAATCCAACCCTAATCCCTCATAAACTCAACGCCACCACTCCATTTCTTCTCTAACCCTAAAACACGCAGCTACCAAATGATTCGACCTTGTAATTGATAAAATCCGATCCAAACAAAACCTTTCTGTCTTTCGTTGATCGAAAATAATAACCGGTAAGTTTTGTTTGCACTTGTGTTTCTTTGTTTAATCGAACGAAAGAAAGTGATATTGAAACACATTTGTTTTGATATCTCTTTTACGTTTCGTATATTAATAAGGACTTAATCTTCTTACAAGATCGATGATGACATTTGTTCTAACGCATACGATCTTAAATCTTTATAGATCCGAGCACTAATAGAACATATCTGAGATTTTTCTGTTCATATGCTTTCTTTGATAGAACCGAATGAAAAAGAATGAATCAAAACCGTATTGTTTTTGGTTCGTTCTTTATAAGATTCGAAAAAAAATTAAATATGAAGCTTTGTTCTTCTATAGATCGATGATGGTTAAGGTCACAAAAAAATCGTTAATGATTTGAATTAAAGGTGCACCCAACTGAGATCTAAATGTTGTGATGTGATGGGATAGGGTAGTTGAGTTGATGTACTGGTTGGTTGTTGAATCTTGTTTGAGGAAAGAATTGTGAATTTGTTGCTATAATTGTTGTGTTGACTGTTGTTAGTTTGGTCTGGGTCTGCTTGGGTCTGCTTTACTGCTTCACTCCTCTCAATCTTTCATTTTGATAACTAGTTGACCACATATGAGTGTTAGACCGTTTGACCGAGTGACAGACAAACCGCGTACACCTTATATACACAAACCGAGTTCGTGAGCATATAGACAAACCGAGTTCGTGATTATACAGACAAACCGAGTTCGTGATTATACAGACAAACCGAGTTCGTGATTATACAGACAAACCGAGTTCGTGATTATGCAGACAAACCGAGTACACTTTATATACACAAACCGAGTTCGTGAGCTTATAGACAAACCGCGTCTTTGACCAGTCAAAGCTGTCACTATCACCCATTTTATCCTCATTGTCCATTTTTGGCAAACAACCAAACACCATCCACAAATTATACACAAACCGCATCAAAGAACACTACCTTAGGACACAAACAGCATCCAAGAACAATCCCGGATGTTCAGATCTGGTAGAACCAACAATGAAAATTTTTTCTACTTTCAAGACCAACAACACGTGATGTGTCTTCACGGGTGACAAATCTTTTATCACTCAACAAGCGTCTCACGTTGAATCAATGATTTTGAACATCCAAAATCATGTGTTAAGATCTGTTAAAACTTTTGGAGCAAATGTCTCAAAGTGACAACATGTGACAAAATCAGTTAAGCCATAAAAATAGTGTACACCTAAAGCCCAAAATCAGTTAATCCATAAAAACATGTGACAAACGAACACTGTTTAGACAAAAAGACTGGTTTGAGGCCCACTTTGTGTATAACGAGTAAACTAGTTAGACAAAAAGAGATTAAAACATCAGCAGTAACATGAGATGGACCTACGAATCAACACAAAAAAAATAAGACCAACACACAATCAATCGAACCTAGCCATGGCTCTTGATACCAATTGTAGGAAATACCCATCTTGATTGGGTGGATGATTCGGGTGGTCTTGGTTCATGGAAGATTAGATCCATGGTTAGAGAGATGAGATAAACTAGAGAGAGAGTGGGAAACCCTTGAGAGAAAACCTTGTGAATATTAGATTAGTGTGTGTTTGGTTACAAGAGTTCCACCCTTCCCATGTGTGGGAAGGGGTTTATATACTTACTACTATTTGGTGCCCCTAGTGGGCTGTGGAGTGAGCTGACAGTGGGGAAAGCCCCGACCCACTCCACAAATATAAATACGACTAAGATAATACTAATATTACTAATAATACTAAATGAATATATATAAGCCTACGAGCTATATAAATGCTAATTAGATACTCGGGGTGACCGAACCTTCATATGAATATTTATATTCCTAACATAAACCCTAACCGAATCAAGTCTAAGTAAGTCTTTATAACTCTTTTTAATTCAGTTTCATTTACTTTATATAATTCTAAAACACTAATGCATAATCTCTAATATAATCAAAAACTACATAAACTTCTTGTTCATTTTCTTTCTGTTCGACAGTAAAAAACAAACACACCTAAAGTATTTGATCTATCTGTTAAAACAAATCAAAAGGTGATGAAACATGTTAAAATATATCTAATATTAATATAGCATGCATAAAAATTTGTTACAACATCTTTAAAAAATCAAAAACCCTCATCAGGTCCTTTTACTGTGTTCCAGTCGAGCCAAAAAGCAGCCCAGACACCCAACTTGTGACGTGAAAACCAACCCCTAAACGACCACCATAATTTCTAATTTTTGGTATAGGTAAAGTCCACCCAGCTACCTTTATTTAGGAAAAAGAATCATGAGATATGGTAAAATATTCATCAAGTTATCGAGCCCTACTTTTCTGCTCTTATAGCTAAAACAAGAAACTAAGATTTCCAGTTATCAACTTTCAGTTCTATTCGGCTAGTAACTATACTTTGGACCTAAATATAAACCAACAAACGATTATAATAAAATCTGATTTTTGGTGAATATTAAGACCACTTAGCAAGCTAAATATAGGAGAAAACAATTTCGAAAAATGATTAGGTTTTTACAAAGATGTCGAGCTCTAAAAACCTGTCATTATCGCTAGAAATAGAAGCAAATATTTTCAGTTATTTAGTTTTCAGATTCACTCGATCAGTAACCCAACTTTAGACCAGTTTTTCGACCCCTAGACCTTCACTAAAAATTCTAAGATTTTGGCATGCTAAAGATGACCTAGCAAATTTATTTTAGAAGAAAGAATCTTGAAAATTTATCGAACGAGTTAAGAGTTATGGGTGTCTAAAGTTTGCTCAAATCGCTAGGTATAAACTTATTTTTCCAGATATTTAAAACTGGTTCGGTAGGTCGACTTTAGAGTTATTTTTCGAGCATCAAATGATTTTCATAACATATAAAACTTAGCTTATTTTAAGGGCGACCTGGCTAGCTACTTATAGAAACAAACAGCACGTAAAATAATCCAGTTTTCATTAAGTTATTTAAAACCAAACTCTAGCTAAAGTCACTTATTTCATGTGTTTTATTTTCAACTAATTAGAGTTTATGGGCTGATTTTGCAAACATCTTATATTTAGAATTATTTTTGCCAATACCAAATAAATAGGATAGAAAATGTCATTTTTGGAACTGAAGGGTAAAAGTTGTCATTTTCCAAAAGTCCAGGGTGTAAACTGTCATTTGGCCAAACCTTAGGGATTAAAGTGTAACTTTTCCTAACTAATATTTTTATCATTTCTATTTTTACTTTCCGATTTAATACCAACGTAATACGTTTATTTTCTTGACGAACGAAATAACGAAAGTTATCTTTAACGAACAAACAAACAAACAACGAACAGAAACATAAGAACGAAAGATGAAAACAACATAACGAAACGAACAAATAAACTATAATCATCTGAATATGATTACTGAAACTCGACATAACCAACCCAGGTTGCAAGCCGGAGACGTTTATCAACTCTATTTAACTTTGTTTTCCATCCAGACTGCTCAGGTGAGTTCATAGTCCCACTTTTTATTACGTTTTCTAAATATGTGGGGAGATACATGCTACAAACCGAACATAAGTATTTTCTGTATGATTTCATTATTAATATTGCCTAAGATACCCCATTTGTGTTGCTGGTTAAGTAACCAAATGCACCCCATTTGTGTTGCTGGTTAAGTAACCAAATGCACCCCATTTGTGTTGCTGGTTAAGTAACCAAATGCACCCCTTTTGTGTTGCTGGTTAAGTAACCAAATGTACCCTTTTGTGTTGCTGGTTAAGTAACCAAATGCACCCCGTTACCATTTGAGTTCATGAGGCTTAGGGCAATATGTTTATTTCCGAATCACTTCTATTTAGCTTATGTTCAAACTGATTATAACTTTAAACGCTATGGATTCACTCAACCTTTGTGTTAACTTTTTAAGCATGTTTATCTCAGGTAACTGGAAGTACGATTTGGCACGGAGTGGCGGTGGACTTTCTTTTAAAAGATTGTCCATTTTGTTATCATTCAAATGAATAATGTATCATTTATAATGTATTTCGAAACCTCCCGCTGGGACCTCTATATGTAAACTCTGATTTAATAAATGAATGATAACAATTTATTAAAAACGTCTCTTTTCGAGTCGTTTTCTATACTCATGACTGTGAACCATGAAGTAGCACCCCAAAGCTTATATTCCGCTGCGTATCTCGAAAATGGGGGTGTTACAGATTGGTATCAGAGCTTGTGGTTATAGAGAACCAAATCTTTTCAAACATTGGACTATAACCGATCTTCACAAACTTAACTAAAAAGTCCTCTGTGCCACAACGCCACTGAAATGTTACTTATATATGTTTATTTCTAATTATTTAGCTACATAGTGAAATGTTTATCATTCCCGGGTGGTTACAGAATCCTGACTTTCCCTACCCATCCTATTCCTCTTATGTCAGACTCGGATATTGAAAAATATCACGATAGTACCGGACATCATGATAATACCTACATCCTCGTCACCACTACCATGTCCACTTTCCTATACATATATACCGCTAGTTCCTACATCTTTACCACCTCCACTATCAACTATAAATTTCTATTCCCTTATCTGTCCCGTTCGAACTTAGTGAAGAAATTAGGACCATTATCATCCGATATCATACCTTACCTCGATTGTCTATTCCCGACTTCCCTATTGCACCGCGAGTCTTTGAGGTGAGCAAATGTTCGCAATCAGCACAAGAACGACAACCGACTATCTCCACCCTGCTGACACAATTAGAACGGCAAGAAGAACAGATCGAGACTGCTTAGGTCATCCCGACAAGCTGCCTCTAGAATGCACCGAGGGTATAAAATATAGAGTTGAAGATTTAGAGACCATGAAGCAGAAGATGGATGAGAATCGTGAGAAGACAGAGGACCATCATGAGCAGCTCAGACGAGAAATACCTATGACGAATTGAAGATGCTAGAAGAGAAGAGAAGAAATGAAGAAGAAAAATGAAGAACTGACGACAGCTCAGATGAACATCACTATTTTGGAGAAAATAGTGGGAGATATGCAAGATAGATATTAAAAGTAAATATAATCCTCGTCAGCATGATCGTCAAACTAAAAAGTTGACTCGAAAGAGTTTCTGGTAGCCACTAAAATCAGATTTATATCTATCAGCTTTTGTACAATATCTCGGCCATGAGATATATATAGCATAAATATGACGCTTGTACTAATTTTGTTATATATATAACAAGTTAGCAAGTTATTTATGACTATATGTGGTTTTGATTTTTGCTGTGTACGGTATCGGTTAATGTGGGCCAGTAATGATCATCTTACATACGCGTATGATAATATTTGGACATGTTGTGATTTTATGATTAACATGGATTTTACCTTGTTAATTTAACATGGTCAAATTTTAAAACGTGTGTTTTCTCATCGTATTACTAGAAATATGCCTCGCACTTCCCCCGAACCGCCCATGTCCCAAGATGCTATCCGAAAGCTTGTTGCAGATAGTGTTACTGCAGCACTAGAGAGTCAAGCAGCAGAATTTGCTCGCACCGGAAGCACTAGCCGACCCAATGGAGAAATCGAGCCAGCAAGTGTTCACAAGTGTACTTACAAAGATTTCATGAATTGCAAACCAACTTTCTTCAAAGGAATAGAAGGAGCTACAGAATTAGCTCGTTGGTTTGAACGTATGGAAGTGGTCTTTGTAAGGAGCGGGTGTTCTGATGACTGCAAAGTTGCCTTCACGACAGGGACTTTGTTAGATGATGCCTTGTCTTGGTGGTCTGCTACTTCCCGGACAATGGGAATAGAAGCAGCTCATCAACTCACGTGGGACGATCTCAAGAAGAAGATGCTAAATAAGTATTGTCCTCGTACCGAAATCAAGAAATTGGAGGATGAATTTCACCCATTAGCAGTAAAAGGAACAGATATCAAGGCTTATAATAGAAGGTTTCAGGAGCTTGCTCTCCTATGTCCAACTATTGTGTCTGATCAGGAAAAGTTGTTGGAGAAATACACTGAAGGTTTACCTAGAAGCATCGAGGGAAACGTTATTGTTTCAAATCCTCAATCGCTGGAGGAAGCAATGACCACAGCCCAAAAGCTGATGGATCGTGAAATCAAGAGAAATTCCATTCAAGCAAATGATGATCACAAGCGGAAGCTTGATGATAGAAGGATCTCCCATCACCCCAACAACTACCAGCACGACCGTAACAATCACCACCACCAACAGAATCGTCGACAAGAGACAGCCAAAGCCTATACTACCACACCTGCTGAGAGAAATGGTTATGTCGGAACAAAACCATTTTGCAATCAATGCTCGTTGCACCACTACGGACCATGCACCATTAGGTGCTCAAATTTTCGGAAAGTTGGACATCAGACCAAAGACTGTAGAGCAACAGGAGCAAATCCACAGCCAGAAGCTATAACTTGCTACGGATGTGGTGAGAAGGGGCATTATAAGAGCCGGTGCCCGAAATCGAAAGACGACCAGAACAACGGTGCCCGTGGAAGAGCGTATGTGTTAGGAGATGGGAACGCATAGCCAAACCAAGACTAGTGCAAGAGAATGAATACTTGTTAAGATCCCGACGACGTCAAGGAATGATATCCCTATTTAGACAAAAGAAAAATTCCTGTTATAGCTAAATGAATCGTATTGTAAACTTCCTAAGCATGTTTCCTATTGTACTCTACTTTAGTTACGATGGACGTAACTTAAGTGTATTAACTATCTTTTCTACCGTATGAAAGCTCTATCTTGTAATATTTCCGTAATAATCAAAACTACGTTTCTACTTCACTTGCTTTGTTCGTAGTCACATACTGTCATCTCACTAGAAACTTGGTTAACATTAGTTTTTACCATCCCGTAAGATTTCCACTCGAAGATTCATTTTAAGGATATCTCATTAGTACCTTAGAAATTCTTGATCTAGCACCATGAAATGACCTAGATATTATCTTGCTCTTTTAAAACTAAATCATGTTGTTATCTTACCAAAAACAAAACGTAGAACACCATCTAAAACTTTTGGGGAGAAACATAAATACCACAGTGACTGAGCCAAGCATTACATCATTTGGTCCTCAATTATACATAACCTGATCAACTATGTATAATTCCGGAAGAATCATGTAATGAATTGGACAGGCATTTTAAGCATATCAAGCTCTCATCTCAACCAAATCGTTGTACGATTTTCCTTTATCACGTTCACTATCTGGATAAGATAGAAATATGAACCTAACTATCCCTATACATCAATTTTCCCAACTTTTCAACCAACGTAGACTGAATCTCGGGACGAGATTCCCTTAACGGAGGGTGACTGTAACCACTGTGAAAAATCCCTCATTTAAATAAACAATCTCTCAGAATACTTATCCTTTTTCCACGTAGATTTTTTTTTTCTTTTCTTGATTGTAACTATTATCTTATGTGACGAAGATCACATCCTTGACAACCCTGCTTGCAACCCAACCTTAATTGATTTAGTATTTAGCTATGTAAACATCTTTGACCTAAAACGTTATAAGGTCCCACTTATCACTTTACGTTATTTCGCTAATGTACGTTTAAAACTGAACGTTTCTTATTTAATAAGAGTTTACAAAACCCTAAACTATCATAACAACATGTGAAGATAACGAAACCCTAGAAATATTAAAGTATAATTTATTTAAATAATGTACAAGTCACTAAAGCACAGAAACCCTAATTCCAATATAACTCCCGATAAAACTCTAATTTCTCAAAACTATTATTATATGTAATAAAACCACAAACCCTAATTAATATTTTATTAATATATATAAGTACAAGTTATTTAAGCCAAGGTACAAGTCTTTATTGCATAAAAACCAAATATTTATGAGAACCCTATTAAAACTTTAACTATATTTATTTTTAAGCACAATTTACAAACCTTTCATGCATAAGTCTTAAAAACTAATTTTTCTAAACTCACTAAATATTTTTACAAGTCTTTAAACCCAATGTACAAGTGCCTAATGCACAAGAACCAAAAATCATATTTATTTACTTTTAAACTTAATAAGAGTTAACAAATAATTTATATAAATTAATAAACTATTACAACTATATTTTTCTCACAACACAAATTATGGTACAACTCTATTAAGCATATAATACAATTTCTATAAGCACAATTCGGTTACCTATTTATTTTTACACAAATCGATTTATACATATATATATATATATATATATATATATATATATATATATATATATATATATATATATATATATATATATATAACCTTAAATATTTTCTAACCAACTAAATACATAAACTAACTAAGATTTATCTTTCCTTGAATCCTCAATACAACCCACTAAAGCTCAATGTACAACATCTCAAAGCCCATTCGAAATCCTTTTCCCACAACCTGGTTCGAATTCTAACTTAAAAACCTAACTAGACTTGCTTCTAAATAACACCTACACCAAATACTTTCCCTGTAACACCCCAACCCGGCAAGGGTAGAAGTGTCACGTAAATGGTGACATATCAAAGGCAAGCATAACATACGACTTACATAATACAAATGGTTTACACTGTTACAAAGGAAAATATACCAAATCTACGTAGTCATACATAAATGAATACTAAAACTAAGGTATCGTCTTCATAAGCTAATCTCTCATCCCAAAGCAAACCCAAGCTCCTGGCTTCCTACTAAAACCTGCCGCAGGAAAAGAAATGCGGCTGAGCTTAAAAAGCCCAGTGAACAGATATATAATAAACGGAAACAAAATCAAATGGAAATGAACAGACATATCATAATGAATGAGATATAGGAAAAGGAAATAAAGAGTAAGGTTTAGGACAGTAATCCACCACGAGCCCAAACAAATCAAATCATATCATATCGTAACCATAATCTTCAAATCATATAGAGGGGAGACCTCTCAGATAATCAGATAATATGAGGGGTGTCCTCATTCTTCAAATGGAGTAGCTAACTCCCGAACTTGTGAAAGACGTGGATTGCACCCATCATCAGTCACCAAATCAAATCAAAACGAACTGTCCACGAACACGGACACGAACCTAGGATGCATCCATTCGCCCCCCGAACAAATCATATTGGCCATAACAAAACATATCATAGTGTGCTAGCATATCATAATCAAAATGGGGACGGTGTAACCAAATCACTAGGGCTACACGCTAGTCATGTCAGTGGTGCATCACAGACACGGCCATGTTACCTTCATGGCTAGGAAACGAACTTGGCTCGGGTATCAAACTGGGGTCAAAGGTCAAAGGTTCATATCAAAGCAAAGGTTCATATAATCATAGTCCAAATATCAAGGTTCAAATCACAGGGTTCATATCAAAAGGTTCATATGCCAAAGGTTCAAATGTCAAAGGTTCATAGCAAAGGTCAGGGTCACATCAAATCAGAGTTCAAGAGACTGAAGGCACCTTATTAAAAAGGGCAGAATATCTGTACCTTATTCCAAAGCAAACACAAACTCAGAAATGGATGACACAGAGTGGATCAGGACCTCTCTTTCTTCACACCTAGAGGGGTAGACAAGAATTACAAACCCTTCCATTTTAAGTAACTTTCTATATTTAGAAGGTTTCCTTATTTAGTAAATTTCTATATTTAACAGGGTTCCAATATTTTCATTAATACTCACAAATTATCCAGAGTTTCCTTTTTAGCTTTTAGATTCCCCAAGTTACTCTTTTAGTCCTTTAGGTTTCATAATTTACACTTTATATCCCTTTACTTATCAAAGTTACGAAATGAAACCCTAGATTCACATAGTTTACATTTTAACCCCTCTCATTAGTTTATTAACACATCAAGCATTTTATTTTCCAAGATTATAGAGTGTACCCTCAAATTAACGTATTATACGAATGATACCTTCAAGCTTCATGATTTACAATTTATAACCCTTAGTTTTGGAAAATAACAATTTACAACCTTTTACATGTCTTGACAGTTTTTAAGTATCATCTGGACCCGTTTTACATAATTTATAAACCATATTAAACCTTCGAAATAAATTCTATAAAAATTCACAGACGTTCCCCAGGATCTTAAGTATTTTATGAAATTTTTCCAGATTTTATTAAGTTGTCTAGGTACGAACTAAAAATCCTTTTCCCCAACCTGTTCCAGAACCGGATCAATTAAAAACACCCGACCATTATCTACCTGTTTACCCAGTATAGAAAATTTATAAAATTCTACAAAAATTCCAATAATTAGCTAACATGTGGTGTATTACTCAGTTCAAAGGAAATTTCATAATTCGTTATGGTTTTAAAATGATAAATGAAAAACCCGGACTGTTTTCCCAGACTTCACAAATCCGATCAGACATGTGATTTCCCAAAAATCAAAAAGTAGCCTTCTAGGCCTCCAAAAATTACAAACTAAATTTCTCCAGGTAGCTATTTCGTTAACCTACAATCTAGACTCCAGAAACATCAAAATATACGTTCACATCATTAGTCCACAGCCGATTAAATTTTAGTAAAGTTTTAGGTCAGTAGCAGTTATTCCCAGGATCATATATAACTTAGGGTTTTCTTAATCCCATTCATTAGTTCTTTATACCAAACGACTTTGGGTGAGTCCAAAACACATTAAGGTCAATTCATACCAGTTTATTACACATTCAAATCGAATTAATCATCACCAAAACAGTTTAGTCGATCCATATTTTAGGTTTTAGGGTTTCTTTAGTTTTTATGATTTTATGTGGAGTACCATTCGTATTATCTTTTAATCTTTTGAACCGATTCAATAACACACCAAATCATGAAGAACCAACGTAGAAAAGATCAAAACAAGGTGAATGAACAAAGGAGATACGAGTTACCCTTGAGACAATCGTTTGGAAAAGAAGATGAGGAGGGGACCGGACTAAACACCAAAACCAAACCGTATACCAAGCTATTTCCAACCCTTATTCGAATACACCAAGCTCCCTTCGAAACTGCTATACCCACGATCAACACCACAGCCTTGTTGTTGCTGCAACTGATCGAACAAGGAGAGAAGAACAAGTAGCAGTCGAAGGTTTTAGTTAGAGAGGGAATTAGGGTTTTGGAAAAATGGGAGTTATTGTTTCGATATTAAGGAGTATTGGGGAACCGTATTTTTTGATTGGGACAAATATGGAAGGCCTAAATCAATGGGATTGTTATCATCATAATTTTAATGTGTATTACTCTCTTTTCTTTTTGATATGGGCTGAAATATATAGTGTAGTGACACAAAAAGAAATCGACTAGCGTATAGGATTTTTGTTTTGTACATTTTAAATCATAGTGCAAAGTTTTTATTAGGAGCTTAAATCATTGGGAACTTAGAATATAACTTATATGAGGTTATAGTAAAATTAATGTCCCTTACATAATTTATATGCATTCTCAAAATTTCAAATTTAAAGGGTATTTTGGTCATTTCGGATGGTTTTAATTTTGGGGTTTTACAATTCTTCCCCCTCCTCCACATCATCACCTAAACACTTGTATGGAGAAGAAAACTCCACATCATATCCCCCCTCCATAGCCTACATGTTCAAACACCACACCACATGTCCTAGTTAGATAATTTACTGGATTTGCATGCATCCACATCACCCTTTCCTTACTACTCCACGCATGCCTCTTCTCTTCTTCAAACTCTTCCAATCTCACCTCCACATGTCCCCTCCTACCCCATACAAACCTGGAAAACCCTAATTTCCTTTCTATAAATAGCAACTCAACTCCACCACTTACCTTCACAACAAATTCGACCAAAACTCCCCAACTATTTCCCACATCAAATGATCAAACACTAAACAAATTCCATCCTCACTACCTTACTGATCAACAGCCAAAATAAAAGCCAACCACAAAACCCAGAAAGTTTAGAAGGAAGGATCCCTTTTGGTGCTCACTTGCAAATCCATTCGAACTTCTAAACCCTAACCGAATCAAGTCTAGGTAAGTCTTTATAACTCTTTTAAATTCAGTTTCATTCACTTTATATTATCTAAAAATAATAATACATCATCTCTAATATAATCAAAAACTACATAAACTTCTTGTTCATTTTCTTTCTGTTCGACAGTCAAAAAACAAACACACCTAAAGTATTTGATCTATCTGTTAAAACAAATCAAAAGGTGATGAAACATGTTAAAATATATCTAATATTAATATAGCATGCATAAAAATTTGTTACAACATCTTTAAAAAATCAAAAACCCTCATCAGGTCCTTTTACTGTGTTCCAGTCGAGCCAAAAAGCAGCCCAGACACCCAACTTGTGACTTGAAAACCAACCCCTAAACGACCACCATAATTTCTAATTTTTGGTATAGGTAAAGTCCACCCAGCTACCTTTATTTAGGAAAAAGAATCATGAGATATGGTTAAATATTCATCAAGTTATCGAGCCCTACTTTTCTGCTCTTATCGCTAAAACAAGAAACTAAGATTTCCAGTTATCAACTTTCAGTTTTATTCGGCTAGTAACTATACTTTGGACCTAAATATAAACCAACAAATGATTATAATAAAATCTGATTTTTGGTGAATATTAAGACCACTTAGCAAGCTAAATATAGGAGAAACAATTTCGAAAAATGATTAGGTTTTTACAAAGATGTCGAGCTCTAAAAACCTGTCATTATCGCTAGAAATAGAAGCAAATATTTTCAGTTATTTAGTTTTCAGATTCACTCGATCAGTAACCCAACTTTAGACCAGTTTTTCGACCCCTAGACCTTCACTAAAAATTCTAAGATTTTGGCATGCTAAAGATGACCTAGCAAATTTATTTTAGAAGAAAGAATCTTGAAAATTTATCGAACGATTTAAGAGATATGGGTGTCTAAAGTTTGCTCAAATCGCTAGGTATAAACTTATTTTTCCAGATATTTAAAACTGGTTCGGTAGGTCGACTTTAGAGTTATTTTTCGAGCATCAAATGATTTTCATAACATATAAAACTTAGCTTATTTTAAGGGCGACCTGGCTAGCTACTTATAGAAACAAACAGCACGTAAAATAATCCAGTTTTCATTAAGTTATTTAAAACCAAACTCTAGCTAAAGTCACTTATTTCATGTGTTTTATTTTCAACTAATTAGAGTTTATGGGCTGATTTTGCAAACATCTTATATTTAGAATTATTTTTGCCAATACCAAATAAATAGGATAGAAAATGTCATTTTTGGAACTGAAGGGTAAAAGTTGTCATTTTCCAAAAGTCCAGGGTATAAACTGTCATTTGACCAAACCTTAGGGATTAAAGTGTAACTTTTCCTAACTAATATTTTTATCATTTCTATTTTTACTTTCCGATTTAATACCAACGTAATACATTTATTTTCTTGACGAACGAAATAACGAAAGTTATCTTTAACGAACAAACAAACAAACAACGAACATAAACATAAGAACGAAAGATGTAAACAACAGAACGAAACGAACAAATAAACTATAATCATCTGAATATGATTACTGAAACTTGACATAACCAACCCAGGTTGCAAGCCGGAGACGTTTATCAACTCTAGTTAACTTTGTTTTCCATCCAGACTGCTCAGGTGAGTTCATAGTCCCACTTTTTATTACGTTTCCTAAATATGTGGGGAGATACATGCTACAAACCGAACATAAGTATTTTCTGTATGATTTCATGATTAATATTGCCTAAGATACCCCATTTGTGTTGCTGGTTAAGTAACCAAATGCACCCCATTTGTGTTGCTGGTTAAGTAACCAAATGCACCCCATTTGTGTTGCTGGTTAAGTAACCAAATGCACCCCTTTTGTGTTGCTGGTTAAGTAACCAAATGTACCCTTTTGTGTTGCTGGTTAAGTAACCAAATGCACCCCATTACCATTTGAGTTCATGAGGCTTAGGGCAATATGTTTATTTCCGAATCACTTCTATTTAGCTTATGTTCAAACTGATTATAACTTTAAACGCTATGTGATGAAGCGAAAAGAGTACCGCTTTTAAGGGGTCATTTAAGCCCTAAATCGTATTTATTTGATCAAATATTGCCCTAAATCGTTCCTTTTGTCATTTTAGGTACTTTTGAGAAGAAATCTCGAAAAGGAAGCATTTTGGACGTTTTTGGAGCATAAAAGTGAAGAAAACGACAAAGTCTCAAAATCGGCTAAAAAGTACCTTAGACGGCGTCAGAAATTGGTCTAGACGGCGTCATGGCTTGGCAAGAAAAAGGTGGATATGAAAATTACTCATGATAAGCCAGAGAATTTAGCATGAAAAATCTGACGGCATCACCCTTTGAAGTGATCAAGGTCGTCACGGCTTAATTTAAAGAGGGACGGCGTCAAGCCATAATCTGACGGCGTCAAGCCTTGATAAGCCAGAACGGATTTTGGAGGTCTAAAGAGGGACGGCGTCAGGAAGGCCATCCGGGAACCCTAAAAGCGGCGAGGTGACGGCGTCAAAATCTACAACGTGACGCCGTTAGCCCTTAATCTCTATATATAGTTTTGCAATTTTTTGTCATTAGTGTGGAACTTATTGTGGAACTTTGTGTGTGAAAAACCCTAAGACGATTTTAGCAGCTTTTTCAAGGCTTTTTGCCTTGAGATCTTCCATGTTACATTGAAGATAAGTTATCAATTAATCATTCAATATGTCTATGTGTTGTTTGATTCTATCTTGTTCTTGTCTTTTGTTTAACATGCTAGGCTAGGTTTTCTTTGTGTTTGCTTAGATCTAATGAAACCTAGCTATTGATTGTTGGTTATTAGTGTGTTATTAATTGTATTGGATGAATGTTAATCGATGTTAGGCTTAAGAAAACTAGCTAACTTCCTATACGGTAACTTGCTTGAACGTCTTAAGAAACATGAACCAATGCATACTGAGGTTTTTATGGTTGTATTTAATGCATGAGCGAATTCTAGTGATCCCATATTAGGAGCTTCGTAGCCGGCTCGACATAGGAGTGAAGTAGGAGTTCATAGAGTTGGGGAAGTACGTACGCCACCCCACGATTGGTATTAAGGAATACACCCGTTATCCACGCAATTAATACACACTAATCAACCGGTAAAAGATAGTTAGGGAGTAAGGAAATCTAAGTAAACACATTTCTCTCCATATAAGTTTTACCAACCTTTTCATTTTCTGTTATTTTATTTTATTTGCATTCGTAGTAATTTGGGTTAGTTGACTAGCAACTAATTCCGCCCACTCCTTCAAACCCGAGATTTTACTTGCTTTCATAAAAAATTATAAAAACATAAAAAGAATCTTCTCTCATCCTTAGACCTATTAGAGTAATTTTTCATACCTAACGAACACTATTCCCTGTGGAGAACGATCAATCCCCCGTACTTACCACTACACTATACTACATCGGTCAGGTACACTGCCTGGTGGGGTTGTAAGCCTCTTGAGATCCCTCGAGAGGTAAAACCTGTTGTAAGGTTGCAAAACCATGCATCACTATGGATTCACTCAACCTTTGTGTTGACTTTTTAAGCATGTTTATCTCAGGTAACTGGAAGTACGATTTGGCACGGTGTGGCGGTGGACTTTCTTTTAAAAGATTGTCCATTTTGTTATCATTCAAATGAATAATGTATCATTTATAATGTATTTCGAAACCTCCCGCTAGGACCTCTATATGTAAACTCTGATTTAATAAATGAATGATAACAATTTATTAAAAACGTCTCTTTTCGAGTCGTTTTCTATACTCATGACTGTGAACCATGAAGTAGCACCCCAAAGCTTATATTCCGCTGCGTATCTCGAAAATGGGGGTGTTACAAAAACCCCTAACCAAAATTCATCCAATCATTACATCATCATCCAACAACCTTAAAATGCATTAAATGACCAGATCCATCCAGAAAACCCTAACCCTAAATCGTTAGTTAGGTTTTTATATTATTTTCCAAAAATCCGATAAACAAAATAATTAACCACGATTCATACAAGCTTCAACAAATCAAAAGTCATTTTTCCAGAGTGATATGATGATTATAGAACCCAGAAAAATTATGTACAAGCCTCAAAAAAATCGTATGAATATATTTGGATTTATGGTACGTTTTAAGCATTACAAATTATTACGATCAATCAAGCTCGCATGGGTCAATTTAGCCAATTTATATGAATCATATACGATGTAAGGATCATGAGAAAAATGCCATACGAATTTTAAAATTTGTGAATTAGGCGTAGGAATTATGTGTACCTCGGATGAAAACGCGACAAGAAAAATAACCACGGATCAAACCAAGCAATCCCACGACCAAATCCTATTTTTCCTAGCTTCCTTGAATGATGAAGAACACCAGAAAAATGCTCAATGATTTCCAGAAAATCGGATGTATTTTGTGTGTGTTTTAGTGTGTCGATTTGAGGGTTTTGGAGATAAGGATGAAGAATAAAAAGGAATGCCGTGTTATCTTGAGGAGGGGGGATGGATTTTCGGCCCACATGATGAAAACAAATCAGTTTACTGATTTGTGGAATTGTTTCCCATTTTAGTTAGTAATTATCTCTTATTTAGTTTTTAAATATAATTAAATAATAAAGAAATAATTTTCGGATCATGTATACAATATTTGAGTGTAACAATAATTTTTTTGGACATGTAACAATGTTAAAATGTTGTCTCAAAATTATTTTACTTCATATGTAGTTCATTACCAGAAGTTTGGAATCAATTCAGAATTTTATAAGTGATTTAATTAAGTTTTATGGTTTCCGGGGTAATTTGGTCATTTTACAGGTTATCTGAATTTCAGGTATTACAACTTCTTCCCCTCTAACAAAAAAAATTTCGTCCTCGAAATTTGAAGGGAAAACGAAACGGAAACACAACCGACTGTGAACAGAAATATGAAAGACTCGGTTCTCATGACTCTATATTGTAGGTCAAAACTTTGGTTTCCTTAGAAATACAAATCATACCGAATCCAGATCAAAAGAATAATATGGCGAACGTAACAGCTAATAATCGGATCTTCTCGGAAGAGACGCAGGAAATACATGGGATTTTGACGGTTATGCCGTCCATAGAATTTGATTTGGCAAATCAGATTAGAACGTACAGAAATAGATTATCGATAACATCAATTGGTAGAAGTTCTATAACAGAACCTAAGATTATTATCGGAAGTTCAGAAGTCAACAGAATGCGTGACGAGAATCCAGACGTATCAATTTGCATAGCGGTGAAAGCAGATTACGCGCATAGGTAGGATGAACTTAAAGTCTCACTAATGCAGATAATCTCAAACAGTTTTTCAGAATTTCTAAAGCTCTAAGGCACTCCTCGAAATATCCTATGCCCACAACAAGTGCACGTTATATGATGTAAGTATTATCACGTTGGCCAGACGTCATAATACTGGCATCATATAAATATACCCTCATGATGGTCATACTTTATCTCAAGTCGTGAACATAACAACTTATCTTAATCCACTTAAACTTTCTACGGTCTCAGAGGTCATCAAAATCAAATACCCTAACTAAGAGGAGAACGAATCACTCGAAAGAGTTAACGGAACAGATCTAGAATGTTTATCAGAATTTGGTACATCATTAAAAGCATCAGATCATCCATCATTCGTCAAATTTCACATAACAAAACCATCGTCCGACATACGCAGAATGAACACAGAGCGGAATTACTAATAGAGAACCTAAATCATTCAAAGGATTTTATCATCAGGTAACAGAAATTTAAATGGGTCAAGAGGAAATGAATTACGTCATCCATAGCTTCATCCATCACAGAATTAATTAATTCTAACACAGACGTTCGCTTCAGAATTTCATCCATTTAAAATCATGATCTCAATTTCTATTCGCAAGTCTGCTTCTGCTCTCAATTCATCTTAGTACAACTAAAATGAATAGAGAAGCAAGACTGCGAGTCTTGGACAGGTCTACTAGCACAGTTCAGAATTCGCCAACTCAGACTGCTGTCGTCACCGGATGCCTGGTAGTGGTGTCTGCTACAATCTCCGAACACCATTCAAATCTACTCTTCCAGAACAAAGGTCATTCCATTTAATACGAAGATGGTCTACATGTTCCTCGTTCGTCTCAGAGCATAAACATGTTGTCATACTATGACAATTGTCTAAATACTCGCGAAAACATGATTCTTATTAGCCAATACTATTGGCATTATTTAAGACTCATAATGGTCACAATGAGTACGAAAACGGTTTTCATCAATCGTTCCGGGGAAAACTTCATATCTAATTCACATCACCAATCTTTACGAATAAAACTGAAATACTTTACGGAAGTTGCTCTCAGTTAGTCATCTCCTATCTTAGGAGTTCTTGTGGTTGCTTCTTCAATCCTTCAGGCATTAAATGAGGTCGTCTGATACAGAATTTACAAGGATAGAATAATTTAATCATTGATACTCAGAAATGAAAAGTGATTATGGTTAGAATTACGGTTAGGTTTACGATAGTTGATATGCAGACGCAAAATTTTCTCTTTCTTCTTCATAATTTAATAGGGTATTCAAGGGGAACACTGAGGTGGACAAAAACATATCTCATCAGCTTCTTCAATCTCTCAACTTCTATAGCATCATGGTTCGTCAACTGGGATCAGTTCAATGTCATCTCCATTTCCCGAGCAGTAGGGAATCAAAAAGGTTCATCAGAAACATTAGAAAATCGTACAGCAAGACTTCCAATGCCAAAGCTTTCTAATGGTGGATACTAATAGGTTTCAGGAGAATTTGACGATCAAATGAGATCAGGGTAAGTATTTCCTTACTACTCCACGCCTGCCTCTTCTCTTCTTCAAACTCTTCCAATCTCACCTCCACATGTCCCCTCCTACCCCATACAAACCTGGAAAACCCTAATTTCCTTTCTATAAATAGCAACTCAACTCCACCACTTACCTTCACAACAAATTCGACCAAAACTCCCCAACTATTTCCCACATCAAATGATCAAACACTAAACAAATTCCATCCTCACTACCTTACTGATCAACAGCCAAAATAAAAGCCAACCACAAAACCCAGAAAGTTTAGAAGGAATGATCCCTTTTGGTGCTCACTTGCAAATCCATTCGAACTCCTAAACCCTAACCGAATCAAGTCTAAGTAAGTCTTTATAACTCTTTTTAATTCAGTTTCATTTACTTTATATAATTCTAAAACACTAATGCATAATCTCTAATATAATCAAAAACTACATAAACTTCTTGTTCATTTTCTTTCTGTTCGACAGTCAAAAACAAACACACCTAAAGTATTTGATCTATCTGTTAAAACAAATCAAAAGGTGATGAAACATGTTAAAATATATCTAATATTAATATAGCATGCATAAAAATTTGTTACAACATCTTTAAAAAATCAAAAACCCTCATCAGGTCCTTTTACTGTGTTCCAGTCGAGCCAAAAAGCAGCCCAGACACCCAACTTGTGACTTGAAAACCAACCCCTAAACGACCACCATAATTTCTAATTTTTGGTATAGGTAAAGTCCACCCAGCTACCTTTATTTAGGAAAAAGAATCATGAGATATGGTTAAATATTCATCAAGTTATCGAGCCCTACTTTTCTGCTCTTATCGCTAAAACAAGAAACTAAGATTTCCAGTTATCAACTTTCAGTTTTATTCGGCTAGTAACTATACTTTGGACCTAAATATAAACCAACAAATGATTATAATAAAATCTGATTTTTGGTGAATATTAAGACCACTTAGCAAGCTAAATATAGGAGAAACAATTTCGAAAAATGATTAGGTTTTTACAAAGATGTCGAGCTCTAAAAACCTGTCATTATCGCTAGAAATAGAAGCAAATATTTTCAGTTATTTAGTTTTCAGATTCACTCGATCAGTAACCCAACTTTAGACCAGTTTTTCGACCCCTAGACCTTCACTAAAAATTCTAAGATTTTGGCATGCTAAAGATGACCTAGCAAATTTATTTTAGAAGAAAGAATCTTGAAAATTTATCGAACGATTTAAGAGATATGGGTGTCTAAAGTTTGCTCAAATCGCTAGGTATAAACTTATTTTTCCAGATATTTAAAACTGGTTCGGTAGGTCGACTTTAGAGTTATTTTTCGAGCATCAAATGATTTTCATAACATATAAAACTTAGCTTATTTTAAGGGCGACCTGGCTAGCTACTTATAGAAACAAACAGCACGTAAAATAATCCAGTTTTCATTAAGTTATTTAAAACCAAACTCTAGCTAAAGTCACTTATTTCATGTGTTTTATTTTCAACTAATTAGAGTTTATGGGCTGATTTTGCAAACATCTTATATTTAGAATTATTTTTGCCAATACCAAATAAATAGGATAGAAAATGTCATTTTTGGAACTGAAGGGTAAAAGTTGTCATTTTCCAAAAGTCCAGGGTGTAAACTGTCATTTGGCCAAACCTTAGGGATTAAAGTGTAACTTTTCCTAACTAATATTTTTATCATTTCTATTTTTACTTTCCGATTTAATACCAACATAATACATTTATTTTCTTGACGAACGAAATAACGAAAGTTATCTTTAACGAACAAACAAACAAACAACGAACATAAACATAAGAACGAAAGATGAAAACAACAGAACGAAACGAACAAATAAACTATAATCATCTGAATATGATTACTGAAACTTGACATAACCAACCCAGGTTGCAAGCCGGAGACGTTTATCAACTCTATTTAACTTTGTTTTCCATCCAGACTGCTCAGGTGAGTTCATAGTCCCACTTTTTATTACGTTTCCTAAATATGTGGGGAGATACATGCTACAAACCGAACATAAGTATTTTCTGTATGATTTCATGATTAATATTGCCTAAGATATCCCATTTGTGTTGCTGGTTAAGTAACCAAATGCATCCCATTTGTGTTGCTGGTTAAGTAACCAAATGCACCCCATTTGTGTTGCTGGTTAAGTAACCAAATGCACCCCTTTTGTGTTGCTGGTTAAGTAACCAAATGTACCCTTTTGTGTTGCTGGTTAAGTAACCAAATGCACCCCATTACCATTTGAGTTCATGAGGCTTAGGGCAATATGTTTATTTCCGAATCACTTCTATTTAGCTTATGTTCAAACTGATTATAACTTTAAACGCTATGTGATGAAGCGAAAAGAGTACCGCTTTTAAGGGGTCATTTAAGCCCTAAATCGTATTTATTTGATCAAATATTGCCCTAAATCGTTCCTTTTGTCATTTTAGGTACTTTTGAGAAGAAATCTGGAAAAGGAAGCATTTTGGACGTTTTTGGAGCATAAAAGTGAAGAAAACGACAAAGTCTCAAAATCGGCTAAAAAGTACCTTAGACGGCGTCAGAAATTGGTCTAGACGGCGTCATGGCTTGGCAAGAAAAAGGTGGATATGAAAATTACTCATGATAAGCCAGAGAATTTTGCATGAAAAATCTGACGGCATCACCCTTTGAAGTGATCAAGGTCGTCACGGCTTAATTTAAAGAGGGACGGCGTCAAGCCATAATCTGACGGCGTCAAGCCTTGATAAGCCAGAACGGATTTTGGAGGTCTAAAGAGGGACGGCGTCAGGAAGGCCATCCGGGAACCCTAAAAGCGGCGAGGTGACGGCGTCAAAATCTACAACGTGACGCCGTCAGCCCTTAATCTCTATATATAGTTTTGCAATTTTTTGTCATTAGTGTGGAACTTATTGTGGAACTTTGTGTGTGAAAAATCCTAAGACGATTTTAGCAGCTTTTTCAAGGCTTTTTGCCTTGAGATCTTCCATGTTACATTGAAGATAAGTTATCAATTAATCATTCAATATGTCTATGTGTTGTTTGATTCTATCTTGTTCTTGTCTTTTGTTTAACATGCTAGGCTAGGTTTTCTTTGTGTTTGCTTAGATCTAATGAAACCTAGCTATTGATTGTTGGTTATTAGTGTGTTATTAATTGTATTGGATGAATGTTAATCGATGTTAGGCTTAAGAAAACTGGCTAACTTCCTATACGGTAACTTGCTTGAACGTCTTAAGAAACATGAACCAATGCATACTGAGGTTTTTATGGTTGTATTTAATGCATGAGCGAATTCTAGTGATCCCATATTAGGAGCTTCGTAGCCGGCTCGACATAGGAGTGAAGTAGGAGTTCATAGAGTTGGGGAAGTACGTACGCCACCCCACGATTGGTATTAAGGAATACACCCGTCATCCACGCAATTAATACACACTAATCAACCGGTAAAAGATAGTTAGGGAGTAAGGAAATCTAAGTAAACACATTTCTCTCCATATAAGTTTTACCAACCTTTTCATTTTCTGTTATTTTATTTTATTTGCATTCGTAGTAATTTGGGTTAGTTGACTAGCAACTAATTCCGCCCACTCCTTCAAACCCGAGATTTTACTTGCTTTCATAAAAATTATAAAAACATAAAAAGAATCTTCTCTCATCCTTAGACCTATTAGAGTAATTTTTCATACCTAACGAACACTATTCCCTGTGGAGAACGATCAATCCCCCGTACTTACCACTACACTATACTACATCGGTCAGGTACACTGCCTGGTGGGGTTGTAAGCCTCTTGAGATCCCTCGAGAGGTAAAACCTGTTGTAAGGTTGCAAAACCACGCATCACTATGGATTCACTCAACCTTTGTGTTGACTTTTTAAGCATGTTTATCTCAGGTAACTGGAAGTACGATTTGGCACGGTGTGGCGGTGGACTTTCTTTTAAAAGATTGTCCATTTTGTTATTATTCAAATGAATAATGTATCATTTATAATGTATTTCGAAACCTCCCGCTAGGACCTCTATATGTAAACTCTGATTTAATAAATGAATGATAACAATTTATTAAAAACGTCTCTTTTCGAGTCGTTTTCTATACTCATGACTGTGAACCATGAAGTAGCACCCCAAAGCTTATATTCCGCTGCGTATCTCGAAAATGGGGGTGTTACAAAAACCGCTAACCAAAATTCATCCAATCATTACATCATCATCCAACAACCTTAAAATGCATTAAATGACCAGATCCATCCAGAAAACCCTAACCCTAAATCGTTAGTTAGGTTTTTATATTATTTTCCAAAAAGCCGATAAACAAAATAATTAACCACGATTCATACAAGCTTCAACAAATCAAAAGTCATTTTTCCAGAGTGATATGATGATTATAGAACCCAGAAAAATTATGTACAAGCCTCAAAAAAATCGTATGAATATATTTGGATTTATGGTACGTTTTAAGCATTACAAATTATTACGATCAATCAAGCTCGCATGGGTCAATTTAGCCAATTTATATGAATCATATATGATGTAAGGATCATGAGAAAAATGCCATACGAATTTTAAAATTTGTGAATTAGGCGTAGGAATTATGTGTACCTCGGATGAAAACGCGACAAGAAAAATAACCACGGATCAAACCAAGCAATCCCACGACCAAATCCTATTTTTCCTAGCTTCCTTGAATGATGAAGAACACCAGAAAAATGCTCAATGATTTCCAGAAAATCGGATGTATTTTGTGTGTGTTTTAGTGTGTCGATTTGAGGGTTTTGGAGATAAGGATGAAGAATAAAAAGGAATGCCGTGTTATCTTGAGGAGGGGGGATGGATTTTCGGCCCACATGATGAAAACAAATCAGTTTACTGATTTGTGGAATTGTTTCCCGTTTTAGTTAGTAATTATCTCTTATTTAGTTTTTAAATATAATTAAATAATAAAGAAATAATTTTCGGATCATGTATACAATATTTGAGTGTAACAATAATTTTTTTGGACATGTAACAATGTTAAAATTTTGTCTCAAAATTATTTTACTTCATATGTAGTTCATTACCAGAAGTTTGGAATCAATTCAGAATTTTATAAGTGATTTAATTAAGTTTTATGGTTTCCGGGGTAATTTGGTCATTTTACAGGTTATCTGAATTTCAGGTATTACAACTTCTTCCCCTCTAACAAAAAAAATTTCGTCCTCGAAATTCCATGACTAATGCATCGCCAAAAGCTTGATTCAACAAACATTTCCTTGTCCAAAATAACCTGTTAAACCTGAGAAAACAAACACGAAAACCTGCATAACATCGGCGGGATAAAATCTATATATAAGGATATAATGCTTGTGGAATGATAATTTTGCAGATTCCTGGAGATTATAAGTTAGAGATTTAATAAAAACTTTTTATGAAAACAAAACTTTCAAAATTTTCAGAAAATTAACCCTGACGCCGTCAGAAGTGATCTGACAGAATTCTCATGTTAAGTTTCCGGAAAAATTTTGGAAAAAAAACTATACCTTACTTCCTGGAAATCCTGCAAAACATCATTATGACTCGATACAAGCATTTGACTCAAACAAATACGAATATGTATGTTAATTTATTATTATTACGATTCATGTTCATTTGTGTTCTAATAAACCGATTTAGATTTCCCTTACACTTAACTTTTGCAAAATACCTTTATATGTAGTTAAGACGAAGTTAAAAACAAGATAAAGCATTTTCACAAATTAGTTTTGAACATGAATCAATAATAATAATATTTAAACATACATACGGAAACAAATAAAATCAAACAAACAAATAAATAATCACACAAAGCAAATAAAACTTGGGTTGCCTCCCAAGAAGCGCTTTTCTTTATTAACGAGTCTTGTATCTAGACTCAAAGTCACGTACATTACGTGACTCCATCATTGGTCACGGTTCCTAGGCCATTCTCATTTGATTCTCTATCAGAATTACTCTCATAGTAAAGGTATTTCGGATCCTCGAGATCAAAAGGATTGTTTTGGTATTTAGAACTAAGCTCCTTATCATGCTTAAAGAATCTACTTGACAGGTAAAAAGTGTCCTTACATCCCCGTCTCACATCATCGTCACATAACACGAGTTGGGAACTTAGCTCATCGAGCCCTCCATAATCAATCTCCTTGAATTCTCTCATTTTGTAAGGCGTTTGGTATGAGATTTCCCTAATCCCATCGGTGAAAGTCATGATCCCATTGAGCTCGTCCACAACCAAGCTTGTGGCATTGCAAAAAGGTGCCCCAAAAACAACTTGTGATAACCTGGGATCGATGTACTTTTCGATATTATCGACGATTGCGAAGCTCATAGTGAATGTCATATTTCCTACAAACACCTGCACATCATTATCTATGCCAACGTCATCCATCCCTTTATGAATCATTCCCCATCTGCAAATGTTGTTATAATGAAACAAGGACATCACATTTTTGGGTAAACATGTGTCAATGTAAACATTATAAAAATGCTTGTGACCAATCATGCAAGGTATTTTGAGATTATTCGGATCACGTTGCTTAATTCGGCCAGGCCTTCTACCGTTTAGCCCCCATGTGTTGCAAACTGCTGATGGTTGATACTCATACACTTCTTCACTGCCATCCCGAAAAATCACTTTCCTGACACCATCGGTAAATAATGCACTACTATCATCCTCGTCGAGTATCACTCCCGTTGCGTTTATGAATGGTTTACCTAGAACAAGGCTAGCTAAGGATGGGCGGATGATAGAGTCCATGTTATTAAATACAGTTAGCTCGATATGAAAGAGGAACTTTTCTATCACAATTGGTACCCTTCTTATTACCCCGATGATATTAGACCCTTCATATTTGACCTGTTCGGTGAAGGCTTCGTTATATAGAGAAAGGGATATTGCATTCATAGAAGAGTTGGGGTTTATGTAGGCATCTTTAATGAACTTTTTCCTAGTGGTGCAAGATATCTTAAAGACCCTGGGAGCGCCATCCTCTATTCTCTCTCCAAATCCCATAGGCAACCTTGCTGTGCCCCTCTCAAGCTCCTCCACCAGGGGGCGGTCTAGCGGTACTGGGAGCCCATGAGGCATTTCGGATTTCTCTTCCGAGCCCTCCTCCTCACTCACCTCTCTTGTACTTGAGTTCTTTGGTGAGTCTAGATAGTCGTCAGGCGCCTCGGGGTTCTTTTCGGGAACTTCACCCTCCATTTCATTGTCCACATTCTCGGTTGATTGTTGGTCCAGATTGGGTTTAGGAACAGGTATTGTTGTAATGGTGTTCACGAAGTGGAGAGGTTTCGAAAGGGTATGAGTATCTCCAGTTTCTTTTCCGTTTTGTGATATGTGTTTGAAGAGTTTACTAGGGTGCTTGATTTTTACAGGAGGGGGTGTTTGGTGAGTCACCATGACAGATTTGATCTCATTAACTCATGCCAACTCACAAGTTGACTTTCCAGCAAGGCGATCATTGATAACCTTTAACAGGTTATCAACCTTGTTGTTCATATCAACTTGCTGTTGTCTGAATCGATTCTCAAGTTTGGAGAGCTGTGTTTCTTGAGAGAGAATGAATTTTCGCAGTGATTCCTCGCGATTTTGTTGTTTATGCGTATGTTGCTGAGGATAATGTTCAGACCAGGTGAGTGGGGTAGAGTTATTGAATGATACGCTTCGAGTTCGGTTCCAACTAAAATTTGGCTTACTCTTCCATGCCTCATACCTATCTTCGAAATTCTTGTGTTCATAATTAGTAGTGAGCCACTTATCTCCCGCCTTATCGATTCGCGAGGATGCGAATTCTTTGAAAGCTTGTTTGGGGAGTTCCATGCAATCATGAGTGTTGTGGGGACCACTACATAATTCACATGAAGAAGTGATTTTGTTCACTTGGCTTGAAGGTTTAGGAGCCTCGTAGGATTTCATGAGAAACTTGACTTGGTCTTCAAGTTCTATGATCCTACGGTCGGAAGTGCTTGAATTGTTCGAAGGCAAAGATATTGCCTTGACCGTTTTATTCAAATCACGGGGATCACTCCAACTTTCGTTGTCATAAAGAGCAAGATCTTCTAGGAGAGCCCATGATTGTTCCGCACTTAGATCACGTAGCTTACCACCGGCCGATTGGTCAATGGTTTGCCTCGTGTAGAGATTGATATGGTCATAGAAGATTTGGACTTGGAGCCAAAGTTCTATGCCATGGTGAGGGACTTTTTGGAGTAAGTCCTTGAATCGAGTCCATGCCTCGTAGAGGGTTTCGCCTTGACGTTGTTGGAACATCAAGATATCATTCCTTAGCTTGGTAGTTCTTCCCGGTGGGAAAAACTGAGCAAGGAAACGAGTGGTGAGATCATCCCAAGAGGTGATGGATCCTGCGGGTTGACGTTCTAGCCACTAACTAGCTTGGTCCCGCAGAGAGAATTGAAAGAGACGTAGTCGGGTCGTCTCTCGAGTGGCAACATCAAGGTCTATGGAATCAACAATTTTGAGAAAGTCCTTGAGATGTTGATTAGGATCTTCAGAACGAAGTCCATGGAATGCGCAGCCGCTTTGCACCAACCGGATGGTGTCGGATCGCAAGGGAGTGACATTGGCTCCTTGAGTGAGCTCAATGGTGTTTCGATAGCCATGGTGGCTAGGACGGGAGTACTCTCCTAAAGTACGGGCTCTAGGAGGTGGTGGTTGTTGTGGTGGGTTGTTGGGATCGAGGATATTACCACCTTCCATGATGTCGGATGGTAATGGGTACGAACAAAGAAACGAAGAAAAAAGATAGACTAAAGAAGACCTAGAAAAATAAAATAAAAATCTCACTAGAAAGGAATCTAGTGAGTAGACCTATAAAATAAAAATTCAACCTAAACAATAACTATTCCCCGGCAACGGCGCCAAAAACTTGATGCGTGGTTTTGCAACCTTACAACAGGTTTTACCTCTCGAGGGATCTCAAGAGGCTTACAACCCCACTAGGCAGTGTACCTGACCGATGTAGTATAGTGTAGTGGTAAGTACGGGGGATTGATCGTTCTCCACAGGGAATAGTGTTCGTTAGGTATGAAAAACTACTCTAATAGGTCTAAGGGTGAGAGAAGATTCTTTTTATGTTTTTATAATTTTATGAAAGCATGTAAAATCTCGGGTTTTGAAAGAGTGGGCGGAATTAGTTGCTAGTCAACTAACCCAAATAACTACGAATGCAAATAAAATAAAATAACTGAAAATGAAAAGGTGGTAAAACTTATGTGGAGAGAAATGTGTTTACTTAGATTTCCTTACTCCCTAACTATCTTTTACCGGTTGATTAGTGTGTATTAATTGCGTGGATGACGGGTGTATTCCTTAATACCAATCGTGGGGTGGCGTACGTACTTCCCCAACTCTATGAACTCCTACTTCACTCCTATGTCGAGCCGGCTAGGAAGTTCCTAACATGGGATCACTAGAATTCGCTCATGCATTAAATACAACCATAAAAACCTTTAGTACGCATTGGTTCATGTTTCTTAAGACGTTCAAGCAAGTTACCGTATAGGAAGTTAGCCAGTTTTCTTAAGCCTAACATCGATGAACAATCACCCAATACAACTAATAACACACTAATAACCAATAATCAATAGCTAGGTTTCATTAGATCTAAGCAAACACAAAGAAAACCTAGCCTAGCATGTTAAACAAAAGACAAGAACAAGATAGAATCAAACAACACATAGGCATATTGAATGATTAATTGATAACTTATCTTCAATGTAACATGGAAGATCTCAAGGCAAAAAGCCTTGAAAAAGCTGCTAAAATCGTCTTAGGGTTTTCACACACAAAGTTCCACAATAAGTTCCCCCCTAATGACAAAAAATTGCAAAACTATATATAGACTTTCAGATCTGACGGCGTCACGTTATGGAGTGTGACGCCGTCACCCTCGCCGCTTTTAGGGTTCTCGGATGGCCTTCTTGACGCCGTCCCTCTTTAGCTCTCCAAAATCCGTTCTGGCTTATCAAGGCTTGACGCCGTCAGAATTAGGCGTGACGTCGTCCCTCTTTAACTTATACCGTGACGACCTTGATCACTCCAAATGGTGACGCCGTCAGAATTCCCATGCAAATTTCTCTGGCTTATCATGAGTAATTTTCATATCCACCACTTTTACCAAGCCATGACGCCGTCAAGAACAAATCCTGACGCCGTCAAAGGTACTTTCCAGCACAATTTTGAGACTTTGTCGTTTTCTTCACTTTTATGTTCCAAAAACGTCCAAAATGCTTCCTTTTCCAGATTTCTTCTCCAAAGTACCTAAAATGACAAAAGGAACGATTTAGGGCAATATTTGATCAAATAAATACGATTTAGGGCTTAAATGACCCCTTAAAAGCGGTCCACTTTTCGCTTCATCAAACACAAACCTACAAAGTACCCCACAAGTCCTACCATCATTCGAGGCATACACACCGCCCGTGACTTACCTGGAAGAAGTAGAAGGGACTATAGGAACCCCAATTGAAGTAGAACCTTTGGAAGAAACAAAACTAGAAGAAATAGGTTTGAATACTTGTAGTCATAACCTTTCTTTTAGTTCTATGGAAGTTCCTAGTTTTGATGAACCGGAGCCTAAACCAAAACCGTTATCTAATCTTCCATCCTTAGATGTGAACTTAGGAATTGAATTAGGTCCCGATCCACCCATCAAACCATGTAGTCCGGGTAATGTTAAGATTAAGGTAGTAGACTCTAGGCCTTGTAGAGAGGAAGCTAACATAGGAGTGAACCATAACCTTACATACTTACATCACCCATTTATGATTGATCACAAGAAACATTATGGGTTTAAACCGGGTTTATTAGGTCAAAGTGGATTCTTAACTTGGAGTCTCTCGAAGTTGATAGAAGATGATCCCTTTCTAGGAGAAAATTTTAATCCGCCCACTAACCCAATTGAATTAGGTAAGGTTATGATGATAGGATCCCGCACCTTTGAGCATATAATTCACCCGTCACTCTTTCCTCACGTGGCATATTTCCACCCTAAGGGTGTGTATCGCTACTTTCACCCACACTTAATCCTAAGTGTAGGGAAAACCTCCCCTATTTCCGTTAAATAAGGGTAGAGTCAGGCTCGTGACTCGAACAAAAACAAGCGCTTCTTGGGAGGCAACCCAAGCTTTATTTGCTTTGTGTGTTTATTTGTTTGTTTGATTTTATTTGTTTCCGTATGTATGTTTAAGTTTTATTATTATTGATTCATGTTCAAAAACTAAATTGTGAAAATGCTTTATCTTGTTTTTAACTTCGTCTTAACTACATATAAAGGTATTTTGCAAAAGTTAAGTGTAAGGGAAATCCAAATAGGTTTATTAGAACACAAATGAACATGAATCGTAGTAATAATAAATTAACATACATATTAGTATTTGTTTGAGTCAAATGCTTGTATCGAGTCATAATGATGTTTTGCAGGATTTCCAGGAAGTAAGGTAAAGGTTTTTCCAAAATTTTTCCGGAAACTTAACATGAGAATTCTGTCAGATCATTTCTGACGGCGTCAGGATTTACAACCTGACGGCGTCAGGTTTGATTTTCTGAAAATTTTTTGAAAGTTTTGTTTTCATAAAAGTTTTTATTAAATCTCTAACTTATATTCTCCAGGAATCTGGAAAACTATCATTCCACAAGCATTATATCCTTATATATAGAGTTTATCCCGCCGATGTTATGTAGGTTTTCGTGTTTGTTTTCTCAGGTTTAACAGGTTATTTTGGACAAGGAAATGTTTGTTGGATCAAGCTTATGGTGATGCATTAGTCATGGAGCTTCAACATTACTTTGGAAGAAGATCTAACCGTGTTACCACATTATCCACCGAGCGAATCAGGGGAGTATTTGATTTCATTCTTTTACTTTTTTCTTTTACATCTTGTTATTTGAACATTGGGGACAATGTTCATCTTAAGTGTAAGGGGGGGGGGGTAAAAGTACGATTAGAGAATGCTATTACGCTTGATTTTTGTTTATTTAAAAGTAGATGTGTAATAAAACTGAGAGAAATACCTGTTAGGGCAATTTTAGTGCCAAATTTAAATTTTTTTACAACATATAGGAGTGAAACTTTGGTCTTAATGAGCGTCTCACGGATAGGAGTTATATGACTAGCACAAAAACCGTACCACTAAATTTTTTTTCCACCCCCAAATATGTGAGGTTCGCCACTAGAATTGGTAGGAAAAGCATTTATGCTATGATGTGTGTACCGGTAGCACTTAGATTCTAGAACTTGCGTTAGGACCATTCCGAGGCCACAAGTGAGACTACATTCGTG
The DNA here is from genome assembly GCA_021014915.2 of Artemisia tridentata subsp. tridentata. Classification (NCBI taxonomy): domain Eukaryota; kingdom Viridiplantae; phylum Streptophyta; class Magnoliopsida; order Asterales; family Asteraceae; genus Artemisia; species Artemisia tridentata. Next base: position 5,966,619 of record CP139508.1, read on the forward strand.
TAGTTAGATTTACTACATGATAAGAGGCATTAGGATTAACCCATTGTTTTACACCTGTGTTTTTGTTATAATTACGTTGGCTACATTGGTCAAGTAATTCTCCCACACCCTTTGCGTTGTACTCATTTTTAGTACACGATACCCCTAGTACACCCCTCAGAGCCTATCTTTTCGTTTTGACCTTTAAGCATTTTACTTAAAGGAAGAATTTGTTACACCCCACTAAAATGTACACCCAAATCGCCTTAGCCTACCTTGTATGCACTCATTTTTAGTGCATTATTGTGACAACATTTGTTTAAACCCAAGTTAATTATCTAATTGATTACATGGTTGCTAAGTCGAGTCATATCCTTGTAGATATTGTTTTGGGACGATTGGGACTCATGGGTAAAGTACTAGTGTAATGGAGTAATGGGGAAGAACAACATTATTACCCCCATATGTGCTAAATATTTAAAAAAAAAAAAAAAAAAAAAAAAAAAAAGTACTCCAAGTTTTTCAATTATCTTAATTCGAGTCATTAGAATAGTTATTTGTAAAGTTATGTAAAAGTTCAAGTGTAAGGGGAATGCAACGCCCCTATGATGTATTATTTTGGATGGTAGGGCAAAAGTGTATGAATAAAAAATAACAAAAATAAAAAAAAATAAAAAAAAAAATAGAAAAAACATACGGACTACCATCCCGTTTCATTTTATGTTTATTTTATGTTTTTGTTATTTTCTTTCATTAGCTTAAATCGAGTCGAGTCTTGGCTTAGCAACATTGTATAGTACATGTAATTAATCAAGATCTTTAACTCGCCACCAGTAAAATATTCCTTATCCAACAAAACCGTGTTTTCCTTTTCCCTACACCTAACGTTATAACCCATTTAAAAGCCCTCTTTGATAGTTTATCTTAGGTGCTTACGCCTAGTGGAGGAGGTTTTTGATCCTTTCCCAAGCCTATGGTAATCTATTTGCTATGACAGGTAGTGAGAGATATTATCCGTTTTCATTTATGAGATTTATTTTGATGACACTTGAGAGATGTGAGTATCTAAACACTACTTGTGAGGTGCTAGTTTGTAATCTCCGTGCTTATTATGATTAAAGTGGAACGAGTAATTGTTGTAATTACTTTTATATTAGCATTAAATGACCCCTAACTTGTATTTTGATTAGAATAAAAGCGCATTTGCTTGAGGACAAGCAAATCTCAAGTGTAAGGGTATTTGATGAAGCGAAAAGTGTACCGCTTTTAAGGGGTCATTTAAGCCCTAAATCGTATTTATTTGATCAAATATTGCCCTAAATCGTTCCTTTTGTCATTTTAGGTACTTTTGAGAAGAAATCTGGAAAAGGAAGCATTTTGGACGTTTTTGGAGCATAAAAGTGAAGAAAACGACAAAGTCTCAAAATCGGCTAAAAAGTACCTTAGACGGCGTCAGAAATTGGTCTAGACGGCGTCATGGCTTGGCAAGAAAAAGGTGGATATGAAAATTACTCATGATAAGCCAGAGAATTTTGCATGAAAAATCTGACGGCGTCACCCTTTGAAGTGATCAAGGTCGTCACGGCTTAATTTAAAGAGGGACGGCGTCAAGCCATAATCTGACGGCGTCAAGCCTTGATAAGCCAGAACGGATTTTGGAGGTCTAAAGAGGGACGGCGTCAGGAAGGCCATCCGGGAACCCTAAAAGCGGCGAGGTGACGGCGTCAGAATCTACAACGTGACGCCGTCAGCCCTTAATCTCTATATATAGTTTTACAATTTTTTGTCATTAGTGTGGAACTTATTGTGGAACTTTGTGTGTGAAAAACCCTAAGACGATTTTAGCAGCTTTTTCAAGGCTTTTTGCCTTGAGATCTTCCATGTTACATTGAAGATAAGTTATCAATTAATCATTCAATATGTCTATGTGTTGTTTGATTCTATCTTGTTCTTGTCTTTTGTTTAACATGCTAGGCTAGGTTTTCTTTGTGTTTGCTTAGATCTAATGAAACCTAGCTATTGATTGTTGGTTATTAGTGTGTTATTAATTGTATTGGATGAATGTTAATCGATGTTAGGCTTAAGAAAACTGGCTAACTTCCTATACGGTAACTTGCTTGAACGTCTTAAGAAACATGAACCAATGCGTACTGAGGTTTTTATGGTTGTATTTAATGCATGAGCGAATTCTAGTGATCCCTTGTTAGGAGCTTCCTAGCCGGCTCGACATAGGAGTGAAGTAGGAGTTCATAGAGTTGGGGAAGTACGTACGCCACCCCACGATTGGTATTAAGGAATACACCCGTCATCCACGCAATTAATACACACTAATCAACCGGTAAAAGATAGTTAGGGAGTAAGGAAATCTAAGTAAACACATTTCTCTCCATATAAGTTTTACCAACCTTTTCATTTTCTGTTATTTTATTTTATTTGCATTCGTAGTAATTTGGGTTTGTTGACTAGCAACTAATTCCGCCCACTCCTTCAAACCCGAGATTTTACTTGCTTTCATAAAAATTATAAAAACATAAAAAGAATCTTCTCTCATCCTTAGACCTATTAGAGTAATTTTTCATACCTAACGAACACTATTCCCTGTGGAGAACGATCAATCCCCCGTACTTACCACTACACTATACTACATCGGTCAGGTACACTGCCTGGTGGGGTTGTAAGCCTCTTGAGATCCCTCGAGAGGTAAAACCTGTTGTAAGGTTGCAAAACCATGCATCACTATGGATTCACTCAACCTTTGTGTTGACTTTTTAAGCATGTTTATCTCAGGTAACTGGAAGTACGATTTGGCACGGTGTGGCGGTGGACTTTCTTTTAAAAGATTGTCCATTTTGTTATCATTCAAATGAATAATGTATCATTTATAATGTATTTCGAAACCTCCCGCTAGGACCTCTATATGTAAACTCTGATTTAATAAATGAATGATAACAATTTATTAAAAACGTCTCTTTTCGAGTCGTTTTCTATACTCATGACTGTGAACCATGAAGTAGCACCCCAAAGCTTATATTCCGCTGCGTATCTCGAAAATGGGGGTGTTACAAAAACCCCTAACCAAAATTCATCCAATCATTACATCATCATCCAACAACCTTAAAATGCATTAAATGACCAGATCCATCCAGAAAACCCTAACCCTAAATCGTTAGTTAGGTTTTTATATTATTTTCCAAAAATCTGATAAACAAAATAATTAACCACGATTCATACAAGCTTCAACAAATCAAAAGTCATTTTTCCAGAGTGATATGATGATTATAGAACCCAGAAAAATTATGTACAAGCCTCAAAAAAATCGTATGAATATATTTGGATTTATGGTACGTTTTAAGCATTACAAATTATTACGATCAATCAAGCTCGCATGGGTTAATTTAGCCAATTTATATGAATCATATATGATGTAAGGATCATGAGAAAAATGCCATACGAATTTTAAAATTTGTGAATTAGGCGTAGGAATTATGTGTACCTCGGATGAAAACGCGACAAGAAAAATAACCACGGATCAAACCAAGCAATCCCACGACCAAATCCTATTTTTCCTAGCTTCCTTGAATGATGAAGAACACCAAGAAAAATGCTCAATGATTTCCAGAAAATCGGATGTATTTTGTGTGTGTTTTAGTGTGTCGATTTGAGGGTTTTGGAGATAAGGATGAAGAATAAAAAGGAATGCCGTGTTATCTTGAGGAGGGGGGATGGATTTTCGGCCCACATGATGAAAACAAATCAATTTACTGATTTGTGGAATTGTTTCCCATTTTAGTTAGTAATTATCTCTTATTTAGTTTTTAAATATAATTAAATAATAAAGAAATAATTTTCGGATCATGTATACAATATTTGAGTGTAACAATAATTTTTTTGGACATGTAACAATGTTAAAATTTTGTCTCAAAATTATTTTACTTCATATGTAGTTCATTACCAGAAGTTTGGAATCAATTCAGAATTTTATAAGTGATTTAATTAAGTTTTATGGTTTCCGGGGTAATTTGGTCATTTTACAGGTTATCTGAATTTCAGGTATTACAACTTCTTCCCCTCTAACAAAAAAAATTTCGTCCTCGAAATTTGAAGGGAAAACGAAACGGAAACACAACCGACTGTGAACAGAAATATGAAAGACTCGGTTCTCATGACTCTATATTGTAGGTCAAAACTTTGGTTTCCTTAGAAATACAAATCATACCGAATCCAGATCAAAAGAATAATATGGCGAACGTAACAGCTAATAATCGGATCTTCTCGGAAGAGACGCAGGAAATACATGGGATTTTGACGGTTATGCCGTCCATAGAATTTGATTTGGCAAATCAGATTAGAACGTACAGAAATAGATTATCGATAACATCAATTGGTAGAAGTTCTATAACAGAACCTAAGATTATTATCGGAAGTTCAGAAGTCAACAGAATGCGTGACGAGAATCCAGACGTATCAATTTGCATAGCGGTGAAAGCAGATTACGCGCATAGGTAGGATGAACTTAAAGTCTCACTAATGCAGATAATCTCAAACAGTTTTTCAGAATTTCTAAAGCTCTAAGGCACTCCTCGAAATATCCTATGCCCACAACAAGTGCACGTTATATGATGTAAGTATTATCACGTTGGCCAGACGTCATAATACTGGCATCATATAAATATACCCTCATGATGGTCATACTTTATCTCAAGTCGTGAACATAACAACTTATCTTAATCCACTTAAACTTTCTACGGTCTCAGAGGTCATCAAAATCAAATACCCTAACCAAGAGGAGAACGAATCACTCGAAAGAGTTAACGGAACAGATCTAGAATGTTTATCAGAATTTGGTACATCATTAAAAGCATCAGATCATCCATCATTCGTCAAATTTCACATAACAAAACCATCGTCCGACATACGCAGAATGAATACAGAGCGGAATTACTAATAGAGAACCTAAATCATTCAAAGGATTTTATCATCAGGTAACAGAAATTTAAATGGGTCAAGAGGAAATGAATTACGTCATCCATAGCTTCATCCATCACAGAATTAATTAATTCTAACACAGACGTTCGCTTCAGAATTTCATCCATTTAAAAATCATGATCTCAATTTCTATTCGCAAGTCTGCTTCTGCTCTCAATTCATCTTAGTACAACTAAAATGAATAGAGAAGCAAGACTGCGAGTCTTGGACAGGTCTACTAGCACAGTTCAGAATTCGCCAACTCAGACTGCTGTCGTCACCGGATGCCTGGTAGTGGTGTCTGCTACAATCTCCGAACACCATTCAAATCTACTCTTCCAGAACAAAGGTCATTCCATTTAATACGAAGATGGTCTACATGTTCCTCGTTCGTCTCAGAGCATAAACATGTTGTCATACTATGACAATTGTCTAAATACTCGCGAAAACATGATTCTTATTAGCCAATACTATTGGCATTATTTAAGACTCATAATGGTCACAATGAGTACGAAAACGGTTTTCATCAATCGTTCCGGGGAAAACTTCATATCTAATTCACATCACCAATCTTTACGAATAAAACTGAAATACTTTACGGAAGTTGCTCTCAGTTAGTCATCTCCTATCTTAGGAGTTCTTGTGGTTGCTTCTTCAATCCTTCAGGCATTAAATGAGGTCGTCTGATACAGAATTTACAAGGATAGAATAATTTAATCATTGATACTCAGAAATGAAAAGTGATTATGGTTAGAATTACGGTTAGGTTTACGATAGTTGATATGCAGACGCAAAATTTTCTCTTTCTTCTTCATAATTTAATAGGGGTATTCAAGGGGAACACTGAGGTGGACAAAAACATATCTCATCAGCTTCTTCAATCTCTCAACTTCTATAGCATCATGGTTCGTCAACTGGGATCAGTTCAATGCCAACTCCATCTCCCGAGCAGTAGGGAATCAAAAAGGTTCATCAGAAACATCAGAAAATAGTACAGCAAGACTTCCAATGCCAAAGCTTTCTAATGGTGGATACTAATAGGTGTCAGGAGAATTTGACGATCAAATGAGATCAGGGTAAGTATTTCCATAGCAGTTTTAAGCTTAACAGATTTGAGCGGTTAACGGTTATCATAACAAAAGTAGGGTGGAGCAGATTGTTAAGGATCACATTTCAAATACGGTAGTCTATGGTAGCTTTTACGAAGAGCCAGCCAGTCAATACTCAAAGATTTCCGAAATCAAGTATATCAATAGTAAACAGATCCGCAGAACGAATATGGTCATTAAACCAGACGGATAGTTCATATATCAGAGTCAGGGACATGGTTCATCAAGGTATTGGGGATAGATAAGCGAACAGTTCAAGGTGTTGGAGTTTTGTTTAACCTTTTAGCATAAGTGGCAGGTAGGTTGTGAATCATCTGTAATACGAACATCGTATAACTGTTAAAAGTGAGGCGTATGAAAATCGGTTATCAGCATCATCATGCTCAGTTAACAATCCCATACAGAGATAGTATTTGCATCAAATCCTTCCAAAGGAAAACTGATTGGCAAATAAGATTCATCATTCAAGGGAGGGAATAAACTTCTATATCCGAGGTTAATAATCACCAGAGTTCTAATAGGAGTAGTAATAGATTTGCAAGACAGAATAGTATCAGGTGATACATTTATATCTAGTATGGGTAATGAATTTATAGAAGGTGTCAAACACATTAGGGTTAAACGGCCTTCGGGATGGTCGGAAAGATATCAGACTGTTTATCAAACAGATCGGAAGTGAAGGTCAAAATCAGGTAGCGGTAGTAAAATTTAAGAATCGGTAATCATGGTAGGGGTTTTCAAAATTGTTTCAACGCCAAAGTGAGACATAGGAAGATAGTCGTCAATATTAAATGATCAATCAATCAATCCTTATAAGGAAAAATCAAGGTTACTATCAAAGAAAGACGGATCAACAAGGAAAAATCTTATCGTTCAGAATGAGAGGGAAAACATCTGTATATTCGTGGTTAAAATACCACAAGGCTTCTCATGGGAACAGAGATGGTTAAAACGAAATCAAATAATGTCAGAAGATTCATAGATGATTATTAGAAACAAGAAACAACTAACGTAATGTATCAAGTATTTCATCATCAAAGGAATTCTCAGAATGCCCGAAGAGGCATCAGAATGATTAACAAAAGGTTCAGAGGTTGGAGCCGGAATCTGAAGGCAAGGATCAAATAGTGTCAGACAATTACCATGCAATTTCAATGCTTCAGGTTTTAATTAGGTTTCAATTCTTAGGTGGTGCAAGGCATAAGCTCTAATTTTCCAAATGTGATTTCAATAGTCTTTAACCAAAAGCAAGGTATGAATCAGAGTGATGCGGAAGCAATGCTACTTAAACATATGACTTATAGTCTACCCATTCCTCACTGGTCAGAAATTAAGTTCCTATAGGTAAATCCTAAAGCAAATTCTCAAAGGTTGTCCTACAAGCGCCTACAGTGGAAACTTAGTGGTCCAGACTTCACAGGTCAAGGGTAAATGTATTACGAGTCGCAGCCTGTCTCTCTGATACCATAAATTGTAACACCCCGACCCGACAAGGGTAAAGATATCACAATAATGGATTCACATCAGGTCAAAACGAAGCATACATCTACAGTAATACAAAAAATCTCAAAGGATTACAAATGAAATACTGAATCTATAAGGTTACAAATGAAAACTTCCAAAAACACTACTTTTAAAATATGTTATCTTCTAGTCAACTCTAATCCAGAGTAGCTATCCAATCTTCTAAGTCCAAAGGTACACTCTCCACTCATTCCCAGCTTCCTACTAAAACCTGCCGCAGGAAAAGAAATGCGGCTGAGCTACGAGAGCTCAGTGAACAGATATAACGATAACAAAGCAGTAATAGAGAGTAGTACAAATAATCAGAAATAAAGATCATGCAGATATAATCAGAGTGAAGGAATAAGAGTCAGGAATAAATAAGGATAAAAGAAATGAAATAAGAAATGAGAAAAGAGAATGGATCAAATAAGGTTTAGGAAAAACAGAAATCTATCACGAGCCCAGATAACAGATATCATCATAACAGTGTAATCATATAAACAATCTAGAGGGGATACCTCTCAAGTAACCAGATAATATGAGGGGTGTCCTCATGTATCAATGGAGTGATCAGCTCCCAAATAATGTGAAAGACGTGTATCGCACACACCATCAGTCACCAGAGATATATATATAACCAGTAAATAATAACAGATAACAGAAACAGATCAAATCTAGGATGCATCCATACGCCCCTGCAGACAAATCATAATCATAATGGCCATAGCAGATAACAAATAAGGGACGGAACAGGTCATCACTCTCCTGCCTTAGAGTCATGTCAAAGGTGCATCAATGACATGGACATGAAACCCTCATGCCTAGTGATTGGCTCGGATATCAGACTGTAGGTCAAAGGTCAGATGTACTATCAAAATAATCAAAAAGTCATATCTTAAGGGTACATGGCAAAAAGGTTCACGTCAAACAGTTCAGAAATAAATGTCAAAGATTCAAATCAGAGTTTATCAGATTAAGTTTTATATCAAAGTTTAAGTTCAGATTAAAAGGACTATATCAAATGGTTCAGAAGAGTATATCAAGATTCATAATTAAAAGTTCGTAGCCAAAGTTCATTTTAGAAGTTCCTGTCAAAAGTTCACTTAAAGCAATCCTTTAATAATGGTTTTCAATAAAATGATCTTTCAGAATAGTTTTCATAAAATAATCTTTCAAAACGGTTTTTCATAAAAATATTCTTTAAAACTAGTTTTCACAAAAGTTATCAAATGTCATATAAAAATAGTATCATATCACCATTCATAATCATCCTTTTAAAATAACTGATTTTTCTCAAAATATTTCCAGGTCATAATTAAAAAGGTTTTCACATACCAGATTTTTATATCAGAGGTCCTAACAAAAAGGAATCATGAAAAAGGTTCAAAGCAAAGAGGATTATAATAAGGACATCAACTCAGAAGTAAAACAGATCAGAACATGAGAGAGATCATAGAAGGCTCACAAAACAAAGAGATCACATGAAAGGTTCACAAACAGAAGGGAACATAGCAATGGTATAGGGAATCCTAATAAGGAAAATGAAAAACTGAAAGAAAAGGGAATGAAAAACCCTTACTGAAAAAGGGCAGAATATCTGTACGATAACATAAGTGTCTCAAAGTAAGACAGAATATCCGTACCTTGTTAGCAAAGCAGATAAACAAGAAAGCAAACAAACACTGAACAGATCAAGGCTTCTCCTTCTTCACACCTAAAGGAGTAGAAGACGGAATTACAAAATATTCTAACTCAGATTATTACTTTTAGTTTACCTTTCCATTTTAAGTAACTTTCCCGATTTAACAGATTTCCATATTTAGCAAGATATTAATATCTCAGATTAAGTTAAGTCCTTATTTAAGGATTATTATGGGCATAAGGTATATTTTAATAAGTTACAAAAGTTTAAGGTTAATTATGACAAGTTTACATAGTTTAGCGTTTTAATTGTAAATTCATTAAATTCAAAGGTCTAACATGAAAATACTTTAAGTTACTGATTTAAATACACACTTTATTCAGAATGACATTTTAATCCCTTTAGTTTCACAATTTACAGTTTATACCCCTCTAGTTATATAATTTACAAAACAAACCCTACATTTACATAATTCATGATTTAATCCTTATAATATTCACATTTACCAAACAAGAACCTTATTTTACAAAATTACAAAACATCATCTCAGAATTATATGTAGTACGAATCAGATCCCTCAGAATTCATAAATTACACATTTGGTCCCTTAACTTTACAAAACTTATAATTTAAACCATAATTTATTTATAATTACATATCAAGCCCATAAATACTCAAAATTACACATTACACCCTCAATAACATTATTTAAACAGAATAACATCAAGTTTCCATAATTTACACTTTTAGTCCCTCTATTTTAATTAAATACAAACCGAATAATAAATAATTATATAATTACCAAATAAACCTTTAAATTATAAATTGACACATGACACCCTTATATTATATTTTTCTCATATTACCCCAGATCTAAAGTGACTTATAAAAATATCCCACAAGTTTTAAAAATTACAAAACATACCCTTTTAATTTAAAAACTCAATCGGTAATACTTTTTAATCAACAAACCCTAACCAAAATTCATCCAATCATTAAATCATCATCCAAAAACCTTAAAATGCATTAAATGACCAGATCCATCCAGAAAACCCTAACCCTAAATCGTTAGTTAGGTTTTTATATTATTTTCCAAAAATCCGATAAACAAAATAATTAACCACGATTCATACAAGCTTCAACAAATCAAAAGTCATTTTTCCAGAGTGATATGATGATTATAGAACCCAGAAAAATTATGTACAAGCCTCAGAAAAATCGTATGAATATATTTGGATTTATGGTACGTTTTAAGAATTAAAAATTATTACGATCAATCAAGCTTGCATGGGTCGATTTAGCCAATTTATATGAATCATATATGATGTAAGGATCATGAGAAAAATGCCATACGAATTTTAAAATGTGTGAATTAGGCGTAGGAATTATGTGTACCTCGGATGAAAACGCGACAAGAAAAATAACTACGGATCAAACCAAGCAATCCCACGACTAAATCCTATTTTTCCTAGCTTCCTTGAATGATGAAGAACACCAGACAAATGCTCAATGATTTCCAGAAAATCGGATGTATTTTGTGTGTGTTTTAGTGTGTCGATTTGAGGGTTTTGGATATAAGGATGAAGAATAAAAAGGAATGCCGTGTTATCTTGAGGAGGGGGGGGGGATGGATTTTCGGCCCACATGATGAAAACAAATCAATTTACTGATTTGTGGAATTGTTTCCCATTTTAGTTAGTAATTATCTCTTATTTAGTTTTTAAATATAATTAAATAATAAAGAAATAATTTTTGGATCATGTATACAATATTTGAGTGTAACAATAATTTTTTTGGACATGTAACAATGTTAAAATTTTGTCTCAAAATTATTTTACTTCATATGTAGTTCATTACCAGAAGTTTGGAATCAATTCAGAATTTTATAAGTGATTTAATTAAGTTTTATGGTTTCCGGGGTAATTTGGTCATTTTACAGGTTATCTGAATTTCAGGTATTACACCATGTCTACGACGACTAAAACCAAAATGCACGTAATCGAGTCTAGAGCCATGAGATTCATTAAAAGATCTCTTAGGATACACTTTCCAATATAATACACTTGTGTTCGCCAAAAAAGGACACAAGGTGTATAAGAGTCTTTATAAGATCTACGAATCTTGCCTTATCTATCATGATGGTTACTTGTTTTAAACGGTCTACAGTCTTGGAGTGATACTTTGGTATACATCAGCGGCTCACCTGAATTGTGGGTATACTTCGGTATATCTGGTGTAAGCCTTCTTGAGGGTATCCAATTCAGGAACATGCTTTGTAAGGATTACAGAGGCTTTTCACACTATGCTGTTAATTCTCTCGAAGCCTGAACCTGTGTGGAAACTTATTTTAGACCGACTTACATCTACTAAAATAAGTTACGTGATCGTTTATGGACTCTAGGTTGTTACACCTTTGATCTAGGATTTTGTCTATGAAAAGCACAATGATAATATTGACGGAATATTCTATGAAAGAAATAATATTATCACAACAAGGTTTTTCCAATTTCACCGTTTGTTATTCCAACTAGCCCCAATGCTATGTGATCAAGTATAGCACGATTACAATCTAATCAGGGATCAAAGATCCTTGAGGCTAAACAAACCTAACAACATTAGACCCCATGTCTAATGTTCATCAGACCCCACGTCTGATGTTCCCACACACACTCTTTATGGTGCTTTACATTTTTAACACACTCGGTGTTGTTGTAATATGTAAGTACGAAGCACCTTGGTGATTAACATCTAACCACTAATCACACTTTTTATCTAAGGGTATGATCTCCCTTTTATAGTTCAAAGGAGATCATTACAAAGTTGATAAGTCTTGTCTACAACTTGCTTGTGTATGTCAGTCAATAAGATACAACATGTATCTTTTACAATTTGTTGACTGAAAACATATCTAGATATTATCTATTTGATATACTTGACTCAAATACAAAATATCTTCTTCATCCTTATCCATCCAGCAGTAGTATGACTCATAGTAGCATCTGATACACTAGAAGACTTAACTGTGTAATCATCAGACTTTACACTAGAAGACTTAACTGTGTAACACTACCAGACTTAACTGATTAACACTACCAGACTTAACTTTGAGAATACTTAATGACCTGACTTAACTGAGGAGACTTAACCACCAGACTTAACTGGGTAGTCACCAGAATTAACCACTCCAGCAACCAGATTTAATGTTTCATTCTTCTTGTTTTTGTATCATCAAATCTATGAAAATATAATTCCCAACAACCTGTAAGTGCCGGAAATCCCGCCAAGGAGATTCCTTTCACGAATCGAGTCCTTAAGACGTGGGTCTTTACTTTGATTGTATCCATAGTATTGATAATTGTCCTTAACGGGATTAGGACGGCTGATGTGCCCGACCAAGGTGAATGGAATCAAGACATTCATCAGTAAAAAAATTGCAGCGGTCTATTCTCTAAGAAAAGTCCACGATGATCGATTAGTGATTTCAACTAACATTTTATGCAGGTACTGATGTTAGTCCCTTGAAAGAAATGCCGTTTAAGACCACCATTTCATTCATCAACATCTTCAGCTACACATACTCATACCTATGAAATTCATCCTCAACAAGATCAAGTGAAGAACGCTCAAAGAAAAAAGATAAAGTTTAAGACAAAGAGTTGCGTTAAAGTCAAAGAGCTAATCAAGAAGTCAAGAACAAGTTCGTGAATCAATTAAGGAAGACATAAGTATGAAGTTCAAAGTCATTCCAAGAAGTATGAGTATGATGGAGAAGACGACACAACAATTCATAAGAAGATGGTGACCAAAGGCAAGAAAGATCAAAAGACAACGATTGAACATCACAAAGCATGAAGGAACAAAGAATCAAGACTATTCTTCGATGACACACAAAGTTCTAGATCAAGAAGACACAATACCTAATCACGTGGTGCATCATTTGAATGACCGCCCCTTAGGGGGAGATTGTTAGCATTAAAAGAAATGATGGTCACTCTAGATATTATGAACTTTGTATAAGTGTCTTAGAATATGTTAGTGTTAGTCAATGGGCTAGTAGACTTGGTAAATATAATATGTTAGTAGTTAAGTTTGTAAGCTTAATAAATCATGTAAACCAAGTCCATCCCATCCAAGTCCATAAGCAAGCCCATTAGGGCATCTCATGTTAGAACTATAAATACCTCCAAATGGTCTCATTTCGAGGTGTGTTTCTAAGCTTAATATATACGTGATAAGGTTGATATCTAAGGTCCTACATTATTAAATAATGTACACCGGGAAAGAAGACCGTGGAAGTCTATTAATTTTTCCATCACTAATTTAAAACAAGTGGTCACTATAAGAATTAAAAACTCTATAGCAAATTGATCGATTGATTGGTAATGGGTTTTTTTATTAGACGGAAGGTGGCCGGCTTTGAGAAGAGGAAATCGTAGAAGCTGAAGTCACAGGGAAATGATAATTGTCAAATGAAAACTAAATATTGAGATCCACATAAGTAAAAATAACAAAATGTAAAAAATTGCCTAACAAAGACTTTGGATGATAACCAAAGAAAAAAAAAAGAACTGTTATGGTTGAATCTGTTGATGATTATTTTAACAAAAATACGGAAAGTAAATTCATTTATATAAACTAGTTTAAGACCGGTGTAATACACGGGCAGTATAAATTTATTTTGTTTTCAAAAGTTACAACATAGTAAGGACGACCATAAATATAAAGGAAAGTTATTTATCTTCCTACCAATCTTCCTAGTTACATGTCTTATTTTTACTTGAGAAATAAAATGGGTCATATTCTCACCATCTAATCCAATGCTTTCAATCAGATTTGTGATTACAAATATTTTTGAGAAGACATGCATAGCAACGGAAATTCCTAGCGGCAGACAATTAACGATATGCGATATTGTAGTAAGAGTTTCGTGTAACATTCAAAATAGAACGCGAAAATATCAAAATGTAAAGCCGTCTTAATAACAAGAATTACTGATACAAGTCAATTTGCACATCATTTACACGTTCAAACAAACAATGCCCACCAAACTGGAGCATTTTAATCTATCACAATCTTTATCAGACAATGAAGTATGCCCAGATTCCAGGAAATTGTAGCGGCTCCCACGTATGTACCATAACTACATATAAAACACACATGCCATCAGGATTATATCCGAATCACGTTACTTATAGTTAGGGTCGACTATTCAACTTGTTACTTTATTTATGTTCAGTCACTCGGGGTTTACGGGGTGTAAATCAAAAATCACAATAACCACCAAGAACAAACAAACTTGCAGCTTTAACCTTTTATTGATACCAAATTTTCATGCTATTCCAAACAAGTTTCAAACACAAATATGCATTAAAAAACCAATTACAGGGTATATCAATTGAAAATTAAGATATAATTACTTATGAACAGCATGACGCAGCACGAGCTCCTTCTGCGGGTCTATCAACAAGAACCATACCAGCAGGATTTTGGGTAGGCTGAGCTCTAGGTAGTCTCTTTGCTGTTTCAGACAATGGTCTCAGATACTATAATTACAATAACCCAAGAATTTGAAAAAGCCAAATTCTAGAAATATATTAAATTAGCTACGACAGTATTTAGGATTTGTAAAAAACTACCCAACAGACAAGTATGTGTACCTATTTCATGAAAAACATCATTGACATTCGCAGCAGTTTTGGCAGATGTCTCCATGAAGAAAAGACCATTCTCCTCGGCATATATACGTGCCTCCTGCAAGGTCAATGATCCAGAAGATAATTATAGGCATACACTTATTTCTATACAGAAAAAAAGATTTCTTGTATTTATATCTGCAAGCAAAAGAAGATTGCTCATTGTAAACATTTGAGACATGTAAGATGGAAACCTCTAAGGTAACCATCAACATATACATATTGCGCCAGCATATCATTCTAAATTAGCTAAGCATGTACTTATTTTTATCTCTTGCAACGTCCGCAGTGACCCGAAGTTTAGAACTAAACAAGCTTACTTCGACATGATATACATACTTCCTAGTCCCTCCACCCCACAAGCATTTGAACTGACAAAATTCCTAATCTACCCACTTTTTTGGTAACAATTTTAAGCTAAGCAACATATATACCCAGATAATAACCATCACAAAAGCAGCTTATGAACCATGTGGTCCATGAGATGTACTTGATACAATACACACACGGCCATTCTTAAATTGCATGGAATGTACAATGTTGCAACTATTAGTGCACTGATAGTGTGGTACAACTTTTGTATACAAGTTACGACAGACCACAACTCTTGCAACTATAAATATACTTTTATAGACGTTTGATTCATTTAACCTGTCATGTTTAAATAATTTTTGTTTAATTTTTTACCCTGTTTGACCAGTTTTTTCAATCACATAAAACCTGAATTGACCCATTTTCGTATAGAAGGCTTCAATTACCTACTTTAGCGAACACATTTACAATATCAACATCTTATTGTTAATCTACTACTCTACTCACTACACCATCTGCCAACAAACCATGAATTTCGAAAGCAGAAGTGGACTAACCTGCTTGCCATTGAACCATGCCCGGGATGGTAGAGTTATGTTCAATCCTAATTCCTTAGCCAGGCCATTGACCACCACTCAGTGTACCAGTTAGAGGAAGGACCGAATCTTGATCCCGACTGAAAAAGTAGAACATAAATTTCACATAAAACACAATATGTTCTAACCATTCTATATGTCGTAGCTAAGAGTAAAAGTGATTGCAACCTGCTAACAACAAAGTAAACGGCATCGGGACAAGCCTGAATGGCAGTTTTGGTAAAGCCAAGCCTATCAGCGGGCCAAAGTTCATCGCCAAAGAAAATACTTGTGTATATCACTTGATCTCCTACTTTTAACCCTGATTTTGCAGCATGGCCACCCCCATCAACTCCCTAAATACAATCACTACTTATTCATTTCCATCACACAAAATCGAAAAAACAAATAAAGAAATCGAGTTAAAAACGAAAACTAACAGTGATAATAACACCACCACCACTACCAGGTAGCAATGATTAATGAGAATAAACTGGCATAATAAAGCATACTATTTCCGGCGGTAGCAATGATTTCCGGCGGCGGCAGAAACTTTCCGGCGAACAGCGGCGTCGGAGCGACTCTTCCCGGCGAGCTAAAGACGGTTACAGCAGCGGCAATAGGCAACACTAACAAAAAAAATACCAATAATGTTAATATACATATATCTACAAGAAAAACGTATAGATCTACAATAAAATCTTTAGATCTAAAAGAAAACTTTCAAAACTTTATAAATATAAGTAGATCTATTAAAAAAACTCAAAAAAAAATACCTCAAAACTTGAAAACCCTTTGGGTCTTGGTGGTTCCAGCGGCTGAAGAACACGGTGGAGGGTGGATATCGACGGTGGCGTCGGTTTATGTAGTGGTGGTGATGCCGTAGGTTTCTGTGGTGGTCCAATGCGGCGGATACAAATGATGGAGGTTGCGGGTATTTACGAAGTGATGGCGGCGGCGGTTTGGAGAGATGGTGGTGTGTGTTTTTTTAGGTTAAAGTGAGAGAGAGCTGAGAAATACGGTTTGGAGATTGGAGATATGGGTGTGTGTATTTGTGTGTGCGTGTGCGTGTGCGTTTGTTAACTGATAAGGGCAAAATAGGGAATACATTATTTTCAACATTTCACAATCATTGACTTTTCACTTTTCCTATGTTGACCATTCCTCCATTATAGATAGTTAAGATAAAGATGTCACTGAAATTTTCAAAAATAAAAATAAAAATAAGCGTTTAAGTTTTTGAACTTTTATTTTTTTCTATTAGGGAAGTGAACTTATATGAAGAATATAATTTTGTAATTTCGGTGTTAATCAGAGTGACTTGAACGCATATTTTTGGATAAGTTAAGTAACATAAATATAATGTTTTTCAAGTTTGGTGATGTGTATATATTTTTATAAGTTTAGTAACTCAAATATCATGTTTCATAACATTAATAACACAAGTGAGCAAAATGAAATCTGGCTATTTTATGCACCTTTTTTTTTTTTTTTTTTTTTTTTTTTTTTGAAAAGTTTAATTACATTTTTGTTTATTCTTTATAGCTTCTATTTTGAAAGCTTTGTGTTCTTTCCTTTCTCCCTTATAGTCGGGGTGTTTTTAATAAAAGCCTTACCTTTTAAAAAAAGGATAAATTTGTCTATTCACGATTATTGCTCCCTCATGCGCATGCTCAAGCGGTGCGCCGGCTGCTATTTGGCTTTTCATAATAATAAATCAAGATTTACAAAGTGATTAAGTGTAGCTAGTTATATAACTTCATAAACAAGTAATACAGATTAGTTGGTGGACATAATGAATGGCTAATAAATAGATATCATTCACTAGCGTTGAGGTAGGAGGTTATATTGATAGGTTTTAGCGGCCATCACTAGACTTATCCTACGTCCAAGTCACTAATTAAAGAACTGGTTAGACATTGCATGAGCATATCATGTCGTTCGGTTATTCAGGGAATGAGTTGGTGAACATTATTTCTCTCCTACATCTAAGTCATTTACTCGTTTTTTATTTTATCGCCTTGTTTATTTATTGGGTTAATGGCATGTGATATCAACGAACTTTCTCAAATGTTCACATATCAGTTATAAACCTAATAAAATATCACAATACCCATCAAACTTTGTTTGTTTTGTGTTGATACCAACAAAAACCCGTTTTTTTCCTCCAAAATCCACATCAGCGACAAATGTACATGCCACGTCATAAATTTGTACCGTTATGAACCACGTGAGATTAGGTTCATGTCTGATAAGTGAACATATGACAAATTTTGATGGGTATTTTGAAACATTTGAAAAAGTTTGATGGGTATTTTGAAACAGCTAACTTCACGTAATTAACACATTTTTTAAAATAAAATCCATGTATGCAATTTCACCGGTGTAGCCGGTTGTCGGTCATGCCACATAAGCAAAAGTATGATATCGAGCTAAAATTTAAAAGTTTGATGGGTATTGTAGTTTTTTATTGGGTTCATAACTGATATATAAACATTTAAGAAAGTTTGATGCTATTAGATACCATTAACCTTTATTTATTTCTTCAAAATATTGAACTTTTGGACCTAGAACATTATCACCTTTTTATTGTTTTATGTTATTTAGAATTATAGTTATTTACTTTAGAAACGAATTTTTTCACTCCGACATGGTATAAGTATAAATATAAAACAAGATTTCACACATCAACGACGATGAGATTTGAGACTAAATATAACACCTCACGCGGTTTTCATTGTATTTTTTTTCCTCCTCAGCTATGTAGCACTGGGACGGGTACGGGACTGGGGTACGAGGACGATACGGGTACGGGGAACGACAAAACTCAAAAATCCTAGATACGGGTACGGCACAAGGACGGCAATAAAAAATATAAAAAAATAAAAATATATTAAACAAATTCCAAAATACTATTGATGTAAAGTGTAAACTCCAAAAAAAACTACATCTTTCAAAGTAATTAATTATCAATAATCAAATCGTTTTTAAAATCTGGTTCATCTAACGAGAGATCAGCATATTGAATAATTGAGGGGCCTCTCCTATCTAACTACATATTGAAAGGTAAAACCTTACATATCCCACATCTCAAAGGACCCAAAACCAAACACTCCACCTCAAGTAAACAACATTTTCACCACCATTAATTGAAAAGTCTTCATTTCCATTTTTAATTAGTTCTCCATATTTCTCTCTCTACGACAGCCGCCACCACCAACCACCATAAACCACCGTACTCCGGCGAGATTAAACTCAGGTAATAAACCCAATCTTTAATTTCACACAAAACCCACATGAGATCTCACATTTTTACATCACTTTAATCGCTATAACACCATCAACTTTATTAATTATATTCATATTAGTATCGGAAACGTATCGGAAACTTAGCATGAACCGTCCCCCATCTTCGGAAGCTTCTCGGAAATTTTTCGCCGCCGTCCCAAGGCCGTTTCCGTCCCCATGGCGCTTCAGGAACGGGTACTCCACCCAATCCTGCGTCCTCGTGCATCATAGCTCCTCAATCTCACTTGCTGTGTACCGAGAATGGAAAATTCTCCATAAATAGAGGAAAATCAGTCCTACAAAATCCAAGTAGAAAAAGAAACCCGAGAAGAGATGCTTTCAAGGCAAAGAAAAGAGATCACACAGCTACAGAATAAAGAAATTGCGCTTAAAAAGGCGGCTGCAAAAGGAAGCAAGGCTGAGCAAAAAGCTAAGAAGAAACAAGTGGAAGAAAAACTCTCACAACTCACTACCGAGCTTAAAGAGAAACATGGTATCCGAGCTTTAGGTATGATCCATTTACAAAATTTGTTGTCCTTCGGTCATCGGCTACTCGCCGGTGATCCAGAGGGATACGAGTTATTTTCGCTTAATTGTTTTTTATTTCTAGGATTTTATTTTTCGTATTCAGTACATAAACCCTAAACCCTCACCGTCAAAACACAAAAATATGTTGAGTCGCCTTAAATTACTTATATTTTTTTCCTTCCTCATCAAGTTGTTTTCGTTGTTGAAGATCATTGCCTTTGACATCAAAAGTTGACCATGAAATTGCCGCTCCCTCCTAAAGGCAAAGCAAGCCATGACGTAAAAAAATAGTAAACGTTATAAAAATGGAGGAAACCGCTAAGCAATATACAATTATTGTTAGACATTGTAAACCCCGTAGGTGTAACATTATTATTGACCATTATTTATAATGGTGAAAACCCTAGATGCCCTAAACCCACAAACCGGGCTTGGGCCTATTTATCCACTAATACTCCCCCGCAGTCCGAGCGGACTGGAGTAGCAAACTAGAAAAGAAAAGAAACACAAAACATTAACATAATAAAAGCATAACTTTAGTTGACTCGTAACAAAACCATACCAACGGCCAACTTTAGTCGAGTGGTACCAAGGGTCGGCTAAGTCGACTGGTAACAAAACCGTACCAACGGTCGACTTTAGGGACTGGTACCAACGGTCAACTTTAGTCGACTGGTAACAAAGTCGTATGAACAATCGACTAACAAATAAACAATAAAACAACTAATTTAATTTTTTTTTTCTTTATTATTATTTTTTTTAATGAAAAGAAAAGTAAACTTGATAACTAAAAAACAAAACAAGCTCCAGCATAAATAGATCTCATTACCAAACACCACCACTTGTTGCCCATCAAAAACAGTCTCAACTCTCAACACTCTTCTCCTTCTTATGCCCTAGATAAAAAGCATCCAAATCCTTACTAAACCTAACACCATGATAAATTCCGATACCTTCTTCTTTAACCAATATCAATGAAGCACTTCATATTAAATTAAGCAACTAGATCTGACGCACCTATATGTTTATAATATGTGTTTGGGAATTAATTAGTGTACATGGGAAAAAGAATTCCTTTGTTGATGGCAACACGTGGAAGAAGAGAATTTCACACAAAATTGTAGATGCAAGGTGATGTTTTATTGGTTGGTGTAGATTGCCGTCGAATATTATATGCAACGGAAGGAAGAGAAAAATATGTAGGTGTGACGGGGTGGCGGCTTGATGATAGAGTAGGTCTCAATATCGTACATACCATGTTAGACAGTGTAAACCTCGTAGATTTAACATTATTATTGACCATTATTTATAATGGTGAAAACCTTAGATGCCCTAAATCCACAAACCGGGCTTGGGCCTATTTATCCACTAATAATTATGTCATCTAATGCAAGTCCATCTCTGTGCAAACGAACAAAGAAGAGGAGAAAAAGACAATAAGAAGGTGATTTCAACATTCTATCCAGTTTGTACGTCCGAAAACTTCCCTTCAAACTGCAAAGGAGAGTTAGACGATAGGTTAAGGCCCAAGCCTAAAGGCTTACGGGTCCATTAAGTTATGTTAGCTTATTCCTCAAGTCATGTTCTATTATAAATAGACATGAGATCTCATTATATAATCACACAAACACACAATCAATTATATTTAGGGGTGAGCAAAACCGACCGACGACCGACAACCGATCCCAACCGATCCTGACCGACCCTGACCGACACAAACCGAACTCAACTCGGGTCAGGATTCGGGCTCAAGTTTCCGGCTATTCGGGACTCGGTTTTGCTCAAGACCGACCTAGAAATTACAAAGGAACAGATGCTATTCGGGACTAGTCGGTTCGGGAGTCGGGCTGGGTTTTAGACGTAATCAGTTTCGGGACTATTCGGTATCGGGTCGGGGCGGGTCGGTTCCGGCCCGATGCTCACCCCTAATTATATCTCTACTTTCTATCTTACATATACTAGAAAAATATTGACTTTTTATATGTCGAAACTAATCTCGGTATTATCCCATATGGTACCGGTATAGTTTTGGGTATCCCGGATTTTTTTTAGGCTAATAGCATGGTATTGTACCATGTACCAGGATCTGGTACTGGTTCGGTACGGTTCTGTAGGGTATTCACAATGCAAGAAACACTAGTTTGAGGCTTTAGTTTGGATCGAATGGACAAAGAACTAGAGAGAGAAAGTGATGGGAACTTCTAGAGAGAGAAACAATGTGTGTATTAGATTAGAATGAAGTGAAGTTCCAACCCTTCCCAAGTGTGGGAAGGGGTATTTATACTTACTAATATTATGCCCCTAGTGGGCTGTGGAGTGAGCTGACAGTGGGGAAAGCCCCGACCCACTCCACAAATATAAATACGACTAAACTAATAATACTAATACTAATATTGCTAAGCTAATATAAATAAGCCTACGAGCTATATAAATGCTAATTAGATACTCGGGGTGACCGAACCTTCATATGAATATTTATATTCCTAACAATCTCCCCCTAAGGGAGGTCACCCCGAAAATAATAATTTGAATTCTAGCATTCTGTCTTCTGAACTTGACGTCATAGCTCGTAGTCTTTGATTCTTCATTGTCTTGAAACTTTGTGCATTCAGCAGTGTACGTTTGATGACCGTTTGATCGTCTTGGATGATCTTTGAGTATTCTTCGACTTTATCATCCAACATTTGTTTCCAAGTCATCTTTCAGCAGTATGTTTCCACGTGATGTATAAATCATTGAGCCGACATGCTCACACTATTTGGTGTCATGATCTTTAGCATCAGAGTTTGCAGAAGCCGTGTTAAAGGTCTTTTAGGTTGATCATGACTTTGTTGAGTTACAATGATGATGTAGTGTGAGCATGTGGTATAGGATTGGCATCTTTTCTTCAATTAGCTACAACCGCATTCAGCTGCAACCTCAATCAGCTACAACCGCCAGAAGTTCCTGCATACGACAGTTAGCAACAAATCGACCGGTACTTACACGTTCGGACTTCGAGATTGTTAACAGCATAGTGTGAAAACTCTCTCTAATCCTTACCAAGACCGTTCCTAATCGAAAACCCACAGAGGGCTTTTTAAGATCGAACCATAGCACATCAACGATTAGGTGAGTCGCTGGAGATCACTCCACGACTGTAGACCGTTTGAAACCGCCGTGACCACTAAGCGTAATCCATAAAGAATTACCGAAGTGACCTGCTTTCAGGGCTGCTTGATGTTGACCCTGGCAGGAATTTCCATTCAATCATTGAGAATTACATTAGTAAATTCCCTCATAAATGTTCTGGCAGATTGCTAAGATCTGCGTAGGACTCTTAAATTTACAACTGGTGTCCTTAATGTTGAACAACCAGTGTAGAAGTAGCATGTGTTCCTATGAGATCTTATTATGCATCTCGTGGCTCTAGACTCGATAGTGCGTTTTGATTTAGTGAGCGGAGGCTGGAGAGGACTGCCACCTTTTCAATATCATCCAACTCGGAGTGAGAGAGACGATAGGAATGTATTGAACTCCGTGACAATTGAAACAAGAATCCTTTGAGGGACCTTGAGTGGCTAGGGAGGGTTGTGCAGCGTATCACTGGGTCCATGATACTTTGTCTTCAATGCCAGCAATCAACTATGTGATTCTGACAGCATATGTATTGACCCGGTTTCTGCCTAAGTTGTAAGGAGGGCTATTTCTTTTCACCCTTTATCTTTACAATTCTTTTTCATTCTTCAACCCCTTCAGTGCTTACCGAGACTTCATTACTAGTACCTTGTTAGGTTTGTTCCAGTACTAGCTCCATCTCAGTCGGCACTCTTCCCTTAATCACACTTTTCTCCTTTTTAATCATACCTAAGGACTTCTACACTAACTAGTGGATTGTCCCTAGGTAGATCCCTCCGGCTCTGGCGGGATCGTGGGAACTTGAGCCTAACCTAACCATCCTTATAACTCCATGCATTAATTAAAATGGTCGGTCTTTGGTATTCATCCACGATTGCCAAACCAAATCTTTGAAAAATCTCTCAAAGTGTTCATGATTCTGAAACACATTTATGCAAACACTTGAGAGTTTTATATTTTTCAAATGCTCCCCCTCAACATGTGCTCGGTTGATTGTTTTATAAATTTGCACATGTTAGGTGAAGCTCGCACTTTTTGAATTGATCAACTTTCAGTGAACATGACCGATTCGAGACACGCTTACATCACTGGTTAGACCAGCTTGAAATTATTACCCGTCCTGGTCAAGTCCATAGAAAGTTTCTCGAAACGGTACACTCTACTCAAACACATCCTTTTCGAGACACGCTTACATCACTAGTTAGACTAGCTTGAAATTATTACCCGGCCAGGATATGTCCTTTCGATTCATGACAGTATATGTTTCGTCAATTCATTTGTTAAGTCTGAGTCACGATCTCATGTTATGCCAAATCCTTTTTGTTTCCACAAAACATTTGCTCCCCCTCAATGTGTGCATCGATATATAAAGTAGTTTAGCACACATGGGAGAGCTTACTTTTATGTCCAAAACATTTTGCTCCCCCTCAATATGTGCCTTGGTATACAAAAGAGTTTAGCACATATGGGAGAGCTTACACTTAAATCCAAAACATCACATTTTCATCAGGTTTCATATTTAAATCACATTCTCTCCCCCGATCAAAAATTTCAAACCTTTTGAGATTTGTGATCCCAATTGATTTAAATAATTTAGAAAAACATGGGAGAAAATGTGGTCAGGTTTAACATGTTCTGATGATGAAACATACTTTGCTCCCCCTTAATCTAAGAGGGAGATTCACTGCTCATTTTGCACAAGATAACTTTTATGACACAAATGATATTGACCTTTTTGCACAGATGATGTAATCACCCGCTTTTCTGAGTTAGTAGTCAACATCAATTATCCATCCACCAACAAATCTTTCGCAAATTTCGTTGATCCCCACTTGGCGAGACCAAAATAGATGAATGGTGGTGGCGGTGGTGAAAGTGTTGTTGTTGTTGTTGTTGCCGACGTTGTTGTTGAGGTGAATTTCGAGCCAATCAATAGAGTTTGATCGTCTGATCAAATGGTTAGAATGGGAACTGGCACATTCATTTTGGCAATGGAATCTGCATAAGAATATCAACACAGATATACATACATACAGATACACTATTCCTTAACAGCTACCCTTCAGCAGCTTGCCACATTATAATACCAAATTCATTTAATCAAACCACAGTCAGGAAATACGTCAAACTACTATCTAGCATGAAGAGCAATTAGCAATCATGCACATGGCAATTCACACAGATATCAATATTCAACTCAGGAACTTAGGAACATGATTCTAATATGATAGCAATATACCTAAGTGATTCCTGAGAACATATGCACACTATCAACAACAATTAAGCAGCAGAGACAAGCAACATTTGAGACTCATTCACTTAGATCATACAAATGTCAGTGGAGCATTCAAGAACATCAAACGCATCGGGTTTTCTAACTTCTTTCAGATTTTGAGTTTTAATGTATCTAGGGGATTAAACGAGGATTCCAAAGAGATACAAATGAACCTTCTAGTTATATGAAGCTTAGGAAACTACAAGCAAATTGCACATAATGTCCTAAACTTTCTAGCAACTAACACACTTGGAAATTTGATATATTTAAGCAATATCCTCTTCAACTAATACCCCATTAACTGCAAAACCTTTTCTAAGAGTCATGAATTAATCAAGAAACCCGTTTGATGATATAAAATTTGAATTCACTCTCCCCCTCAATCAATGACCCGTATTCTAGTTGAGCCTCAACTAAAATCAAGCTTAACCCCACAACTCATCAAACAAGAACTGTCATGAGGTTTTGTAGTCGTTGATTGAGTGACAAATTTTATGCATAATCCAAGTATAAACAAATTTCATACAACACATATTCACCAAGTGTCTCATAAATAATTTTCAGAAGAATCATAGAATGAAAACTATTTGTTATACTAAGAAGATTTCTCTTCTTTTACAAGAAATGATGCACTGAAACGTACATCAAATCAGGAAACATGGATATGAAGTAATCCATGCCCAGGTGAACATCACCCAGTTGGAGGAACAGCCGTCTTTTTGGTGACGTGCTTTCCCCAATATGAAGCGCGGGTTGCTATCTAAAGTAATAGCAAGCCATTTAGACATGTTTTAACCATCCATTTTAACTTTTGCTCGAGCTTCATTTAAAGACCCGTGCCATTATTGAATGACATTTCTAAGTCCGTAAATGTTATCGATAAACAGAAGACATGCCTAGGTGAAACTATTTTTGGTCTTTTCTAATTTTTTAATTTTTATGGATTTTCTGGTTTTACGTTTCTATATTTACACTAAGCAGGTTTTCAAAGTATCTATTTACAAATTTCTGGATCTATAATTTTCTATTTACAGTATGGTATAAGATATGTACAAGAAAATGTTACTCAGCTTAAGACGATGATGACATGAATACCAAAATGAGGATACGTTCAGCATGTGGTAGAAATCTGTAGTCAACATCTCCTAAACTTTCACCACCAAAGCTTTCAAGGCTCCAAAATAATCATCTTAGCTTGAGCCTTCTCAATGTGAAGCTTTGATAGCTTCCCCCCAAACCGACAATCTTCCTTTTGAGCAGATTCAAAGCTCTCTTTCAAGCTTACGAACGGTATGTGTACAGCGAAAACCGTATCAAACCCCATTAAGTATTGTTGCTTCTTTTAAGAATAACCATCGAGATTCTCCGATTAGGGGACCATCACATAAATAAGCAACGAATCATCTCACACTTAAATTAACCTTCTCACATTTCTTCCCGCTGAAGTCTGAAGAAATGCATGCCTAGAGTATCCAGAGACCACTTCCCCCAAGTAGTTGAAGTGATGCAATCAGTCTCGATATATGAAGCCCAAAAACCCGAAGTACACACTCAATCCCATTAATGAAGTCGACAAAGCATCATCAAGATCAATTAAGACCCGAAAATCCCCTTATCTCCTTTCAGGACATTGCAGATGAGAACTGTTACACCAAATTCAGCTAAGTCCCGAGTGTAAGCAATTTATCCCGTATGTAGTCGACATGATAACACCAAGACAGTACCATAACAGCTACTGAGTACTGGATGTACACATTTCCTTCAGTAGGATACCGACTAACCATAGGAACCATCATACAATTGTGTACCTCTTTTATCATCAGAAACTGACATTCTCTTCCCCCACGTAGTTGGAATGATACACCTGAAGGAACGAGTTAGAACACTGATTTTCTCTGTGGTTATGACATTTGTCTTCCCGGAATAGTCTTCAATTGAGAAGAAGTATAAAGCTCATCATGCGTACTCATTGTGCATTCAGAGTATGTCTCCTTCCCCCTTGCTGGTTTTGATACCTCAGAATCAGCAACACATTTTACCAACATATTCTTGAAATCTTGTGAGAAGAACAAATTAGGCTCAAGTAGATCAAGTGAGAATTAACCACTGCCGAAACCGTCTCTGGCTGTCTTTATCAACCCTTAAGTAGGCTATTTGAAGTGATAACTGATGGAGCAATCCCGATGTACCAACTTTGAACCTGAAGATAGAATTCCCCATTCTTGTGACTTACGCTTGCACTAATGTTGGAAGAACGGTGTAGAGAATTAGTGCTCCAAGCAAATCTCTAAGTACTCAATACCCAACCAAGGTATGAGACATTAACACCTCTTACGATTATCCACAACGTCATCGGCGTGTGACACTGAGTAACTCCTTTAAGTAATAGTTACCCCGACTGCTGGTAACTAGATAACCTAAGTCTTCAACTTAAATCTTAAGCACTAGCAAGTTATCATTGAAGGTCATGCATCCAACCAACCCCGACTTCAAGATAGAGTAAGATCACACCTTTGAGAAAGTCAACTTCAACCCCAAATATGTGATACTTGTTCAACTCCGTAGTCACCATTTGATGCCCAACAAGTGAGTGAACCAACAACCAAGTGTACATCGAATCACTTGTTCACACTTCTCCCCCTCAAAGATTGCATACGAGGATGCCATCTTTGATTGAACAAGTGCATATGATGTTGATCCACTGTTCACACTTCTCCCCCTCAAAGATTGCATACGAGGATGTCATCTTCGATTGACCAAGTGCATATGAGGTTGAATCACTTGTTCACACTTCTCCCCCTCAAAGATTGCATGCGAGGATGCCATCTTTGATTGGACAAGTGCATATGAGGTTGATCCACTATTCACACTTCTCCCCCTCAAAGAATGCATACGAGGATGCCAATTTTGATTGAGTGAATAAACGCCCAATCTGATGGAAGTAGATCCACCTGATGTCTGAACGGGCATGGAGCAAGTATGAAGCTTATTGATGAGACTAGTCAGAAACAAAGAATATACGTATGACCATTTCGCTAATCTCAATCACCATGTAGTTTATTCACCCTTCTCCCCCTCAAAAATTGCATATGACGACCAACTGCCATTTTTGATAGAGCAGGTGAATAAGAATATACTCCAATGTACGTTTATCCCCTTTGGTGACTGAATGAGCATTTGAAGAACATGAAGCTTGATGAGAATGGTCATAAATAAGAAGATTCCTCTTCTTCCGAAGATAAAGCGCACTCAAGTGTACGCCTTTCTTTTCTTTGATGAACGGGGCCTGAAGAGATGTCAGCAGACGCCATTATGAAAACATTGAGACCCGAGGCTTGAACTGCATTGTTCAAACGTCATAGTCATTGAAGAACGAGGCCTGAACTGATTTGAACAGACGTCATTGTCGTTGATGTTCATCAAGCTTGAATTGTTTGAACCCCTACATCATGAGATATCACACTTTTCGGCACCCAAACCCTGAGTCTTTCCTTAATAGGAGGGAACGATGTACCTGCACTTAAGTAAAGACTTCCTGCATTGACATTAAGAGTTTGTTTGCATTTATATGGGTTAGTGATATCAGCAGTTGAGCCATTTGGGGTTGCACTGTCAACCTTGGTTTCGCACTTAGTGAACATCTTTCGAATAGGTATCCATCTAAGACCAACAATCTTAAAAGTTCTACCCGTCGGTATCCACCTAAGGCAAGATCTAGGAGTGTGTGGTTTCTCACGTATAGTGGAGGACTTGTTTAGAGAAGACCTTTGACCTACAGTGATCTGCCTACCAGGTTTTTGAGTATGACTCTTTGGTTCTACGGGCTTGTTGTTGTTTCTAGTCTTAGAGGATTGAACCTTAGCACGAGCATTCACTTCCTTCAGGAATTTTGTTATACAAACATCATGGGTAGCATTAAAAACCCATTTCTGACAAGTCGAGCAAACAAAGTGTTTGGAATCAGAAAAAGATCTAGGGTTCTTAGAGTGATCGGCTACGGGAATTGCCTTAATTGGCACGCAACTACTCTTAGAAACAGGCAAATTCCTAGTCTTTTCATGTGTGTTTTTCTTAGCGTCCACTGGGTTTTGATTTTGAACAATGTCTTTATGTCTAACATGTTCCTTTGGTGTCACAAGTGACACACGCGTTGAACTAATCCTAGAAGATCTAGATGCACTCATGTGATGTGGTTTTGCAACAGCATATTCCTTTTCACTAGGTCTAGACTGTGAAGTGACTGGTTTTGACAAAACTTTTTCCGCATCAACTTGGGAGGCAAACCGTGTTTTTGAAACATTTAACCGTTCAGATCTAAACGCTGTCAGTTGTCTAACAACTGATTGGTTCCTAAGTGGTGGTTTCCCCAAGATTGATGGTTTTGCAAACTTAGTGTTCACACCATTTCCATTCAATTTTCTCAATTCGTTTTTCAATGATGCAATCGCAAAACCCTTTTCCTGAAGTTGAGCCTTGAATTCATCATTTTTGGCAATCAAAGAGGTAATTTGCTCTACATTCTTAGTTTTCGATTCTTTGATTGTATCACTCAGTTCTTTGCAATGAATTTTCAAAGACTCATTTTCCTTAAACAATTCAGTCACTTTATGATCTAATTCTGCATTATTTGTTGCAATAACATCATTGTCATGTTTAGTCTTAACTTCATTACATATGTCACGCATCTCAGCCAATCTGTTTTTCAGGTTTTTGATCGTTAAGTTTTTGGCTTCTAGCTGAGCTTTCAAATCATTTATCATAAAAAATTCACGGAATTCAGGAAATTCCGGGTTTCTACATGGTAGTTTATTTTGAAGACTTTCTTTCTTTTGTTGCATTGAGATTTCAAGATCAATATAATGTTTTTCAAGCTGTAAAAATCTTTTTGAAAGTTCATTATAAACTTCTTTTTCAACCATATCATTTGATTTGAAAAACTCAGCCGTAGGCAAAGAACTCGACGTATTATCATGTTCATGTTCAGCATCCTGATCAATTTCTCCCCCCTTATGACTCATATTTGTTGAATCAGAGGTAATATTGCTATCAGTCTTTTCCAATAGATATGTGTCATAAGTAAGTTTAAGATGATCAGTATGTTGTTGTTCATTAGAAAGAGCATTATCTAGATAAGACAGATGTACCACAGCAGATTGTGCTTGGTGATTTTCAGGTACGTAGGCTGCATTCTCACATATTGTGAAATCACCTCCTGTGCTGTCACCATCATCAAACTTGTCTGATCTTGTTCCATTCCCCATTTGTTTAGCCCTTTCATCAATAAACCCATTAACATTACTCATCAATTGTAGTAATGTAACTCTGAACACGTCAACCTCGAATCCAGTGTAATTAGCAAAACACCCTTTTGTCATCTGACTGTCATAGTCATAGTCCTCAGTGTATTGCGAGTCAATGAACACCTGGAGTTGGTTATTGATCACACTGAAAGCTGCTCCGGATCTTGCTTCAGAGAATTCTTCTTTGTCAAGTTGTTGTTCAAGTTGATCTAAATATAGAGTCATTTCGACTGTGAAATCATGAACATCTTGACCAAAGAGTGCTGTGAAAGCCCGTGTGTAACCCATCGCGTATTCAGATTTATCAAACAGAACCTTGAGATGTGAATGAAGTAGACGAAAACATTCGATGCGACTTTCCTTTGCATTAAACAGCATACGTGACTGATGAAGCTCTTTCTCTTGTGATTTCGGGAACGAAGATTCCACATTAGTATTATCAGAATCACACACGTACATTTGTTGTCCAGAATTGGAAATCATTTGGTTATCATATGTGTCGTACAACTTGAGTACCTCAGATATTAAGGAATCTGAAGTAGTAGACATGATGTAACCGAGCACGGGATTTTACAATTCTATGATTTAAACCGAGAAATAGATTCTTTCGCGGGATTTTACAAAAATCAAGAATGAACCGTGGAATGATGCTTGATATGTGTTATGATGAAGGTCTGGTAGACTTGTTGATCTGATTGGTATGGTTGTTGCAAGTTATTATGGCAAAATTTTGGTCTGAAAAACTTAGAAACTCAATAACTTCATTCTGGAGCGATTTCAGGCTTCGAAAGTTGGGTTGAATGAATAAATTTATTCAACGTGTCATTCTCCTCGGTCTCGCGATCGTTTTGACAGGTGTTTCGCTGAAAACGGAGTTGCGGTTCAAAAGTTATGGCCGTTTGAAGTTTTGACGTAAAAATGGCACCTCTGAGGATACAAACCGCCTAGACAAACCGCATACACGCTGCAGAGACAAACCGCGTAGACACAAACCGCATACACGCTGCAGAGACAAACCGAGTAGACACAAACCGAGTAGACTCCTCAGAGACAAACCGCGTCTACACAAACCGAGTACACGCTGGAGGAACAAATCGAGTAGACACAAACCGAGTAAACTCCTCAGAGACAAACCGAGTCTACACAAACCGAGTACACGCTGGAGAGACAAACCGCGTTGATACAAACCGAGTACACACTGGAGAGACAAACCGAGTTGATACAAACCGAGTACACACTGTTGAGACAAACCGAGTAGACACAAACCGAGTTCACTTTGAAGAGACAAACCGAGTAGACACAAACTCCCAGGCATGTCGTTTTCACTGCCTTTTGTCTTTTTGCCTAAACAAGTAATAAGACAAACCGTTACTTCTAAGTGACACAAACCGAGTCCAAGAACATGTCCCAAGGACACAAACCGCTGCGAAGAACACAACAACAAATACCCACGAATTACCCCAAAATCACCACACGATACTTAGATCTGTGAATCCAAGCACCAAATATCACTCTAATACTATTCCTAAGCTAGAAAGTACAAGGTATAACAACTTCTAATCACTAAACAAGGCACAAAATGAAATTTATGCTACTTATCAAATCGAACCAAAAATCCTCAAAAACTACACAAATCCGTGAATACCAACTCTCATGGACCTAACCATGGCTCTTGATACCAATTGTAGGGTATTCACAATGCAAGAAACACTAGATTGAGGCTTTAGTTTGGATCGAATGGACAAAGAACTAGAGAGAGAAAGTGATGGGAACTTCTAGAGAGAGAAACAATGTGTGTATTAGCTTAAGATAATGTGAAGTTCCAACCCTTCCCAAGTGTGGGAAGGGGTATTTATACTTACTAATATTATGCCCCTAGTGGGCTGTGGAGTGAGCTGACAGTGGGGAAAGCCCCGACCCACTCCACAAATATAGATACGACTAATCTAATAATACTAATACTAATAATACTAAGCTTATATAAATAAGCCTACGAGCTATGTAGATGCTAAATAGATACTCGGGGTGACCGAACCTTCATATGAATATTTATATTCCTAACAGGTTCATTTCGGTGTCGGGATTCGGGTCAAAATGCTCACCCTTAATTGTAGTATTTTGATTATAGCATTTTTTTTGTTTTACCAATCGTTTTAATTAATTTATTTTTTATTTTATTACTTTATATTCTATCATAATTCCAATCTCACTCTAGATCCCTATTTCAATCTCAATTTGATAAATTGAAACTTTGGATGCCGTTATTTTACGTTGTATGCATAATCGTCACACGAAGCACTTAACCATAATATCGCAACTACAATGCCGCTATAAAATTCCGTCACTGTGCACGGGTACCCGTGTATACTTTAAATTTATAAGCAAAAGTGGTATTATGTCTGTTCACGAATTTTACTCATAACTCAATTCCACATTTTCACGTTCAATTAGTGGCTAATCTAATTTTACTCCTCAGTTCCCGCATTATATAATATTGATATAGTTAATACATCAACCTCTCATTAAGTTTACTATAGGAATCAAAGTGCAAAACGAATATCTTAGCCACATACGACCCTACACATCATTGACTAAGGACATAGTCTATCACTTTTTGTATACATTCTATCTTTCTGGTCTTTTCATGACTAACGATGGATGTCAGTTATTGTTGACCCGGACTTTTCATAATAATATATAAATTAGTGGCTCTAGTATAAATAAAGACATGCGAGCCTTCAATTTATAGAGAAAAACATGCAAAAGCAAGTAATGGCTTCTTCAAACTTCTTACTCTTATCTCTAGCTGTACTACTCGTTGTTCTCTTATTTGCACCAAACTTTACTTCTGCTTCTTTGGAGGAAGCAAATGCTCTTCAAAAATGGAAAACAAGCCTTAAAATCCCAAACAACTCTCAAATCGTATCTTCTTGGACAACCCTTCCAACGAATACTAGTGCAACAGCTTCGTGCCCTTCTTGGTTTGGAATTGCTTGCAATGCTGAAGGGAACATTAACAGGTTGAACCTCTCGACGTCTGAGTTAGAAGGTACGCTTCAACAGTTCCCGTTCTCTATTCTAGGCAACCTTACCCATTTTAATCTTAGTGTAAACAGCTTCTTTGGTCCCATCCCACCAGAAATTGGACTCCTGTCCAAACTTGTCCATCTTGATTTTTCAACCAATCAGTTCTCTGGTGTAATTCCACCTACCATTGGTAAACTAAGCCAGTTAACCCTTTTGGATTTTTCCGAAAATGATTTAACTGGTTCAATCCCTTCATCATTGGGTGATTTGGTGTCTTTGAATATCCTTTATTTGTGGCAAAATCAACTTTCTGGACCCATTCCAATTGAATTGGGGAATATGAAGTCTCTCATTGAATTAGATTTGAGCGAAAATCAACTCAATGGTTCAATTCCTTCATCGTTGGGTGATTTGGTGTCTTTGAATATCCTTTATTTGTGGCAAAATCAACTCTCTGGACCCATTCCAATTGAATTGCGGTATATGAAGTCTCTAACTAAATTAGCTTTGAGCCAAAATCAACTCAATGGTTCAATTCCTTCATGGTTAAAAGACCTGAGAAGCCTTCAGATTCTGTCTCTCCGTGTAAAGAAGTTATCCGCTCCTATACCAAAAGGAATCAGAAGACTACAATTGTTAAAGCTACAGCTGGACACAAATCAATTCTCTGGCCAATTGCCTGATGATCTGTGCCAAGGGGGAAAGCTTCAAAGATTGTCTCTAAGTTTTAATCAACTCTCTGGTCCTATTCCAAGAGGGCTATGGAATTGCTCCACCTTAACAAGAGCAAGGTTTGAATTTAATCAGTTCCGTGGAGATATATCAAATAGTTTTGGTGTCTACCCAAGCTTAAATTTCTTTGACGTGAGTCATAATAAATTTTATGGGCAACTATCTCATAACTGGGGTAAATGCAAGAATTTGACTACATTAATGATGGGATTTAACAACATCAGTGGTAGATTACCACCGGAGTTTGGAAATTCAATTCAAGTGCTTGATCTTTTTTCTAATCACTTGGTTGGTCAAATTGTTAGAGTTAAATGTTTAACTTTTAATATACGTATGTCCGGTTTCGAACCCGAGACTCGGGATTGCACACAATAACGTGAGAGTTCCAATGGATGAATAAATTAAATATGTTTATGTATTTTATTTATTCATTTCACAAACAAATACTTAACGACAGTTAGTACTTAACGGAGTTAGAGATAACGACCGTTAAAGGACTAAAAGTGAAAAGAAGGATCTAGAACCCATGAAGAGGGTTGGGTCGGCTGGAAACTAGCTTTGGGCTAGGGTGGCCGGTTCTAGGGTGGAGTAGGGAACAAGTTTTGTGATTTAGGGTTAGCCTATAAATACAATTCATTGTGTTTAGGTTTTCCTCTAATCTAGAATTCCCTACAAGCCTAATTTCTCTTCTCTTCCCTCTCCTAAGCATAGAACCGGTCGACTCTTTTATATCCACTAGGATATTCGACCCTAGTAAAGCTTTGCAAGTATTTGGCTTGTTTGTGATTCTTGAACCTAGCTTATCCCATTGGAACGCTAGATTACGTGTGTACAAGAACGAGTGACTAGTTTATTTTAACTAGTGTTTTTCCCTTGTGTTTGGATCGACATTCATAAACCTTGCTAGGGTTTATACTTGTTCTTGGTGATTGCAAAAAGGTACGTGTCTATTTAGTTTTAATTAATTACATGTTCTTGTAGATCTTCCGCTGCGTGCTCTTTGATGTTTTTATATGTTTATAGTTTTTATGATTCATATAATCCAACAGTGGCATCATGAGCCTCGTTTAGAACTATGTAATTAATTACTAAAACCTAAAAATTGGATCTTGATTAGATACATGCTTTTATGATCTAGGGTTTTTTATTTGAAACCCTAATTTTAATTAATGTGGATCGATCCACAATTTTTTTAGGGGTTTATGTTTAGTTTTAATTAAAACTTAATTAGAAACCCTAGATTATGCATAGTAATTTTTAGGGATTAATTAGTGTATATCGTATGTGATGACACCAATTAATTAGATACGTACAAGGAATTAACATATTAATATGGATTTCATGATTATGTGTTAATATGGTATCCATGACAAATCTTGCATATTTTGTCATGGTTTGATATATGGTTCGATCTGTATGTATGTATTTGCTACATGTTTAGTTTAATAAATCTTTAATTGGGGAAGACCTCAATATATTAATTAATAAATTATGTGCAATGTGGTATTAAATTAACTAAAACTTACGCGGCCAAGCTATTTGGCGTCTGTGGACCATTGGGCACAATGAGCTCGAAAACCAATGGGAGTTTTGTTAGTTAAATACATATTTAACTACACATAGAATTAATAATAGGATTTATTGGAAAAAGGTTTGCATGTGGCTATATGATATTGTTATGATCATATATTTGTTATTATGTGTTTATTTTTTTAATTAGTTGATCTTTTGTGTTTATATATTATGATGGATTGCAACACAAAAAGATGGTAATTTTCATAATAAAAAAAAAATAAACAAGACTAATAACTATGAAACCTTTGTAGTAATTTTATTCATTGCCAAGTCTTATGTGCCGATAGTGGTTCGCTTCGCACGGTAATTTGCTCCCAGGCGAGACTAGCAATTAATAAATTATTACATAAATTGTTTTAGCAAGAAAATCATAATTTTTTAGTTGATTGATTGCAACTGTACAAAAGTGGTCGAAGCGGCGGACCTATTATTGACAAACTATAAAGTGGGTTTAAGGTTGGTTCACATTAAATTGTGACCTTAAAGGGGCACGGTTTTAACCAGCTTCGGTGGCTGTCATCCCTCCGCTCGCCTGTGCGTCAATAATAGACTTACCAAGTACACCATGAAAAAGTACGAAGCATCTTAAGGCAATGTTGTAATTTGCTCAACGCCTCAATTAAAAACTTTGATGATTTGAGCTACGAATGAGTAAATGGTTTTGTTTTTGAAATGATATATATGATACAAAGATGAATGCATGACATCTTTGTACATATTTTTTGATTTTACACATCAAAATTTATTACCCTAAAATTTAAGTGATATGCCGACCAATTAACAAGGAAACACCTAAGATGACATTCTATCATTACTAGCAGCCTCAGCTGATGTGATGATTCAAAGAATAAAGTCAATAGGGGTAAATTGAGCACTTCCATTACTAGCAGCCTCAGCTGATGTGATGGAACGGCGTCAATTTACACGTTTCTAAATTGGTTAACTTAATTGAGCACTTTCATTACTAGCAGCCTCAGCTGATGTAATGAAACGGCGTCAAGGCATAAAGATTTGGGGATGAAACATGCTTACATTTTGCAACTGATGTTGGCAATATAATGTAAGTCCCAAGATTTCTAGGAATTGCAATTTGACATTGGCAATTGGGTGATCCCGTACCTTGTTGAGTACTTTCATTGCTAGCAGCCTCAGCTGATGTAATGAAACGACGTCAATTAGGATCCTAGTTTTCAGTGAAAATTAAATGGTTTTTAACCAATGGGTGTTTAATTTTCATGAAATGTTTAAATTATCGAAAGTACTAACTTTTGAACTTTTTTCTGTAGAAATGGCCCAACCCGGAAACTCGTCAAACTTAACTTCCTGTTTCAAGATGATGCTTGAAAAGGAAAAATTGACTGGGACTAAGAATTTTAACGCTTGGTATCGAAATCTAAGGCTTGTTCTTAGAATTGCCAAACGTTCAGAATGTCTTACTGAGGACCTTCCTGAAGCTCCTCCTGCAAACTCGCCTAATGAAATACTTAGGCAGTACAATGAAGCCTATGACAAGCACAATGATGCGGCTTGTCTCATGCTATCGGGGATGGATGATCAACTGGTTAAACAGTTTGAGAAATATGGCCCGAAAAACATGATTGATGAACTGACACGTATGTTTCAGAAATCTCCTATGGCTGAATTGTATGATGTACTTGACAACTTGGGCAAGTACAAGCAGGACGCGACAACACCCGTAAGTGATCATGCGATTAAAATGAAAGGTTATCTTGACCAACTAGATGCACTTAATTGCGGGTTTGTGGAAGACGTTAAAGTTGGCCTCATCAACAAATCCCTCAATGAGGAATTATATGGTGATTTTGTGCGCAACTTTAACATGCATTGCAAAGGGAAGCCATTTTCTGAATTGCATGCAATGCTTATTGAGCATGAGAAGGCACTCACTAAGAAAGCTCCTACACCTGCTGTTATGGCAATAAGAGGTGGTAGAGTAGCTAAGCCCGGTAAACCGAAACATGTGAACAAGAAAGGAAAGGGCAACGCTGACAAGGGCAAGCAGATTGTGACTTATCAGCAAAAGCCAAAGAAGCAGAATCCTCCTCCCAAGAAGGATTATCCCAAAAAGGATGCGGCTGCTTGTCACCACTGTAACACTCCTGGACACTGGAAGCGTGACTGTCCATTGTTGCTTGAGGAGTGTCGCAAAAATAAGAATGCCAAGGCTGAGCAGGGCGCCAGCACTTCAGGTATTTTTATGGTTGAATTATTTTCTTTTCCTCGTAAGCAAAATGCCTGGATATATGATACAGGATGTGGTACTCACATTTGTAATACATCGCAGGGGCTTAGAGGAGCGAAGAAGCTGAACTATGGGGAATGCTACTTGTACGTGGGAAATGGAATACGTGCAACAGTAGAAGCCATAGGGACTTTTGAGCTAGTTTTACCTTCTGGTTTAATATTAGTTTTGAACAATTGTCATTACGCACCTTCTATTGTTAGAGGAATCGTATCAGTTTCTTTGTTATTGGATTTGGGTTTTAAGCATACTTTTAATGATAATGGAATTTCTGTTTCTTTAAATTCTGTTTTTTACTTTAATGCTATTCCATTAAATGGTGTGTTTGAAATTGACATGGAAAACCATGTATCCAATAAAAATAATTCTATGTATAGCATCGGGAATAAGAGAGTTAAGTCTAACTTGGACTCGTCTTATTTATGGCATTGTCGCCTTGCCCACATAGGCAAGAAACGCATGGAAAAGCTGCTAAGTGATGGGCTTTTACCTAATATCAATGATGATTCAGTTGATAAATGCGAATCTTGCATATCTGGGAAGATGACGAAGAAACCTTTCCATAGCAATATAGAGAAGGCTTCGGATCTACTTGGATTGATACACACGGATGTGTGTGGTCCACTTAGACACGTGTCAAAACGCGGTGCTACCTACTTCCTAACCTTTACGGATGACTATAGTCTTTATGGTTGTGTTTATTTACTTAAACACAAACATGAAGTCTTTGAGACATTCAAGGTTTTCAAAAATGAAGTAGAATTACAACTCGGAAAGAAGATTAAGGCCCTTTGATCCGATCGTGGTGGTGAGTATTTGAGCCAAGAGTTCAAAGATTATCTAGCTGAGTGTGGCATTGTCCAACAACTCACTTCTCCTTATACTCCACAACAAAATGGTGTATCTGAAAGGAGAAATCGTACCTTGCTTGACATGGTACGATCTATGTTTAATCTTACAACTCTTCCCTTATCCTTTTGGGACTATGCTCTTGAAAGTGCTGTTCGCATACTAAATATTGTTCCAACTAAGAAGGTTGATAAGACCCCATATGAATTATGGACTGGAAAAGCTCCCAACTTGTCTTACTTAAAGATCTGGGGTTGTGAGGCGTTTGTTAAACGTGACTCACCTAACAAGCTCCAACAAAGATCTGTTAAGTGCATCTTCGTAGGATACCCTAAGGAAACAAGGGGTTACTATTTTTACTTCCCACCAGAAAATAAAGTCATTGTGGCTAGATATGGTGAATTCCTTGAGGAGAGTTTCTTGACTCAAGAATTCAGTGGGAGAGTATATGATCTTGAAAATGATCAAGAAGATGTGTCACCTTCTGAGAACACTAACACACTTCCTGTGGAACCTGAAAGCTTAGGTCCTCCACCTGAAGTTGAAGTGGTACCCGTCCGTAGGTCTTCAAGATCTACAAAGGCTCCTGAACGTCTATGTTTAAACATAGATGATGAGGAAACTATGCTATTGGATCACATTGATGAGCCAACTAGTTATAAGGCTGCCATTAATAGTCCTGAAAAGGATAAATGGCAGGTAGCCATGGATGGGGAAATGCAATCCATGAAAGATAATAAATTCTGGATTGAAGTAGACCTTCCACCCAATGCTAAGGTAGTTGGGTGTAAATGGCTCTTCAAGAAAAAGACTGATATGGATGGCAACGTACACACCTACAAAGCTCGTTTGGTGGCTAAAGGCTTTACCCAAACTTACGGTGTTGACTATGAGGAGACCTTTTCTCCTGTGGCCGACATTAGAGCTATTAGGATTCTTATAGCCATAGCTGCCTACTATGACTATGAGATTTGGCAAATGGATGTCAAAACCGCCTTTCTGAATGGTCGCCTAGATGAAGATATCTATATGGTGCAACCTGAGGGGTTTGTGAATCCACAATTTCCTGAGCGTGTATGCAAACTTCAAAGATCCATTTATGGATTGAAGCAAGCATCCAGGCAATGGAATAAGAAATTTGATGAGGAAATCAAGAAGTTTGGATTTACTCAAAATTTCGATGAGCCATGTGTATACCACAAAGTTAGTGGGAGTAACACTACTTTTCTTGTCCTATATGTCGATGACATATTAATCATGGGAAATCACATACCTAGTCTTGATGAAGTTAAGGCTTATCTATGTGAATGTTTTCCATGAAGGATTTAGGAGAAGCAGCGTATATTCTTGGAATCAAGATCTATAGAGACAGATCTAAATGGTTAATCAGATTAAGCCAAAGTGCTTACATGGATAAAATATTGAAGAGATTCAATATGCAAAATTCCAAGAAGGGATATTTGCCCATGCAAGTGGAACACGGCTTATGCAGCGAAATGTGTGCTTCTACACCTGAAGAGGTGGCATACATGAAGAAAGTTCCGTATGCTTCTGCAGTAGGATCTATCATGTATGCAGTTAGATGCACAAGGCCAGATGTGGCGTTCGCTCAAAATTTGACCAGTCGTTATCAGCAGAATCCAGGGAAAGATCACTGGCATGCTGTAAAGAACATTCTTAAGTATTTAAGGAATACTAAAGATATGTTTCTTGTTTTCGGGGGAAATCCAGATGCAGAACTGAATGTTACAGGTTTCTGCGATGCGTCCTTTCAGACTGATAAAGATGATACGAAGTCTCAGACGGGTTACGTTTTTGTCATAAATGGAGGAGCTGTGGACTGGAAGAGTAAAAAGCAGAGTACAACGGCCATGTCTGCTACAGAAGTTGAGTACATTGCTGCAACGGAGGCAGCACAAGAAGCTGTTTGGATAAGGAAATTCGTTAAGGATCTTGGAGTGATGCCTTCAATAGAATTACCTATAAATGTGTATTGCGACAACTCTGGTGCAATCACATTCGCCAATGAACCTGGAGTTATGAAAGGCGCCAGACACTTTAAAAGAAAGTATCACTATGTTCGAGAACAAGTCGATGATGGTGAAATAAAAGTACTCAAATTTCACACAGATAACAATCTGGCTGATCCTTTCACGAAGGCATTACCTAAGGAGACGTTTAATCGTCATGCTCAGGGTATTGGTCTTCGTTTAGCAGATAGTTTCATGTAAATCTGTTGGATTAGTATTTCGATAGGGACGTGTAAACAATTATTATTTTAATGAAATAAAGTGCGGATAACGTTTATTATCATTATTAATATTTTTGTCCTATATTTGCATGTTTAAATCCATGAATAAATTTATTTATTATAAATAGTCCATTGTCAATTAATAATATGGGAATATTATTGAACTAAGACAAATGTGAGGATTGGTAGAATGTACTGTAAGGTTAAGACACCAATGTCACATGATATTCAATATTGGATAAATTGAATATAGGACTTATCCCAACTACATGATTATACTTTATGGATCATAGTCATTAAGTATATCATGAATATTTATCCTCTGACTTGAGATGCCAGATAATTGCCGAGGATGTAGCTCATTTTCTGTGAAATAGTCTAACGCTATCCGTAAAAGGTAGTTATAAGGGCTATTTTCAGAAATGATGCGAAGTTCGAGGGTTATGCTCGCAGTCAATAAGGGATTTGTTCCTTCAACTTTGTGTTGAAGTTTAATACTGCTTGGCCACTCGTGTGATTAACAAGATGTTTGCGTGCGCACGCCCAAAGTCTATCTGGAAGACGTTCAGATGTTTTGGTAATCTTGTTCAATTACATATAAACGAGAAACTACGGTTAATTATGGAATGACAAAGATCCATATCCAAATTAACGCGGTATTAGTAACAAAAGGATAAGTATGATGATTAAATCATCAGGTGGTTTTTCCAGGAAAACCATACTCGGATCGAGCTGGGGGCATTGGGATCTGTTAAGCTAGACTAGCCCATGTCATTACTATATTAATAGTTATCCAAGTGGGAGCTGTTAGAGTTAAATGTTTAACTTTTAATATACGTATGTCGGTTTCGAACCCGAGACTCGGGATTGCACACAATAACGTGAGAGTTCCAATGGATGAATAAATTAAATATGTTTATGTATTTTATTTATTCATTTCACAAACAAATACTTAACGACAGTTAGTACTTAACGGAGTTAGAGATAATGGCCGTTAAAGGACTAAAAGTGAAAAGAAGGATCTAGAACCCATGAAGTGGGTTGGGTCGGCTGGAAACTAGCTTTGGGCTAGGGTGGCCGGTTCTAGGGTGGAGTAGGGAACAAGTTTTGTGATTTAGGGTTAGCCTATAAATACAATTCATTGTGTTTAGGTTTTCCTCTAATCTAGAATTCCCTACAAGCCTAATTTCTCTTCTCTTCCCTCTCCTAAGCATAGAACCGGTCGACTCTTTTATATCCACTAGGATATTCGACCCTAGTAAAGCTTTGCAAGTATTTGGCTTGTTTGTGATTCTTGAACCTAGCTTATCCCATTGGAATGCTAGATTACGTGTGTACAAGAACGAGTGACTAGTTTATTTTAACTAGTGTTTTTCCCTTGTGTTTGGATCGACATTCATAAACCTTGCTAGGGTTTATACTTGTTCTTGGTGATTGCAAAAAGGTACGTGTCTATTTAGTTTTAATTAATTACATGTTCTTGTAGATCTTCCGCTGCGTGCTCTTTGATGTTTTTATATGTTTATAGTTTTTATGATTCATATAATCCAACACAAATTCCAAAGGAGTTTGGGGAGATGAAAAGTTTGTTAAATTTAAACTTGAGCGATAACAACCTCTCAGGTGTTATACCTCAAGAGCTTGGGTCACTGCATGGTCTCCTTACTCTTGACCTATCCAAAAATAGGTTGAACGGGTCATTACAAAGATATATTGGTGATTGGGTACAAATCACTCGCATATATCTTAGTAATAACATGGTCAGCGGAAAGATCCCATTGGAGATCGGTAAATTAAGTCAACTCTCTCTTCTTGATTTATCTTGGAATTCACTCACACAAGAGATACCATCTGAAATTGGAAGTTTAAAAAGTCTAGTAATGATGAATCTTTCTCACAATAAGCTATCTGGTTCAATTCCTTATGGTGTCTGTAACTTGCTAAGGATTGATATAGACCTGTCTTACAATGAGCTCACTGGTCGCATTCCCCCTTGTGCTGTCTTTCAAAATGTGTCTGGAGAAGCATTTCAAGGAAATG
This sequence comes from Artemisia tridentata subsp. tridentata, assembly GCA_021014915.2. Taxonomy (NCBI): domain Eukaryota; kingdom Viridiplantae; phylum Streptophyta; class Magnoliopsida; order Asterales; family Asteraceae; genus Artemisia; species Artemisia tridentata. The sequence continues at coordinate 6,009,645 of CP139508.1, forward strand.
ATGGTCTGTGTGGAAATGTTACAGGTTTGAAACTTTGTGAAAGTCAAAATAATCATTTTCATCATAAGCTCATCCTTGTAACTGTGGTCCCACTTTTTGCGGCTCTTTTACTTGGTTTATTCATGTGTGGCCTCATTGCTTATCGACGTAGAAAGAGAACTTCTCCACAGATACCATCAGGCGAAGAAGGTGGCAATTTTTTCTCAATAACAAGTTTTGATGGACAGGCGATGTATGATGAAATCATCAAGGCAACAAATGATTTTGATGATGCATATTGTATTGGGATGGGAGGATATGGTACTGTGTATAAAGCTGTGTTACAACCCAACAATATAGTTGCTGTCAAGAAACTTCATTCATCATGTAATACCCGAAAATCCTAAACATGTAAAATGACCAAATTGCCCCTGGGAATTTAAAACCTAAATAAAATATACGTAAAGCACCAAATAATTTCCAAACTTCTGGCAATGCATAAGTTATGGTCCCAAATAATTTTAACAACTTCATTTAACTTTTATACAAGCCATGGAAATTACCAAAGTACCCTTGGGCGCCTAATCTAAATTAAATTCAAAAGTTATGAAATGTTATAAAAGGAAATTAAGGGAAAATTAAGAGCATTAAAATTAATATTGAATGGTAATAAATTCCTTGACTAATCCCTGGAATTAAGGTCCTTTAATTACCCCTAAAAATCGGCTATCACCATATTTTTATCACACACATATTTTTCCTCAAAATTCCTCCAAGCCGATTGAACCCTAAATCACCAAATAATTCTCCAATCATCCATCCGAATTTCTGGAAGTAAGGCACGATTTTTCCTGTGTTCTTAAGGGTCTCAAGAGTCCTAGGAAAATAATACTTTGAATTTTGGTGGCCGGATTCAAGGGTTTTCGAAAATTCTTGTTTTATTCAACCCGAAAGGTAATAATTTCATTTTTGATTCATTCGATCTTGGAAAATTCGTTTCTTATTTTTATGGTGTTCCTCACATCATATGTGACCTGTGAAAATTGGTTTCATGATTTTTAGATCGTTTTTGAAGTCGTGGTGATTTATGGTGCATTTTGGCTATTCGCGTACATATTAAATCGTGCGTCTCGTTCTACACGTTCGAATCTTGATTTGGTATTTTTCTCAGACCCTATATATGTTATGAACACCAAATAAAATGTAAAAGTCGATCCATGCATGATCTAACAATTATTTGTGAATTAAATCTTAAAAACGTGTATAAACCCTAAATAATTCAATTCGAATTTTTGAGGCTTCATATTTATTTTATTTGGACTCCATATGATCATACTAACCTGGGAAAAATTATATTTCGAATTGTTAAGGACTAAAATAAGTATTCTTGATTTATTTAGTTTTGCCGATTTCTAAGAAATTAAAAAGAATAAAAGAAAAACTTTGGGAAAATTGTAAATCGATCGAGCTAGGGTTTTTGTATATGAATTAGGGTTTATTCTTGGCCATTAATGAAGAGTAATGATTAGTCAATGAATTGGTTAGGTTAGGGTTTGATTTGTGTAAAGATAAAAGTCATATCGTGGGTTTTTTTAAAAGTTAAGGGTGTGTTTGTAATTTCTAAAACTTGTGGGTCAGTTTTAAAACTTAATTTAGATCATGTACTTGCTGGGAAAAATATAAAAGGAAGGGGTCTAATGTCATTTTTGTATTTTAGAGGGTTAAAATGTTTTTAGGGTTTTATTATGGTTCGAATTATAAAATAATTAAATGGAGGGACTAAACTTGTAATTTCTGGAAAGTTGGTGCTGTTTTGAGTAAAATAATATATTAAAGGGGTTATGTGTTAATTTGGTGATTTAATGGGTTAATAGGTAATTATTAATAATATAAAGTTGAAATTATAAATTAAAGGACTAAATATGTAACTTTGTAAACTAGAGGGACCTATTGTGTAAATTATGTAAAAATGGAGGATACATTCTTATAATATGATAAAATGAGTGACCATTGTGAAACTTTGATAAATTAAGGGTCTAAAGTGTAACTTTTGAAACTAAAAGGTGTAAAGTGTAAATTGTGAATTCTTAGGGAACTAATATGTAAATGTGATAAAGGATACCCTAATTCCAGAAATAATGATTTAACTAAGAATGTTGATCCAACTTTCTAAATATGGAAACTTTCTAAAAATGGAAACCTGCTAAAAATAGAAAGTTACTTAATATGGAAATGGGATCCTTAGTAATCATGTCTTTACTCCTCTAGGTGTGAAGAGGGAGTAATCCTGTGCTCGTTATCATCTTTTCAGTGTGATCTTTGTCAAGCAATAAGGTACAGATATTCTGCCCTTCTTAGTAAGGAGCCTTCGTCTCATTTCTGATTTCTGATTCATTACTATGTTCTTTGATTCTGTGAACCTTGCTTATTCTTTCATGATATTATGAACCTTTGACATGACCTTTCTGTTATGAACCTTTCTGATATTAAACATTTCTGATGATGACCTTTCTGATATTGAACCCTTTATGATTTTGAACCTTTCATGCATGAACCTTTGCTTATGAACCCTTACTTATGAACCATGCTTATGAACCATGCTTATGAACCATGATTATGAACCATGATTATGAACTTATGAAACAAGATAATGACCTATGCAAGTAAACTTAAAATATGATTCATGATACTTGACCTTGACCCACAGTTTGATACTACGAGCCACTCACTAGGCATGAGGGTTTCATGTCCATGTCAGTCGATGCACCGATGGCATGACTCTAGGGCAGGAGAGTGATGACCTGTCCCGTCCCTGCATGTCATGTTTACGTAGAGGCAGATTATGGCCACCTGGGGCGTATGGATGCATCCTAGATTTGTTCATGTACAAGTTATGTCAAGTTATGTTATGTTATTCATGGTGACTGATGGTGTGTGCGATACACGTCTTTCACACTCTGGGAGCTAGCTACTCCATTCATGATTTCTGGGATTAGCGAGAGGAACATCTCTCGGCATGGCGGTATGATTATGATTTCATGTTCATGTTTCTGGGCTCGTAGAGGATTTCTGTATCACTAGACCTCATGGACTTCTGACCCTTACCCTCATGACACCCATGATATGTTTCTGGACTTATTTCTGTATGGGCATGGTATGTTGGGCCTCATGGGATTCTGGACTGGGCTTGGGCATGTTGGGCTTTATGGAACTTTGGACTTATTCTGTACTGGGTTGGTTATATTTGGGCTAGTTGGGACTTTTATTCTACTCATCAGTATTCATGGTACAATTCTATACTTCTGATATCTCTGCATGCTTTTTCCTACTTCATTATTATTCATGTACTGTCTATACCTTCTAATCTCTCTGTATGACCTTCCTATGTTTTCTTATCTGCTACTATGTCACGTTTTGTTTCTTTCATTTATTTTACTTCATCTTTATATCATGATCTGTTTTTCCTTTATTTATCTCATCATTATATCACGTATGGTTTCTTTCGTGTTTCCCTATTTCATGATTATTATTTGTTACCGTTATATCTGTTCACTGAGCTCGTGTAGCTCAGCCGCGTTTCTTTTCCCGCGGCAGGTATTAAGCTAGGAGCTGGGTTGTGGATTTGGGAAGAATGTTCACGAGTGAAGCTTTGTTTTTTATTGGATTATTCTTCATTTGTATTATGTTTTGTATTTCATGTATTTTCTATCTCATGTTACATTGTGTTTCCGCTGTTTAATTATGGATGTTATGTATGATCTGATGTGAAACCATGTACTTGTGACATCTTTACCCTTGTCGGGTCGGGGTGTTACAATTTATGGTGTCAGAGAATACAGGCACCCGAAAACCTTCGGCTTAGGCCATTTGACCTGTGAGGATCTGGGTAGACATTAGGTTTCCGTCCGCGCACTCTCTTCCGTTGCTTCTGTTATCCTACTTGCTCATGTTGACACCTTTCGTATTCTATTTTGCCGTCTATATACTCCTTCTGATCGTTCTGCTAATCGTGTAGATGGTGTCCACGCGCGCTCGAGAGTACTCCACACGGAAAAAGCAACGATGGACTATCGTTTATCCTACCGGCAGCAGGAAGATTGGGAAGATATGGAGAACGGCAAGGAGGAAGTTAATTCCTGCTAGTATATGGCCGTGTTATATCGAAGAGGAGCTGACCATAGTGAACAAAGATGGAGCAGAAGTGCTAGAGTACTCCACCCAGGTGATCTACAAAGATGGAACGGTCATTCGGTACGCAGGCAAGTGCCCCAATTTCATTGAGGAGAATGGAGTGGTACGAATCCAGCCCCGCAACGTGGACAACCTCGAAGATGACAAGAAGGATCCTGCCAATGCGACTCCTGCCTTAGCCTGAAGAGATCGCCTGCATGATTTGTTTCCTTCTGTTTGTTTGAATGATTTGATACGCATGTTTCCTTTCCGTTTATGACGCAGTGACTTTCTCTTGATTTTCGTACGAATATTTTGGATTTTGATCTAATAATTCCATTCCAAGTTGAATTATGAGATTTTTGCTTGATTTGTTATTCTGAGTATGTTATAATCATGATCCGATGGGAGAAACCAAGTATGTACTTCATTCTGCTCTACCCTAAGCGATTTTACTCTACCCGTTTATCTCCGTCATTACATGATGAAGTCCGTTATGCTATTCCAAGTCTGCTGCAAGTAACGCTTATCTGATCCGGCATGTTCTGTCTCGTTTTCTGTCATGTTCGCTCTTCTATGTCCCTGCAAATTTCGAGGACGAAATTTTTTTGTTAGTGGGGAAGAGTTGTAATACCCGAAAATCCTAAACATGTAAAATGACCAAATTGCCCCTGGGAATTTAAAACCTAAATAAAATATACGTAAAGCACCAAATAATTTCCAAACTTCTGGCAATGCATAAGTTATGGTCCCAAATAATTTTAACAACTTCATTTAACTTTTATACAAGCCATGGAAATTACCAAAGTACCCTTGGGCGCCTAATCTAAATTAAATTCAAAAGTTATGAAATGTTATAAAAGGAAATTAAGGGAAAATTAAGAGCATTAAAATTAATATTGAATGGTAATAAATTCCTTGACTAATCCCTGGAATTAAGGTCCTTTAATTACCCCTAAAAATCGGCTATCACCATATTTTTATCACACACATATTTTTCCTCAAAATTCCTCCAAGCCGATTGAACCCTAAATCACCAAATAATTCTCCAATCATCCATCCGAATTTCTGGAAGTAAGGCACGATTTTTCCTGTGTTCTTAAGGGTCTCAAGAGTCCTAGGAAAATAATACTTCGAATTGTGGTGGCCGGATTCAAGGGTTTTCGAAAATTCTTGTTTTATTCAACCCGAAAGGTAATAATTTCATTTTTGATTCATTCGATCTTGGAAAATTCGTTTCTTATTTTTATGGTGTTCCACACATCATATGTGACCTGTGAAAATTGGTTTCATGATTTTTAGATCGTTTTTGAAGTCGTGGTGATTTATGGTGCATTTTGGCTATTCGCGTACATATTAAATCGTGCGTCTCGTTCTACACGTTCAAATCTTGATTTGGTATTTTTATCAGACCCTATATATGTTATGAACACCAAATAAAATGTAAAAGTCGATCCATGCATGATCTAACAATTATTTGTGAATTAAATCTTAAAAACGTGTATAAACCCTAAATAATTCAATTCGAATTTTTGAGGCTTCATATTTATTTTATTTGGACTCCATATGATCATACTAACCTGGGAAAAATTATATTTCGAATTGTTAAGGAATAAAATAAGTATTCTTGATTTATTTAGTTTTACCGATTTCTAAGAAATTAAAAAGAATAAAAGAAAAACTTTGGGAAAATTGTAAATCGATCGAGCTAGGGTTTTTGTATATGAATTAGGGTTTATTCTTGGCCATTAATGAAGAGTAATGATTAGTCAATGAATTGGTTAGGTTAGGGTTTGATTTGTGTAAAGATAAAAGTCATATCGTGGGTTTTTTTTAAAAGTTAAGGGTGTGTTTGTAATTTCTAAAACTTGTGGGTCAGTTTTAAAACTTAATTTAGATCATGTACTTGCTGGGAAAAATATAAAAGGAAGGGGTCTAATGTCATTTTTGTATTTTAGAGGGTTAAAATGTTTTTAGGGTTTTATTATGGTTCGAATTATAAAATAATTAAATGGAGGGACTAAACTTGTAATTTCTGGAAAGTTGGTGCTGTTTTGAGTAAAATAATATGTTAAAGGGGTTATGTGTTAATTTGGTGATTTAATGGGTTAATAGGTAATTATTAATAATATAAAGTTGAAATTATAAATTAAAGGACTAAATATGTAACTTTGTAAACTAGAGGGACCTATTGTGTAAATTATGTAAAAATGGAGGATACATTCTTATAATATGATAAAATGAGTGACCATTGTGAAACTTTGATAAATTAAGGGTCTAAAGTGTAACTTTTGAAACTAAAAGGTGTAAAGTGTAAATTGTGAATTCTTAGGGAACTAATATGTAAATGTGATAAAGGATACCCTAATTCCAGAAATAATGATTTAACTAAGAATGTTGATCCAACTTTCTAAATATGGAAACTTTCTAAAAATGGAAACCTGCTAAAAATAGAAAGTTACTTAATATGGAAATGGGATCCTTAGTAATCATGTCTTTACTCCTCTAGGTGTGAAGAGGGAGTAATCCTGTGCTCGTTATCATCTTTTCAGTGTGATCTTTGTCAAGCAATAAGGTACAGATATTCTGCCCTTCTTAGTAAGGAGCCTTCGTCTCATTTCTGATTTCTGATTCATTACTATGTTCTTTGATTCTGTGAACCTTGCTTATTCTTTCATGATATTATGAACCTTTGACATGACCTTTCTGTTATGAACCTTTCTGATATTAAACATTTCTGATGATGACCTTTCTGATATTGAACCCTTTATGATTTTGAACCTTTCATGCATGAACCTTTGCTTATGAACCCTTACTTATGAACCATGCTTATGAACCATGCTTATGAACCATGATTATGAACCATGATTATGAACTTATGAAACAAGATAATGACCTATGCAAGTAAACTTAAAATATGATTCATGATACTTGACCTTGACCCACAGTTTGATACTACGAGCCACTCACTAGGCATGAGGGTTTCATGTCCATGTCAGTCGATGCACCGATGGCATGACTCTAGGGCAGGAGAGTGATGACCTGTCCCGTCCCTGCATGTCATGTTTACGTAGAGGCAGATTATGGCCACCTGGGGCGTATGGATGCATCCTAGATTTGTTCATGTACAAGTTATGTCAAGTTATGTTATGTTATTCATGGTGACTGATGGTGTGTGCGATACACGTCTTTCACACTCTGGGAGCTAGCTACTCCATTCATGATTTCTGGGATTAGCGAGAGGAACATCTCTCGGCATGGCGGTATGATTATGATTTCATGTTCATGTTTCTGGGCTCGTAGAGGATTTCTGTATCACTAGACCTCATGGACTTCTGACCCTTACCCTCATGACACCCATGATATGTTTCTGGACTTATTTCTGTATGGGCATGGTATGTTGGGCCTCATGGGATTCTGGACTGGGCTTGGGCATGTTGGGCTTTATGGAACTTTGGACTTATTCTGTACTGGGTTGGTTATATTTGGGCTAGTTGGGACTTTTATTCTACTCATCAGTATTCATGGTACAATTCTATACTTCTGATATCTCTGCATGCTTTTTCCTACTTCATTATTATTCATGTACTGTCTATACCTTCTAATCTCTCTGTATGACCTTCCTATGTTTTCTTATCTGCTACTATGTCACGTTTTGTTTCTTTCATTTATTTTACTTCATCTTTATATCATGATCTGTTTTTCCTTTATTTATCTCATCATTATATCACGTATGGTTTCTTTCGTGTTTCCCTATTTCATGATTATTATTTGTTACCGTTATATCTGTTCATTGAGCTCGTGTAGCTCAGCCGCGTTTCTTTTCCCGCGGCAGGTATTAAGCTAGGAGCTGGGTTGTGGATTTGGGAAGAATGTTCACGAGTGAAGCTTTGTTTTTTATTGGATTATTCTTCATTTGTATTATGTTTTGTATTTCATGTATTTTCTATCTCATGTTACATTGTGTTTCCGCTGTTTAATTATGGATGTTATGTATGATCTGATGTGAAACCATGTACTTGTGACATCTTTACCCTTGTCGGGTCGGGGTGTTACACATCATCTGAGAATGACGATCAAGGCTTCCTAAATGAGGTACAAGCATTAACAAACATAAGGCACAGAAACATAGTTAAACTCTATGGATATTGCTTCCATGCTCGTCACTCATTTTTGATTTACGAATATCTGGAGAAGGGAAGTCTAAAATCGCTCTTAAGGAGCGATATCACAGCAAAGGAAATAGATTGGCTGAAAAGGGTAAGAATTGTTAGGGCTGTAGCGAATGGTTTGGCTTATATGCACCATGATTGCACACCACCTATAATTCATAGAGACATTTCTGCAGCTAATATCCTTCTCGATTCTGATTATGAGGCACATATCTCAGATTTTGGAACAGCAAAGCTTCTAAATTTGGATTCATGCAATTGGTCTGCGGTTGTAGGCACTTATGGCTATGCTGCGCCAGGTAACTACCAATATTGTAAAGTTATATATATGTACTTATTCTCAAGTTTTAGATTGATCTATGTTACATTTAATCATGATCTGATATAACACACACACACACACACACACACACACACACCACACACACACACACACACAATATATATATATATATATATATATATATATATATATATATATATATATATATATATATATATATATATATATATATTGTATTCTCATGTTTCCTTCCATGTAGAACTTGCTTATACGATGGTGGCGACAGAGAAATGCGATGTCTTTAGTTTTGGAGTTGTTGCACTAGAAGTGATTATGGGAAAGCATCCTGGAGAACTAATATCATGTCTACCAACATTGTCTACTGATGATCTATTGCTAGCCAATGTAGGAGATACACGGATTCTGCCACCGTATTCTCTAGTTGAGAAACTAGCTCATTCAATTTTGAAGGTCTCACGGGCATGTTTGAACTACAACCCACAGGAAAGGCCAACAATGCGCCAAGTCAAAGATTTATTGTCAGTGGATGATCGAGTTTGGATGAAGATGCATGTATCGGTAACTTAATGCTTGATCGATTTTGTATGATGTGTAGTCATAAGTCATAAAGTTTAAGAAACTTTTTATGTTTTTTATCTTGTCCTGAATTACTATAGATTGTTATTAAATAAGGAAATAATTTATATCAATGAAGATTGCTACCTTTCTAGAATAATGTAGTTATGTGTATTATGGATATTTTTGGTAATTTCTTTAAATTATTCCAGTTTTACAATTAAAAATTACCAATGGGAAATTTGTTTATCAGTTAGTAAAATTTATTCTTACTCATATCAAGAAATTAAGTAAACAGTGAGTGCACACAAAAGATATTCAAAGACGTCATATCACCCAACGATGGAAGTCTGTTAATTTGTCAAAAAAGATGGCATAGACTGGAGAAGAAAGTTAGCTAAAGGAAATTTGTCTGTCAAAAAAGATGACCTAAGGTATGAAGTAACTAATGTACAGTTGGTTTCAGATAGTGAAAAAGGTGAATAAGGTACAAGAAGTCTTGTACGAATATCTCCAAAAGGTGTAAATCGGTGGGAACACCCTGATCCCATGCATCTTTTGATGCCAACCGGACCCTTCCCCAAGGACCCGACCCCATGCGATGAGCACATGTTCTCATTGACCTAATTAGTCGGGAGTTGGGATCTAACCCTAGGCCATTTTCTTCAATAGGTCCTCCTTGGACCGGTCAACTGAGCGTTTGCGGTGGGGGATTGGTATCATTGGACTTTAGTGTCAAGGAAGAGACTTGAACCCAGGTCTATTGACTCAAGCACAAGCACCCTTACCATTGGACTAAAGCTCCAATGAAGAGGGAAATGACAGGGAAACTAGAATGCTGACTATAACTTCACACTTCGAGACCTACAATTGGATGATTTAGTTGAAGTAGGCGATCCAAAAAATGCACGAGTCATGGTGTCTAACTATTCATAGGGTATCTAATTTCTCCTTTTTGTGCTTAGTGAAAACGATAGAGGTGGCAACATGGGCAGGTCGATTGGGTTTAGTAACGGGTCAAGACGGGTTAACTTCTTGGTACAGGTCCAATTGGTTTGCCAGAAACACCTTTGGTCCAAAATTTCATTAAATCTTATTAGAAATAATTAGTGTGATAACAAAATAAATATTCTTATCAACCTGTAGAGACCAAGATTCATGTATTTCGTGGTTCGGGTGGCCTTGGTTGGCTGTGAAAGATGAAGGTGTTCATCTTTTAGAGAGAGAGTTTAGAGAGAGGGTGGAGAGTGGCTGAACTTTTTGTCTATTAGATTCAATAAACAACAAACAATACACAACTTTCACACACCCCACATGGAGAGGCATGTGGGGTATTTATAGCCCTATTACATCACAACTTTGCCATTTGCACATAAGTAGTCCCTGCGTTTACTACTTATCCTAAATCTAGTCCAATTCACGTGAGTGACGACATCTTTATAAAAAAGCAAGTCTAACAATCTCCCTCCAAGATGTCGTCACAAGTGAATGGTTACAATGAGACCTATAAACAATACAAAGTAAATTACAAGAATAAACTTTTGCTGAAGTGCAGAGTCTCTGTAGTCTAGATCCTGAGGCAGACTTGAAGTTCTCTAATCCGAAGATCGCGGCATCGATCTTTGTGCTGACGGCACTAATACTTGTAGCTCTGAACTTCAACTGTAAATGTACTAGTTAGGTTATTACTCCCTCCTAACTAGTGAGCCCTTTATTCTTTTCTGCTCCCTCCTGAAACGACAACTCTCTTTAGCCTTTAAGCACGCAGCGGAGACTGTAGCACAATGGTTGTCGTTCGGGAGCATCAACATATCTCACAAAGTATTTGCATCCAATTTGGTAATAAGCCGTACTTCTCCCTCCTGATGATTGCGAGGTATCGGAATCATCATCCTTTAGTGTACACGCCTTTGATTACCTTTAACTTGAAGCAATATTAAATCCATAATAGCACGTCGACAACCCGTCGAAGCTTAATTATCGTGAGAATATGTTGAAAAATACTCTCAATACTTCTCTCAAACCAACCTTAAAGTTCACCGGCTTTTATTAAATAACCACATGTGGAGACAACCCGATATGACCAAATTGAAAACGAAGTAAACATCCCCCCTCTAATGTGACTTAATCTTGTACGATAATGTGACTAAGAACCTATACTGAGCACTACAATGTAACTCCTTAAAGCATAGGTCATTTCATATACCCATCCATCCTTCCTTAACTGTATATGAACCTCTCTCGAATTATCCACATCTTTGTGTGTCACTGAGTACTCCATCTCAGTTTTGATAGTTAACTAGGTCTTCGTCCATCCACCCCTTGACCTATGAAAACTAGATAACTCAAGACTTAATCACTATACCCATGAGTGCCCAAACAAGTATCTCGAAAAGTCATGCAACCAACCAACCTCTAGACTTTGAGATAAATAAGTGCACATGCACGAAAAATGTCACTTCAAAATCAAATCAATAATACCATTCTTCTCCGTAGTCATTCTTCTTAACCATATTAGCCGTGAATGATGTATCCCCGTGATTGTTGCGATGGTAACCCTATATCCCTCCAATTTTTTTTTTATTTATTTATTTTTTTTTTATTTTTTTTTTTTCATAATTTGAAATACACTAGGAAATGCCGTTACAAGAAAGCTAGAAAAATTTGAGTGTAACAGATTTTGACGCCAATTTTCACCTAAAAAATTCGAATTTTGACCAAAAATTTTGAATTTTGGGCCAAAATTTTCACTATTATACCAAAATTTGAATCTCGCGTAAAAATTGAACGTTTAATCACCTGAAAAAATTAAATTTTACTCACATTTTCGAGAAATTGCCCCAATTGCGAGAGAACTCCCCAATTGCGAAACCAATTGCGAGAGACTCCTTAATTGCGAGAAAAGTCACCAATTCCGAAAGAGTCCTGAATTGCGAGAAAAAGTGCCAATTGCGAGAGTCTCACAATTTCGAAAGAAGCATTCTTTCGCAATTCTTATACAAGAATGCGAAGGTTCACAATTGCGAAGAAATCACCATTTGCGAGACCAGAACTGAATTGCGAGACAAATGTTGAATTGCGAGACTAAGAGGCAATTTCGAAACTTGCATCAATTTCGAGATAATGTGGCAATTTCGAGATTCTGCCAGCTTTTACCCACTCTTGACATTTTCACTCTTATCCAATAATTCATCAATTGTCAGATCTAACCACTCTTTTCACCTCCCATCAATAATTGAGTACAATAATTGTAGTCCACTTTTCCGGCCATAAATTCCGACCAACTTTTCCGACCATCTTTTTGCAACCCAAATCTGATCCTAAAACCCATTTCGAGCATAAAACTCCACCATATATCGATCAAATCGGACCACATTTCACGGATTAAAGATACATAAGACCACTACTAGGCTTGTTTTTTTTTCCGTATGAAACGGAAATAAATTCCGATGACCGGAAAAAAAAAATTCCGATGACTAAAAAGAAGATAAAAAACAGCCTAAAACTTGAATCGAACCACAAAAATCAGTAAACTCACCAAGAATCTCCCCTGGTTAGCTCGTGATACCAATTGTAGAGACCAAGATTCATGTATTTCGTGGTTCGGGTGGCCTTGGTTGGCTGTGAAAGATGAAAGTGTTCATCTTTTAGAGAGAGAGTTTAGAGAGAGGGTGGAGAGTGGCTGAACTTTTTGTTTATTAGATTCAATAAACAACAAACAATACACAACTTTCACACACCCCACATGGAGAGGCATGTGGGGTATTTATAGCCCTATTACATCACAACTTTGCCATTTGCACATAAGTAGTCCCTGCGTTTACACTTATCCTAAATCTAGTCCAATTCATGTGAGCGACGACATCTTTATAAAAAAGCAAGTCTAACACAACCAATGTTATTGAATAAATTGTACACTATGTGAAATCTTTAACCCCTTTTGACCCGTTTTGTGACAACCGGTAATTTTTGAAACGTATCTTATATCACATTATGTTTGTAAATGAGTATTTTATACATGAGAAGTGTTTTGGATTTTATGTGATTGATATTGGGATATTATTATGTGAAATAAGAGATTTCCTCGTATGATGTGAGAATTTAGCACAACGCGTATCGGCACGAGTTTGACCTAATATACGTTTATTAAATGATTTTTGTCATTTTACGAAAAATAGTCGTGTGAATACTCATTTTTATCGGAAAAATTATTTTGAACGCAATGGCGCAACTTTCGTGTCTTGATTTGATCGTCAACTAGCCTAAATGGGTCCCTAACCCCAAATCCAGAAAAACTACACAAATGGTCCCTGGGAGATAATTTAACCGCCGCCCCTATCCTTTGGAGTTTGACACTTTTGGTCCTTGTTGTTTATAGATCTATAAAAGGGTTGTTTTAGGGTTTCATAACCCCAGTACACTCATTTTATAACTCACCACTCTCTCTCAAGATCGAAGACCAAGGTGTACGTTTGTGGGTTAGAGCTAGAGGTCGCAAGCTAGGGTTTGTTTTCGGGTTGTTCGTATTCGTGCCACCCTCTCTTTCTCACTCATTTTTCGTTTGATTTAAAAACCGTGTATAAATAAGATGTAAATGTTTTCGTGTGGTGAAACCGGATTGAAATGGTGTTTGTTTATTTCGGATTGAAAACGGGTCGGGTTGACCTGGATTTGATTATGGTTCTGCCTTTGGATTTGGGTTATGTTTATTTCTTGTTGATGTTGTTCTCATTACTTTTGTTTTGACTCATGAAGGGGTTGGTGATTGGATTTGTTATAGTTTGAATTTGAATCGGTTTGAAGTTAGTTTCGAATCGAGTGAGAACTACATAAGTGGTGTTTGGGTTGGTGTAATGGTTGTGCCACAACACCGTTGTAGTGACAAGTGTGTTTGATTGTAAAATGAGTTGGCAAAGAGACGTGTTTGATTTATTGTTGTAAAATGTTTTTATTTTTTTATTTTATTTATTTTATTTATTTTATTTTTTATTTTTAATTTTTAATATCTTTGATTTTTGTTACATATAATATGGATTTGAGAGAATATAAATGTGTAAATTATGGTGGTTGGTAATTGGCTTTTGGTTCGGGTATTTTAGTTTGATGGTGAATGTGTAGATTTTTATTTTTATTTTCATTTTTTATTTTTTTTTGAGAGGGGGGGGGGGTCTGTGTGAATTTGGAAATGGTTGTGGTACTAAAATGGGATGGCATGATTGATTGTTGGATATGAAGGTAGGGGTAGCCAGATATATGTGGAAGAAAATGGTGGTTGGAGGCTATAGTTAAAAGATGAATTAACGAAAGAGATGCGGTGAATGTGTTTTGATACGGTTAATGGGTTTTTGTAATGAGGAAGATAATAACTAATGAGGGTGATGGTGGTTTTTGTAGTTACCGGAAAAAAGGTTCTTGCTCGTAAGAAACGGGTCACGGCAAAAGTTTATAAAAAATTTCTATACTTAAACTTTATTTCCAAAAACTCTTTTATTAAAAACTGCGTCAAATGACGAATTTTATAACTTAAATTGTAAAACCTTTTAGTAATTGAATTGCAAATTCGAAACTTATCTTTATTTATAAAACATTGATGTTTTATACAAACTAATTTAAGATTATGGGGTAAATATCAAAACATACCAATTGACCTAGTTTTATTGACATATTCCTTTGTCGTTATTTCTTTGAGTTTTTCTTGTCATTTTCTTCTCAACGCAAGTTCTCGTCAGTATTTCTCTCGACAACGTCTTTATCTATTTCTTTTTGGCGTGCGTATTCTTGAGTCTATACTTTTTACCACCACACGAACGATGATACCAAACTCTTTTAAAAGGATGATACAATATTATTTTTGGAAAAAGAAATGGTTGATTTTTGAAAGCTTTTGCGCATTAGATTTCCTTTATGAGATGTATTTTGAGACGAGTCTTTATATTATTGGGATGTGCCAAGTACGTTGTGTTGTGATATTGTTGATATCATTGTGCTGTTCTATCCCTGATACTGTTGTGATATTGCATTGTTGTGATTGAGGTGAGTTTATAGCCCCGCTTTTACTATTAATACTTGTTTTACAAAACTTAAGGGGTGAGAAACATGCGAAACCTTTACTCGGACCTGAAACAGAATTTATGTTTTTATAAAACTATTGCGTGGGAATTAGCCTAAGTCTTTGAACCCCCTTTTTGCCCAAACTCATGAACCATTAATTTCTGCTGGAAGCGCGAGTGTTATAGATAGATCTATCAGGGGTGACTCCCCCGCCCGTTGTTGGTTAAGCCAACTCGTCAGGCGTATACCATTTCGGAATTCAAGTGCATCGGGGTAAACACTTTGTGGGCCTTTATATTTAACATGCTTCTAGAGCATGCACACTCTCGTAGCTTCGGTTGCATGAAACTTAGTGCTAGCATAATAGACACTGTTTTGGAATAACACTATATGTGTATAGTGCCTTTATGAATTCATATGGTCCAATGCTATTGTTTTATGACTAAACTTATAAACTCACTAGCGTTTTGCCAACTTTTAGCATGTTTTTCTTAGAAAATTGATGTTAGATAATTGATGACTATATTTTGGAGGCGCTTGGCAAGTGTCATGGTTTAAGGATCAATGTGACTCTGATAAATTATTTGGGACCGATCTTTATATCTACTTTCGGGCCTTATTTCCATACTTTTGAATAAATGTAAACTTTGATGTTTTGGATTATGAAATGTTTTTATAAAACGGATGAAGTTATTCCATTTTCTTTTGCTTGTGTTGTGTACCAATTTCGTAGCACTCCAATGCTTGTATTGTCTTCCGCTGAACCAAATTTTGGGGGCGTTACACGTTTTCTTTAGCTAACTTTTTTTATTTTACTCGTTTGACCTGTCAAAGATGAAACATATCCCACATTGACACATTCATACTTACATGGGCCAGAATTTCCACGGCTATAAAACTATATGGGAATGTATTTTAAGATAAACTATAAATGGGAAAGTATACCGAGGAAGTCTGCTAATTTGCCAAAAAAGATGGCATAAACGGAAGAAGAAAGAATCTAACAAAAGAAAAATCCATTTAGTGTGATAGCAATTTTTTTCATCACTAATACAAAACAAGTGGTCACTATAAGAATTTATAACTCTATAGCCAATTGATCGACTAACCGATGATGGAGAGTGGATGGGTTTATTTGTTAGGTGGAAAGTGGCTGCAGGTGTTCACCGGAGATGACAAGTTGGGAGGAAGAGATGGGTGGTTATTGAATAATTATTCGGGGAGCCAGCATGGCCCAATGATTTTTTAAATATTTTTCAGGTAGTAATTCTAGGTACTATTGCATGTAACGTAGGCTTAGCGGTTCTAGAACCATTAATGAATGGTGAACCGGGAGATCCATTTACAACTCCTTTGGAAATATTACCTAAATGATATTTCTTTCCGGTATTTCAAATACTTCGTACGGTACCCAACAAATAATTGGGTGTTCTTTTAATGGTTTCAGTACCCGCGGGATTATTAATAGTGCCCTTTTTAGAGATTGTTAATAAATTCCAAAATGCTTTTCGTCGTCGAGTAGCGACAACCGTATTTTTTATTGGTACCGTAGTGGCCCTTTGGTTGGGTATTGGTGCAACATTACCCGTTGATAAATCCCTAACTTTAGGGATTTTTTGTTAATTGATTCAATTGTGAAATAAAATATCATGACGTATGTATCTAGAGACTAAATTAAAGAGTAAATTACACGGATCAGTTTTGACCGTTAAAAGTTCATCATCTATAATTGTCATTTCACTTCTCTTTATATCTTTTTCTCACATCCTTGCCCACCTCTTCTCTCTTTACCGTTCTTTTCTCACATCCTGCCCAACTTTCTTTATCATACACAGGGAAAATAGTTTTAATGGTTTTGAAAATTTTCAATTTTTTAAAATAAACATCTTCGTTATTCAAGTATATCTTTTATATAATAAAGCAAAACCCCTAGTGGGGACTTTTTCATTTCAAAAAAATCAAATCATACCTTATTAAGTAATATTTAAATTATTAATTAATTTTTTTAAAAAATAAATAATAAAAAAAACTTAAATATTTCCTAATTTGTGAAAAACAGATTGATTTTCGTTTAATAGTTCCAATGCATAAAAAAAATTCAAAATACACATGTACTTAAAGGGGTTTATTCTATATTTTTGGACTGAATTGTAAATTTGAAAAAAGCCGGAGTCTTATACCCCATCTTCATTCTCAACAAAACAAAAAATAAAACTCTACACAATATCATCGATCTCACACATCTTCATTCTGCCAAACCTTTCTTGATCACACAATATCATCGAACACAAACAACATTCTGGAGATGATTTAATGTTAGGGTTTCGATGGTGTTCATCATATTTGTATACATTGTGTAAGTCAGTCAGTTTTAATTTTCAATTTTGACAAATTGAAGGGATTCGATTAGTTTTCATAATGTTTTCTCTTTAAAGTTTTGATTTTTATTGTGTTTTGATAATGTTTAAGTGATAAAAATAGTTTGCCTTTAAATCTCAATTATTATAATTTAGAACAATTAATTAAACCTCAATGACCTTCTTTTAAAAAACAATTTTATTAAAAACAATTTTATTAAAATATATGATTATCCCATTATCGAACTAAAAAAAAGATGTATAAATGATAATTCATGATATTTTATTCATGAAATGCCTATTGTTGGTTTATTTAGGTACGGGAATCTCTAAACAAAATAAACTTGGTGTCTGCTATTTGCTATGGCGAGGCTTAAAAGGTGATACGAAGAAGCAATAATATGACAACGTGTGTGGAAAGAAGGTCGTGAGTCCCATTGAGGTATGTTGATTTACCAAGTTTGTGTTAAAAAGCTTCGTTTAGGTTTGCTGATGTAAAAGTTGCTTTGGTTACATCTCTTTTCCTTTTTAATTGTGTTTTCTTTTATTTTAAGATTTAGCTGATCTGTGTTATGTTCTCGATAGCCATCAGTGAAAGTATTTTAGTTAGTTTGCTTAACATTGCATAAGATTTATAGTAACTGATATGATCTTGAACTAACTAGCATGGGAGTTATAGATATTTTGTGTGAGTAGCAATGGGAAAGTGCAACTGTCACTTAATCTATTTCGCACTTGCATACAGTTATTTAATGGATGAAAGCTACTTTTATACAATTTATTAACTTATGGAATCTTGGAACTGTATGCAAAGTAGATTATAGGCATGTGTACCACAACATCTTAGTCATTGCATAATTGAACATAAGTGTAAAGGTACAGGTGGGCGAGTATTAGTATAAATAATGCTTATTTTGTATCCCATAATATTTTTAATATGCAAATGAAATATTTGTGCAGTGGCTAAATTTTTTGAAAACGTGGAGTTGTAAATTATGTGGTTAGATTTGGGTCTATAGAGATAGTTTCAAGCCATCATTGGTGGCAATAGTCGTACGAAACAAAGAACAATTAGAAGAATGGGCAGATCAAAACGGGCATAATATTTCCCTCAACAGCAAAAATTATAATGGATTGGTCAAACTTATTAGGCTTCTTATGATTTTGGTTATCTATAATATTAGAGTTTTTACACGTGAATATGTGATAGGTTGATTAGCCAAACTTATTAGGCCTCTTATGATTTTTGTTATCTGTTGTTCAACATATGTATGATTAGGCACTTGGAGCTAGATCCGCTGGGGTGAAGTCTCGGGGAAATTGATCTACTTGGATCAGGCTTATAAGGGTTTTTTGAGTTTTACAACAATGCAACTACGGATGAGGCTGCTCATGAGGCTGAGCGTGGCTTGGCCTTTGAAGTGGCCAAGCTACCCTTAATCCCACAAACGCATTTTCAATTCATATGACCATATTTTGTGAGTTCAGATTCAACCTTTTACATCAAGGGATAAATCTGATATGATTTTTTATTCTTCTCTACTCTTTAGTTTGCACGCCATTGTTGTAACCATCTGCATTTTATTATAGGTATACGACGTTGATACATGATTATTCATCCGATTACAGGTGCAAATGTGCAGCTTTAAGGGGTGTTTGGCTATGGCTGCTGCAATTGTTTTCTGCAGCAGTTTAGGGTGTGTTTGGGTCAATTTGCAGCAACAGTTAAAGGGTGCTCCACAATAAATAAGGGGTGTGCCTGATGTGTACTCTGTTTTTGGGTCTTTGAATATGTAGTTTTGTTTTTTGACTGTTACGAAATCAGGTAGATAGGGTAACCTTTGTGCGGTTGTAATTCCAGGCTACAGGAGCCATATCGAGCGTGAGTTGGAGAAAGATACGGGTAATCGGTACTGTTTCCTTTTGATCCATTAAGTGGCCAGCATATTTTTATACAATTGACAAGTAAGAATTTGGACTTTTACGTTCGAATAGTTGGCGCAAGAAGAGATGTACATCTGAAATAGTAAAAATAAAATATTCCTATCTTGATCTAAGTTTTTTATATAGATTTTAATAGTATCTTGCTATAAGGATCGGGCCAAAGATTTAGATTTCTTTATGTGTGCTAATGTTTACAGATCGATTCCACATGACATTGAAGAGGTGGTCAATTCGCCTTTTCCAGAGATCAAGACTTCAACGACAACACCGTTGGGTAAGAAGATAACAAAATTAAAGATACATGAAGTTCATAAATCTCATTGTTTTTATTCATGTAGTATTAGGCTTAATCAAAACGAACCCTTTTGCGATGTGTTTCAGGTCTTGGAGCTCTTGCCCCACTAATACGGTCGCTTTGACAGGAAATGAAAACGGCAGCTAAACCTCCTGGCCAACTCGGAGCGGTTTTTATAGCAGATAATCTCCCATCAGCTGCAAGCCAAGAAAATGAGAATGATCCTTCGGTAGGTATGCTTATGTGAACCTTTACATCGTTGTAAAATGCAGGACTATTTATATGGTAAAAGTAGCATTTCCTTAATGAGATATTGGGGTCCTTGATTGTTCTTGCCAAACCCTTATTTTCCACAATACTTATTAATCTCAACATGTCCCATTATTATGGGCAATGTGATGCATTTATAAATTATAATGAACCACTCTACCATTTTTATGCGATTTACTCTAAATAAAACCCACAAGTAGCATTACATCACATGCATTATTAAGGAGGAACTTTTGGGGGTTAATGTTTTCTTCAGTAAAATAAATTTTGTCTAATCTAAGCACCGACCATTATTTGTAATGCATGTCCCATTATGGGCAATGTGATGCATTTATAAATTATAATGAACCACTCTACCATTTTTATGCGATTTACTCTAAATAAAACCAATGTTTTCCTCAGGAAAATAAATTTTGTCTAATCTAAGCACCGACCGTTATTTGTAATGCAAATGTTAGTATAGTAGTTCCATGCTTTAGCTGTAATGCAAAAGTTTTTTCTTGCGCAGATCATTCCCACCATTGGCGAACAAACATGTTCTCCAGTTATATATTGATGGTATATAAAGAAAGAGGAAAAGGCCAAGATTGGTGCTCCTATTCTGGATCGTCTTACATAACTCGAACTATTAGTATTCAAGTCAAATTTTTTAGTTTTTACTTTTTTGTGGTAATTTGGTAACATGTATTTGTATTTTGTAATAAATAGTTTTGAGTTATTAGTTTGTAGATTGCTTATTTCAGACTGCTTCCAAATACCGTAATGGTATCTTGAAAACGAAAATTGGTCCCGGTTACTGTCCACCATTGATGATGATAGTCCTCAGGCTTCAACCGTTAGGAGTTTACTGAATTAACTATTGAAGTACAAATATGTAACTATAAACTCATCAAAATTGTTATATTTGCGTAAACATAAACAAATTCATTTAAAGTATGATGTTAAACTTTTTAGAAAAAACCCTGTGCGTGCGTATTTTTTGGGCAGGCATTTTGTAGTAAGGACCGATAAGTAATTACATATCCTATGAATGAATTAGATTTACCCTATAAGTAACTTTTACTCATGTCTAATCCTTGTGTACGACCTTATAACTATATTTCATTGAAAGAAAATTATTAACATGATGTAAATTACCATGACATATTTTAGGTAAAAGGAATTAAAAGAGAAGGGCGGAGACGGTTCAAAAGATGAATGAAGCTGTGTTACCTCTATCCAAAGATCAAACTCCTTATGAGGGTGTTTGGGATTGCATTTTGAGGTAAATTATTTCCGTGTTCATGAAAACAGATAAGTCAAAAAATATTGTGTTCCAAAACTTTCAAATAAATGATCATGTGAAGCTTTTACAAATTATCTCACATAAGCAAAATCATTTTTGAAAATGCAATCCCAAACGCCCTTTATATGTTTTTTATTGATCAACAATATGTAGTTCTAATATTTTTATAGCATTTTCAAACTTCCACGGATAAACATTGACAATTTTTGTGACTAATATTAATAATAGACCCCGTGCGTGCATGGGGCTTTGACATAAATTGCATTAACAGGATTTTGACATAAGTCGCATTCTAACATGACATTTGTTCTTGCAGAATCATCATCCAAAATTGCACAATAAAGATATGAAAACATCATCAAGCCAATGCATTGGACAAAACCACAAGGATTTAAACATCATCTCCAAAAGTGGTAAGGTTTATCTATATTTTAAAACTTGTTTAGTACGGGTGATGTTTATCCGGTATCGAAAAAGGTATGAATATAAAGTTAGAACTTAAAAAAGGTGCAACAAATTCTCAGTGTAGAAACTATAGTTGATTGAGTTAGCAAAGTCAAATGGAAAGAGGTATGAAACTAATCTATAGCATTCATTCCATTCTTGATCAGATAAAGGGCTTTAAGCCTTTAATGGTTCAAGTGTTAGCAAGGCTATGTAAATGGGAGGGTGCTCTTCACGTGATACCATTTAGTAGTTTTTGTGTGTTTGTTGCTTTTAATAGTCCCTAGACAAGTAAGACAAGGGTAATATAGCCATTTCAGCTATTAGTTTAATATAAACGGGTCATATTGGTGTGGTGTAGTAGGATAATAAAAAAACAACTCTTTCAAGTCAGCCAAAACTTAAAAGTACGTGGCTATTTTATAGCTTTTACCCTCTACAAGAATAACATGTATGAACTTTTACAACTTACATCAAACATAATTATAAAACAAAATTAAGAACCATAAAAAAAAACATAGAAAACAAAAAATAAGCAATTTGTTTTTTTAATAAACACAAAAACGTTATTAAGAATTTTAGACAAAACCCCGCGCGTGTGCGGGCATTATAACTAGTAATACTATACAAATAGAGAAATGAGATTTTGCAGCCTTTTATAATCTCTTATATTTTAAAACGAGAAATGCTAAAACGACAAAAATTTTACCAAAAAGCTTTCACACAATGATTTGTAATAAAATGATAAGAGTGAGGATCCCCTCAAGTTGTCTATAACTTGATTGGTCATGTTAAAAAATTACTAGCCATTAGATTAAAGAGTTAATTACATAAATCGTCCATGTAGTTGACACACAATTGCACATTTTGTCCTTAACTCTCAATAAGTACACCGGTGTCCCTGTAGTTGTCTATTTTGGATTGATCGGTCCTTTGACCAACTGGTGTTTGTTTTGGCCGTTAAGTCCAAGATTTTCTCTTCACGCGAGGGGAAAAATAGTCCATTTAACTTTGTACTAAACCACATGGATGATTTTTGTAATTAGATTTTTTTTTAACTAACACATATAAAACCGATTTTTTTTTTTTTTTTTTTTTTTTTTTTTTTTTTTTTTTTTTTTTTTTAGTTTAACCCTTAACTAAACCACACACCATAACGCAAATAAATTATCATCTCATCCTCCACCACCACACCATCCACCATATCACTCACCACAACCACCACCACCCCCACCGCATACCACCAACACCCACCATCACCACCCCACATACCACCACCACTACCACCCACCACCAAGTGGGGTGGTGGTGGTGTTGGTGGGTAGGGGTCGTGGGTGGTTATGGTTTGTGGTGGTGGTGGAGGTGTTGGGTGGTCGTGGTTATGGTTTGTGGTGGTGGTGGAGGTAGTGTGTGGTCGTGGTTTATGGTGGGTAGTGGTGGTGGTAGTGTGGTGGTGGTGGTGGTAGGTGGTGGAGGAGGATGAGATGAAATTTATTTGTTTTTGGTGTGTAGTTTATTTAAGAGTTAAATTAGAAAGAAAAAAAAGTCAGTTACATAAATCGTCCTTGTGGGTTAGTTATAAAAAAAAGTTTAAGTTCTATTTACCAAAATCGTCCTTGTGGTTTAGCATGAAGTTAAAAGGACTATTTTGACCCTCGCGTGGCTGGACTTAACGGCCAAAACAAACGTCAATTTGGTTAAAGGACCGGTCAATGCAAAATGGACAACCACAGGGACGAATGGTGTACTTATTGAGAGCTATATACGAAAGGTGCAACTGTGTGTCAACTACATGGACGATTTATGTAATTAACTCTAGATTAAATTAAAGGCCAAAGCAAAACATATCAAGTAACTTCTTCAGTTCTTCCCTTTCCTATAATGTAATTATCTATCTCTAGAACATTTTCTACTACTATTTAATTAAATTTCTTCATTCTCATTTCTAATCTACTCAGTTTGCATCAACCCATCTTCATATTCACATAGGCGGAGGTTTGAAGGGACCAATAAGGGTGTTGGCCTCCTAGAGTTTGGTCACTAGTGTAGGTTTGCATCGACGGACCCATGATTTTTAAGAGGGTGTTCCACAAAAGAAATATTTGGCTAACTAAAGTTACACCGTAAGAAACGAAAGTAGCAAAAAAAATTGGGGGTTGCACATACCACAAAAATGGTAGTTTTGAAATCTTTTTGCGCTTCGTGACCTAAAATTGGGTGTAGCCCGTGCCACACTGTAACACCCCCAAATTACAGCAGCGGAACAGTAGAGTAAAGAGGATATTACTTCATATAGATCAAGGTATAGAAAACGACCTCTAAATGAGACGTTTTAAAATGTTACCATTCGAATTATTAAAATCAGAGTTATGACAATAAGTTCCAAAGTAAAGTTACATAAAAGTTTTCAAAGTGTATCGAATGATAAAGATAAGATATATGTCTTCAAAGTATGCAATTGACTCTAGAATCCATGCATCCACTATCGCCTTAATAACCTGAGATAAACATGCTAAAAAGTGTCAACCAACGGTTGGTGAGTTCATAGAGTTTAGTTAGACTATAAAGCATTTGAATAAAGATTTCACCGTAAAGGCATTGTAAATCCACTCAGTCCCAAGCCCCGCCCATACAAGACCTGCAACCTGTGTATTTACAATCCACTGCTAACATAATATAGATAGAACAAGTACAGATATGTATGTAAATACGTATCATATAATGAATATGACTAAGACTAGAACTAGAACAATTAAGACAAGTACAGATATGTATAGAAATACGTCATGAATGTATAAATAGGGCAAGTACAGATATGTATAGAAATACGTTATCAATGTATGAATAGGACAAGTACAAATGTGTATAGAAATACGTTATCAATGTATGGATAGGACAGATGTGTATATAAATATATATCAATGTCATAAGTATTGTTGTTCACGTTACACGAGTATAAATAACTAGAAAGTTACACTAATTGTGCACCATGACTGATAAGAAGTGTTGATTAATTTTATCAAATAAGTTATACGTAAAGATAAAAACACAAGTTTTTCAACGTTTAAATTCTTATTAGAAATTAATCAAAGAATCTATTACCCAAGTGTTTTGCGGAATAAAGACTTGGGATTGAATAGACAAGGTATGGTGTGTCTCCTCTCTAAACTTAAGCTTTGCTTAAGTGACAACAAAAAGACCCACTGAGCTATCTCAGGGATGTGGTTTCTCTTTGGAGGAGAAAAGTGGTTTTGTGAAAGTTTAAGCTTTTAATGCACAAAACTTAACCCACTTTTCTCCCCATCTATCCTATTTATACACAAGTATAAAAGAGCACCCGTGACTAAAAGTACAAAAGGAAAACCTAGCTAGACTGACAAAAAGCACAAGCGCCTTTTGTCAGTTCCAAGAATCTATTTTGGGATTGAGTTAAAAACTACTTTCGAATGTCAGTGATAACACTTAACATCTTTAGTCCCTATAAGGAAAATTTACTTTGGCGGCGATAAGACCTCTCCTTATCTTCCTCAAACTTTCCCGCTCAATCCCGCCTTTCTTTCAGGCACTAAATCCTTCAGTCAAGATCTTCAGTCTTTAGTCTTCAGTCTTTGTTGTGTCTTCTGATGCGTGGTTTTGTGACCTTACAACAGGTTTTACCTCTAGAGGGATCTCAAGAGGCTTACAACCCCACCAGGCAGTGTACCTGACCGATGTAGTATAGTGTAGTGGTAAGTACGGGGGATTGATCGTTCTCCACAGGGAATAGTGTTCGTTAGGTATGAAAGGCTACTCTAATTAGGTCTAAGGGTTGAGGAAGATTCTTTTTTATGTTTTTATAATTTTATGAAAGCAAGTAAAATCTCGGGTTTGAAGGAGTGGGCGGAATTAGTTGCTAGTCAACTAACCTAAATTACTACGAATGCAAATAAAATAAAATAACAAAAAAATGAAAAGTTTGGTGAGAAACTTATGTGTAGAGAAATGTGTTTACTTAGATTTCCTTACTCCCTAACTATCTTTTACCGGTTAATTAGTGTGTATTAGTCGCGTGGATGACGGGTGTATTCCTTAATACCATTCGTGGGGTGGCGTACTTACTTCCCCAACTCTACAAGCTCCTACTTCACTCCTATGTCGAGCCGGCTAGGAAGCTCCTAACATGGGATCACTAGAATTCGCTTGTGCATTAAATACAACCATAAAAACCTTTAGTACGCATTTGGTTCATGTTTCTTAAGACGTTCAAGCAAGTTACCAAATAGGAAGTTAGCCAGTTTTCTTAAGCCTAACATAGATAAACAATCATCCAATACAACTAATAACACACTAACAACCAATAATCAATAGCTAGGTTTCATTAGATCTAAGCAAACACAAGATAAATTTAGCCTAACATGTTAATCAAAAGACAAGAATAAGATAAAATCAAACAACACATAGACATATTGAATGATTAATTGATAACTTATCTTCAATGTAACATGGAAGATCTCAAGGCAAAAAGCCTTGAAAAAGAAGCTGAATTCGTCTTAGGGTTTTCTCCCAAAATTCCACACACTAAGCTCTCCCTTATGACAAAAAATTAGAAAACTATACATAGATTTTTGGATCTGACGGCGTCACCTTATGGAGTGTGACGCCGTCACCTCGCCGCTTTTAGGGTTCCCGGATGACCTTCTTGACGCCGTCCCTCTTTAGCTCTTCAAAAATCCATTCTGGCTTATCAAGGCTTGACGCCGTCGAACCTTGAACGTGACGCCGTCCCTCTTTGATTTAAGCCGTGACGCCCTTGATCAAGTTAAAGCGTGACGCCGTCAGAATTCACATGCTATTTTCACTGGCCCGTCATGAGTAAATTTCACGTCCAACTTTTCTTGCCAAGGCATGACGCCGTCCAGTATAAATTGTGACGCCGTCCAGTATAAATTGTGACGCCGTCAAGAGTAACTTCTAGCCGATTTTTGAGACTTTGCCGTTTTCTTCACTTTTATGCTCCAAAAACGTCCAAAATGCCTCCTTTTCCAGATTTCTCCTCAAAAGTACCTAAAATGACAAAAGGAACGATTTAGGGCAATATTTGATCAAATAAATACGATTTAAGGCTTAAATGACCCCTTAAAAGCGGTACACTTTTCGCTTCATCAAATACCCTTACACTTGAGATTTGCTTGTCCTCAAGCAAATGTGCTTTTATTCTAATTAAAATACAAGTTAAGGGTCATTTAATGCTAACATAAAAGTAATTGCAACAAATAATCGTTCCACTTCAATCATAATAAGCACGGAGATTACATACTAGCACCTCACAAGTAGTGTCTAGATACTCACATCTCTCAAGTGTCATCAAAATAAATCTCATAAATGAAAACGGATAATATCTCTCACTACCTGTCATAGCAAATAGATTACCATAGGCTTGGGAAAGGATCGAAAACCTCCTCCACTAGGCGTAAGCACCAAAGATAAACTATCAAAGAGGGCTTTTAAATGGGTTATAACGTTAGGTGTAGGGAAAAGGAAAACACGGTTTTGTTGGATAAAGGATATTTTACTGGTGGCGAGTTAAAAATCTTGATCAATTACATGTACTATACAATGTTGCTAAGCCAAGACTAGACTCGATCTTAAGCTAGAAATCAAATAACAAAATAACAAAAATATAAAACAAACATAAAATGAAACGGGATGGTAGTCTGTATGTTTTTTCTATTTTTCATTTTCTCATTTTTTTTGTGTTTTTCTTGATTTTTTTTTTTTTTTTTTTTTTTTTTTTTTTTTTTTTTTTGCATACACTTTTACCCTACCATCCAAAATAATACATCATAGGGGCATTGCATCCCCTTACACTTAAACTTTTACATAACTTTACAAATACTAATCTAATGACTCGAATTAAGATAATTGAAAAACTTGGAGTACTTTTAAAACATTTAGCACATATGGGGGTAGTAAATGATGTTCTTCCCCATTACTCCATTACACTAGTACTTTACCCATGAGTCCCAATCATCCCAAAACAATATGTACAAGGATATGACTCGACTTAGCAACCATGTAATCAACTAGATAATTAACTTGGGTTTTAAACAAATGTTGTAACAATAATGCACTAAAGATGAGTGCATACAAGGTAGGCTAAGGCGATTTGGGTGTACATTTTAGTGGGGTGTAACAAATTCTTCCTTTAAGTAAAATGCTTAAAGGTCGAAACGAAAAGATAGGCTCTGAGGGGTGTACTAGGGGTATCGTGTACAAAAAATGAGTACAACGCAAAGGGTGTGGGAGAATTACTTGACCAATGTAGCCAACGTAATTATAACAAAAACACAGGTGTAAAACAATGGGTTAATCCTAATGCCTCTTATCATGTAGTAAATCTAACTACACGAATGTAGTCTCACTTGTGGCCTCGGAATGGTCCTAACGCAAGTTCTAGAATCTAAGTGCTACCGGTACACACATCATAGCATAAATGCTTTTCCTACCAATTCTAGGGGCGAACCTCACATATTTGGGGTGGAAAATTTTTTAGTGGTACGGCTTTTGTGCTAGTTATATAACTCCTATCCGTGAGACGCTCATTAAGATCAAAGTTTCACTCCTATATGTTGTAAAAAATTTTAAATTTGGCACTAAAATTACCTTAACAAGTATTTCTCTCAGTTTTATTACACATCTACTATTAAACAAACAAAAATCAAGCGCAATTGTATTTTCTAAAATCGTATTTTTACCCTCCCCTTACACTTAAGATGAACATTGTCCCCAATGTTCAAATAACAAGATGTAAAAGCATAAAGTAAAAGAATGAAATCAAATACTCCCCTGATTCGCTCGGTGGATAATGAAATTACACGGTTAAATCTTCTTCCAAGGTAATGTAGAAGCTCCAAGACTAATGCATCGCCATAAGCTTGATTCCACATACATTTCCTTGTCCAAAATAACCTGTTAAACCTGAGAAAACAAACACGAAAACCTGCATAACATCGGCGGGAAAAATCTATATATAAGGATATAATGCTTGTGGACTGATAATTTTGCAGATTCCTGGAGATTATAAGTTGGAGATTTAATAAAAACTTTTTATGAAAACAAAACTTTCAAAAATTTCTGGAAATTAAATCTGACGCCGTCAGGTTATAACCCCTGACGCCGTCAGAAATGACCTGACAAAAATTTTCATTTTTAGTTTCCGGAAAATTTCTGGAAAAACCTTTACCTTACTTCCTGGAAATCCTGCAAAACATCATTATGACTCGATACAACCATTTGACTCAGACACACACTAATATGTATGCTAATTTATTATTATTACGATTCATGTTAATTTGTGTTCTAATAAACCGATTTAGATTTCCCTTACACTTATCTTTTGCAAAATACCTTTATATGTAGTTAAGACGAAGTTAAAAACAAAATAAAGCATTTTCACAATTTAGTTTTGAACATGAATCAATAGTAATAAAAATTAAACACACATACGGAAACAAATAAAATCAAACAAACAAATAAATAAACACACAAAGCAAATAAAACAAATAAAGCTTGGGTTGCCTCCCAAGAAGCGCTTTTCTTTATTAACGAGTCTTGTAGCTAGACTCAAAGTCACGTACATTACGTGACTCCATCATTCATAATGACGTATCCCTGATAGATATGATCCTTGTTATCAGGGTGGTGGTGTCTCAATCGCTCGACATTCGCAGTTACTTCACCTCCTCCTTTGCTGGTCAAGCTTACTATCCCATCTTGGTGTAAACTTTTAATTGTGAATGGTCCGTACCACCAGGGACTGAGTTCATTGGTAGGTGCTTCTGTTTCTGAATGCCTTAGGAGCACTGTGTCTCCTTTTGTAAATTCAACGGGGTTATTGGGTTGCTCATCAGCCTCAATATAATTGTTATTTCCATCCTTACATTCCCTAATCTCATTTTCCATATAACTCTTAATCCTTGCCTCCCATGCAAGAATTTTCTCTCGAACATTACCACGGACTATATTAGTGTTAGCCTCCATCTTCTTCTGCAGAGCAACATCTCGTATATGTCGTGGGATCGTTGGGAAGTTTATTGTTTTCTTCCCCTTCTTCATTTGGATGGTGCTATTTTCGTAATTGATTTGTGCTCTAGTGGTAGCGAGAAAGGGTGCCCCAAGGATTATTGGCATATTCATATCATTTCTCTCAATGATCATGAAGTCGACCGGATACAGGAATCCGGCAACGTTGACCAACACATCTTCTGCAATTCCTAACGGATACTCATAAGAATGCTTTGCAAAGGAGAGTTTAGTATGGGTGATGGATGGCAACTCATCGGTTAACTGAACATAAACGGATAAAGGCATCAAATTTACGTCGGAACCTTGGTCAGCTATCGCATCCAGATACTTGTGTTTTCCAATGCTGCATGGTATTTCAAAGACCCCGTAGAATTTCTGCTTTTCCACTAACTTTTGTCCTATGAGGCATTCATACAATTGCCCACCGGGTAATATGTCAGATTTATCATCCGGTTCCACCTTCTCGGACTTCTTGTTGGGTAGATGAATACGTCGATAGTTTCTCACCCAATCGTTTATGGTCTCCTTGTTTATTTCGTGCTTCAAGTAATGCTTCACTTGTTGTGACACTGGCGGTTCAACCAATTGGCGCTCCTCAGAGGGCGCCTCCTCTCCCTTGTCGGAATCGCATTTGTACGCATTGGTGTTTCCATTATTAAGTGGGATGAGGTCAATTTTGTTAACTTCCATAGTTATGGATTTCCCTCTTCCATCATTTCCGCCCTCTTGGACAACGGAGGTGGCCTTGACAAATTTAGTGTTAGGAACATCAGCGTCATTCCTCACCAGCACCTTTTCAGGGGCTTTTGTATTTGTGTATTCTTTCAAAAGATTCATCATCTCCGCCATCTTCTCTTCCATTTCCTCCTTTTGTTTGTAGACGGCTTCCTCAAATTTTGCCAACCGTTCGGAGTGTTTTGACATGTACTCTCTCATTCGAGCTTCGAATGTTGGACTAAGTTCCTGAGGTGGTGAGTTGGGTGGGGCGTGCTTATGGAAGGGTTTAGTATTTTCCCTACGGGGTGATTCGGACAATGGTATTTGCTTAATGCTTGAGACTGAGTTAATTGTTGCTTTTTGTGGACTTAAGGGTCTCTTTTGCTTTTCCATAAGATATGCAACCCTTTTCTCAAGTTCACTAACGCTTTCCTCAGTGATTTGATTGGCTGTATCGGGCGATGAATATGTCTTGACTGCCGAGCGCACGTCGTGGGAGACTTGCCACAATTCATCATCGTCGGATGCAAGCTCATCAATGATCTCCCATGATTCCTCGGCGCTTTTGTCGCGCAATCTGCCCCCGGCGGCTCGATCGATGGCACGCTTGGTGTGGTAATCAACATGGTCATAGAAGATTTGGATTTGAAGCCATAGATTTATGCCATGGTGAGGGACTTTTTGAAGTAAGTCCTTGAATCGAATCCATGCCCCGTAGAGGGTTTCGCCTCGACGTTGTTCAAACATCAAGATATCCTTCCTTAGCTTGGTAGTTCTTCCCGGTGGGAAAAACTGAGCAAGGAAACGAGTGGTGAGATCATCCCAAGAGGTGATGGATCCTGCGGGTTGACGTTCTAGCCACTGACTAGCTTGGTCCCGCAAAGAGAATTGGAAGAGACGCAATCGGGTCGTCTCTCGAGTGGCAACATCAAGGTCTATAGAATCAACGATTTTAAGAAAGTCCTTGAGATGTTGATTAGGATCTTCAGAACGAAGTCCATGGAATGCGCATCCGCTTTGCACCAACCGGATGGTGTCGGATCGCAAGGGTGTGATATTGGCTCCTTGAGTGAGCTCAATGGTGTTTCGATAGCCATGGTGGCTAGGACGGGAATACTCTCCTAAAGTACGGGCTCTAGGAGGTGGTTGTGGTTGTTGTGGTGGTGGGTTGTGGGGGTTAAGGATATTACCATCTTCCATGATGTCGGACGGTAATGGTTACGAACAAAGACACGAAGAAAATAGATAGACTAAAGAAAACCTAGAAAAATAAAATAAAAATCTCACTAGAAAGGAATCTAGTGAGTAGACCTAATAGAAATAAAAATTCAACCTAAACAATAACTATTCCCCGGCAGCGGCGCCAAAAACTTGATGCGTGGTTTTGTGACCTTACAACAGGTTTTACCTCTAGAGGGATCTCAAGAGGCTTACAACCCCACCAGGCAGTGTACCTGACCGATGTAGTATAGTGTAGTGGTAAGTACGGGGGATTGATCGTTCTCCACAGGGAATAGTGTTCGTTAGGTATGAAAGGCTACTCTAATTAGGTCTAAGGGTTGAGGAAGATTCTTTTTTATGTTTTTATAATTTTATGAAAGCAAGTAAAATCTCGGGTTTGAAGGAGTGGGCGGAATTAGTTGCTAGTCAACTAACCCAAATTACTACGAATGCAAATAAAATAAAATAACAAAAAAATGAAAAGTTTGGTGAGAAACTTATGTGTAGAGAAATGTGTTTACTTAGATTTCCTTACTCCCTAACTATCTTTTACCGGTTAATTAGTGTGTATTAGTCGCGTGGATGACGGGTGTATTCCTTAATACCATTCGTGGGGTGGCGTACTTACTTCCCCAACTCTACAAGCTCCTACTTCACTCCTATGTCGAGCCGGCTAGGAAGCTCCTAACATGGGATCACTAGAATTCGCTTGTGCATTAAATACAACCATAAAAACCTTTAGTACGCATTTGGTTCATGTTTCTTAAGACGTTCAAGCAAGTTACCGAATAGGAAGTTAGCCAGTTTTCTTAAGCCTAACATAGATAAACAATCATCCAATACAACTAATAACACACTAACAACCAATAATCAGTAGCTAGGTTTCATTAGATCTAAGCAAACACAAGATAAATTTAGCCTAACATGTTAATCAAAAGACAAGAATAAGATAAAATCAAACAACACATAGACATATTGAATGATTAATTGATAACTTATCTTCAATGTAACATGGAAGATCTCAAGGCAAAAAGCCTTGAAAAAGAAGCTGAATTCGTCTTAGGGTTTTCTCCCAAAATTCCACACACTAAGCTCTCCCTTATGACAAAAAATTAGAAAACTATATATAGATTTTTGGATCTGACGGCGTCACCTTATGGAGTGTGACGCCGTCACCTCGCCGCTTTTAGGGTTCCCGGATGACCTTCTTGACGCCGTCCCTCTTTAGCTCTTCAAAAATCCATTCTGGCTTATCAAGGCTTGACGCCGTCGAACCTTGAACGTGACGCCGTCCCTCTTTGATTTAAGCCGTGACGCCCTTGATCAAGTTAAAGCGTGACGCCGTCAGAATTCACATGCTATTTTCACTGGCCCGTCATGAGTAAATTTCACGTCCAACTTTTCTTGCCAAGGCATGACGCCGTCCAGTATAAATTGTGACGCCGTCAAGAGTAACTTCTAGCCGATTTTTGAGACTTTGCCGTTTTCTTCACTTTTATGCTCCAAAAACGTCCAAAATGCCTCCTTTTCCAGATTTCTCCTCAAAAGTACCTAAAATGACAAAAGGAACGATTTAGGGCAATATTTGATCAAATAAATACGATTTAAGGCTTAAATGACCCCTTAAAAGCGGTACACTTTTCGCTTCATCATCTTCAGGAGACTGGGGGTTCAGTGAGCTCTTGTCAGTACTCACTGAACCCATCATCTTCTTCTTTGGCTTAAGTCCTACTCAGGAAGTTCCGCCTTCCTGAGTGGTGAATCCTTCTTCCTAAATTCGCCTTAAGCATCCTGAAGATGACTCACTGAGTTACTGTTCACTCAGTGACTTGAATTGTTCTCGGTTGTTAAACACTTAGCTAATTTGTGTCCAAATCCTATTTAAGGATAATTGGGGACTGACGGACCCAACAATCTCCCCTATTTGGATATAAATTATTTCCTAAGTGTTTTGATCAGTTATGAGTGAGCTAATGACTTCTTCTCATACTAAATGTACTAGTAAGTTGTTAAGGACACTGAATTAACAAAACATGGGCCATCGTCTTATTAATCATATTACAAAAGTCCTATCAACTAAACATAGTAAATAAAAGATAAAGGTGTGGCGGATTCCTTCAGTCCAGTTTTAAACCCAGGCTTTCAAGCTTTGCTCTCTTTGAATCCAGCTCTCTTTTATGAGGATGCTCTTGAATCTTGATCTTCAGGTCTTGACAGAACCTCATATTTTCAGGACTCCTTATTGGGGAGGCCATCATGAGGAACCCAAGCATTGTCTTGATTCCTGCTCGATCAATGTCACTCCACCTTTGGAAGGCTTGTTCAACGAAGGTATCCAAGAAGAACAGACCT
This sequence comes from Artemisia tridentata subsp. tridentata, assembly GCA_021014915.2. Lineage (NCBI taxonomy): Eukaryota > Viridiplantae > Streptophyta > Magnoliopsida > Asterales > Asteraceae > Artemisia > Artemisia tridentata. The sequence continues at coordinate 6,043,825 of CP139508.1, forward strand.
CTTTCAGGTTGTTGGATGACTATGTTCTTCCTGAATTGAACACCTTCTGGGAGTGCTCTATTGCATTCAAGGCCAGGCAACTTGATCTCAGGTTCAGTTTCAATCTTCTTTCTTTTTCTTGAAGAAGACTAAGAGGGAGCAGGCTGATTGACTGAGGGAGGGAGAAGAGACTGAATGCCAAGTTCTTCAGGTGTGGCTGTCAATTTCTCATAACTAAGTTTCAGAGATTTCATCAGCATAGGGATAACCACATTGCTCTTCTTCAGTATGAGTGGACCCAGTTCATCCAACTCAGTAATCCCAAAGTCAGCGAATCTGAAAGGATTATGTACATCAAACTGTCTTTTGTCTTGGATTCTGAAAACAGTGATGACACATGGCTTGGTGTTTTGGTGGATCTTGACATCAACGATAGGTTCAGGCTTCAATGTACTAGTCATGACCCATTTGTACATTTCGATTATGTTTTTTTTTTAATTTCTTCAGCCCGTTATGCCCTTTCATCCCTCTTCTGCCTGAGAGCAATCATCTCAGCAGACTGAGCCTTTACAAAGGTCTCACCAAGTTTACTTCCTGAAAGACCTTTACCCTCAAGACCAATCTTCTCAGCCTCTTCATGTACTACCTTAATGAGAGCTGCCTTGCTCACCCTTTCCTCTTCCCTTACTTTCTTCATTGCTTCCCTCTTTCTCCATAAGGGTTTGAAGTTCCTCGTTAGTGAGAAGCATCATTTTTCCATTGACTTCATAAGGGACCCTGACTGGTTCATCAGGATCTTTCCTTTTTTCTGTGGAAGCAGGCACCAAAACTTTTAAAGGTTCATGCTCAGTGGTGGTAATAATGACTTTGCCTTTGTCTTGGAAAGAAGAAGAAGCTTCAGGAATCTCCCCCTCAGAGTGAGAAGGAGGTTGCTGGCTTGAGGAAGCTTCATGTGGGACTTCAGGGGCTTCATATGGGACTTCAGTGACTTTCTCCCCCTCAGCTGTTGCTTGTGCCATGGGCAGGGTGAGAGTAAGAGCTGGTGTTGTCACTGAAGCAGCAGGACCTTTGAAAGCCTGGTAAATTTTAGTCATCATTGACTTGATTTCTGAAGTGTCCTGCTGAAGAGAAGAGACCTTTGCTTCAAGAGATTTCTGAGAAGATTCAAGAGCGGTCATTCGTGAACCAAGAGACCAGGCCAACGAATTTGAAGACTTAGCCAGAATAGCCAAGTTTCCTTCCAAAAGAACCAGAGGAGATCTGAGGGATTCCAATGATGAGCCAAGTCCCTGAATATTGGATGTCTTCAGGATGTTGAGAAGCTCAATAAACTGAGCACATTGTTGTTGATAAGTCTCAGCAGCCTGAAGAATCTTTATTTGTAAGTTCAGGGTCATCTTTGACAGCTGTTTGAATAGTGTCAACACTCTTAGTAATGCCTTCAAGAATGGCGTTGAACTTCCTGAGATGGTGATCAACAGCTGTTAAGGATGAGTTGGTGGTTGAGTGCTGTTCATTGACATCATCATGATAACTTTCAATCGATTCCTTCAGGTCGTGAAAGTGAACTGCTGCTTCAGTATGATGATTGAACAGGTCTTCAGCCAAACCCTGATAGAGAGCCTTGTTGGTCTTGAGTAAGAACCTGACCAATGTTCTCTCAGTGAAGGGAAGTGTGTTGTCATACTTCCTGAGGATGTCGGCAGTATCCGAAGAATCAGTAGCTTGAGAATTTGACTCTTCACTTTGCTGTGGAGAAGACTGATGTGATTGTTCAGGTTGTGGATCAGTATCCATATCTTCACCTGCCTTAAAGAATTCCTCCTCACTTTCTTCCTTGAGCTCATCATCAGACACAAGAAGAGCCTGAATGTCCTCCATGGACTGAATACAAAAAATTTGGCTATCCGGCTCCTCTTCATAAGAAGACTTGCCTTCGTTTTGGCCAGGTCCTGACCCCGTCAAAATAACTGAGTGGGTTTGCTCAGCCTGACTAGCCATAATAACTGAGGTAATACCAGTCTGGCTTTTGGGGTCAGTTCCCAAGAGAATGGATCCGCCTGAGGTGGTTATGGGTTCCGTATCGGCGGGTGGTTGGGTGATTGTGTGTGGACCCCTTTCCCATCATGATTGTTCTGTCCTTTTGGGGATTTAGGGTCCTGAACTCCCTGGGACCCTGAGTGTGATTTCTCAAGGACGTTAGCGGGATGTGATTGGGTGTAGGTCCCCTTCCCAGTAGGATAGTGCTGTCCCACCGAGGATTTAGGACCCTTTACTCCCTCAGGCTCTGATTGTGATTTATCAGTGCCTTCATTGGGATGTGATTTGGTGGAGGTTCCTGACCCTACTAACTTGTGTTTGTCAGCAGGGACATGTGGATCGGGTTTGCTCGAGGACATTGAGGATGATTGCTCAATGCCCTCCGTTGGTTTTTGTTTTACGGCCAAGGGGTCCTTAATTTTGGGTGTCTTGGAGGTCTTGGTCATTTTTGGTATTGAGGCATCAGTCTCAGTGGCGAGTGGTTTGGGTCTAACCACCTTACTAGACTGACCCTTTTTTGTCTTCTTCACCTTTTTGGTAGGTGAAGGAACTGGAGAGACAACGTCCTCACCCTGAATAACTACTTGCATGTAGTTGGTCAGGGCAATAGGTGTTACCTCAGGGATGCCACTAGAAAAATTGGTCTTATGCAAGACGTCAAGCTTTGTGCCTTCGATGTCAGACCTATCATAGTCAGAACCAAGAAGGTCCTGAAGCACACAGGAAATAAACCTAGGACAAGACAAATGTTTTTGCCTAGATGTTCCTGAGAGCTTGGCAATGAGGTCATGGAAGATTATACCTCCGATATCAATCTTTCTACCCTCCAGGAGGCTGAACAATGTTCAATTGCTCCGTGGAGGATTTATTCCCCCCAAGGACCTGAATGACGAATGTCATCAGGATCCTCCATATTAGGTGGAACCAGGTTTTGACTATTGGAGCTTTCTCCAATAAAGCTCCAACAGAATGATCAGGGAGTCTGGGGTCATGAGGTCCTAAAAGGATTAGCTCAGCCTTAACCTCTTGGTCAGTGGGGTTGGGCTCAAAAGCCTCAGCAAAATCAAGACCAGTAGCCTTGATGAAGGTGGTGTAATCTAGGGAGAGGGTCTTTCTCCCATTCATCACTGTGAATGTGATGATGGATTCTTTGTGGTCTTTAGGGCTGGTGGCCACCGAAGTACACCATAATTCCCTCAAGTAGTCATGGTAGATGACTGAGGGGGTTTTGGTAAATGCTTTTGCAAGAAAACAGTTTTGAAGATATTTCATAATGTTCTTGTAAGCATTGAACTTTTGTGGATAGGAAAAGTTTCCCACCACATTGTTCTTGGTCATATCAACACCCTCTAATGAGAATTCCACATTAGGGGCGTATGTGATAGCTTTAGAGGAAGCCATTTGTGTTTGGTAGGTCTGGGTAAACGAATGGTTTCTGGGTTTCTAAAAGCTAAGAACACACAATTTTGATTTTGAGAGAAATTGGGCAGAGTTTGCTTATGATTTCTAAAAAAGCGTGTGTGTGTTTCTTTTGTTTGGGGTTTTTATAGGGAAGTGAAGAGTAGTGGCATTTTGGGTATTATGGCGGTTTTAATTAAAACAAATTTTTGGAAATTGTTTTGAATAAAATTTTGAGATCCGCATTAAATGCCATCACTTCCACTTCCCAGTTATTGCGCAACAGTCGAGGTGAACAGTTGCTAGTCTGCAAAAGTGTATTTTGGAGGGGTGAGTCATCACATATTTGTTATGTGATTGGAGAGGCATTTAATTGCCTAGTGGAAAAAGTGGGGGCCCATAGGTGGATGCCAGAAAGGCAAAAGGACAAACATTCTTATATTAAATAAGAATTCAGTCACCAACCTAGGACATTTACTAACTAGATACTTAGAGCATTTAAGTTAGCATTGAATGTCCTCTTCAGGGCCCTGAATGATTTTTCATTCAGTGAGGGTTTTAGTGACCTTTGTTCGCTGAGAGACACATTGACTCAGGGACATGAGGTTTAAGAATTTACACTTTTGGATGGACTCAATCAGTGGACTGATTCTCTATATCCAACATTCCTAATTCAACTTTCAATCTTGTGAAAGTTGGTTCATCCAATGGTTTGGTGAATATATCAGCTAGCTGATATTCGGTAGGAATGAAGTGTAATTAAATGTCACCATTCATGACATGGTCCCTGATGAAGTGATATCTTATATCAATGTGTTTTGTTCTCTGATGAAGAACAGGGTTGTTTGAGATGGCAATTGCACTTGTGTTATCACAAAAGATGGGAACCATCTTATATTGGATGCCATAGTCACTGAGTTGACTTTTCATCCATAGTACATTTGCACAACAACTTGCCGCTGCAACATATTCAGCTTCAGCTGAGGACATAGCAACTAATTGTTGCTTCTTAGCACTCCAACAGACTAATTTTCCACCAAGAAATTGGCAGGAACCTGAGGTGCTTTTTCTATCCATGCTGCATCCAGCATAGTCAGAGTCTGAGTATCCATTGAGATCAAAGCCTGAGCACTTAGGATAATATAATCCAAGGCTTGGAGTACCTTTCAGGTACCTGAGGATCCTTTTCACAGCAGTGACATGAGATTCTCTTGGGTCCGATTGGTATCTGACACACAAACATACTGAGAATTGGATGTCAGGCCTTGATGCAAGTAGATACATCAATGACCCAATCATCCCTCTGAAGAGAGTTTGATTTACTGGTTTCCCCATAAGGTCATGACCAAGGTTGTTTGGGGGAACCATGGGAGTTTTGACTGAGGCACAGTCACTGAGATCATACTTCTTTAGTATGTTCCTGAAATACTTCTCCTGACTGATGGAGGTTCCTTTATCAGTCTGCTTGATTTGCAGTCCAAGGAAGTAAGTCAGTTCTCCTATCATGCTCATTTCAAATTTCTTTGCCATCAAATTTTCAAACTGTTTGCAAAGTTTGTAGCTTGTTGAGCCAAATATGATGTCATCCACATATACTTGAACAAGAATGACATCTTCATTTGTCCTATAGATAAACAATGTATTGTCTATCTTTCCTCTGACAAATTTGTTTTGGATGAGGAAGGCTGAGAGAGTTTCATACCATGCTCTGGGAGCTTGTTTTAGTCCATAAAGGGCCTTGTCAAGCTTGCAGACATGGTCAGGGAACTCACTACTCTCAAATCCAGGAGGTTGTTGAACATAAACTTCTTCTTTCAGTGACCCATTCAAGAATGCACTTTTAACATCCATTTGGTACATTTTGAAGTTCATGTAGGTTGCAATTGCAAGGAAGATCCTGATGGCTTCCATTCTTGCCACTGGTGCAAATGTTTCTTCATAGTCAATGCCTTCCTGCTGGTTATAGCCTTTGGCAACCAGTCTGGCCTTGTTTTTAATGACTATGCCATTTTCATCAGATTTGTTTTTGAACACCCATTTCATGCCAATGACTGAGACACCTTCAGGACATTTAACCAAGGTCATTACCTTGTTTATGTCAAACTGTTACAGTTCATCATGCATGGCCTGAACCCAACTAGGATGTGTAAGTGCTTCTTTGACACTTTTGGGTTCAATGGTGGAAATGAAAACCACAAATAGGCATTCATTGGCTGAAGCTGCTTTTAGTTTATCGGCATGCTTCTTGTGAGCATGCCTTCAGTAGGCTCTCCTATAATGTTTACAAGTTCAATGTCCTGAGACCTAGTCCAGCTGTCCTGAGGTCTTGGGTACTGATTAGAACTTGAGGAGGCCTGATTGGGTGGAGGTGTAGGATCTGTTGCAGACACTTGATGATCTTCAAGATCTTGAGTGTCTGACAGGGTTGGCCGATCACTGAGATTGTTTGGTTCCTGAGCACTTTGTTCAGACTGATTGATTACATCAGTACTTGTTTGTGCTTCTACAAACTCAGTGATGGTTGGGTAAGGAAGGTTGTGAGGGAGTATGTGATAGGAGATGTCAGCATTTACTTGATACTGAGTGGAAAGATTGCTATCAGGATGATATTCATCAGGAGGATATCTTGATGAATCATCAATACCTATCTCTTCCACTGAGGTATTTGAGAACCTGATTGCTTCAGTGCTCTCATCAAAGGTAACATGGAATGTTTCCTCAGTCTGTGTCTCCTTGTGTTGAACACCCTGAAGGCCTTTGAGACAAGGGAATATCCCAGGAAGTATCCATCATCAGCTTTGGCATCAAATTTCACTAAGTGATCCTTGTGATTATGTATAAACACAGGACACCCAAAGACATGAAAGTAGCTGATGTCAGGGATTCTTCCTTTGAATAACTCATAAGGAGTTTTTCTATGTCTCTTGACAATGATGGATCTGTTTTGTGTGTAACAGGCAGTCTTTACTGCTTCAGTCCAGAAGTGTTTTGAAAGGACTTATCCATTTAGCATTGTCATGGCAGCTTCAATGAGTGTTCTGTTTTTCCTTTCATCCACACCATTTTGTTCAGGTGTTAAGGTAAGGAAAAATTTTGGTGGATACCTTTCTCATCACAGAAACTTTCAAGTTCATCGTTCCTGAACTCAGTCCCATTGTCAGTCCTAATCTGTTTGACTTTGATGTCATTTTGATTTTCAATGTTCCTGACAAAGGACATGATAGTTTCAGCTGCCTGACTCTTTTTGGTCAGGAAGTAAACCCAAGTGTATCTTGAGTATTCATCCACAAGGACCAGAGTATACTTCTCATGGTTAATGGATCTAGGACTGATGGGTCCAAAGAGATCCATATTGAGAAGATGAAGGCAGTTCCTGATGGAAAATTTTGTTTTGGTTCTAAAGGATGCTCTTTTATGTTTACCTTTCTCACAGGCAGAGCAGGGTTTATCCTTTGAGAACACAAGGGATAGCAAGCCAAGGACTTTGTTTTGTTTCACAAGATTGTTTATGCTTTTGAAGTTTAGATGGGAGAGTCTCTTATGCCAAAGCCAATTGAGAGTTTCAGTGGCCTTAGCAAAGAGACAAGTTCCATTCTGAGTCAGACTGGACATGTCTAACACATAAACATCTTGCCTTCTTGGTTCAATAAGGACAACTTCCTTATTTGCATTGAAGATAGTACCTTGCTTGTCATTAAACTGAACTATGTATTTTGCATCACATAGTTGACTGACACTGATCAAATTGTACTTGAGGCCATTTACATAAGCTATCCTAGTAAAGACTATACCACTACAGTTTACTGAACCATAACCTTCAGTGAGACATGATGAATTATCAGCAAATACCACCTTTGGTCCTGGTTCTTCTACATATTTGTGCAGATACTCTTTCACACCAGTCATGCTCCTTGAACATCCACTATCTAGATGCCAAACTGGCTCCCTGGTATGTCTCTGCACAAATTGTAAACTGAGTTAGTTCTTTCTAGGGCCCCTCTTCTTGGAGGGCTTGGATTTAATAGCCTTCTTAAAAGTAGCAACTGATTCATGATCAGTGGTTGAGTGGACTGAGCTTCCACAAATTTTGCATTTGTTTGCTGGGGTAGGCTCAGTAGACTGAGAGGTTTGTTTGGTGATTCCTCTCCTTTTCTGAATGACCTCATCATGTCCTGAGGTGTAGTGAGTGGGATCACCACAGATGTCACATCTTGTGCCCATGAGACAGTCCTCAGGGAGATGGTCATTAAAGCCACAATGTGGACAAGAAGCAAAAGGCTTAGCCCTCAGTGTTTGTCTCTGCTTGGAGTCAGATGGGTACTTATGAGAGCTTGTGCTTTAAAGTTTGCCATCTTTGTTTTGGCTGTGTATGATTGGTGATCAGAGGTCCTGTGATCTTCCTTTTTGAATATCATGCAGTAAAGGATTCTATAACAATCATCAGTGGAATGATTGCTAAAGTAACACAGCTCACACTTAAGAAGAGGTTTAGGTGGTTTTGGTTTGGAGCTTGAGGAGGCTGATTTTGTTTCCTTAATCTTGGATTGAGGAGTTTTCTCAGAAGATTCAATCTTCTCACTCAGCTTCCTGACAAGCTCAGCCAACTTATCAATTTTTGATTCAGGGCTTTCAATTTTAACTTCAGAAGGGACTGAAGTTGTGGAGTCATCAGTAGGGACTGAGACTTCAGTTGTCTGCCTCTTCAGGATGGTTTTACCTAGTCCAAATTTCTCCTTTGGAGAATGCTAAGAGTAGACCAATGGAGTAAGGTCTGAGCTTGGTGCAGCTCCCTGAAGGACCTTCAGTGGTGGGAGTGGTTCAACTGATTCTGATTCAGACTCTTTGACTGACTCAGTACTACTGGGTTGGAGTGAGTCCAAGCATACTTTTCAGAGCCTGACTTTCAGGAAGCAAGATTTTCCCAGTCTCAAAGTTTGGTAACTTACTGACTGGATTATCCCTGACAACCAAGTCATCTGACTTGGGTTCCATCTCTTGCTCAAAAGATAAGCCAGCTGGAATAAAAGCCTTTTCTTTGTCACTATCACTGAGGGTTTCAGTGAGTTGGTCTCCTCCTATAACCTTTTTGTTTTCACTAGGAGTTAGACTGCGAGATTCATAGACTCTGGGATTCTTTTTAGTCCAGCTATGTATGACAGCCTTTTCTTTGTTAAGTTCATTTTGAAGAGCTTGATTTTGTTTCAAAATCTCAGTGTTCTGAATTTGTAGTGTAACAGCTTCTAACTTAGCCTGTTTTAGTACGAGCAATTCATCTCTACACTTATTCAATTCTAACATAAGATTATTATATTTTGAAAGCAAATTAAGCCTTTGTTCTTCTACAAACTTAAGATCTACACTAATGTAATTCATATAAGACTGCCAATCAGAATTATCATCCATAAAAAGTAAAGTATTTACCTTTTTCATGATGATGTTGACCCATTCTCCATTTCTAGCATGGCTTTTTCCAACAGCCACCTGATCACCTTCTGAAAGTGCCATCAGTGCACTCACATGAACTTCTTCATCATCAGAGACCACTTCTTCATCCCAGTCATAAGCTTCAGCTACTAGAACCTTGTTCTTTGCTTGAACAGATTTGGAAGGTTGAGGAGCCTGAGAGACTGAGGGAGTGGCCTCAAGAAGAGCAAGTTTTGCCTTAGCTTTCCTATATTTAGTTTCAAAGTCTTTTTGACCATTTTGAAAATGTTGTGGTGACTGAAACATTTTAGGTTGAAACTTGCTAGTTCCTGAAGAAGAACTGTTCCCAGAAAATTTATAAGAGGGTTCTGAGGTTGTTTTAGAATAGCAGTCTTTAGCAAAATGACCCTTTTTACCACATTTAAAACATTCAGTGGTCTCATTTGCTTTAGCTTTTGAGAAGTTTGACTGATTTCTTTTGATAAAATGTTTTAAGTTTGCAAGGAGTGCCCTTTCTTGGAATTCCAAGTTTAAATCATTTAGGTACTCCTCACTGGTTCTATCATCAACCTCATCATCAGAATCCTCTTGAAAGTCATGCACAATTCCATTAGAATAAAAAGCAGTTGATATGGGTGAGGAAGTCAGGGCCTTTTTGGTCTCAAGAGCTTTCTTTGAGTCTGGGTATCTTCTTGAGATTAAGTTGTCTTCATAGACAAACTTCCCATAGATCTCAGGGAGCTCAAGGGTCTGAATGTGGTTTGCATTCCTAAGGCCCTGAGAGATGTTTAGCAACTTCTCTGGGAGACTGTTGACAAAACCAACATTGATCTCATGCTTAGACAAAACTACACCATCATTTGATAATTCATTTATCAGGGTCTTGTATCTGGTATAGGTCTGAGAGAGACTTTCAGAGTCCTTTGCCCTGAAAGTATTGTAATCAAGTTTCAGGTCCATGATCCTATTTTCCTTGGTATCTGAAGGACCTTCGAAGCTATGAACCGAGTCAAGCCATGTTTGTTTGGCTGATGTACAGTTAATGACTGATTCCATTATATCGTCAGGGAGACAAGATATAATTATGCTTCTCAGGCATTGGTCCTGATTGACCACCCTCCTCTCATCAATGGTCCATTGTGCTTCAGGTTTGGGTAGCCCTTCAGCGGTTTTTGGGACATAGGGACCTTTAGTGATATAAGTGATGTAGTATGGTTCCATATCAGTCAAGTAGCAAAGCATACGCTTTTTCCACTTGCTAAATTTACCAGCTTCGAGCTTAGGAGCAACAGCTGAATAGCTACCTCCCTTTTTGTCGACAAGCTGGGGTACATCAAAGTCAGCCATAGTAGGATCTTGGTTTTAAAAACCTTGAGCACTCTTAGTTTGGAAAAGATTTTATAAACCAGAGGCTTTGATACCGCTTGTTGTTCCCGTTACACAAGTAGAAATAACTAGAAAGTTACACTAATTGTGCACCATGACTGATAAGAAGTGTTGATTAATTTTATCAAATAAGTTATACGTAAAGATAAAAACACAAGTTTTTCAATGTTTAAATTCTTATTAGAAATTAATCAAAGAATCTATTACCCAAGTGTTTTGCGGAATAAACACTTGGGATTGAATAGACAAGGTATGGTGTGTCTCCTCTATAAACTTAAGCTTTGCTTAAGTGACAACAAAAAGACCCACTGAGCTATCTCAGGGATGTGGTTGCTCTTTGGAGGAGAAAAGTGGTTTTGTGAAAGTCTAATGTGGAAAGGTTTGATTGTTGCACAAACACTTGGGATGTGAATCTTAGTAACGTGTTTGTGAGATATTTATGTATGAATGTGTTTAGCATGCGGAATCTACTACAACACACTTAAAAGAACACAAGGTGGTGAGTTATGTAAAAGTGAGTATGTAATGAACAAGGAACACAACTTTAGTTAACACAAAACGATTCAATATTATTGATGAAATAATACGGATGATCTAACTATCACCGGGATTACAAAGTAATCTTGAATCTTAGATTGTAAAAGGATTTGTGAATTGAGTAACTAAGTTACTTGAGAGATAGTTCTGGTTTTGGTTAATAGTTGGAAAGATGCATGCATGAAGGAGTGACTTAGGGAACCTTTTATACGATAAGGTACCCTAATTACAAGTTGTCAAGTGGTTGAATATAATACTTTACTTTGACTATTCTAGCCTACAATTAAATACAACTACCAATGTACAACTCTGTAATATTCTTCTGTGAACCACAGAAGACTAAACTACTTCTACATAACGTATAACAATGTACAAAGACTAATAATTCCACTAAATATCTATTACAAAATATCTAACAGCTTGACATAAGGCTTGGCGGGATCTTTATCAACAAGCAGTACCTTCTACCCAGAAGGTACTGTTAGTACATCTTCATACTCTTCAAAATCAACTAGCAGGCTCTTTGACATAACTGGCAGGCTCTTTGACTTGAACATTTTATTCCCAACAATCCTCCCCTAAACTTGTTATTTCCATTAAAATACACAAGTTTCTGATGAATAAAATACATACCTTGAGGATTTGAGGGAACTCTTCCAAAAACCTTCACTCTCTGTTCTTCCTCTTTCTTTCACATTGCTCAAATATGCTCCTCAGCAAACTTTGAACAATTTCTGAATTCTCTTCATCTTTGTCACATCTTAATCTCTTGGAGATCATAGTTTTAAGCACTTCATAACTAAGTGGATACTCTTTCTCAGCCAACATAAAGAGTTCTATCCCACTTTGTGTGTAAAGATGATGAATATTGCTAAGGCTTAGAAATTCCCATGTTGTTGAAGGATCATGATAGGGAAATTTCCAATGAACATCTTTTGGTTTAGGATCATACATCCTATTGAATTCTACCCATAGTTCCTGTTCCTTAACATCAGTACTAGAATTTGTGTCTAGCCTAATCTGCACTAGATTCCACAATTCTTCCAAGTCTGCTCTGTCACATGCTCTAACTAGATTTTCAAAATTCTTAAAGATAGCAGACTGACCCCCAACCCTTATTATTTTCCATGACTTTCCTAATCTATCATGGTTGATCTCCCAATCAATAATAGGGCATCTACAGCTAATTGGATCTGCATGTATGATAGTTGGCAAAGTAATTAACATCTTACTTACTTGCTCTGTGTCCAATTTTGCTACTTCTTTCTTCTGAGCATCTTGCTTCTTCTTTATTGAGGGCTTTACATCAGATGGAACTTTGTAGTAAAGACTTTTGTAGGCTTGAAGATACAAGTAGTAGATTTCATCATTAGATTTCTTCTTCAGTTGATAATCAGTCCAATTTGCTTGACCTTTTAGAAATCTCTTCATAAAAGTTACTTGATCTTTCCATGATTTGCCCACCTTAAAACCTCTTTTCTCACTTTCTTTCATCTTTTCAAAAATGTCAGCCAGAGCTGCTTCTTTGTACTTCTTGTTGATAAAAGATTCAAGCTCTGCTATCTTCTCATCAGAATTGAGATTCTTGTCATTCACTATTATTGATGCTTGGCCTTTCACAATTGGATCATTAGCAATAATCCATTGCATCTGTGCATCAAAGGTTTCTTGAGCAATTTGAGTATAAAGAAGAGTCTGAGCAGCATCTTTATTCTCTTTCATTTCTGTAAGCATTCTTGAAGCTTCAAATGCTTGCAGTTCTTCTTCATGAACCCTTTTGGCCTCTTCTTCTCCTAAAGCCATCTGAATTTGCTCTGTTCTTTTCAACTTCTTGGGCTTTGGCTCATCTTCAATCATAATGCTCTTGCCCTTATCCTTTGGAGTTGGTTCTTGAGATGGAGCAGAAGATTGCTCATCAGCAACAAAAATCCTCCCTTGAACAAACAAATTCCCTTGAGGCTCTAAATCCCTCTTTCTCTTGTACAGTTTCTCAGCAGACCCTTTGTACTCCATAGCCAATAGCCTCTCAATCCTAACAGGCTCTTGTTCTGGCCCAGCAGGCTCTTGCTCTGCATCAGCAGGCTCTTCATCATAAACTTGAGTTCCTTCATGGAATTCAAATTGAGCCTCCTCATCATCTTCAGAACTCTCCATCCTCCCTGTAGGATCGAGTACTTCGAGCTTGATTGAGCTTGGTATAAACAAGAACCTCTGTATGCAATACAAGCGTTTATGCGGAAACTAAACAGCAAGTATTATAAAGAAGAAAACTCTAAAGAACAATGATCCTCTATGGATCAAACTATGAACTAAGAATTGTTTATTTAATCTTGAAAACGTTAAACGTGTACATAAACTCATAGACGGATATATCTTTTATACTAACAAGATGACCTAACCCTAATCCGTTCTACAAGTAAACGTGTGAAGAGATAAACAACAATCTCTTCTAAAAATAAATCTTAACAAACATTCTAAATATACGGATAACTAACAACACTATCCGCAGCAACAACACTATCGGCAGAAACAAGATAACACTGTCGGCAGCAATGAGCTTTCAGCAGGAACCAAAGCTATCGGCAGGAACCAGCTTAACACTATCGGCAGCAACAATGAAACTCTTATTTCCCAGAGATCCTAACAATCCTCCCCTAATCTTGAGGTTGACTAGGTTAACCTGCAAGATTCCAATGTGATAGAGCTTGTAACTTCTCAGGCTTGAGGACTGCGACTTAGCAGCAGCAATAATTAGTAACCAGCAGCAACATTCATAACTTGCAAGATTTCAACTTCTATAGCATCCAGCAGCAACTTCAATAGTTCAGCAAGAATAGGAAATCTTCTTTAAAACATGTATACTGGTCACCATGACATTCACTTGAACTTGGCTGCTAATAATGACAATATGTACATCAAATCACTTTAAGTTTCATACTATTCTCATTACATCCAGGTGTGTTAACTCCTGTGAGAGGTGAATCATTGAAAATTAATGGATTTGATGTCTCCTTACCAATAGCCATCACTACTGGAGTAGCCAATGTTTCGGTGTGTTAGACCATGGTACATTGATAACCATTTGATTTATTAGCAAATCAGCAACTATAAACGGATTTGACTTGTCTTTACCTGTAGCCGTTTGCTCAGGACTAGTCAATTCTTAGGTTACAGCAAAACCTTGGTGAATTGAATACCAAATATGGATACCAATTGTCTTTACCACAAACCATACTTTTGTGGACTAGCCAATCCTTTGGATCCCATAAAGGGTTACATCCATGGTGAATTGAGAACCATTTTCAACTCTCAGAACTGAATCATGGGTGAGTTAAAGTACCCTATAGCTTTGAGCAAGCTATTACAGCTATCAACGGATTTGATTATCACACCAGAGCCGTACCCTCATGGTGAGCCAACTCTTTCTTGTCTGCAAGACATGGTGAGTTGAGCACCATTTATTGTGCAGGTGTAAACACCAACACTGTACCTGCAAGGTGTTGCTCAAAACCACTTATTAGCACACAAAATATACAATTTTTTTTTTTTTTTTTTTTTTTTTTTTTTTTTTTTTTTTTTAAACTAAGAAACACACCAAAATAAAAGAAAGAAAAATAAGAAAAGAAATCAAAAGAAAGAAAGAAAGAAAAATATACAACAACAACAAGAAGCATCCTCCCCTTAAGCTTCATCCTCCCCTTAATCTGCATTCCTCCCCTTAAGCTCAGCAACTAAGGATTTACCATCCCAATATGGACCACCAAATGTTTAAACCTTGGTCCATCAAAAGCCTTGGTCAGCAGATCAGCAACATTATCATCTGTGTGAATCTTAACCACCTGAATAAGATGCTTCTCATAAGCATCTCTTATGAAATGATGTCGAATCTCAATATGCTTTGTCCTTTGATGATAAACAGGATTCTTAACAATACACATAGTACTTTGATTATCAATAAAAATCTTAGTGTTCATGTAGTTGAACCCATAATCCAACAACTGATTTTGCATCCAAAGTACCTGTCCACAGCAACTAGCAGCAGCAACATACTCTGCCTCAGTAGAAGATGTAGCCACTATAGTTTGCTTCTTGCACTGCCAACAAACCAACCTCCTACCCAGAAACTGACAACCTCCTGTTGTAGACTTCCTATCAAAGTTAGCCCCAGCATAATCACTGTCACTATATGCTTCCAACACAAAAGGAGAATCTTTAGGATACCAAAGTCCCATCTTTGGCTGTCCTCTTAAATACTTGAAGATTCTCTTAACTGCATTTAGGTTAGAAGTCAATGGGGTAACCTGATGTCTAGCACATGAACCAACAGCAAACATGATATCAGGTCTTGAAGCTGTCAAATACATGAGTGATCCAATCATGGACCTATAAAGATGAACATTAACAGCAGCATCAGGTTCATTATTGGACTTAGGCTTTGGACGTTCAAAATGAGTTGTAGCAACCTTCACATTTTCCATATCAAATTTCTTAAGCATGTCATAAACATACTTCTCCTGGCAAATAAAGATTCCATCTAGTTTCTGCTTAACCTGAAGACCCAAGAAGAAAGTCATTTCACCCATAGCACTCATCTCAAATTCACTCTTCATCAATTCTTCAAACTCCCTGCACCAGGCTTCATTAGTGGAACCAAAGATGATATCATCTACATAAACTTGTACCAGGATGATATCTTTGAAATTCTTTCTGATAAAAAGAGTTTTATCAATAGTCCCTCTTCTGTAACCATGTTTAAGCAAAAAGGCTGATAACCGTGCATACCAAGCCCTTGGTGCTTGATGAAGACCATAAAGTGCTTTAACCACTTTGTAAACCAAATTAGGATTCTGAGGATCCACAAATCCCTGTGGTTGAGTAACATAAACCTCTTCCTCAATCCTGCCATACAAAAATGCACTCTTCACATCCATCTGATATACTACAAACCCCATAAAGGAAGCAAAAGCTAAAAACAATCGGATAGCTTCAACTCTTGCCACTGGTGCAAACACCTCATCATAATCAATCCCCTCTTCTTGTCTATGACCTTGAGCTACCAATCTAGCCTTATTTCGAACCACAATACCCCTAGCATCCCTTTTATTCTTTAGAATCCATTTAGTCCCAATAGCATGCTTTCCTGCAGGTAAAGGCACCAACATCCATACTTTCTGATTCTGGAACTGCTGCATCTCCTCTTGCATAGCCTCAACCCAATCATCATTAGCAAGAGCCTGAGCTATGCTAGTTGGTTCAACTTGAGATAAGAAACAAGCATACAGACAATGTAAGTAATCAGTATGATTGTTCCTCAACTGATCCTGTATATAACTGAGAAAAGCAGATTCTCCAAACTTGGGTTGATGTAGCTTGCTTCTTGTCTGCACAGGGGAATTTATATCTCCAAGAATCAAAGACTGAGGATGAACTGTATTGATCCTTTTGGTAGCAATTGGATTAACTTCAATGGAGGATGCCTGATTAGTTATGGAGGGGTTGAAGTCATCATCATATGAGGAAGAAGTGAAAATTCCAGTTCTGGACTGATGATGAGGATCATTCAGCTTATCTTTTGAAGAGACTGAGTTTCCAAGATCAGAAGGAATTGGAAATCTTTCAGGGGAGTTAACAACACCCAGAGTGTCCACAGATGGAGAAGACACAGGAACATCAGCAGAAACCCTAGAAGGTTCGGCAGGAACAGATCCACTTTCAGCAGGAATGGGATGAGCAGGAACATGAATACCACCAGTTGAATTCAGTTGTCTTCTAACTTCAGCTTCAGCCTTTCTCAGAATCTCCTCTGTCTCTTTCGAAAATCCAGAATCAAACATCTCAGCAGCTCTTTTGGCATTAAACTCTTGTCTTTGAAGCCTAGCAAGATCTTCTGCATAACTAGAATCACCTCCAGCCATATCAAAAGAATCTTTGAGCTTTGAACCTGAAATGTCGTTAGAGGGAAAAGAAGGAACAACTATAGGTCGTTCATCACTCTCTACATCAGAATCATCATCCGAGGTACCTGCATTGTTAGTTTGAGAAACATGTGTACCAGCAGATAGATTTGATTTAAATCTATTATAACCTAAGGTGTCAGATAGATAATCCAGATCAAAGTACCACTCTGGACCAGCACCCTGCAAATTAGGTTTATCTTCAAGATATCTTAAGTTGAGAGTCTCTTCTATTTTCTTAGAGGACAGATTATAAACCCTATAGGCTTTACCATGAGCAGAATATCCAACAATAAACCCTTCATCAGCCTTCCCATCAAACTTGCCTAGGTAATCACTAGTGTTCAAAATAGTGACATGACATCCAAAAGGCTTAAGGTAACTAATGTTTGGAACCTTCCCAGACAAAAGTTCATAAGGTGTTTTATTATGAGGACTAGTAATAGATACCCTATTCAACACATAACAAGCAGTGCAAACTGCTTCAGTCCAAAACATAGTAGGCATCTTAGATTCAGCTAACATAGTCCTAGCTGCTTCTATCAGGGTCCTATTTTTCCTTTCTGCAACCCTATTTTGTTGTGGAGTTCTAGCATTACTATAGTCCCTTTTTATCCCCTTAGTCCCATAGAGGTCAATAAGATTAGAGTTCTTAAACTCTGTGCCATTATCACACCTTATAGACTTAACCTTTTTACTTAGCTGATTTTCTATTAAGGCAATAAAATCCCTAAGAACTGGATAAGTTTCATCTTTAGTACCCAAAAAGAAAGTCCATGAAAACCTGCTAAAATCATCTGTAATCACCAGGCAGTAGTTCTTATGGTCAATACTTCTGATAGAAGTAGGACCAAAAAGATCCATATGAAGAAGCTGCAAAGGCTCAGAGATGTTGCTCACAGCAGTTATGGCCTTGTATGATGCTTTGTGCTGCTTTCCTTTGTTGCAGGCAACACAATCATGCTCATTAGAGAAGATCTTCATAGGAAGCCCTTTCACCAACCCATTCTTAGCCAACTTGTTAATGGTCTTGAAATTCACATGGGCCATTCTTCTGTGCCATTTCTTAGATTCATCCACAGAAGCTTTTGCAACCAAACAAGCAAGTGATCCCTCAGGCTGAACATCACTAAGATTGAAGCTATATAGATTGTAAGTCCTAGGAACTTTAAGTTCAACCTGACTTTCATCAGGCAGCTTGAAGTCTTTGGACAACACAAAGCAATCATTCTCAGTGAAGAGAACACTGTTCTTCTTGTCACAGATTTGGGAGACAGAGAACAAATTGAAGTCTTGAAGTTCCTTCACATAAAGTACATCTTCAAAGTCCAGCTTAGCAGTCTTGATAGTTCCCTTCCCAGAAATTATTCCATCTCCTCCTCCAAATGTCACAGTACCTCCATTCAAAGGTACAAAGTCATGCAATCTATCCAAATTCCCTGTCATACTCCTGGAACACCCACTGTCAACAATTCCAACATCTTTGCTTCTAAAAGGAAAATCCTGAGATGGATGACCCATCATTCCAAACTGACCAGCCACTTGATTCTTCTCACCATATCCAGCTACCATCCCATAGACTTTATCTGCTCCACTTGCAAGAGACTTCTCATGTTGCTCCCAGTCCACCATCGAATCCACAGATACCAAAGCCTTGGGGTCCTCTGACTCCAACTCTTGAATTCTGAAAGCAGAATACCGTGCTTTATCATCCACCTTCTTGTCTGTACATTCCCTAGCAAAATGTCCTGTTTGAGAACATTTATAACACCTCACCTTCCTTCTATCAAACCTGGCAGGCTCCTGTCCATTAAAATTGACCCTTCTTCCTGCCTTCTTTTCAAACCTATCCAACTTCAACGATATCATAGCCACCTGCCATCTTAAGTCCATCTCTTCCATATCCAATTCATCAACCTGATTGAAATCATCATACACAATCTTCTGTTGTGGTGTACTTTCAGCAACAAATGAATGAAGCACATCCACTACAAGATTCTCAGAACTGGTTTGAGCTTTTGGTGTGACAGGTGAGTAGGAGATTGATGATGTTGATGGTGTTGGACTGTTTCCATATGATGTTTTGTTAGCACCAGAGTTACTAACAAAAGCAGTATGGGTTGGAGTATGAGGTGTATAGGTGGAATACCCTTTGATATCAAGTTCAAGGGTTTTCAACTTGTTGTACAGATCATCAAAGCTCATAAAATCCAGTCCTCCTTTGGCCTTGAGGGTTATGGAAACCTGCGACCAAGATGGTGGTAAAGCCCTCAGAAACTTGGTGTTGCAATCTTCATCATCCGGCCTAGCTTTCAACTGGTTGAGTTGACTCAGGATCTTGTGGAATCTGTCATACCCTTTGTGAATCCCCTCAGCCTCAGAGATCTTGAATTCCTGAAACTCTTGCTTGAGCATAGACTTTCTCATTTTTCTGGATTCATCATTCCCTCCAAATCTGGCTTTTACAGCATGCCAGATCTTTCTAGCATCATCCAAGTGATGGAAATCACTCATATGATCCTCTGGAATAGCTTGAAGCAGAAGGGTTCTTGCTTTGGTTTCCCTTTGCACAGCCATGTGCTCTTCTGCAGTAACAGGTGGCTCTATATAAATATTGCCATCCTCGTCCCTTCCTGTATTCTTCTTGCTATTTCCCTTGAGAATGACATTCCACAGATTGTAATCACTGTTTGTGATCCAATATTCCATTCTCATAGCCCAGACTTCATACTCATCTTTCTTCAGATATGGAAATTTAGCATTGTTGGTGGACATAGTGGTGACGATTTGTGTTTGGACTTGGGATGTTTCAGGTTTGGGTTGTTGATCTTCCTGGTTAATGACAATGTTTTCTGGGTTTTCGTCTGCCATTGAGAGAGGGTTAAGAGATATGAGATCGACCTTTTTCTTCTTTATCAGAGATCCTTACCAGGCTCTGATACCACTTGTAGGATCGAGTACTTTGAGCTTGATTGAGCTTGGTATAAACAAGAACCTCTGTATGCAATACAAGCGTTTATGCGGAAACTAAACAGCAAGTATTATAAAGAAGAAAACTCTAAAGAACAATGATCCTCTATGGATCAAACTATGAACTAAGAATTGTTTATTGAATCTTGAAAACGTTAAAGGTGTACATAAACTCATAGACGGATATATCTTTTATACTAACAAGATGACCTAACCCTAATCCGTTCTACAAGTAAACGTGTGAAGAGATAAACAACAATCTCTTCTAAAAATAAATCTTAACAAACATTCTAAATATACGGATAACTAACAACACTATCCGCAGCAACAACACTATCGGCAGAAACAAGATAACACTGTCGGCAGCAATGAGCTTTCAGCAGGAACCAAAGCTATCGGCAGGAACCAGCTTAACACTATCGGCAGCAACAATGAAACTCTTATTTCCCAGAGATCCTAACACTCCCCGTTTTGGAAGAGTAACCTAACCTATCAGCATCTGACTTTGAAGAACTAGATAAAACAACCCTTGCAGATCTTTTACCCTTTAGCTTCTTCACTTCACCCTCCAATTTCTTTACCCTCTTGACTA
The DNA here is from genome assembly GCA_021014915.2 of Artemisia tridentata subsp. tridentata. NCBI lineage: Eukaryota > Viridiplantae > Streptophyta > Magnoliopsida > Asterales > Asteraceae > Artemisia > Artemisia tridentata. The sequence continues at coordinate 6,064,105 of CP139508.1, forward strand.
ATTTGATGTTGATCTCAGAAAATTTCTTGCTTTGACATTTAAGAGCATCTTCTAAGAGCTTCACCTTCTCTTTTAGTTCTTGCATTGTCTAAGGTGATTGGGTTTGTGATACATGATGTGATGATGTTGGTGGTGTTGCTGATGGTACTGGAGATGGTATTGGTGATGTTTGATGTGTTGGTGAGATGTAACCAGTTGAAGAACTAGATGATGGTGATTCAGCTGATGGTGTTGGTTCTTCTGGATGTTGTGGTAACATTTCATCAAATAGTGGTATTTCCTCCCCTCTGAAACCAATTCTCATGTTTGAAAATACTTTGTGAGAAAGTTTGGGTGTTTCATAAAGTGTGTGTGGGGGAAGCAACAAATGTTTTGATTTTGCAATGATAGATGAAATAAATCTTGGATACATCAAAAACTTTGTTTCACTATTCACATTTTTAATCAATCCTTCAAAAAAATATGTTTGGAAAAATTGTATTTTCTGTTTGTAGCCAAGCAGATGAGAGCAGAAGCCATATTTACACTAAATTGCTCCCAAGAGGTTTTCTTCGGGCTCAAACAATGAAGGATTGTGTGAATCAAAAATCTCCATTGTGGAGTAAGATGCTTCTTTAGAAAAGTGAGTTTTGTAGAAGTAGCATGATACCCCATTCTTTCTAAATTTTCAAAAATCTCAGTATCTGGCAACTGACTAATACCATCAGAATCATCCAAATGAAGATGTCTTCTTATGGATGACTCAGTAAGAGTCAAAAGTTTGCCATCCACTTTGGCCTTAATTCTTTGTTCCCCATTTTCAGAAGTTTTAATTTTAGCAGATTGCCAAAATTGTAAAATTTGAGATTCATAAATAGTGGGATTGACTAGTAAAGCAAACCTTATGTAGGAGTTATTTAAAAAGTCCACTACTTGATGAAAAGAGGCATTATCCTCTGACTTCTCCAAAAATGCTAATTGATTGTGACGTTGGACAAAGTTTAGAACAACTGTGGTATCCATAATGAAAATTTTGAATATGATGGTGGGATTTGTTGGTAGTACTGGTAGAAGATGAAAGGTGTATGTGAATTATGATAAGGACTGATGAAAGATGATTTGTGAGAATTACTTTTAACCGACAATAAGAAAGATTATAATAAGTAAATGAAAAGGCGGTTAAAAAGATCTTTTATATGTGAAATATAATATAATATAATCATCAGTAATTTACATAACTACCCCAACGGCTAATTTTAACTACCAGGCCCAACGGCTAAAACTTTTTCTGACAGGCTCAACGGCTATCTAGCAGTACCATTTTACTCTAGCAGTACCAATTTTGAACTACCAGTACCTTTGAAAGTTTTGTAAAAATCCCTTATAGTTTTTAGCAAACTACCAGCTATCAACGGATTTGAGTTGTCTTTACCAAAAGCCGTTTGCTTAAGGACTAGTTAACTATTTACAATTAAGTATGGTTAGTTAACAACCATATAGTTTTTGGTAAACTATCAACCATCAACGGATTTGAGTTATCTTTACCAAAAGCCGTTTGCTTATGGACTAGCCAGCTCTTAAGTTTGTAAAAACTTGGTGAACTGAATACCAAAAGCCATATTGGCCTAAAGATGGTGCAATTTCCTTGGATGGAGGAAATTAAAAAGGCAATGATGCTGTGTATCTTGGATGATTGGTTCAACAAGTGAAATCATCTATTAGCATGCCTTTGAGTTGAAACTTTCCTTAGTTTGATCTAGATAGAACTTTCTCCTTTAGGAATGCTTCATCCCTTCTAGATATGTGATCTAATCCTATCTTTTTCAACCTTTGCATCATCTTGTATGCTCTTGTCTTTTTCTTTTCATAAATTGGTTTTTCTTCCATTCTGGGCTATCATTTCCTCCCCTGAGATTGTTATCTCCCCTGAGATTTAAATAACTTTTATTTCCCCTTTTTGTTTGGAAGATCTCTTGTTTTGTTATCAACCTGAAATGTGTTAGTTGCAAACCAAAAGAACAAAGTGCAAAGCACTTGATCTATAGCATTTTAAACAGTACCATGTTTAAAAGCCAATACCAGTTAATTTTATGTACAAAAACACATGTTTTTCAAAGATTTATCATTCCAATACCTCCTACAAGATATTTGAATCTACCTAAATCAAAAGCTTTGGTGAGAAGGTCTGCATAATTCTTTTCAGAATCAATTTTAACAACTTGAATTAACCTTTTCTCATTGCAATCCCTTATGAAATGGTGTCTGATTTCAATGTGTTTTGTTTTTGAGTGTTGAACTGGGTTTTTAATGATACATATAGTACTGCTATTGTCAATATAAATAATGGTGTTAAGAAAATTGTACCCATAGTCAAGCATTTGATTTTGGATCCAAAGAACTTGCCCACAACAACTTGCACCAGTAACATATTCTGCTTCAGTTGTAGAGTTGGCCACCATTGTTTGTTTCTTGCATTGCCAAGAGATGAGTCTGCAACCAAGAAATTGACATCCACCAGTTGTGGATTTTCTGTCTAGAGTTGCACCAGCATAGTCACTATCCGAATAAGCCACCAATTCAAAAGATGATTCCCTTGGATACCAAAGACCTAACCTAGGTTGACCCTTGAGATATCTAAAGATTCTTTTGACTGCTGTGAGATGAGAGATTTAGGGATGTATTTGAAACCTTGCACATACACATACTGAGAACATGATATCTGGTCTTGATGATGTAAGGTACATCAAAGACCCAATCATTGATCTATAATTATGCAAATCCATATCTTCTCCTTCAGCATCCTTGAGTAGCCCTTTATCTGGATCCATTGGTGTACTTGCAACCTTAGAATCAGCAAACTGAAATTTCCTTAGGATCTCTGCCACATACTTATCTTGGCTGATAAATATGCCTTCTTGAGATTGTTTCACTTGGAGACCCAAAAAGAAAGTAAGTTCCCCCATGGAACTCATTTCAAACTTACTAGGCATAAGTTGTTCAAATTCTACACACAAGTCTTGGTTTGTTGATCCAAAGATAATGTCATCAACATAAATCTGCACTAGCAAGATGTCTTTCTTTGTTCTTTTGATGAACAAAGTTGGATCAATCCTGCCTCTTTGGAATCCACTTTCTAGTAGAAAACAAGCCAATGTTTCATACCATGCCCTAGGAGCTTGGTGTAGACCATAAAGAGCCTTGGTAACCTAATAAACCTTGTCTGGATATTCTGCATCAATGAAGCCTGGAGGTTGAGATACATACACTGGTTCTTCAATTTCACCATATAAAAATGCACTCTTAACATCCATTTGATAGACGGTGAAGCCTATGAATGAAGCATAGGCCAAGAATAGCCTAATTGCTTCAAGTCTTGCAACTGGAGCAAACACTTCTTCATAATCTACCCCTTCTTCTTGAGTATATCCTTGGGCCACCAATCTTGCTTTGTTTCTGATCACTATACCCCTTTCATCTTTCTTGTTTCTGAACACCCATTTGGTTCCAATTGCCCTATGACCTTTGGGCAAATCAACCAATATCCAAACCTTCTGAATCTTGAATTGGAGAAGCTCTTCTTGCATTGCTTCCACCCAACTTGCATCATCTAAAGCTTTGTTTATGTTTTTGGGTTCAGCCTGAGATAGAAAACATGAAAACAGGCATATATTGGAAATATCATGATTCTTTTCTTCATAAATAGAGGATATAAACCCTTCTTCTTCTGAAGTCAAGACTTGAGATAAACCAACTTGAGATCTTGTTCTAACACCAGAATCCATGCTACCAATCACATCATCAGTTGAGTGATCTTTGAGAATTCTTGTGTTATGTGTTGTTGGAACTTCATAGGTAGATGGAAGATTGCTAATCCCCACCTCTTCTGGTAAAGAATCATCTATTTGAACATTCAATGGCTCAGCAGTATCAATACTTGAACTAGCAGGACCATCTGGTGAACTAGCAGTACCATTGTCATTTGCACCACTTTCTTGATTCTCTTGATTCTGAGTTCCATGATCATCTTCATTGCCTTCATTTCTTGTGTTTGAAGGTTCTTCTTGACTTGAAGATAGATCCATTCCTTTCCAAATTGGCATCCAGATGTAATCTTGATCTTTAGGAGTTTCAACATTATCTTCAAAACCTGCATCATCATTAGTATTTGTACCTGAAACAGGCACATAATTCATAGATTCTGAAAGCCTATCAATATCAAACATCCAATCTGGTCCAATTCCTTTCACATTTGTTAGTTTCTCTTGAAACTCTATGTGAAGATTCTCTTCCACTAGCCTAGTGCAAGTGTTAAACACTCTATAGGCCTTACTCTGCAAAGAATACCCTATCAAATAGCCTTCATCTGCTTTTCCATCAAACTTGCCTAAATGATCTTTGGTATTTAGAATAGTGACATGACAACCAAAAGGTCTCATAAAACTTAAAGATGGTGTTCTACCAAAGAAAAGTTCATAAGGTGTCTTTCTATGTGGTTTTGTCACAAGAACCCTGTTTTGTACATAACAGGCAGTACCAACTGCTTCAGCCCAAAATGAAATAGGCAACTTAGAGTCTACTAACATAGTTCTAGCAGCCTCTATAAGTGTTCTATTCTTTCTTTCTGCTACTCCATTTTGCTGTGGGGTTCTAGCTACACTAAATTCTCTTTTTATCCCTTTTTCCTTGCAAAAGTCATCCATAACCCTATTCTTGAACTCTGTCCCATTGTCACATCTGATGACTTTGACTTTCTTATCAGATTGGTTTTCTACCTCAATGATATAAGATTTAAGAATCTCACTAGTTTCATGTTTAGATCTTAAAAAGAAAACCCATGAAAATCTGCTATAATCATCAGTAACAACAAGACAATATCTTTTACCATTCAAGCTAGACACATTAGTAGGACCAAAGAGATCCATATGAAGCATATGTAAAGCCTAAGAAATAGAGTTTTGGGTCTTGGGCTTACAAGAAGCTCTATGTTGTTTGCCTTTTAGACAATCAACACAGGTTTGGTCATTTTGGAAAATCTTTTTGGGTAAACCTCTTACCAAATCATATTTTGCAATAGTGTTGATTGTTTTAAAGTTTACATGACCAAGCCTTCTATGCCAAAGCATAGATTCATCCAATGAGGCTTTTGCTACCAAACAAGTTAGACTCTCCTTTGGATCAATGTTCTTTAAATTAACACTGTACATATTGTTCCTTTTTGGGATTTTAAGAAGGATCTGACTCTCATCAGGCATTTTAAAATCAGAAGAAAGAACCATACATTCATTGTCAGTAAATAGAACATTGTTCTTTTTGTCACACATTTTTGAGACACTAAGGAGATTAAACTGAAGTTCTTTCACAAAATACACATTTTCAAAATCTAGTTTACTGGTTTTGATAGTACCTTTACCAGTGATCTTTCCTTTTATTCCTCCCCCAAAGGTAACATATTAATGCGTGGTTTTGCGACCTTACAACAGGTTTTACCTCTCAAGGGATCTTGAGAAGTTTGCAATCCCCACCAGGCAGTGTACCTGACCGATGTAGTATAGTGAAGTGGCAAGTACCGGGGGATTGATCGTTCAATTCAAAGAATAGTGTTCGTTAGGATTGAAATTTATCTACTAGGTCTAGAGGTGAGGGATGATTCTTTTTGTATTTTTATATTTTATGATAAGCAAGTAAAATCTTTGGTTTGAAGGAGTGGGCGGAATTAGTTGCTAATCAACTAACCCAAAAGCTACTAATTAAACTAATGTGCAGGAAAGTAAACTAGGGTTCTACAAGGAAAGTGAAGCATGTCTACCTATGATATGTTACTCCTTGCTAGCTATCCAATTCTACCTATTGAATTGTCACACCTTGTTTTAATTGACGGGTTGTATTCCTTAATACCAATCGTGGGGGTGTGTACAATCTTCCCCAACTCTATAAGCTCCTACTTCACTCCTATGTCGAGCCGGCTAAGAAGCTCCTAACATGGGATCACTAGAATTCGCTTATGCATTAAATACAACCAATTAACCTTAGTACACCTTGGTTCATGTTTCTTAAGACGTTCAAGCAAGTTACCGTAAAGGAGGTTAGCCAGTTTTCTTAAGCCTAACATCGATATCATCCAATCATACAAGAGACAATAGGAAACAAGAATTATAAGCTAAACCAATTAGATCTATTGAAGTTGTCACGCCCTAATTCATGGAGAGGGACACACACATCAACAAGAAATCAATAAGATCTAATTAGTTATACACAAGTTTCACACAATCATAGGTAAACACTAGGTGATTTAGTAAAACATAATCAATGAAGAACAAGCAACAATAATAATGGAAGACATAATTAAGATAGAATCAACACACCATTACAAGATGTTTATGGAGTGATTAAGACCTTCTAAGTTGCTGGAAAAACACCTACCTAAACCCTAGAATCGGACTTAGGGTTTAGGGCTTACAAATAATGAAGTTATAAGGTTATATTTATAGGTAACTTTCTGTCGGCCCGATCTGACGGCGTCAGCCTTCACAAGTGACGGCATCAGCTCCCCTTTTTCACCAAATTGTAGATCTTTTCGTCCCGATTCCGTGGCCTCTTGAATCACCTAAATCCGAGTTCGTATGAAGATTTTATGGCCAAAACAGTGACAGCTACTCCGCGCGTAAGTTGTGATTGTCTTGATAAACTTGTGGCGGTTTCACTAAGGTTCCTTCTCGTGTAAGAATACTTTGACGCCGTCACTCTAAATCATCTGACGTCGTCAGGTCTATGATCCTGACGCCGTCACCTTCAAAAATCCTCTGGCCCGTCTCTCTTTAACTTAACACTTGACGGCCTACATCCATTAACACGTGACGCCGTCAAACTTCCTATGTAAAACTTTCTGGCGCGTCACGTGTATAATTCCACCACTTTCATCTTCAAGTGACGGCGTCAGCATCCAAAGCCTGACGCCGTCAGGTGTAAAATCCTGACTTTCCTTGGTCTTTTTGTTTTCTTCATTCTTGAGCATAAAAACATCCAAAAAGCTCCAAAATGCTTCATATTCCAGAAATCACGTCCCAAGTACCTAAAATGAGAAAAGAAATGATTTAGGGCAATATTTGATCATATAATCGCGGATTAGGGCTTAAATGACCCCCAAAAAGCGGTACACTTTTCGCTTCATCAAATATCCCTACACTTGGGATTTGCTTGTCCTCAAGCAAATGAGCTTTTCCACCAATTGAAATACAAGTTAGGGGTCATTTAACATTAATATAAAAGTAATTACAACAAATGATCATTCCACCTTGGTCAAAATAAGCACGGAAATTATACACTAGCACCTCACAATAAGTGTTTGGATACTCTCATCTCTCGGGTGTTGTAAATTTATATATGAAAATGGAGAAATATCACTCATTACCTGTCATAGCAAATAGATTACCATAGGCTTGGGAAAGGATCAAAACCTCCACCACATTGGCATAAGCACCTAGGATAAACTATCAAAGAGGTCTTTTAAGGGTTGTAACGTTAGGTGTAGGGATAAGGAAAACACGGTTTGTTGGATAAAGGATATTTTTACTGGTGGCAAGTCAATCATCTTGGTCAATTACATGTAGAATGAGGCATTGCTAAGCCAAGACTCGACTCAACTTAAACTAATCACGAACTAATAAACATAAAACAAAACAAAACATAAATAAAAGATAGAGGCGGATGGTAGTCCGTATGCTTTTTCTTCACTTTTCTTTTTCTCATTTTTTTTTCTTGATTTTTTTTTCTTTTTTTTTTTTTTTTTTTTTTTTATTTTTTTTTTTGCATACAATCTTGCCCTACCATCCATAACGATACATCACTAGGGATTCTTTGTACCATCCCTACACTTGAACTTTTACATACTTTACATAAAATTATTCTAATGACTCGAATCAAGATAATTGAAACATTTGGAGTACTTTAAAATATTAACGTACATATGGGGGTAATAAATAATGTTCTTCCCCATTACTCCATTACACTAGTACTTTACCCATAAGTCCCAATCGTCCCAAAACAATATGTACAAGGATATGACTCGACTTAGCAACCATGTAATCAATTAGATAATTAACTAAGGGTTTAAACAAATGTTGTCACAATAATGCACTAAAGGTGAGTGCATACAAGGTAGGCTAAGGCGATTTGGGTGTACATTTAAGTGGGGTGTAACAAATTCTTCCTTTAAGTAAAATGCTTAAAGTTAGAAACGAAAAAGATAGGCTCTGAAGGGTGTACTAGGGGTATCGTGTACTAAAAATGAGTACAACGCAAAGGGTGTGGGAGAATTACTTGACCAATGTAGCCAAAGTAATTATAACAAAAAAACAGGTGTAAAACAATGGGTTAATCCTAATGCCTCTTATCATGTAGTCAATCCTAACTACACGAATGTAGTCTCATTAGCGGTCTCGGTATGCATCACAAACGCAAGTTCTAGAATCTATAAACTACCGATACACTCATTAGCACCAACAATGAATGCTTTTTCCTAAAGATCTAAAGGCGAACCTCACTTATTAGGGTGGAAATTTTTGAGTGGTATGGTTTTTGTGCTAGTCATACAATTCCCTATCCATGAGACGCTTATTAAAATCAAAGTTTCACTCCTATATGTTGTAAAAAAATTTAAATTTGGTGCTAAAATTGCCCTAACCAATATTTCTCTTGGCTTTATTACACATTCACTATTAAACAAAACAAAAATCAAGCGAAGTTGTAGTTTCTAAGGCATCCTAATTTACCCCTCCCTACACTTAATCCGAACATTGTCCCCAATGTTCTAGACAAAAGATGTAAAAGTAAAAATAAATGAGAATGGAAGAAACTAATACTCCCCTGATTCGCTCGGTATGGATGATGTGATAATATGGTTAAATCTCCCTCCAAGAGAATGAACATGACAAGCTTCACTCCAGAAATATAATCATCCTCATGATGTGTTGCACGTACATCTTCTTTTCCAATATAACCTGTAATCATCAAACACAAAAACCAAAGCATCAAACCGAACAAAGAAAAACCACAACTAGATGTAATTCCAGACTTAGAAATAAAAACAAAACAAAACAATAAAAGGATAGGATACTTGCGGGATGAATTACAAATAGGAACTCATAAATCATGTCCACAAGTATTGACACACAAACAAGATAGAATATATGCTAATCATGAATTGTGAATTTTCCATGTTTGAATTTTGTTCTTTTTAACAAAATATAAACTTCCCTACACTTATCTTTTTGTAAAATACCTTTATATGCAATTAAGACGAAGTTAAGAACAAAATAAAGCATTTTCACAAATTATTCGAAACATGAAAATTTAACATTTATGATTAAGCATATATGACACAAACAAACAAATAAAATAAAAACATCAAACAATTAAAAACATGGGTTGCCTCCCAAGAAGCGCTTGTTTTTGTTCGAGTCACGAGCCTGACTCTACCCTTATTTAACAGAAATAGGGGAGATTTTCCCTACACTTAGGATTAAGTGCGGGTGAAAGTAGCGATACACACCCTTAGGGTGGAAATATGCCACGTGAGGTGAAGGGGGTGAGTGAATGGCTTCCTTCATCCTAAAACTACCCGGATAATATTGGTTGATGGGTGGGTCGGTTCCTCTTTTGTCTCCTAGAAATATATCTAAGGATGGAAAGGTGTGTAAAGATTGAGGTTCCGGCTCATCAACACTAGGAAATTCCCTAGAACTAAGGGTAAGGTTATCATTACAAGTATTCAAACCTATATCCTCTAGTGGTGTTTGTTCCAAGGGTTCTACCTCCATCGGAATTCCTAAAGTTTCTTCTACATCTTCCGGGTAAGTCACGGGCGGTGTGTGTGCCTCAAATGATGGTTGAGTATTTTGTGGGCTTATGTTATTGACCTCATCATTCCACGTGTCAAGATCACCTATATCCTCATCATGTGTTTTGGTAGAATCTATCCTAAACATTCTCCTAAGTATCTCACGTGCTTCTCTAGGCATCTCAACTTCAATGTCCGAATCATAAGGATCTTCCTCAATAATCTTATGTTCAATTTGCCTAAAGGATTCATCATGTGTTCCTTGAGATTCAAAGTCATTGGTCATAAAACCTAGGTCTTTTTTATCAATGTGATCATGCTCGGCTAAATCCTCCTCAATTGTTTTCTTAGGTAGTGATAACTGCAAACCTAGTGCTTCATCCAACTTATGGTTAGTTGCAACGGCTCTCTCCATAATTCCTTGGCAAACTAGGTCGCATTTCCTATTGGCCTCACTAAAACGAGATCTTAAACATGGAGGTTGTTCATAAGAATCTATCCTAGGTGAAGGCTCATATGATTCATAGGTGTCTCTAAATGAGGTATTTTGAACTTCTTGGTGTTCTAGCCACTCAACCATATCTTGCAATCTTAGAAGTCTAAGTGAAAAGTCCATTTGAAGCAAATTACAAACAAAATCACAAAGAAAAGATAGACTACGAGAAAGCTACAAAATAAAAAGAAAAAATCTCACTTGATAGGAATCTTGTGAGTAGACCTAATAAAAATAAAATTTCAACCTAAGCAATAACTACTCCCCGGGCTGCGGCGCCAAAAACTTGATGCGTGGTTTTGCGACCTTACAACAGGTTTTACCTCTCAAGGGAGGGTTAATACACAAATATGTTACTAAACTTTCCAAAAAAGTTCGCCTAAGTTAATAAACTTTCATTTTGTTCACTTAGGTTACTGAACTTACCAAAAAAGTTCGCCTAATTTATTAGTGTTGGTAGGAGTGACTTAATCGTATATTTTTTGATATGTTAAGTAACATAAATGTCATGTTTTTACAAGTTCAGTGTTGTTTATGAATATTTTTTATAAGTTCAGTGACCCCAAAATGTCATGGTTTATAAGTTCAGTAACCTAAGTGAACAAAATGAAAGTTCAGTAACTTAGGCGAACTTTTATGGAAAGTTTAGTAACATATTTGTGTATTAACCCTCTCAAGGGATCTTGAGAAGTTTGCAATCCCCACCAGGCAGTGTACCTGACCGATGTAGTATAGTGAAGTGGCAAGTACCGGGGGATTGATCGTTCAACTCAAAGAATAGTGTTCGTTAGGATTGAAATTTATCTACTAGGTCTAGAGGTGAGGGATGATTCTTTTTGTATTTTTATATTTTATGGAAAGCAAGTAAAATCTTTGGTTTGAAGGAGTGGGCGGAATTAGTTGCTAATCAACTAACCCAAAAGCTACTAATTAAACTAATGTGCAGGAAAGTAAACTAGGGTTCTACAAGGAAAGTGAAGCATGTCTACCTATGATATGTTACTCCTTGCTAGCTATCCAATTCTACCTATTGAATTGTCACACATTGTTTTAATTGACGGGTTGTATTCCTTAATACCAATCGTGGGGGTGTGTACAATCTTCCCCAACTCTATAAGCTCCTACTTCACTCCTATGTCGAGCCGGCTAAGAAGCTCCTAACATGGGATCACTAGAATTCGCTTATGCATTAAATACAACCAATTAACCTTAGTACACCTTGGTTCATGTTTCTTAAGACGTTCAAGCAAGTTACCGTAAAGGAGGTTAGCCAGTTTTCTTAAGCCTAACATCGATATCATCCAATCATACAAGAGACAATAGGAAACAAGAATTATAAGCTAAACCAATTAGATCTATTGAAGTTGTCACGCCCTAATTCATGGAGATGGACACACACATCAACAAGAAATCAATAAGATCTAATTAGTTATACACAAGTTTCACACAATCATAGGTAAACACTAGGTGATTTAGTAAAACATAATCAATGAAGAACAAGCAACAATAATAATGGAAGACATAATTAAGATAGAATCAACACACCATTACAAGATGTTTATGGAGTGATTAAGACCTTCTAAGTTGCTGGAAAAACACCTACCTAAACCCTAGAATCGGACTTAGGGTTTAGGGCTTACAAATAATGAAGTTATAAGGTTATATTTATAGGTAACTTTCTGTCGGTCCGATCTGACGGCGTCAGCCTTCACAAGTGACGGCGTCAGCTCCCCTTTTTCACCAAATTGTAGATCTTTTCGTCCCGATTCCGTGGCCTCTTGAATCACCTAAATCCGAGTTCGTATGAAGATTTTATGGCCAAAACAGTGACAGCTACTCCGCGCGTAAGTTGTGATTGTCTTGATAAACTTGTGGCGGTTTCACTAAGGTTCCTTCTCGTGTAAGAATACTTTGACGCCGTCACTCTAAATCATCTGACGTCGTCAGGTCTATGATCCTGACGCCGTCACCTTCAAAAATCCTCTGGCCCGTCTCTCTTTAACTTAACACTTGACGGCCTACATCCATTAACACGTGACGCCGTCAGACTTCCTATGTAAAACTTTCTGGCGCGTCACGTGTATAATTCCACCACTTTCATCTTCAAGTGACGGCGTCAGCATCCAAAGCCTGACGCCGTCAGGTGTAAAATCCTGACTTTCCTTGGTCTTTTTGTTTTCTTCATTCTTGAGCATAAAAACGTCCAAAAAGCTCCAAAATGCTTCATATTCCAGAAATCACGTCCCAAGTACCTAAAATGAGAAAAGAAACGATTTAGGGCAATATTTGATCATATAATCGCGGATTAGGGCTTAAATGACCCCCTAAAAGCGGTACACTTTTCGCTTCATCAAATATCCCTACACTTGGGATTTGCTTGTCCTCAAGCAAATGAGCTTTTCCACCAATTGAAATACAAGTTAGGGGTCATTTAACATTAATATAAAAGTAATTACAACAAATGATCATTCCACCTTGGTCAAAATAAGCACGGAAATTATACACTAGCACCTCACATTAAGTGTTTGGATACTCTCATCCCTCGGGTGTTGTAAATTTATATATGAAAATGGAGAAATATCACTCATTACCTGTCATAGCAAATAGATTACCATAGGCTTGGGAAAGGATCAAAACCTCCACCACATTGGCGTAAGCACCTAGGATAAACTATCAAAGAGGTCTTTTAAGGGTTGTAACGTTAGGTGTAGGGATAAGGAAAACACGGTTTGTTGGATAAAGGATATTTTTACTGGTGGCAAGTCAATCATCTTGGTCAATTACATGTAGAATGAGGCGTTGCTAAGCCAAGACTCGACTCAACTTAAACTAATCACGAACTAATAAACATAAAACAAAACAAAACATAAATAAAAGATAGAGGCGGATGGTAGTCCGTATGCTTTTTCTTCACTTTTCTTTTTCTCATTTTTTTTTTCTTGATTTTTTTTTCTTTATTTTTTTTTTATTTTTATTTTTTTATTTTTATTTTTTGCATACACTCTTGCCCTACCATCCAAAACGATACATCACTAGGGATTCTTTGTACCATCCCTACACTTGAACTTTTACATACTTTACATAAAATTATTCTAATGACTCGAATCAAGATAATTGAAACATTTGGAGTACTTTAAAATATTAACGTACATATGGGGGTAATAAATGATGTTCTTCCCCATTACTCCATTACACTAGTACTTTACCCATAAGTCCCAATCGTCCCAAAACAATATGTACAAGGATATGACTCGACTTAGCAACCATGTAATCAATTAGATAATTAACTAAGGGTTTAAACAAATGTTGTCATAATAATGCACTAAAGGTGAGTGCATACAAGGTAGGCTAAGGCGATTTGGGTGTACATTTAAGTGGGGTGTAACAAATTCTTCCTTTAAGTAAAATGCTTAAAGTTAGAAACGAAAAAGATAGGCTCTGAAGGGTGTACTAGGGGTATCGTGTACTAAAAATGAGTACAACGCAAAGGGTGTGGGAGAATTACTTGACCAATGTAGCCAAAGTAATTATAACAAAAAAACAGGTGTAAAACAATGGGTTAATCCTAATGCCTCTTATCATGTAGTCAATCCTAACTACACGAATGTAGTCTCACTAGCGGTCTCGGTATGCATCACAAACGCAAGTTCTAGAATCTATAAACTACCGGTACACTCATTAGCACCAACAATGAATGCTTTTTCCTAAAGATCTAAAGGCGAACCTCACTTATTAGGGTGGAAATTTTTGAGTGGTATGGTTTTTGTGCTAGTCATACAATTCCCTATCCATGAGACGCTTATTAAAATCAAAGTTTCACTCCTATATGTTGTAAAAAATTTTAAATTTGGTGCTAAAATTGCCCTAACCAATATTTCTCTTGGCTTTATTACACATTCACTATTAAACAAAACAAAAATCAAGCGAAGTTGTAGTTTCTAAGGCATCCTAATTTACCCTCCCTACACTTAATCCGAACATTGTCCCCAATGTTCTAGACAAAAGATGTAAAAGTAAAAATAAATGAGAATGGAAGAAACTAATACTCCCCTGATTCGCTCGGTATGGATGATGTGATAATATGGTTAAATCTCCCTCCAAGAGAATGAACATGACAAGCTTCACTCCAGAAATATAATCATCCTCATGATGTGTTGCACGTACATCTTCTTTTCCAATATAACCTGTAATCATCAAACACAAAAACCAAAGCATCAAACCGAACAAAGAAAAACCACAACTAGATGTAATTCCAGACTTAGAAATAAAAACAAAACAAAACAATAAAAGGATAGGATACTTGCGGGATGAATTACAAATAGGAACTCATAAATCATGTCCACAAGTATTGACACACAAACAAGATAGAATATATGCTAATCATGAATTGTGAATTTTCCATGTTTGAATTTTGTTCTTTTTAACAAAATATAAACTTCCCTACACTTATCTTTTTGTAAAATACCTTTATATGCAATTAAGACGAAGTTAAGAACAAAATAAAGCATTTTCACAAATTATTCGAAACATGAAAATTTAACATTTATGATTAAGCATATATGACACAAACAAACAAATAAAATAAAAATATCAAACAATTAAAAACATGGGTTGCCTCCCAAGAAGCGCTTGTTTTTGTTCGAGTCACGAGCCTGACTCTACCCTTATTTAACAGAAATAGGGGAGATTTTCCCTACACTTAGGATTAAGTGCGGGTGAAAGTAGCGATACACACCCTTAGGGTGGAAATATGCCACGTGAGGTGAAGGGGGTGAGTGAATGGCTTCCTTCATCCTAAAACTACCCGGATAATATTGGTTGATGGGTGGGTCGGTTCCTCTTTTGTCTCCTAGAAATATATCTAAGGATGGAAAGGTGTGTAAAGATTGAGGTTCCGGCTCATCAACACTAGGAAATTCCCTAGAACTAAGGGTAAGGTTATCATTACAAGTATTCAAACCTATATCCTCTAGTGGTGTTTGTTCCAAGGGTTCTACCTCCATCGGAATTCCTAAAGTTTCTTCTACATCTTCCGGGTAAGTCACGGGCGGTGTGTGTGCATCAAATGATGGTTGAGTATTTTGTGGGCTTATGTTATTGACCTCATCATTCCACGTGTCAAGATCACCTATATCCTCATCATGTGTTTTGGTAGAATCTATCCTAAACATTCTCCTAAGTATCTCACGTGCTTCTCTAGGCATCTCAACTTCAATGTCCGAATCATAAGGATCTTCCTCAATAATCTTATGTTCAATTTGCCTAAAGGATTCATCATGTGTTCCTTGAGATTCAAAGTCATTGGTCATAAAACCTAGGTCTTTTTGATCAATGTGATCATGCTCGGCTAAATCCTCCTCAATTGTTTTCTTAGGTAGTGATAACTGCAAACCTAGTGCTTCATCCAACTTATGGTTTGTTGCAACGACTCTCTCCATAATTCCTTGGCAAACTAGGTCGCATTTCCTATTGGCCTCACTAAAACGAGATCTTAAACATGGAGGTTGTTCATAAGAATCTATCCTAGGTGAAGGCTCATATGATTCATAGGTGTCTCTAAATGAGGTATTTTGAACTTCTTGGTGTTCTAGCCACTCAACCATATCTTGCAATCTTAGAAGTCTAAGTGAAAAGTCCATTTGAAGCAAATTACAAACAAAATCACAAAGAAAAGATAGACTACGAGAAAGCAACAAAATAAAAAGAAAAAATCTCACTTGATAGGAATCTTGTGAGTAGACCTAATAAAAATAAAATTTCAACCTAAGCAATAACTACTCCCCAGGCTGCGGCGCCAAAAACTTGATGCGTGGTTTTGCGACCTTACAACAGGTTTTACCTCTCAAGGGAGGGTTAATACACAAATATGTTACTAAACTTTCCAACAAAGTTCGCCTAAGTTAATAAACTTTCATTTTGTTCACTTAGGTTACTGAACTTACCAAAAAAGTTCGCCTAATTTATTAGTGTTGGTAGGAGTGACTTAATCGTATATTTTTTGATATGTTAAGTAACATAAATGTCGTGTTTTTACAAGTTCAGTGTTGTTTATGAATATTTTTTATAAGTTCAGTGACCCCAAAATGTCATGGTTTATAAGTTCAGTAACCTAAGTGAACAAAATGCAAGTTCAGTAACTTAGGCGAACTTTTATGGAAAGTTTAGTAACATATTTGTGTATTAACCCTCTCAAGGGATCTTGAGAAGTTTGCAATCCCCACCAGGCAGTGTACCTGACCGATGTAGTATAGTGAAGTGGCAAGTACCGGGGGATTGATCGTTCAACTCAAAGAATAGTGTTTGTTAGGATTGAAATTTATCTACTAGGTCTAGAGGTGAGGGATGATTCTTTTTGTATTTTTATATTTTATGAAAAGCAAGTAAAATCTTTGGTTTGAAGGAGTGGGCGGAATTAGTTGCTAATCAACTAACCCAAAAGCTACTAATTAAACTAATGTGCAGGAAAGTAAACTAGGGTTCTACAAGGAAAGTGAAGCATGTCTACCTATGATATGTTACTCCTTGCTAGCTATCCAATTCTACCTATTGAATTGTCACACCTTGTTTTAATTGACGGGTTGTATTCCTTAATACCAATCGTGGGGGTGTGTACAATCTTCCCCAACTCTATAAGCTCCTACTTCACTCCTATGTCGAGCCGGCTAAGAAGCTCCTAACATGGGATCACTAGAATTCGCTTATGCATTAAATACAACCAATTAACCTTAGTACACCTTGGTTCATGTTTCTTAAGACGTTCAAGCAAGTTACCGTAAAGGAGGTTAGCCAGTTTTCTTAAGCCTAACATCGATATCATCCAATCATACAAGAGACAATAGGAAACAAGAATTATAAGCTAAACCAATTAGATCTATTGAAGTTGTCACGCCCTAATTGATGGAGATGGACACACACATCAACAAGAAATCAATAAGATCTAATTAGTTATACACAAGTTTCACACAATCATAGGTAAACACTAGGTGATTTAGTAAAACATAATCAATGAAGAACAAGCAACAATAATAATGGAAGACATAATTAAGATAGAATCAACACACCATTACAAGATGTTTATGGAGTGATTAAGACCTTCTAAGTTGCTGGAAAAACACCTACCTAAACCCTAGAATCGGACTTAGGGTTTAGGGCTTACAAATAATGAAGTTATAAGGTTATATTTATAGGTAACTTTCTGTCGGCCCGATCTGACGGTGTCAGCCTTCACAAGTGACGGCGTCAGCTCCCCTTTTTCACTAAATTGTAGATCTTTTCGTCCCGATTCCGTGGCCTCTTGAATCACCTAAATCCGAGTTCGTATGAAGATTTTATGGCCAAAACAGTGACAGCTACTCCGCGCGTAAGTTGTGATTGTCTTGATAAACTTGTGGCGGTTTCACTAAGGTTCCTTCTCGTGTAAGAATACTTTGACGCCGTCACTCTAAATCATCTGACGTCGTCAGGTCTATGATCCTGACGCCGTCACCTTCAAAAATCCTCTGGCCCGTCTCTCTTTAACTTAACACTTGACGACCTACATCCATTAACACGTGACGCCGTCAGACTTCCTATGTAAAACTTTCTGGCGCGTCACGTGTATAATTCCACCACTTTCATCTTCAAGTGACGGCGTCAGCATCCAAAGCCTGACGCCGTCAGGTGTAAAATCCTGACTTTCCTTGGTCTTTTTGTTTTCTTCATTCTTGAGCATAAAAACGTCCAAAAAGCTCCAAAATGCTTCATATTCCAGAAATCACGTCCCAAGTACCTAAAATGAGAAAAGAAATGATTTAGGGCAATATTTGATCATATAATCGCGGATTAGGGCTTAAATGACCCCCTAAAAGCGGTACACTTTTCGCTTCATCACATATCCTCCATCAAATGTTTTGAAGTCTGAGAGGAATGACAAGTTGCCTGTCATGTGCCTTGAACATCCACTATCTACATATCCTTGATCTCCAATATCTGATGAATGTTCCTGCACATGAATAAACATATTAGTTTCCTTGGGGTACCCAAGCCGTGACAGACTTGGGTTTGCCTCTTGCATCAATGATATCAAACCTTTTCAGGATTGTTGATGCACCTTTTGATTGGATTGGTTTCCAGATCCAACATGCTGAGGACTTAACAGCACTTTCCCTTTTAATCCATTTTGTGGTCTTTGGTCTATCAGTACCAATTTTGGCAATACCAATTTTGGCAGTACCATTTGGTCTAGCAGGACCTTTGGTTTTTGGTTTCCAAATTTGTGTTTTGACCACAGATTTCTTTTGAATAGGACTATTCAAAACTTTTGGTACATATTTGAAAGTGTTTCTTGTACCCTTATCAGTTGGTTTTGTAATAACAGGCTTATTTTGTCTAACAGTATGTTTAACTTTAGACTTAACAAAACTTTTTCTGGGGTGAGTAACATTTGTTTTAGACTTTGATTTACTCCCAGAAACCCATTTATTACAATAAGCATGAAGATGATTAAAGCTACCACAATAATAACAAGCCTTATTGAACATAACAAAGTCATCACCTAGTTGTTGTGACTTAAGGTTGTTCCAATTTCTTTGGCTTCCTCTAGGTTTGTTATTACATTTTTCACAACTTTCAACTGTTTTCAAAACAGCTTTAGCCTTAGCCTTAATTTCTACTCTTTTAGGACTGATTGGTCCTACTTTGATTCCTTTGATAGGAATAGTCTCATCTTCATCATCATCAGATACCCAATCTTCAATAATTAGGACATCTGGTCTCTTATCAGTGAGCACCTTAGAGAGTGAGGCAATCTTAGCACTCTCAGAAGGTTCACTTTTCTCTACAGGTTTAGCCAATGGTTTGTTAATGAATTCATGTAAACCTGATTCAGCAAGATCTGATCCTGGGGGACAAGGAATTCCTCTATAAGGAGGTGGACATTTATTGTATCCTATCCCTGATTTGATTCTTTTATTCATCTGATTTTCAACTATGCTTCTAGTACAATCAGAAGCAATTTCTAATTTGGTAACAGTCAGTTGAATATTATCTCTAGCCAATGTCACTTTAGTACACTCAGTTCTTAACATTTCTATTTCTGAATCTTTCAAAAATATTTGTCTATTAAGAATAGCTTTTGCATCAGAAAAGGTAAGTTCATTTTCTCTAAAGTGAATGATTTTTTTTCAAGCTTGGCCATACCACACTTATAATCAACTAAGGTTTGATGGGTTTTTCTTTCTTCTACTTTCAGCTCATCATAAAGTTTTATATAAGATTTTAATTCATCAAAAGCTTTACAAGTAGTAGAACATTTTGTAATATGTACCTCAGGAGTGGAGAATGCCATTAAAGCCAATTCATCTGAAGTTGACTCATCTTCACCCATGAAACTCCAATCAAAACCCATGCCATCAATAGCAACCATTGCTTTAGGCTCAGCAACTTCTACAACCTTACTCTTGCTTTCAAAGCTTCCTTTCTTCTCAAAGCTTCCTTTATTCCTGTTGTCAAACCCTCTACCCTTGTCATCCTGCTTCTTAGGTCTTCTACATTCTCTAGAATAGTGACCCTTCATGTGGCAGTTGTAACACTCCACCTTGGACTTATCATACCCAGCAGGCTCAGTTCCATCTATGATAATCTTCTTACCAGTCCTCATCAGCAACTTCTTAGCTCTAATGCTCAAAAGTGAAAGTTTCCACTTTATATCCATCTCTTCAAGATCATCAGGATGAATCTCTTGAAGATCTTCAAATGTTAATATGGACCCATTGTGTTGAGATGTAAGAAAAGCACACCCAATTGTTTCATCTAAAATGGTTTTGGTACTACTAGAAGTACTGGCAGTACCAAAGTTTGTATTGGCAGTACCTTCTTCTCTGCCATCTTTTTCTTCATCAACAACCTTTGAAATGCTTGGAGATGAAACAAAAGCCATATTTCCCGAGCTTGACCCAGTAGTCTTCTTTACTTCATGCTCTACTATTTTAAAATTGTTGTAGAGATCATTAAGACTTATTTGATCAATATCTGGCTTGTTTTTCCAAACAATGACATGCATGGACCATTCTGAAGGTAAACTCCTAAGAAATTTGGAGTTTAGGTCTTCTTGAGTTATCATCACTTCATGGATGGCTAACTGGCTTGAAAGCTTCTGAAGTCTATTGAACACACTGTCCAAAGACTCATTTGTTGTGGCTGTGAAGTTCTCAAACTGCTGTTTGAGGAGTGTTTTCTGTGTTTTCTTGGTAGCATCATTACCACCAAATCTAGCCACAATAGCTTCAAAAAGGGTTTTAGCATCTTTGTATTTGTTAAAGATCAAAAGCTGATCATTTGGAATAGTCATCAGTAACATACTCCTGGCTTTTAGATCATTTCGCTTCTGAATTCTTTCTTCTGCATTTGATGGGTGTTCTTGTATTTGTGTTACAAGAGCATCGTTTACTGTTGTAGTGGTGATTGAGGGTTTAAATGAGTTGCCTCCTTCAATGATCTCCCAAAGTGCATAGTCCTGCACTTGAAAGTATTGTTCTACCCTTAGTCGCCACATATCAAACTCATTTTGCTTGAGTAATGGAAGTTTAGCTGCAACATTTGTTTGAATATGTTCAACATCCATTGTTCTTTTAATTTGTAAATATCAGCCTAGCTCTGATACCACTTGTGGAAAGGTTTGATTGTTGCACAAACACTTGGGATGTGAATCTTAGTAACGTGTTTTTGAGATATTTATGTATGAATGTGTTTAGCATGCGGAATCTACTACAACACACTTAAAAGAACACAAGGTGGTGAGTTATGTAAACGTGAGTATGTAATGAACAAGGAACACAACTTTAGTTAACACAAAACGATTCAATATTATTGATGAAATAATACGGATGATCTAACTATCACCGGGATTACAAAGTAATCTTGAATCTTAGATTGTAAAAGGATTTGTGAATTGAGTAACTAAGTTACTTGAGAGATAGTTCTGGTTTTGGTTAATAGTTGGAAAGATGCATGCATGAAGGAGTGACTTAGGGAACCTTTTATATGATAAGGTACCCTAATTACAAGTTGTCAAGTGGTTGAATATAATACTTTACTTTGACTATTCTAGCCTACAATTAAATACAACTACCAATGTACAACTCTGTAATATTATTCTGTGAACCACAGAAGACTAAACTACTTCTACATAACGTATAACAATGTACAAAGACTAATAATTCCACTAAATATCTATTACAAAATATCTAACAACTTGACATAAGGCTTGGCAGGATCTTTATCAACTAGCAGTACCTTCTACCCAGAAGGTACTGTTAGTACATCTTCATACTCTTCAAAATCAACTAGCAGGCTCTTTGACATAACTGGCAGGCTCTTTGACTTGAACATTTTATTCCCAACATCTAAGCTTTTAATGCACAAAACTTAACCCACTTTTCTCCCCATCTATCCTATTTATACATAAGTATCAAAGAGCACCGTGACTAAAAGTACAAAAGGAAAACCTAGCTAGACTGACAAAAAGCACAAGCGCCTTTTGTCAGTTCCAAGAATCTATTTTGGGATTGAGTTAAAACTACTTTCGAATGTCAGTGATAACACTTAACATCTTTAGTCCATATAAGGAAAGTTTACTTTGGCGGCGATAAGACCTCTCCTTATCTTCCTCAAACTTTCCCGCTCAATCCCGCCTTTCTTTCAGGCACTAAATCCTTCAGTCAAGATCTTCAGTCTTTAGTCTTCAGTCTTTGTTGTTGCTTCAGGAGACTGGGGGTTCAGTGAGCTCTTGTCAATACTCACTGAACCCATCATCTTCTTCTTTGGCTTAAGTCCTACTCAGGAAGTTCCGCCTTCCTGAGTGGTGAATCCTTCTTCCTGAATTCGCCTTAAGCATCCTGAAGATGACTCACTGAGTTACTGTTCACTCAGTGACTTGAATTGTTCTCGGTTGTTAAACACTTAGCTAATTTGTGTCCAAATCCTGTTTAAGGATAATTGGGGACTGACGGACCCAACAAGTATTTTGAGTGCTTGCAAAAGTAAACAAATATAGTTTGAGCATGTATCTCCCCTAAAGAGTAAATCAAAACGTATAAAAGTAAGGGCTATGAAATCTCATACTAATATGTAAAGGTTTAGAATACTTGTAAAAGTAATTAAAAGTAGTTAAGCATGTATCTCCCCCAAAAAGTTATTAAACAATTTAATGATAGAAACAGTGGGGCTATGACTCACGGTAAATCTTGAAAGTTTCTAAAGTACTTGTAAAAGTAGATAAATATAGTTAAGCTGTATCTCCCCCAAAGAGTAAATCAAAACGTATAAAAGTAGGGGCTATGAATTCTCACCTTAGCTGTAAAAGTCAAGGTATTGTGATGTTATGTCAATAGTATCACGGGAACGACTCCAACACACGACCTGAATAATAGGGAAGTATGAGATTTCGATGGTTTAAGATTGACTTGATGTGAATAATGATCGTGAAAGAACATCGGAGACCGAATTGGATCATGATGTGAATGAATAATATGCTTAAAATGCTTAAAGTTCAAAAATATAATCTTTGAAGTGTTACTTATGGTGTGTGGGTTTTATTATCATTTGAATATTCGTTAGTGTTTTATATTTATTCATTATGAATAACGTCGACATATAAATACATATCAAATTTGTTGTATACATATAAGGAAAGAAATTTTTGACATGATAAGTTGAAAGTATAAGCTTTGATAATATTAGAAAGTTTACAATCTCACCCTTAACTTATATACAAGTTACTCTTTTAACCCAATATTAAAAATATTCACAATTTTAGTCCAAAATGTCCAATTTACATCTTTTACTCCAACTTTATGTTATTTATAGTTTTAGTCCTTAGTTTTAAATTAAATTTCATAATTTTCTGTTTCGAACACCCTATTTCCAGAATTTACACTTTTGACCCTATGTTTCGCAAAATTTGCATTTTTAGTCCAAAGTTCATAAATCATATAATTATATCTCCTTTCTATTCATTAAACCTGTTGCCATTCGAATTCTATATTTGAGGAGTCATTGGGCTTTAGGCCCAACAAGGGCTGCGCTTTGGTTTGTAGTAGGTGTGGCAATTTCTGACCCGACACGAAACCCGACCTGAAACCGACACGAAAATTAACAGGTTCGGGTTGAGCTAAATAGATTTCGGGTCAGGTTTGGGTCGACATATCTAACCCGTTTATTAAACAGGTCAGGTTCGGGTTGGGAATAAAATAAACGGGTCGACCCGCCAACCCGTTTAAGATTTTTTTCTTAAATTAAAAGTTATTTATATTTAATTATACGGATTAAATGAGTTAAACGGGTCGACCCGCTAAGACGTTTAACCCGTTTAACTAGTGTAATGTGCTAACTTTTGTATATAAAACGGGTTAAATGGGTCAACCCGAAACCCGTTTAACATATTCAACCGTTGTAACATATTTAACTCGTCAACCCAAGTATATATACGGGTTAAATGGGTCAGGTTCGGGTTACGTGTAAACAGGTTAGGGTTGACATAGCTGACCCGATGATTTAAATGGGTCAGGTTCGGGTTAGGGTTTTCTGACCCGCCAACCTGACAACCCGAACCCGCCAACCCGAACCCGACCCGAATTGCCACCCCTAGTTTGTAGTAGAAAAAAAAGAAACCATGCAGTAGAAGAGAATATATATATATATATATATATATATATATATATATATATATATATATATATATATATATATATATATATATATATATATATATGGTAAAGTTAAAATAAAAAGACAAATATCCGTACACTACGTAAAAAGATTTTTATTTTTAAAAAATTTCGCGAAAAAATTCAAAAAAATTCCACAAGATCGGGTATGTTGGTGCGTAAAACTTTTGTGAAAGAAGTTTTTCTGATTTTGAGTTTTTATACGTTTTTTTTTAATGCACAAAAAACGAATTTTGATGCGCAAAAAAATTTTGATGCACAAAAATTTCAACTTGTTTTAGTTTGGTGCGCAATGTTATTTTGATTAAAAAAGTCAAAAGAACGTGGGTGCAAAAAAAAAATTTTGATGCACAAAAAAACGATTTAATGCACAAACGTATTTTTTTATAATTTTTTTCGGAAAAAATATCCACTTTTAAAAAAACTTCATTCACAACTTTTTCATGGACCAACATACCTGATCTTGTGGAATTTTTTTGAAATTTTTAGAGAAAATTTTTGAAAAAAAAATCTTTTTACGTAATGTACGGATATATATATATATATATATATATATATATATATAATATATATATATATATATATATATATATATATATATATATATATATGGTCTCTACTGCCACCTCTTAGGTTCGATCCTAGGTCTCTTGTCTATGAACCCACGACACAACCAAATGAGCCAAGGCTCCTTTGTATTATGTTTGTATCTCATACGCATGATAAGGGTCTCGATATGGGTTTAGTTTGCATGTTTTCTTTTCGATACAGTAAGGATTTACGGAGTTTATTTTAGTTAAGGATCAAACAGTTAGGTTGTTCGGATTCATAAGTCATATTATCGTTATTTGAATATACAAGTTAACTGATTTGAAAAAGTAAGTTGTTGGGGATAATGGGTAACTTTGTGTTGCAATATGAGAATATAGATAAATTGATATACTGTACAGTTCATATCATTCAAATACAAATATATCTCTTTAGCTACCATGAAGCCTGGGTTTTAATTTGGTCTCGACAATGAATTCCTTTTTATGTTCTAGTTCCACTGAGTAAAGTTGTGCTTGATTCCTTTTTCTAGTTAACGCATATATAAATATATATATATATATATATATATATATATATATATATATATATATATATATATATAATATATATATATATATATATATATATATATATATACATGCATGTGTGGCTTGTATAAAATGAAGGGTACGTGATCTTTTTGTGAAACGAGGACATGTGATAGTAGTTTGTACCATGCGTGTGTCTACTAATGAAAGTGTTGATGAGTAGGAATTGAAATGAAAGTAACACTTACAACACCAAGAAGGTGGTACGAGGGTCGAATGGAAAGGTGGCGATGAGAACCAAAGAGAGCAAGGAAACCCGACGTTTCTTCTTCCAAATCAAACCTGTACTCAAACCAAACTCCTAGTGAACCTTTACGAGACTTTGTTAGCATTTAAATTATAAATGTAAAGTGATGGTCATTTCTACTAATAAAACTTTGTGTCGTGTAACAATAGGATAGTTTACTAAGATGGGCTTTTGGTCTAAATGATAGGAAATTGGTATTGTCTAAATGTCTAATGTATAGCCCATGAGCCAAAAGCCCAACTGAAAGCCCATAGAAGGACCTAGGGCGTCACCTAGTGTCTATTGATCCGTGTGTAGTATATATATATAAATTAATATAGTATCGTGCACACGTGATACTTTGGGAAATGACAAGTCAAACCTTGGGAAAAGTCAAACTTGCAAAACCCGTGAATGTGATGTGTGTGATACCGGGCAAGTGATCACCCGGGTCGTGTCCCAGCGAGGTGTGAATCGAGGATTTCGTTTTAGGTTCGGAATTAAAATGCTTGATGATTTGATTTGGAGATTATTTGGTGTTGTGGTAATTTTAAACAAAGCAATGAAACGCAAAAGGTATTTAAAACTAAAAACGCACGTTTCAATTAAAATTAACGTTAACGCGCAAAACTAAAAGTGAACTCTAAAAATATTACCCCTACGAGTACCGAATTAATTTTCCTACGACTTAAATATAAAAAGAAAATTTTGGAAAAAAAGAAAAATATTTTTTTTTTTGACTTTTTAATAATTTTTTTTATAATTTAAAAACTATTTAAAAGAAAATAATTGATAAAAAATATTAAATGAAAAAGATAAAATCTGAAATTTTTTTCTAAAATACTTAATACTAATCTTGAGCTATGAAAAATATAAAAAGTGAAAATGCTTTTTAAATAAGCTGAAAATAAGCAATAGCTCACAATAAGCTAAAAAGAAAAAAAAAATAAAAAAATAAAAGGGTTTTAAATAAAAGTTTGTAAAGTTTAACAAAGAAAGATTAAGTGTCCAGTGGTTGTGTGCTTTGGTTGTGTGTGCTAAATGTCCTGGGTTCGAACCCCAGGACTGCCAAAATTTTTACAAATCTATTTTTTTTTTTCTTTTCTTGATTATCTTTTGCAAAAACTCAAAGGCAACAAGTGTACTCTAACTGATGAAAACAGATAAACAGATAAACAGATAAGCTATAGCTTATCTGAAAACAGATAAGCTAAAAACAGATGAAAACTAAAATTCAAAATCCAAACCTTACTATAACACATACACAAACCACAAACTAAAAGAGTGTACTGAACTATTCACCACAATAATACTAAACAAGAGCAACAAGAGCACACTAAGATTAGAACAACAAGAGCAGTAATACTAAACTATTCACCACAATAATACTAAACAAGAGCAACAAGAGCACACTAAGATCAGAACAACAAGAGCAGAACAACAAGAGCAGTAATACTAAACTTATTCACCATAATAATCACAAACACAAACAATAACCACAAGACGATCCAAATCCAACTCAAACAAAAACATTCACCACATAAGCACTAAATAACTAAACAATAAATAAATAAAAATACGCAGTAACAAGAACTAACTAAGCAGATTTGAAGCAGTAAATAACTAAACAATAAACTTCGACTTATATTTAAATAAAAAGTAAAGTTACAACCAAAATAAAAATTACAAATTACCTTAAAATAGCTAAAATAAACCTCGATACAAAAATAAAATCCTAATCTATTTATACTACTTATTAAAAACCTAGGTCTTCACCCATGTGTTTCTTCAGTGAGAGAAAACAATGAAAATGAGTCCTTTGTGCTTTCTTGAGCAAATCCCATTCGTAGGATTGAAGATTGGTTGATCTTGGCCCTTAGATAACTTTTGCCGCTCATATAGATCCCTCGGATTGGTGAGGTGGCAATGCATCCCGTGAATGGTATCTAGGAGATGGTGAAGAGGGGAGCTTTTGAGGAGGGGAGGTGGAGTGTTTGGCGGGTAATAGGGTGAAGAAGAAAGAGTCGACTGGGTATTAGAGTGTTAGGGATTTTGACTTTCTCATTTGGGGGTTTGACTAAGAACATGACCGGTGTTAGTTTTAAAGGAAGGATGGGTCGGATCGGGTTTGTTATATTTTGGGTGTTGGGCCTTGTGGTGATGGGCTGGTGTGAGAGTTAAACATGGGATTGGGCCGGTAGTGGGATAAATGGGATTGGGTTGGTTTAAGTTTAGGATTGAATTAGTTAAACAAAAGGACCATAGGTGTAATTTATGAAACCTCAAGGACCAAATCTGCCATTACTTCAAATCCAAGGACCAATCTTGTAAAGTCTGAAAATCATCTCCAAGGACTATTTGTGAAACTTTGATATTCTCGGAGGTTGACTTTTGACTTTGACTTCACTTGATCAAATGCACACTTGTTGTCGAATCGATCCAAAAATGCCCGTTTTCGCTCCATTTTCAATCCTTTGCATAAGAAATAGATAAAAACACAATTCAAAGATATTTTATGTATTTTGAAACATTTCTGAGCGTTTTTAAATATTTTTGCAGTTCAGATGGGACAAAAATGATGAGTATTTACACACTCATCAATCCCCCACACTAAACTATTGCTAGTCCCTAGCAATATTTTATGAAAATTTAATGGATTTGAAGTCTCTTTACCAAAAGCCATTACTTCTGGAGTAGCCAAATGTTTCAGTTCAAGTAAGAACTATGGTACACTGATAACCATATGATTTTGAGCAAACCATCAGCTGCCAACGGATTTGATTTGTCTTTACCAAAAGCCGTTTGCTTCTGGACTAGCCAACTCTTAGATAAAATACACTTATTATCTTTGGTGAGCTGATTACCAATTATGGTTTTCCAAAGCCTTTACCACAAGCCATAACCTTGCGGGCTAGCCAACTCTTCACTTATATAAGATATGGTGAGTTGAATACCATACAATTTTTGGCAAATTGTAAGCCATAAACGGATTTGAGACATCTTTACCAAGAGCCGTTTGCTCTTGGATTAGCCAATCCTTATGTGGGTTAGACATGGTGGACTGATAACCATTTATTGCGTTCTAAGTGAGAGAAAAAAAAATTAAAATTTTTTTTGGCCAAAATGGGGGTACTAGATGGTACATATGATCAAATTCGCTAGAATTTCCCCCCCCCCCCCCCACACTTAGAACTGAATATTGCCCTCAATATTCAAAGTACCGGCTATTATGCCGACACTTAGAACGTAAAAAGGTAATACTAATAGCCATTATTTTGTATACACACTTTTTTTTTTACAACAGCAGGGGCAACTCCCCCACACTTAGGTGGTAGAAAAGAGAAAGAAGTCAGAAATATGGGTGAAAACCCATATGGTGCTAATGTTTTTGTTAACCGAGTCACTAGCTTGACTCGACCCCGAATTCATTTGTCCATGGGGAAGCAAGTGGAAAACCAATCTCAATCGGACTTTCATTCAAATTGTTTGGATAAACACTTGAACATGAGAAAGTTCCACTCCGATGAGATACAACCCGCGGTATTTCAATAGAAGAAACTATTAGGGGCGATACCGGGGTCAAATATGGTGTCCTCATTCCCGTAGGAGAAAAGGGAAAGAGCAATCACACCATATGTGATGAAGAGAAGCAAGATTTTTATTATTATCATGTAAAACTCTTCATAATCAGAAGCATCATCGGCTTCAACGGGAGGGAGGGTTGGGGTACAATCTTCAAGAAGTAAATCTTTCAACACACCTCCTCCCACACTTAACTCGTCCTCCAGATCAAAACAAAAATGATCATATTCAGGAGGAGATATCACATGAGGGAGTTCAATCGAGAACTCCTCATGATATCGATCATTTTCATCAAAATGAAATACATCATACTCGGGAAGAGACATATAAGAATGGTAAGTGGTATTTACACTTCCCGTCTCTTCCAAATGATCGATATCAAATCGAAAGGCTTCATAAGCCAAGAGTGAATAATCTGGATGAGGAGTGGGATTGCCACTTCTCTCCTCTTGATCATTAAACACAAAACTCTCAAATTCAGGAAAAGCATCCTCGAGCTCGAGCTCGGAAGGATAAGACGGCTTTTCCACAACAACATCATCCTTTGGGGGGAGAGCAAACAGTGGTTCATCAAAAATCATCTTTTCTAAAATCGGGCCATCTCCCCCCGGATCAACATCGGGCTCAACAATTTGAGCATCAAACAAGAAGACCTCGAACTCTTCCTTAGAAATATCACTTTCCTCAAACGGAGGAGAAGTATAGGAAGAGTCGGAAATGAGTGATACGGAAGTAAGAGTAGGATTTTTGGCAATATCAATACGACAAACCGATTCTGAAGGTGGGGCAAGTGGTGTGCTCTTAGAGCTAGCAGTTTTTACCACTTCCGTTGTATCCTCCGATTCGTGTTCATCGTAATAAAAAACACTCTTAACTTCCACATTACAACTTTTGAACCATTCACTTGAACCAGGGGCTATGTTCGTTGCTTTGAGCTTAGCACGATGTTGTGCAACACTTTTGACCGTAAATCTTGAAAGTTTCGAATCAATTTTTTCAGATTTTTTATCAATAGTAGCAACGTTGCATTTAGACCCCTGATTAATGTTAAACGTGATCTCTTCATTCTCAACACGAATGGTCAATTCTTCGGCGAACACGTCAATGAGAGCACGACTCGTTCTTCAAAAAGCTCTACCCAAAATGAGTGGAACTCGAGGATCGGCATCAAAATCTACTACAACAAAATCAGTAGGAAAGTGAAACTTTCCTACTTTCACCACAACATCCTCGGCTATTCCAAGCGGATGAGTTATAGTACGATCCGCGAGCTCGAGTGTCATGCGAGTAGATGCAAGCTCCGGAAGAGATAATTTCTTCCATATCGAGAGTGGCATAAGGTTAATGCTCGCGCCAAGATCGGCCAAGGCAGGGCATTGAACCATCCCCGAGAAATCACATGGGATTAAAAACTTGCCGGGGTCTCCGAGCTTTTCGGGATGCTTTTTGAGAACCGCCGAGCATTGCTCATTAAGTGGGGTTTTTGCCATCTCAGTCATCTTATCTTTGTTGCTTAGCAAACTTTTGAGTATAGATGCAAATTTGGGCATAAGAACGAGAGCATCTGCGAAGCTTATGTCAAAATGAAACTCATTGAAGATTTGGAAGAATTTTTCCATCTGTTGATTGTTTTTCTCTTTAAGCTTTTGATCATTAAGCCTTGAAGGATATGGAATTGAAGGCTTAGAATTTGTCTTCGGAACATCGGGTTCCGGAATTGGAGTTTGGACCACCGAAGGTTGGACGTGTGCGGTACTTTGTGGGCTTGAAAAATGCACCTTGTCCGTTGTCACCTTGGTATCCCGATTCACCTCCCCCGGTGGAGGGGGCATAGGAGTCGAGGGTCCATTATGTGTTTTACCACTTCGAGTGGCGACAGCTTTTAATTCACCCTTCGGGTTAGGAATGGTATTTCCCGGAAGAGCTCCCGAAGTTGAACCTTGATTCATCGAACTCATGAGACTGGCAAACATGTTCTCAATTTTGCTTTGAGATTGATCAATTTTGTAGTTTGTATTTCTAAGCTCACTTTTAAGCTCTTGACCCTGTTTTGACATTGAGGTTTGAAAATCATTTTTCAAAGTGGTGATTTGATTTTGCATTGACCTCATGTTGGCCTCATTTAACTTGATGTAGTTAGCAAGTTCATTTGAGGAACCAACGGGGGCTTGGTAATGAGAAGCTTGAAAGCCTTGATTGAAATTACCCCCTTGGGTTGGGTATTGATTGATCGGGGCTTGAAATTGATTTTGAACATTTTGCCCTCTCGGTTGGTTTTGATTGAATCTATTTGGATTGTTGGGTTGAGAAAATCCGGGTGGTCCATTTTGATTGTTAGCACGATAGTTTGGGTCAACTTGAGGACGGTATTGATTACCTCCTTGATTGAGAGACCCGACTACCGGATTAACTTCACATCGACTACCATCGGTGGCAGTACAATTGTAGTATGCATGAGGACCACCACAAGTGACACAAGTTTCTTCCACCGCTTTGACTTGATTGGGTGAAGAAGTTTGTGGGGAAGAAAGTTTCTTTTGTTCGGAAAGAACCAAAGCTTGAATAGCCTCCGTGAGTTTGTCAATCTTAGCATCGGTGCTAGAAGTACTCACGGGAGATGAGGTAGAATGGGTAGCACTCACTTGGGAAACAACCGGCTTGCTTCGTGTAGTGCGAACCTTAGACTTGTTCTCAATGATGGCTAAAGCATCTTTCGTAGTTCGATACAAGAGATTACCACCGGCGGCGGCATTAAGAGAGTCTTGATCGGAATGGTTCAAACCATTATAGAAGGTATCGAGTTGATGTAACTCGGAGAAACCATGGTGAGGACATTTGCGGAGTAATTCTTTAAACCGATCCCACGCTTCACTAAAGGATTCATCAAATTTTTGAGTGAATTTGGTGATTTCATTTTTAAGGGCTGTGGTTTTTGATGGAGGAAAGAATTCATTCACAAATTTTGACACCAAATCTTCCCATGTTAAAATAGAACGAGGGGGTTGTTTTTCTAGCCAAGTTCGGGCCGACCCCTCGAGAGAGAAAGGAAAAAGAAGCAATTTGATTGCATCTTGTGGTACATTTCGGTATTTGATGGTAGAGGTGATCTTGTTAAACCATCGAATGTGGGAATGAGGATCGTCCCTCTCAAATCCGAAATATTGACTCGAAGTTACTAAGGATAGCAACCCGGTCTTAAGCTCAAAGCTATCGGCAACGATTGCCGGAACAACAATAGCATCTCCGTAACCCTCGGTGGGTGCTTGGAGAAGCTCACACATGGTACGTTCCTCCGCCATTGTGACAATGGGAGGAACGGGAATAGCACGAATCTCGGGTCCGGCTATTGGGGCGGAATGCCCACGATTACGTCTTCGATTACGTCTTCTCGAGGTATGCACGAGTTCACGTAAAGGACTTGTTGACGGAGAAGAACGAGTGCGCATGCACTAACAAAAACAATTTCAATTAAAACAAGACCGAGGCAAAACACAAGTGAACTTAAACCTTAAATCAAACAAGCGTACGGTAGCTCTTCAAAAGATAAACGCGCAGAGTGGCGGGAGAGAAGAATGGATCTCTCTTCGGTCTGCAATTTAATGTCAAGACCTACCTTAAACCACTTGATTAGGTTGTTTATCAATCAAAGGTGAGCCGAATTCGCAAGCGACATAAAGGCAAGTTTTAATCTTTTGTTTGGGAACTTATTAATGGTCATACCCCCAGTTAGGTAGTATTCTGTCTTGGTTTTCGACGGTAATTTTTTTTTTTTTTTTTTATTGTTTTATTAATTTAACAAGAAAAACGGAAAATCTTTTTGTATTTTTGTTTTTATATGATAATATATATACAAAAGAAAAGAAAAATATTTTTGTGTTTTATAATTTTTTTTGGAAGTGATAACTTTGTGAAGAAGGATCTCAAGTCACTAATCGTTTAAACCTTAAACAATATTGTCGCAACACAACCTCCCCGGCAACGGCGCCAAAATTTGATCCGTGTGTAGTATATATATAAATTAATATAGTATCGTGCACACGTGATACTTTGGGAAATGACAAGTCAAACCTTGGGAAAAGTCAAACTTGCAAAACCCGTGAATGTGATGTGTGTGATACCGGGCAAGTGATCACCCGGGTCGTGTCCCAGCGAGGTGTGAATCGAGGATTTCGTTTTAGGTTCGGAATTAAAATGCTTGATGATTTGATTTGGAGATTATTTGGTGTTGTGGTAATTTTAAACAAAGCAATGAAACGCAAAAGGTATTTAAAACTAAAAACGCACGTTTCAATTAAAATTAACGTTAACGCGCAAAAATAAAAGTGAACTCTAAAAATATTACCCCTACGAGTACCGAATTAATTTTCCTACGACTTAAATATAAAAAGAAAATTTTGGAAAAAAAGAAAAATATATTTTTTTTTTTGACTTTTTAATAATTTTTTTTTATAATTTAAAAACTATTTAAAAGAAAATAATTGATAAAAAATATTAAATGAAAAAGATAAAATCTGAAATTTTTTTCTAAAATACTTAATACTAATCTTGAGCTATGAAAAATATAAAAAGTGAAAATGCTTTTTAAATAAGCTGAAAATAAGCAATAGCTCACAATAAGCTAAAAAGAAAAAAAATAAAATAAAATAAAAGGGTTTTAAATAAAAGTTTGTAAAGTTTAACAAAGAAAGATTAAGAGTCCAGTGGTTGTGTGCTTTGGTTGTGTGTGCTAAATGTCCTGGGTTCGAACCCCAGGACTGTCAAAATTTTTACAAATCTATTTTTTTTTTCTTTTCTTGATTATCTTTTGCAAAAACTCAAAGGCAACAAGTGTACTCTAACTGATGAAAACAGATAAACAGATAAACAGATAAGCTATAGCTTATCTGAAAACAGATAAGCTAAAAACAGATGAAAACTAAAATTCAAAATCCAAACCTTACTATAACACATACACAAACCACAAACTAAAAGAGTGTACTAAACTATTCACCACAATAATACTAAACAAGAGCAACAAGAGCACACTAAGATTAGAACAACAAGAGCAGTAATACTAAACTATTCACCACAATAATACTAAACAAGAGCAACAAGAGCACACTAAGATCAGAACAACAAGAGCAGAACAACAAGAGCAGTAATACTAAACTATTCACCATAATAACCACAAACACAAACAATAACCACAAGACGATCCAATTCCAACTCAAACAAAAACATTCACCACATAAGCACTAAATAACTAAACAATAAATAAATAAAAATACGCAGTAACAAGAACTAACTAAGCAGATTTGAAGCAGTAAATAACTAAACAATAAACTTTGACTTATATTAAAATAAAAAGTAAAGTTACAACCGAAATAAAAAATACAAATTACCTTAAAATAGCTAAACTAAACCTCCTTACAAAAATAAAATCCTAATCTATTTATACTACTTATTAAAAACCTAGGTCTTCACCCATGTGTTTCTTCAGAGAGAGGAAACAATGAAAATGAGTCCTTTGTGCTTTCTTGAGCAAATCCCATCCGTAGGATTGAAGATTGGTTGATCTTGGCCATTAAATAACTTTTGCCGCTCATATAGATCCCTCGGATTGGTGAGGTGGCAATGCATCCCGTGAATGGTATCTAGGAGATGGTGAAGAGGGGAGCTTTTGAGGAGGGGAGGTGGAGTGTTTGGCGGTTAATAGGGTGAAGAAGAAAGAGTCAACTGAGTATTAGAGTGTTAGGGATTTTGACTTTCTCATTTGGGGGTTTGACTAAGAACATGACCGGTGTTAGTTTTAAAGGAAGGATGGGTCGGATCGGGTTTGTTATATTTTGGGTGTTGGGCCTTGTGGTGATGGGCTGGTGTGAGAGTTAAACATGGGATTGGGCTGGTAGTGGGATAAATGGGATTGGGTTGGTTTAAGTTTAGGATTGAATTAGTTAAACAAAAGGACCATAGGTGTAATTTATGAAACCTCAAGGACCAAATCTGCCATTACTTCAAATCCAGGTCCAATCTTGTAAAGTCTGAAAATCATCTCCAAGGACTATTTGTGAAACTTTGATATTCTCGGAGGTTGACTTTTGACTTTGACTTCACTTGATCAAATGCACACTTGTTGTCGAATCGATCCAAAAATGCCCGTTTTCGCTCCATTTTCAATCCTTTGCATAAGAAATAGATAAAAACACAATTCAAAGATATTTTATGTATTTTGAAACATTTCTGAGCGTTTTTAAATATTTTTGCAGTTCAGATGGGACAAAAATGATGAGTATTTACACACTCATCAATCCCCCACACTAAACTATTGCTAGTCCCTAGCAATATTTTATGAAAATTTAATGGATTTGAAGTCTCTTTACCAAAAGCCATTACTTCTGGAGTAGCCAAATGTTTCAGTTCAAGTAAGAACTATGGTACACTGATAACCACATGATTTTGAGCAAACCATCAGCTGCCAACGGATTTGATTTGTCTTTACCAAAAGCCGTTTGCTTCTGGACTAGCCAACTCTCAGATAAAATACACTTATTATCTTTGGTGAGCTGATTACCAATTATGGTTTTCCAAAGCCTTTACCACAAGCCATAACCTTGCGGGCTAGCCAACTCTTCACTTATATAAGATATGGTGAGTTGAATACCATACAATTTTTGGCAAATTGTAAGCCATAAACGGATTTGAGACATCTTTACCAAGAGCCGTTTGCTCTTGGATTAGCCAATCCTTATGTGGGTTAGACATGGTGGACTGATAACCATTTATTGCGTTCTAAGTGAGAGAAAAAAAAATTAAAATTTTTTTTGGCCAAAATGGGGGTACTAGATGGTACATATGATCAAATTCGCTAGAATTCCCCCCCACACTTAGAACTGAATATTGCCCTCAATATTCAAAGTACCGGCTATTATGCCGACACTTAGAACGTAAAAAGGTAATACTAATAGCCATTATTTTGTATACACACTTTTTTTTTTTTTTTTTTTTTTTTACAACAGCAGGGGCAACTCCCCCACACTTAGGTGGTAGAAAAGAGAAAGAAGTCAGAAATATGGGTGAAAACCCATATGGTGCTAATGTTTTTGTTAACCGAGTCACTAGCTTGACTCGACCCCGAATTCATTTGTCCATGGGGAAGCAAGTGGAAAACCAATCTCAATCGGACTTTCATTCAAATTGTTTGGATAAACACTTGAACATGAGAAAGTTCCACTCCGATGAGATACAACCCGCGGTATTTCAATAGAAGAAACTATTAGGGGCGATACCGGGGTCAAATATGGTGTCCTCATTCCCGTAGGAGAAAAGGGAAAGAGCAATCACACCATATGTGATGAAGAGAAGCAAGATTTTTATTATTATCATGTAAAACTCTTCATAATCAGAAGCATCATCGGCTTCAACGGGAGGGAGGGTTGGGGTACAATCTTCAAGAAGTAAATCTTTCAACACACCTCCTCCCACACTTAACTCGTCCTCCAGATCAAAACAAAAATGATCATATTCAGGAGGAGATATCACATGAGGGAGTTCAATCGAGAACTCCTCATGATATCGATCATTTTCATCAAAATGAAATACATCATACTCGGGAAGAGACATATAAGAATGGTAAGTGGTATTTACACTTCCCGTCTCTTCCAAATGATCGATATCAAATCGAAAGGCTTCATAAGCCAAGAGTGAATAATCTGGATGAGGAGTGGGATTGCCACTTCTCTCCTCTTGATCATTAAACACAAAACTCTCAAATTCAGGAAAAGCATCCTCGAGCTCGAGCTCGGAAGGATAAGACGGCTTTTCCACAACAACATCATCCTTTGGGGGGAGAGCAAACAGTGGTTCATCAAAAATCATCTTTTCTAAAATCGGGCCATCTCCCCCCGGATCAACATCGGGCTCAACAATTTGAGCATCAAACAAGAAGACCTCGAACTCTTCCTTAGAAATATCACTTTCCCAAACGGAGGAGAAGTATAGGAAGAGTCGGAAATGAGTGATACGGAAGTAAGAGTAGGATTTTTGGCAATATCAATACGACAAACCGATTCTGAAGGTGGGGCAAGTGGTGTGCTCTTAGAGCTAGCAGTTTTTACCACTTCTGTTGTATCCTCCGATTCGTGTTCATCGTAATAAAAAACACTCTTAACTTCCACATTACAACTTTTGAACCATTCACTTGAACCAGGGGCTATGTTCGTTGCTTTGAGCTTAGCACGATGTTGTGCAACACTTTTGACCGTAAATCTTGAAAGTTTCGAATCAATTTTTTCAGATTTTTTATCAATAGTAGCAACGTTGCATTTAGACCCCTGATTAATGTTAAACGTGATCTCTTCATTCTCAACACGAATGGTCAATTCTTCGGCGAACACGTCAATGAGAGCACGACTCATTCTTCGAAAAGCTCTACCCAAAATGAGTGGAACTCGAGGATCGGCATCAAAATCTACTACAACAAAATCAGTAGGAAAGTGAAACTTTCCTACTTTCACCACAACATCCTCGGCTATTCCAAGCGGATGAGTTATAGTACGATCCGCGAGCTCGAGTGTCATGCGAGTAGATGCAAGCTCCGGAAGAGATAATTTCTTCCATATCGAGAGTGGCATAAGGTTAATGCTCGCGCCAAGATCGGCCAAGGCAGGGCATTGAACCATCCCCGAGAAATCACATGGGATTAAAAACTTGCCGGGGTCTCCGAGCTTTTCGGGAAGCTTTTTGAGAACCGCCGAGCATTGCTCATTAAGTGGGGTTTTTGCCATCTCAGTCATCTTATCTTTGTTGCTTAGCAAACTTTTGAGTATAGATGCAAATTTGGGCATAAGAACGAGAGCATCTGCGAAGCTTATGTCAAAATGAAACTCATTGAAGATTTGGAAGAATTTTTCCATCTGTTGATTGTTTTTCTCTTTAAGCTTTTGATCATTAAGCCTTGAAGGATATGGAATTGAAGGCTTAGAATTTGTCTTCGGAACATCGGGTTCCGGAATTGGAGTTTGGACCACCGAAGGTTGGACGTGTGCGGTACTTTGTGGGCTTGAAAAATGCACCTTGTCCGTTGTCACCTTGGTATCCCGATTCACCTCCCCCGGTGGAGGGGGCATAGGAGTCGAGGGTCCATTATGTGTTTTACCACTTCGAGTGGCGACAGCTTTTAATTCACCCTTCGGGTTAGGAATGGTATTTCCCGGAAGAGCTCCCGAAGTTGAACCTTGATTCATCGAACTCATGAGACTGGCAAACATGTTCTCAATTTTGCTTTGAGATTGATCAATTTTGTAGTTTGTATTTCTAAGCTCACTTTTAAGCTCTTGACCCTGTTTTGACATTGAGGTTTGAAAATCATTTTTCAAAGTGGTGATTTGATTTTGCATTGACCTCATGTTGGCCTCATTTAACTTGATGTAGTTAGCAAGTTCATTTGAGGAACCAACGGGGGCTTGGTAATGAGAAGCTTGAAAGCCTTGATTGAAATTACCCCCTTGGGTTGGGTATTGATTGATCGGGGCTTGAAATTGATTTTGAACATTTTGCCCTCTCGGTTGGTTTTGATTGAATCTATTTGGATTGTTGGGTTGAGAAAATCCGGGTGGTCCATTTTGATTGTTAGCACGATAGTTTGGGTCAACTTGAGGACGGTATTGATTACCTCCTTGATTGAGAGACCCGACTACCGGATTAACTTCACATCGACTACCATCGGTGGCAGTACAATTGTAGTATGCATGAGGACCACCACAAGTGACACAAGTTTCTTCCACCGCTTTGACTTGATTGGGTGAAGAAGTTTGTGGGGAAGAAAGTTTCTTTTGTTCGGAAAGAACCAAAGCTTGAATAGCCTCCGTGAGTTTGTCAATCTTAGCATCGGTGCTAGAAGTACTCACGGGAGATGAGGTAGAATGGGTAGCACTCACTTGGGAAACAACCGGCTTGCTTCGTGTAGTGCGAACCTTAGACTTGTTCTCAATGATGGCTAAAGCATCTTTCGTAGTTCGATACAAGAGATTACCACCGGCGGCGGCATTAAGAGAGTCTTGATCGGAATGGTTCAAACCATTATAGAAGGTATCGAGTTGATGTAACTCGGAGAAACCATGGTGAGGACATTTGCGGAGTAATTCTTTAAACCGATCCCACGCTTCACTAAAGGATTCATCAAATTTTTGAGTGAATTTGGTGATTTCATTTTTAAGGGCTGTGGTTTTTGATGGAGGAAAGAATTCATTCACAAATTTCGACACCAAATCTTCCCATGTTAAAATAGAACGAGGGGGTTGTTTTTCTAGCCAAGTTCGGGCCGACCCCTCGAGAGAGAAAGGAAAAAGAAGCAATTTGATTGCATCTTGTGGTACATTTCGGTATTTGATGGTAGAGGTGATCTTGTTAAACCATCGAATGTGGGAATGAGGATCGTCCCTCTCAAATCCGAAATATTGACTCGAAGTTACTAAGGATAGCAACCCGGTCTTAAGCTCAAAGCTATCGGCAACGATTGCCGGAACAACAATAGCATCTCCGTAACCCTCGGTGGGTGCTTGGAGAAGCTCACACATGGTACGTTCCTCCGCCATTGTGACAATGGGAGGAACGGGAATAGCACGAATCTCGGGTCCGGCTATTGGGGCGGAATGCCCACGATTACGTCTTCGATTACGTCTTCTCGAGGTATGCACGAGTTCACGTAAAGGACTTGTTGACGGAGAAGAACGAGTGCGCATGCACTAACAAAAACAATTTCAATTAAAACAAGACCGAGGCAAAACACAAGTGAACTTAAACCTTAAATCAAACAAGCGTACGGTAGCTCTTCAAAAGATAAACGCGCAGAGTGGCGGGAGAGAAGAATGGATCTCTCTTCGGTCTGCAATTTAATGTCAAGACCTACCTTAAACCACTTGTATAGGTTGTTTATCAATCAAAGGTGAGCCGAATTCGCAAGCGACATAAAGGCAAGTTTTAATCTTTAGTTTGGGAACTTATTAATGGTCATACCCCCAGTTAGGTAGTATTCTGTCTTGGTTTTCGACGGTAATTTTTTTTTATTGTTTTATTAATTTAACAAGAAAAACGGAAAATTTTTTTGTATTTTTGTTTTTATATGATAATATATATACAAAAGAAAAGAAAAATATTTTTGTGTTTTATAATTTTTTTTGGAAGTGATAACTTCGTGAAGAAGGATCTCAAGTCACTAATCGTTTAAACCTTAAACAATATTGTCGCAACACAACCTCCCCGGCAGCGGCGCCAAAATTTGATCCGTGTGTAGTATATATATAAATTAATATAGTATCGTGCACACGTGATACTTTGGGAAATGACAAGTCAAACCTTGGGAAAAGTCAAACTTGCAAAACCCGTGAATGTGATGTGTGTGATACCGGGCAAGTGATCACCCGGGTCGTGTCCCAGCGAGGTGTGAATCGAGGATTTCGTTTTAGGTTCGGAATTAAAATGCTTGATGATTTGATTTGGAGATTATTTGGTGTTGTGGTAATTTTAAACAAAGCAATGAAACGCAAAAGGTATTTAAAACTAAAAACGCACGTTTCAATTAAAATTAACGTTAACGCGCAAAAATAAAAGTGAACTCTAAAAATATTACCCCTACGAGTACCGAATTAATTTTCCTACGACTTAAATATAAAAAGAAAATTTTGGAAAAAAAGAAAAATATATTTTTTTTTTTTTGACTTTTTAATAATTTTTTTTATATTTAAAAACTATTTAAAAGAAAATAATTGATAAAAAATATTAAATGAAAAAGATAAAATCTGAAATTTTTTTCTAAAATACTTAATACTAATCTTGAGCTATGAAAAATATAAAAAGTGAAAATGCTTTTTAAATAAGCTGAAAATAAGCAATAGCTCACAATAAGCTAAAAAGAAAAAAAATAAAATAAAATAAAAGGGTTTTAAATAAAAGTTTGTAAAGTTTAACAAAGAAAGATTAAGAGTCCAGTGGTTGTGTGCTTTGGTTGTGTGTGCTAAATGTCCTGGGTTCGAACCCCAGGACTGTCAAAATTTTTACAAATCTATTTTTTTTTCTTTTCTTGATTATCTTTTGCAAAAACTCAAAGGCAACAAGTGTACTCTAACTGATGAAAACAGATAAACAGATAAACAGATAATCTATAGCTTATCTGAAAACAGATAAGCTAAAAACAGATGAAAACTAAAGTTCAAAATCCAAACCTTACTATAACACATACACAAACCACAAACTAAAAGAGTGTACTAAACTATTCACCACAATAATACTAAACAAGAGCAACAAGAGCACACTAAGATCAGAACAACAAGAGCAGAACAACAAGAGCAGTAATACTAAACTATTCACCACAATAATACTAAACAAGAGCAACAAGAGCACACTAAGATCAGAACAACAAGAGCAGAACAACAAGAGCAGTAATACTAAACTATTCACCATAATAATCACAAACACAAACAATAACCACAAGACGATCCAAATCCAACTCAAACAAAAACATTCACCACATAAGCACTAAATAACTAAACAATAAATAAATAAAAATACGCAGTAACAAGAACTAACTAAGCAGATTTGAAGCAGTAAATAACTAAACAATAAACTTCGACTTATATTTAAATAAAAAGTAAAGTTACAACCAAAATAAAAATTACAAATTACCTTAAAATAGCTAAAATAAACCTCCTTACAAAAATAAAATCCTAATCTATTTATACTACTTATTAAAAACCTAGGTCTTCACCCATGTGTGTTTCTTCAGTGAGAGAAAACAATGAAAATGAGTCCTTTGTGCTTTCTTGAGCAAATCCCATCCGTAGGATTGAAGATTGGTTGATCTTGGCCCTTAGATAACTTTTGCCGCTCATATAGATCCCTCGGATTGGTGAGGTGGCAATGCATCCCGTGAATGGTATCTAGGAGATGGTGAAGAGGGGAGCTTTTGAGGAGGAGAGGTGGAGTGTTTGGCGGTTAATAGGGTAGAAGAGAAAGAGTCGACTGGGTATTAGAGTGTTAGGGATTTTGACTTTCTCATTTAGGGGTTTGACTAAGAACATGACCGGTGTTAGTTTTAAAGGAAGGATGGGTCGGATCGGGTTTGTTATATTTTGGGTGTTGGGCCTTGTGGTGATGGGCTGGTGTGAGAGTTAAACATGGGATTGGGCCGGTAGTGGGATAAATGGGATTGGGTTGGTTTAAGTTTAGGATTGAATTAGTTAAACAAAAGGACCATAGGTGTAATTTATGAAACCTCAAGGACCAAATCTGCCATTACTTCAAATCCAGGGACCAATCTTGTAAAGTCTGAGAATCATCTCCAAGGACTATTTGTGAAACTTTGATATTCTCGGAGGTTGACTTTTGACTTTGACTTCACTTGATCAAATGCACACTTGTTGTCGAATCGATCCAAAAATGCCCGTTTTCTCTCCATTTTCAATCCTTTGCATAAGAAATAGATAAAAACACAATTCAAAGATATTTTATGTATTTTGAAACATTTCTGAGCGTTTTTAAATATTTTTGCAGTTCAGATGGGACAAAAATGATGAGTATTTACACACTCATCATCTATAAATAGCACACTCTCACCTCAAATCATGTGTGCCTCATAGTAGAGTATAGGTGAGAGTGTGTGTGAGCTCTAAGTGTTTGTTTGTTATTTCCTTTCAAAGTTTAATAATCATTCGGTATTCATTTAATATATACGATCCACAC
This sequence comes from Artemisia tridentata subsp. tridentata, assembly GCA_021014915.2. NCBI lineage: Eukaryota > Viridiplantae > Streptophyta > Magnoliopsida > Asterales > Asteraceae > Artemisia > Artemisia tridentata. The sequence continues at coordinate 6,106,775 of CP139508.1, forward strand.
CTCTTTCTTATCTCTTGTTCTTGTGAGTGTCACGTATTATATAGTATAGAGGTTAGTTTGTGCGATAAAGAGATTAGTCTAGTGCTCTACAAGTGGTATCAATAAGCCAAACAACGAGTTAGGAGTTTAGTTGCTTCAGTTTTGAATCAAAGTTCACATAAAGTTGCGTTTTTCTCTTCATAAAACGTGTATTTTTTGTGTTCCTTTTGATATTACGCGAGTTTAAAAGAAAAAGGTGATAGCTTTTAGTTGTTAACGTGGTTATTTAGTTATTTTTGGTCTTTTTCATTCTGTAATAATCTTCAAATTCGAGCCTTGTATCAAAAAGTTTCAAGCTTTGTGTTGAAAAATTGGTTCTACAACATATTGGCGAAAAAAAGGTTTTAGCTTTATTAGTTTGTACGAGATTTTAAGGTTTGTTGATCAAGAAAAAAGCTACAAAAAGTTGCGTTGTGGAAGTATCTTCGACCTACAAAATATCTACTTTCTTGTATAAGAATTTAGATAAAAAGGGGTTTATAGAAATTCTTGTGTATAATAATTTCTATAAAAGAGGGTTCATAGAAATTGTAAATTTATATAGGAATTGTGAATTCTATCGCAAATCTGGTAAAAGCAATCTATCGCAAATCTGGTAATAGGATTCTATCGCAATTCTGCTCACAGACTCTATCGCAATTGTCCTAAAGTCAAAGCTTTCACAATTGATTGGTCAAACTCTTATCGCAATTGTCACCAGGATTCTTATCGGAATTGTCCCAAGTAAATCTATTGCAATTCTCACTGAGTGGAATTATCGCAATTCTTGGGTCAGTCTTATCACAATTCTAGGTTGAGGAAATTATCGCAATTGTGGCATTTAAGATTCTTTCGCAATTGTCATTTAGACTTTCTATCGCAATTGTTAGAAAAGTGTTGCAACTTAATAAATTTTCTAAATTTGACTTGCATTTAATTTCTGCAACATCAAACAGGAACTCGGTATTCTCTCACTTGTATAAGTGTGACGAATACTTCGACAAGGATTATATCTACTAATTTGTATAAATTAGTTAGATCTTTTATATATATTACAAATTTATATAAATTGCATATTTCTATATAAATTGACATTTTGCAAAAAGTTGTATAAATTTTGTTTAATTAAGATTTCTATAGAAATTGTGGATTTATCTATATTGAAATTTACATAACTTTGTCGAATTTATGAACTTTTGATCTTGTCTAAATTATAGTATTGTCAAATTTTAGTTACTTTATTTAAATTGCTACGTTTATCTAAATTGTTATAGTTTATCTAAATTGCAAGTAACCTCAAACGATCTTCAACAAAGGACCAAGACTTCACAACAACAACCGAGTTTAACCTTCACCAACCACAACTCCTAGTTCGTTGCAACGATCCAAGGACAACTTTTTCATACCAAAAATGTCTTTTCTCACCAATTTCATTTCATCAATTGATATGGATCCTCTCGTTCAATTCTTTGCTCCATATCCTAAGACTGAGAAAACGGTGACTGAGACTGAGACTGAGACTGAGGAAACATTGTCTGAGACTGAGAAGTTGTCAACTGATAATGAACAAGACGTTGAAGAAAATGAGCTTCCAGAGCACTTAAAATCACTTGACTTGAGATTTGCATTTGCTGCACATATGAAGCGATGGTCAGAAATGGAACGAAGTGCTGAAGCATTGGTTGAGTCTAAGCCAGATGCACCTGAAAATGCTACGGGTAATCAAATGCAAAATGCAGGGCAGTATGATGGAAATCAAAGGGGTCAGATTGTGAATCAGAACATGGTTAGTCCAAATGGGAATTATTGTTTAATGACTACGATTCAGAAACCTTCATCTGAAATTCACAGTGGTGATATTGGTAGAGCTTGCAATGGGAATGCAATGACAAAGCTTGAAAAGCTCCGGTACATGTTGATGCTAGCCAAACAGGAAGATTCGAGTACACCATTGACTACTGAGGAATATAATTTCATGGTTTCAACAAAAGTTAATGATAATGCAGCAGATCTCACTGGAAACTTCAGCTTTATGGCTAATCAGCAAGAAACAACATCGTGCAGTGATTCTGACATTCCTCCTACTTATGACACAGAACCACTCCATGAGGTACAAAATCCGTTTGCTCATGAAAAGCCACATTCTGTGCCTCTCGAACCTAATTATGATACATATGTGGGGGAGCAAGTTAATAACAATGTCAACTATGAAACCCCATGTATGGATCCTAATGAAGTTCAAGTTGCACAAAATTATGCTAATGATGAGGAAACCCGTGCTCTCTTTGAATCATTACTGAATAATTGTCACATTGAGTTTGAAAAAGTGAAAAAGGTCAATCGCGATCTTAAGACCGCAATTGTGAAATTGACCGCTGAGCTTGAGAGGTATAAGTGTTAGCATTTATATTTTTAGAAAGTGATGGTCATTTGTATTTGTTTTAAATAGTGTGTCGTGTAGGAATAGCCAAGTATGTAAAGGCTTGTGTTGGACTTAGTAAAGAAAAGTTCAAGAAATATAACAAAAGCCCAAGTCCAACACAAGCCCACCACAAAGCCTTTTAGGGCAACAAACGCTTCCCATTTCCTATAAATACCACACACTCTCACCATTTCATGTGTGCCTCTAAGGATAGTATAGGTGTGAGAGTGTGTGTGTGTGTGTGTGTTTTTACTTTTGTATTGTTCTCTTATGGTTATGAAAGCATTCGACTAGTATTTCATTTACACGCATCATTCTTCTTCATCTATTCTATTCTCTTATTTACTTAGAGTGTCACGGTTAGAGTAGTATTAATATAGTTTGTAGTTTGTTGTTTTAAGGTTGGTCTTGATTCGAATAGGGCGTTACAAGTGGTATCATTCGCCAAACATTGATCTAGGATTGTTGCGTGTTGTTTTTTATTCAAATCCAAGTAAAAGTTGCGTATTTTTTCACTAAAAGTCGTTTCCTTTTATTTGTTTTTGAGTTTTACGTATAAAAGGTTCAAGCTTTTTTGTTATTAAGTGAGTTTTAGAAAAAGTTGATAGCTTTTTTGGTTTAACGAGAGGTTAAGGGAAAAAGTTAGTAACTTTGTGGTTTAACGTGAGTTATAAAAGTTGTGATCGTGTGTACAAGGTGCTAAAAAGGTTCAAAGTTCGATTCTCCATCTTTGCGGATTAATTTTATTGCGTTTCTTGTATAAGAAAAGTAATAAAATCAAGCTTCTCATCATTGGAAAATATCCAATCCTTGTATAAGGATTGCGATATAAAAGGGTTTGTCGAAATCTAGTTTGTGACAAACAGGGGTTTATCGCAATCTAAATTGCGACAAAAGAGGGTTTGTCGAAATTGAATCTAGTCAATTTATCGCAATTCGGATTCAGCTATTTTATCGCAATTCAGATTGAAAAGGTCAAAAAGATCAATCGCGATGTTAAGGCCGCGAATGAAAAATTGACCACTGAGCTTGAGAGATATAAGGTGAACGAAAAAGCTTATGAATTTAACAACAAACGACAATCAGAACTTGAAATTGGGTATAGAGACTCTGTTTTGAGGGAAAAACATTTGCAAATCAAGTATGACACACTTGATGTGAATTTGAACATGAAAATAAAATCCTTAAAAACGGAAATTTCTGAATTAACCAACCAACTTTCTAAACAAAAAACAACTTGCTCAGATCTTGAAAAAGAAAAGAAAGAGTTGCATGCAAGGTTTTCAAAACGTGAAAATGAACTTCTTGATGAAATTCTTGACAAACAGGAAACCATTAAAAAGTTGGAAGAATTGCTTGTAAAAAGGGGTCATTCTACACAAACAATAAATTTGTTAATTAACGATCCAAACCCAATTTTACATACAATGAAGAAAATGGCTATCGGTTGTGAAAACCCTTATTATCTCAAGAAAGCTCAGAAAGAACAGAATGTGCTGTATAATGGTAGTGTGCTAAATGATATACATGATCCTCCTGAGGTTCATGATTCTTATAAAACGATTGAGCTTGCCAAAGAGAGTAGAGACAAAATGCGACAAATGAACCCAGAAATAAAACCAATTGATTACAATGAGCTTAACAAACTTTCTGGCGTTCATCTTATTCAAAAAGAGTCACCATTGTTTTTCAAAAAACCAGTGGCTGTCGCAAAAAGAAAAGTTTTTCAAAACATCTTTCTAACATCGAACAAATGTATTCTAACAACACTTCCAACACAAGTGAAGCTAGACAACTTTTGGGCGATCTTAAAAAGAGAGTTGAAATGCTTCAAACTGTTGTGACAACCAAAACAAACTCTAAAATCAATGACTGGTTTTCAAGTTTTCAAACTGAACAGAAAAAGATGTTCAAAACAGAAATTACTCCCATTGTAACTGCAATACATGCAAGAGTAATCCATGTTGAGAATGCAATTTTAAAAGAGTCAGCCGAATTTGTTAAGGACCACAAATCCTTGGTGAAGGAAGCTAATGAAAACTTGGAACACATAAAAATTTTGGAAAGACACAATGATATACTCTTTGAAGTAGCTCTGTCGACTGAAATTATGTCCATTATTTATCAAACATATTCTGTTGAAGATGATGAAAGACTTCGAGCTGAAGCTTCTTAAATTGTTTCAAAATATGAAAATGCGCTTGCTAATTTTGAAAAAGAAAATGTAACATATTTTAAACAACTGGATCGGAAAAAGGAAGAATGCAAGTATGACAAACTGTCGTATGAACGTTCTTACAAAGAAATGCAAAAACAAATAGATCTTTTGAAGTCTCAGCTTGAATGTCAAAAAGGGAAGGGTGAGGAAATTAAAGCTAAGCTAAAAATGTCTATTTCACAATGTGCTCCATCACCCTTGCCCAAAGAAAAAGGAAAAGAGAAAGTAGTTGTCGAAACACCAAAAGTATTAGCACCTAGACTTTATAGGATAAGTACCACTACTGCGTCTACCTCTACATCACAAGAATATAGGGCTATAAACAAAATTGTGAATGAAAATCCAAAAGAGACTAGGAATGCTAAAACTGAATCAAAGGACAACAAGATAAATCCTAATGCGTGTGCCTTACCTTCTACAGGAGTAGAAAGTACCTCTAAGAGCAGCAGACCAAAGCCTAGGAGCAATACAAGGAATAGAGTCTCGCCTGTCTCTAAGAGTGAAAGAAAGAATAAAATGGAAGAAGTAGAAGAACACCCTAGGACTTTATCGCTTTCGAATAAGAAACATATGTAACCTGGATGTAATGTTAAAGACAATATTTCTAGTGCATGTAATGAACCAATTTGTTTAATGAACAAGAAATCTTTGTCTAAAAATGTGTGTGATGATATTGTATCTAATGATGTGAATGAGAATTATAAGACTGCTAAGAAAGATGTTCCTTTAGGAACTAGTGCTAAGACTAGATACATTCAAAGACTTATTGCAAATTCTAGAAAAACCACTAGTAGTCTTTTGCCCAGGAACTATCTTAAGATGTGCGTTTGGAAACCAACGGGTAGGAAGTTTACACTAGAGAATGGCAAATTAACAGTAGCTCCAAAAGAGCAAGTAGAAACCTTCTATGAGTGTGATTCCTCTGTTACCCCTAACCCCCTGGAACCAAATGATAAACGGTTTCCAAATAAAAAATCATCTGTTATTGGCAGGTTATCAAAATTTATCTTTGGATCATCGACTCGGGTTGCTCCAAGCACATGACCGGAATCTGAAGCTGCTGATCAATTTTGTATGGAAGTTCATGGGAACTGTTCGGTTTGGAAATGATCATGTAGCAGCTATTCTGGGTTATGGAGATCTTCAGTTCGGGAATTTCTTAATCACTCGGGTTTACTATGTCGAAGGATTGGGACACAATCTGTTCTCAGTTGGGCAGTTTTGTGATGCTGATTTAGAGGTTGCATTCAGGAGAAACACTTGCTTCGTAAGGAATTTGGTTGGAGATGATCTCTTAACAGGAAATCGTGGAACCAATCTCTATGCTATCGATATTAACCAAATGGCCTCTTCATCACCAGTTTGTCTCATGACAAGAGCTGACGAAACTAAGTCCTGGTTGTGGCACAGACATTTATCCCATCTCAACTTCGACACCTTAACCAAGCTAGCTAAAGACAACATCGTCACCGGTCTCCCAAAATTCAAATACACCAAAGAACACCTATGTCCATCCTGTGAGCAAGGCAAAAGGAAACAGGCAACTTATAAACCTAAAAATGTACCCAGTTTGGTAGATAAGTTACATTTGTTGCACATGGACTTATGTGGCCCAATGAGAGTTGAGAGTATCAATGGGAAGAAGTATATCCTTGTGATTGTCGATGATTATTCAAGATATACATGGGTAAAGTTTTTGAGGTCAAAAGGCAAGCACCAGAAATCATCATCACCTTTCTGAAGCGCATACAAGTCTTACTTTAAGCTCCAGTTAGGATTGTAAGAACTGACAATGGCACGGAATTCATGAATCAGGAGTTAAGAACATATTTTGAAGACGCTGGAATTACTCACCAGACATCAGCTGTTAGAACTCCACAGCAAAACGGGGTAGTTGAAAGAAGAAATAAAACTCTTGTGGAAGCTGCTCGCACAATGCTGATTTATTCCAATGCACCGTTATTCTTATGGGCTGATGCTGTATCCACTGCTTGTTTTACTCAGAACCGATCCCTAATCCATCCAAGATTCAATAAAACCCCATATGAATTAGTAAACAACAGAAAACCGATGTCTCTTACCTTCATGTATTTGGCGCCTTGTGCTATCTAATGAACGACAGAGAAGATCTGGGGAAGCTGAAAGCTAAGGGTGATATTGGTATCTTCATTGGTTATTCAGAAAACTCGAGGGCATTCAGGGTGTATAATAGAAGAACAAAAATAGTAATGGAGACGATGAATGTGAAGTTCGATGAGATTTCACATATGGCTTCTGAGAGACTCGCTCTAGAACCCGCGCTTAACCAATGGCTTCTAATCATATCGGATTAGGACCCGCACCAAATAGTCAGACTTCTGGACATATCAGTTCAGGACTCGCACCCCAAGGAGCTTAGTCAACTACTACTGAAAAACCGACAAATCAAGAACTGGAAAACTTCTTCGAGTTTATGTATGATGAGTACTATGGTGGATCTTCGATAAATGCATCACAACAACCATCTGACGCACCAACTCCCTCAACATCATCAACATCTACTCCACCAACTCTAGTAATTGAGATTGTGTTACCAAGAGTTGATGAGCAAATCCAAACAACACCAATTCAAGAAGAAGAACAACAAAACGATGCTGTGTTAGAAGAAGAACCATTCGAAAACCCATTTGCAACGGAATCTGCTGAATCTTCTTCTAGGTTACAAGAACCAACCAACACGCATTCGTTAAATCCAAGGTACCCTTCAACATTACAGTGGACTAAAGACCATCCAATAGAACAAGTCATTGGTGAACCTTCAAGGCCAGTACAGACAAGAAGACAACTCGCCACCGATTGTGACTTATGCATCTTTGCCTGCACAGTCAGTCTAAAAGAACCAAAGAACATTCGGGAAGCGATGGCAGATAATGCATGGATTGAAGCGATGCAGGTAGAACTTCTCCAATATCAATTACATGACACTTGGGATTTAGTGCCGAGACCAATCGACAAACTCGTCATCGATCTCAAGTGGTTATGGAAAAACAAAAAGGATGAAGAGATGACTGTCATTCGCAACAAATCTCTTCTAGTGGCAAAGGGATTCAGACAAGAAGAAGGAATAGATTTTGATGAGTCATTCGCGCCAGTAGCCAGACTTGAGGCAGTCAGGATTTTCTTAGCTTACGCGGCTCTCAAAAACATCACGGTCTATCAGATGGATAACAAGACAGCATTCTTGAACGGAACTCTGAAGGAATAGGTGTACGTGAGTCAGCCAGATGGATTCGTTGACAAATATCATTCGGACTACGTCTACAAGCTAAAGAAAGCTATCTATGGTTTGAAACAAGCCCCAAGGGCGTGGTATGATGAGTTATCATCTTTCTTGCTGAATAATCATTTCACCAAAGGAACAATTGACCCGACCTTGTTTACCAAAAAGTTTAAAGATGACATCTTGATTTTTCAGATTTATGTGGACGACTTAATTTTTGGGTCCACTAATCCGGAACATTCAAAAAAATTTCAAATCTCATGAAAAGCAAATTTGAAATGTCCATGATGGGGGACTTAAAATACTTTCTTGGTTTACAAATCCATCAATCCCCACGTGGTATTTTTATAAATCAAGCTAAATATACAATTGAGATTTTAAAGAAACATGGAATGGAAAATTGTGACTTTGTTGGTACTCCAATGGTCACTTCACCCAAAATAGGTGCAGACTTATATGGGAAACCCATCGATTAGAAGAAATATCAGAGCATGATCGGTTCTCTCATGTACTTAACTACTAGTCGACCCGATATACATTTTGCTGTCTGCTTATTAGCACGGTTTCAGGCAAGGCCTACCGAACTTCACCTCCAAGAGGTTAAACGGGTCTTTCGATACCTACGAAGAACCATTAATATGGGACTTTGGTATCCGAAGGATTCGGAGCTTAAACTAATAGCCTTTTCAGATTCCGACCATGCTGGTTGCCAAGTTACAGCAAAAAGTACATCAGGTGGAGCACAATTTCTGGGAGAGAAACTAGTAGGCTGGTCATCAAGGAAACAAGACTGTATGGCGTTATCAACCTCAGAAGCCGAGTATGTGTCTCTATCTGCGTGTTGTGCCCAAGTTCTATGGATGAGGACACAACTCACAGATTATGGCTACTCTTTCGACCGCATTCCTATATACTGTGACTCGAAAAGTGCCATAGCCATCTCGTGCAATCCAGTGCAACATTCCAAGACCAAGCATATTAGAGTCCGCTATCACATCATAAAGGAACACGTTGAAGAGGGTACTGTTGAATTATTTTTCGTTAAGACTGAATACCAACTCGCCGATCTATTTACTAAAGCCCTCCCAAAAGAGCGGTTTGATAACTTAGTTCGACGAATTGGAATGCGAAGCCTAGCTCCCGTCGAGTTAGAAAGTCTTCTCGAAACTTCTTGAATTTTATCTCAAAAAGCTTCGCATGTAAATATTTTTGAAAAAAAAACAAAATACAAAATTTGAATAACCAACAAAAACAAAATACAAAAATAGAAAATTTTAAAAATACAAAAACAATAAAAAATATAAAAACCAAAAATATTCTTCTCTCGACATGTCTCTCGTATAATCGATATTCTGTACGTATCTAGAAATGTCATTCAACAATGATAAGGACATGTACAGATGCTTGAGCGAGAGTTCATTTAAATTTTTTCCAAAACATGTCGTTCCTCAAAATTTTCTTAAACAATGGCTTTGGAACATTTCAGTTTCGCGCCCGAGCTTCAAAGAAAGGAAAGTGCTTCATCAAAACAAAAGTTTTAAATACTTTTTTGAGCACTTATCCTAAAAATCTCAATGGCTTTCGTATATTTCAATACGAAACCCGCGCTACAATGATGAATTCTGATTATTTCCAATCAGAACTCGTATTGTTAATGGCAAAATAAAAGCAACCTTGAGCACATGATCAAGATTTTTCAAAAATATTTTTCAATATCTTTCTCAAATTCTGTGCTCAAGAGAACTCCCTCTATACCCTTAAATGATTTTAAACTCAAATGTTTAAAAAATATGTTTTATTTAAGGGGGAGTATAAAAATTTGAAAACGTTTCAAATTCATGCAGATCCGTCTATCTCTCCAAAAAGCTCTTATTTTAATCAGTTGATATCAAAAATATCACTGAATGCTATTTTTGAGGGGGAGAAGACGTGATTAAAATGTGATCAAAAAGTGTAACGATCGTGGATTGAATCTCAAAAGAGCTCTACAAAAGGACTCAGCATGAACCCTCGAATTGACGAAAACTAAATGTTAGTTATCGAAAAGACTTGTCCGGGACGGGTAATAATTTCAAGCTGGTCATCCAGTAATGTAAACGTGTCTCGCGAAGGACTTGTCTGAGTAGAATGTACAAATTCGAAAGATGATCATTGATGCGTGGTTTTGCAACCTTACAACAGGTTTTACCTCTCGAGGGATCTCAAGAGGCTTACAACCCCACCAGGCAGTGTACCTGACCGATGTAGTATAGTGTAGTGGTAAGTACGGGGGATTGATCGTTCTCCACAGGGAATAGTGTTCGTTAGGTATGAAAAACTACTCTAATAGGTCTAAGGGTGAGAGAAGATTCTTTTTATGTTTTTATATTTTTATGAAAGCAAGTAAAATCTCGGGTTTGAAAGAGTGGGCGGAATTAGTTGCTAGTCAACTAACCCAAATAACTACGAATGCAAATAAAATAAAATAACTAAAAATGAAAAGGTGGTAAAACTTATGTGGAGAGAAATGTGTTTGCTTAGATTTCCTTACTCCCTAACTATCTTTTACCGGTTGATTAGTGTGTATTAATTGCGTGGATGACGGGTGTATTCCTTAATACCATTCGTGGGGTGGCGTACGTACTTCCCCAACTCTATGAACTCCTACTTCACTCCTATGTCGAGCCGGCTAAGAAGCTCCTAACATGGGATCACTAGAATTCACTCATGCATTAAATACAACCATAAAAACCTTTAGTACGCATTGGTTCATGTTTCTTAAGACGTTCAAGCAAGTTACCGAATAGGAAGTTAGCCAGTTTTCTTAAGCCTAACATAGATGAACAATCATCCAATACAACTAATAACACACTAATAACCAATAATCAATAGCTAGGTTTCATTAGATCTAAGCAAACACAAAGATAACCTAGCCTAGCATGTTAAACAAAAGACAAGAACAAGATAGAATCAAACAACACATAGACATATTGAATGATTAATTGATAACTTATCTTCAATGTAACATGGAAGATCTCAAGGCAAAACGCCTTGAAAAAGCTGCTAAAATCGTCTTAGGGTTTTCACACACAAAGTTCCACAATAAGTTCCACCCTAATGACAAAAAATTGCAAAACTATATATAGACTTTCAGATCTGACGGCGTCACGTTGGAGTGTGACGCCGTCACCTCGCCGCTTTTAGGGTTCCCGGATGGCCTTCTTGACGCCGTCCCTCTTTAGCTCTCCAAAATCCGTTCTGGCTTATCAAGGCTTGACGCCGTCAGAATTAGAAGTGACGCCGTCCCTCTTTAACTTATACCGTGACGACCTTGATCACTCCAAAGGGTGACGCCGTCAGATTTCCCATGCAAATTTCTCTGGCTTATCATGAGTAATTTTCATATCCACCTTTTTTTGCCAAGCCATGACGCCGTCAAGAACAAATCCTGACGCCGTCAAAGGTACTTTCCAGCACAATTTTGAGACTTTGCCGTTTTCTTCACTTTTGATGCTCCAAAAACGTCCAAAATGCTTCCTTTTCCAGATTTCTTCTCAAAAGTACCTAAAATGACAAAAGGAACGATTTAGGGCAATATTTGATCAAATAAATACGATTTAGGGCTTAAATAACCCCCTAAAAGCGGTACACTTTTCGCTTCATCAAATACCCTTACACTTGAGATTTGCTTGTCCTCAAGCAAATGCGCTTTTATTCTAATCAAAATACAAGTTAGGGGTCATTTAATGCTAACATAAAAGTAATTACAACAAATATTCGTTCCACTTTAATCATAATAAGCACGGAGATTACAAACTAGCACCTCACAAGCAGTGTTTAGATACTCACATCTCTCAAGTGTCATCAAAATAAATCTCATAAATGAAAACGGATATTATCTCTCACTACCTGTCATAGCAAATAGATTACCATAGGCTTGGGAAAGGATCGAAAACCTCCTCCACTAGGCGTAAGCACCTAAGATAAACTATCAAAGAGGGCTTTTAAACGGGTTATAACGTTAGGTGTAGGGATATGATAAACACGGTTTTGTTGGATAAAGGATATTTTACTGGTGGCGAGTTAAAGATCTTGATCAATTACATGTACTATACAATGTTGCTAAGCCAAGACTCGACTCAATCTTAAGCTAAAAACAAAATAACAAAAACATAAAATGAAACGGGATGGTAGTCCGTATGTTTTTTTCTATTTTTCTTTTTCTCATTTTTTTTTGTATTTTTCTTGATTTTTTCGATTTTTTTTTTTTTTTTTTTTTTTTTTCATACACTCTTGCCCTACCATCCAAAATAATACATCATAGGGGCATTGCATCCCCTTACACTTGAACTTTTACATAACTTTACAATTAACTATTCTAATGACTCGAATTAAGATAATCGAAAAACTTGGAGTAGTTTTTAAAATATTTAGCACATATGGGGGTAATAAATGATGTTCTTCCCCATTACTCCATTACACTAGTACTTTACCCATGAGTCCCAATCGTCCCAAAACAATATGTACAAGGATATGACTCGACTTAGCAACCATGTAATCAACTAGATAATTAACTTGGGTTTAAACACATGTTGTAACAATAATGCACTAAAAATGAGTGCATACAAGGTAGGCTAAGGCGATTTGGGTGTACATTTTAGTGGGGTGTAAACAAATTCTTCCTTTAAGTAAAATGCTTAAAGGTCGAAATGAAAAGATAGGCTCTGAGGGGTGTACTAGGGGTATCGTGTACTAAAAATGAGTACAACGCAAAGGGTGTGGGAGAATTACTTGACTAATGTAGCCAACGTAATTATAACAAAAACACAGGTGTAAAACAATGGGTTAATCCTAATGCCTCTTATCATGTAGTAAATCTAACTACACGAATGTAGTCTCACTTGTGGCCTTGGAATGGTCCTAACGCAAGTTCTAGAATCTAAGTGCTACCGGTACACACATCAAAGCATAAATGCTTTTCCTACCAATTCTAGGGGCGAACCTCACATATTTGGGGGTGGAAAATTTTTTAGTGGTACGGTTTTTGTGCTAGTCATATAACTCCTATCCGTGAGACGCTCATTAAGATCAAAGTTTCACTCCTATATGTTGTAAAAAATTTTAAATTTGGCACTAAAATTACCCTAACAGGTATTTATCTCAGTTTTATTACACATCTATTATTAAACAAACAAAAATCAAGCGTAAGAGCATTCTCTAATCGTACTTTTACCCCCCCTTACACTTAAGATGAACATTGTCCCCAATGTTCAAATAACAAGATGTAAAAGCATAAAGTAAAAGAATGAAATCAAATACTCCCCTGATTCGCTCGGTGGATAATGAAGTAACATGGTTAGATCTTCTTCCAAGAGAATGTAGAAGCTCCATGACTAATGCATCGCCATAAGCTTGATCCAAAAACATTTCCTTGTCCAAAATAACCTGTTAAACCTGAGAAAACAAACACGAAAACCTGCATAACATCGGCGGGATAAACTCTATATATAAGGATATAATGCTTGTGAAATGATAATTTTGCAGATTCCTGGAGATTATAAGTTAGAGATTTAATAAAAACTTTTTATGAAAACAAAACTTTCAAAAATTTTCAGAAAATTAAACCTGACGCCGTCAGGTTGTAAAGCCTGACGCCGTCAGAAATGATCTGACAGAATTCTCATGTTAAGTTTCCGGAAAATTTTTGGAAAAAAAACTATACCTTACTTCCTGGAAATCCTGCAAAACATCATTATGACTCGATACAAGCATTTGACTCAAACAAATACTAATATGTATGTTAATTTATTATTATTACGATTCATGTTCATTTGTGTTCTAATAAACCGATTTAGATATCCCTTACACTTAACTTTTGCAAAATACCTTTATATGTAGTTAAGACGAAGTTAAAAACAAGATAAAGCATTTTCACAAATTAGTATTTGAACATGAATCAATAATAATAATATTTAAACATACATACGGAAACAAATAAAATCAAACAAACAAATAAATAATCACACAAAGCAAATAAAACTTGGGTTGCCTCCCAAGAAGCGCTTTTCTTTATTAACGAGTCTTGTAGCTAGACTCAAAGTCACGTACATTACATGACTCCATCATTGGTCACGGTTCCTAGGCCATTCTCATTTCCGGTTTTATATTCCGGTCCTAATTTCAAACAATCCTTGTAGAAACCGGATATCCTTCCCATGACATAGTCTACTCCTTTATTTCTATCCTCATCATTCCTATAGTAGACCGCTTGTTTAAGCTCCTTCTCAACATTTGACAAGTGTTGGAATTGTTCTATCTTATATGGCATTTGATAGTTTACCTCATCGGTCTCATCCTTAAATCTAACTATCCCTAAGGAAGGTTCATAAGTCATTCTAGAGACCTCAACAAATGGTTTTCCAAAAACTACTTGAGTTAAGGATGCATCAACTATTGGGCGGATATCTTCTACAATTACAAAGTCGGTGACATAGGTGAAGTTTCCTACATAAACCGGTAATCCCTTAACTCTTCCCGTGAAGTTACTCATCCACCCCTTGTCAGGGAACATCCTATACCCAAGTTGATTTTTCATTATCAAGTTGTAGTGGGCTCTAGTCATGATGTTTACGGGTGATCTAAGGTCGATGTAGGCTTTCCACACATGTAAATGTCCGATGTTGCATGGTATGTTGAGATTAGAAGGGTCGCCTATTTTTATAATTGGTCTACCTAGGAAGTATGGTGTCTCGGGGTCATCGAATAAGTCTGTATGATATGCGCGCTCTTCCTTAGTAGGTAGCCTATTGAAGTAGTCCTCATCATCATCTACTTCTTCAATCTCACTTTTCCTAACTTCTTTATCAACCTCGACTTTCTTAACCTCATCCTCAGGTTCACTATTATCCTCATTCCTATCAATCGGTTTGATAGTGACAATGTTGACGAAGTGGACATGTTTGGATGAAGAGGGGTCTTTTGCTTGGGGTCCGCTATTTGTGTTCCTAGCGTCCTTATGTGGAGGTGATAGCACTTGGTTATTGAGGGCTTTCAATAAGTTGTCAATTTTATTGGTCATCTCCGTTTGTTGTTGATTGAATTCGGATTCAAACTTAGCTATCCGAGCTTCTTGAGATGCCATAAATTGGGACATCAATCCTTCAAAGTTATTGGTACTACCATTGCCGGAAGGATTGTTGTTGAAAGCACGGTTCGAGTTGGAACCGTTTGATTGGAAACGATTAGGTGGGTTGGAAGAATTGGTTTGTTGTGCGTTTTGGTTTTGCTTCCACCTAAGGTTTGGGTGATTTTTCCACGAGGGGTTGTATGAATCACCGTAGGGGTTTGGCTCGGGTTTGAAAGTGTACCACTTGTCTCCCGCTCCGTCGGTACGCGAGGATGCGTAGTCCACAAAAGCTTGTTCAGGGAGTTCCATGCAATCACGAGTGTCGTGGGGACCACTACATAATTCACATGAAGAAGTGATTTTGTTCACTTGGCTTGAAGGTTTAGGAGCCTCGTAGGATTTCATGAGAAACTTGACTTGGTCTTCAAGTTCTATGATCCTACGGTCGGAAGTGCTTGAATTGTTCGAAGGCAAAGATATTGCCTTGACCGTTTTATTCAAATCACGGGGATCACTCCAACTTTCGTTGTCATAAAGAGCAAGATCCTCTAGGAGAGCCCATGATTGTTCCGCACTTAGATCACGTAGCTTGCCACCAGCCGATTGGTCAATGGTTTGCCTCGTGTAGAGATTGATATGGTCATAGAAGATTTGGACTTGGAGCCAAAGTTCTATGCCATGGTGAGGGACTTTTTGGAGTAAGTCCTTGAATCGAGTCCATGCCTCGTAGAGGGTTTCGCCTTGACGTTGTTGGAACATCAAGATATCATTCCTTAGCTTGGTAGTTCTTCCCGGTGGGAAAAACTGAGCAAGGAAACGAGTAGTGAGATCATCCCAAGAGGTGATGGAACCTGCGGGTTGACACTCTAGCCATTGGCTAGCTTGGTCCCGCAAAGAGAATTGAAAGAGACGCAGTCGGGTCGTCTCTCGAGTGGCAACATCAAGGTCTATAGAATCAAAAATTTTGAGAAAGTCCTTGAGATGTTGATTAGGATCTTCAGAACGAAGTCCATGGAATGCGCATCCGCTTTGCACCAACCGGATGGTGTCGGATCGCAAGGGAGTGACATTGGCTCCTTGAGTGAGCTCAATGGTGTTTCGATAGCCATGGTGGCTAGGACGAGAGTACTCTCCTAAAGTACGGGCTCTAGGAGGTGGTGGTTGTTGTGGTGGGTTGTTGGGATCGAGGATATTACCACCTTCCATGATGTCGGATGGTAATGGTTACGAACAAAGAAACGAAGAAAAAAGATAGACTAAAGAAAACCTAGAAAAAGAAAATAAAAATCTCACTAGAAAGGAATCTAGTGAGTAGACCTATAAAATAAAAATTCAACCTAAACAATAACTATTCCCCGGCAGCGGCGCCAAAAACTTGATGCGTGGTTTTGCAACCTTACAACAGGTTTTACCTCTCGAGGGATCTCAAGAGGCTTACAACCCCACCAGGCAGTGTACCTGACCGATGTAGTATAGTGTAGTGGTAAGTACGGGGGATTGATCGTTCTCCACAGGGAATAGTGTTCGTTAGGTATGAAAAACTACTCTAATAGGTCTAAGGGTGAGAGAAGATTCTTTTTATGTTTTTATATTTTTATGAAAGCAAGTAAAATCTCGGGTTTGAAAGAGTGGGCGGAATTAGTTGCTAGTCAACTAACCCAAATAACTACGAATGCAAATAAAATAAAATAACTGAAAATGAAAAGGTGGTAAAACTTATGTGGAGAGTAATGTGTTTGCTTAGATTTCCTTACTCCCTAACTATCTTTTACCGGTTGATTAGTGTGTATTAATTGCGTTGATGAAGGGTGTATTCCTTAATACCATTCGTGGGGTGGCGTACGTACTTCCCCAACTCTATGAACTCCTACTTCACTCCTATGTCGAGCCGGCTAAGAAGCTCCTAACATGGGATCACTAGAATTCGCTCATGCATTAAATACAACCATAAAAACCTTTAGTACGCATTGGTTCATGTTTCTTAAGACGTTCAAGCAAGTTACCGAATAGGAAGTTAGCCAGTTTTCTTAAGCCTAACATAGATGAACAATCATTCAATACAACTAATAACACACTAATAACCAATAATCAATAGCTAGGTTTCATTAGATCTAAGCAAACACAAAGATAACCTAGCCTAGCATGTTAAACAAAAGACAAGAACAAGATAGAATCAAACAACACATAGACATATTGAATGATTAATTGATAACTTATCTTCAATGTAACATGGAAGATCTCAAGGCAAAAAGCCTTGAAAAAGCTGCTAAAATCGTCTTAGGGTTTTCACACACAAAGTTCCACAATAAGTTCCACCCTAATGACAAAAAATTGCAAAACTATATATAGACTTTCAGATCTGACGGCGTCACGTTGGAGTGTGACGCCGTCACCTCGCCGCTTTTAGGGTTCCCGGATGGCCTTCTTGACGCCGTCCCTCTTTAGCTCTCCAAAATCCGTTCTGGCTTATCAAGGCTTGACGCCTTCAGAATTAGGCGTGACGCCGTCCCTCTTTAACTTATACCGTGACGACCTTGATCACTCCAAAGGGTGACGCCGTCAGATTTCCCATGCAAATTTCTCTGGCTTATCATGAGTAATTTTCATATCCACCTTTTTTTGCCAAGCCATGACGCCGTCAAGAACAAATCCTGACGCCGTCAAAGGTACTTTCCAGCACAATTTTGAGACTTTGCCGTTTTCTTCACTTTTATGCTCCAAAAACGACCAAAATGCTTCCTTTTCCAGATTTCTTATCAAAAGTACCTAAAATGACAAAAGGAACGATTTAGGGCAATATTTGATCAAATAAATACGATTTAGAGCTTAAATGACCCCCTAAAAGCGGTACACTTTTCGCTTCATCAATCATTGAATATGACCGGGATGGGTAATAATTTCAAGCTAGTCTAACTAGTGATGTAAGCGTGTCTCGCAAAGGTCATGTTCTTTGAAAGTCGATCAATTCAAAATGTGCGAACTCTACCCAACATGTGCAATTTTTGTTTAAAAATGCATGAGCACATGTGAAGGGGGAGTATTTAGAAAATGCAGAACTCTCGAAGTGTTATCTAAAATGTGCTTATTCATAAACACTTTGAGAGATTTTCAAAAGGTTTTATGGCAAGTGATCAATAATCTAGGATAATCATGGAGTTATAAGGTGATTATGATTAGGTTATGTCCTATATTCCGCCAGAACCAGAGGGATCTACCCAAGGACAATTCCAATAGATTAGAATTAGAAGTCCTTAGGTAAGATTGAAAAAAGGAGTAAATGAGAAAGGGAAAGAAGGGGTTGAAGAATGAAAAAGAAAAGTTTAATGAAAGGGTGAAAAGAAATAGCCCTCCATGAAAACTTAGGGCAGAAACCGGGTCAATACATCTGCTATCGGTCATCACAAGTTGATACTGATATTGAATACAAGACGTCATGGACCCAGTGACGCGCTGCACCACCCCTCCTAGCCACTCAGATATCACTCAAAATATATTTGTTTCATTTCTCACGGAGAACACTACATAATCTATCGGCCTCTCATTCCGAGATGTGTTGATATTGAAAAGGTGGCACTCTGCTCCATGCCTCCGACTACTAAAACCAAAATGCACATAGAGTCTAGAGCCATGAGATTCATCAAAATATCTCGTTAGGAACACTTCCATATGAATACCCCTGTGTTCACCAAAAAGGACACAAGGTGTACAAGAGTCTTAATGAGATCCAAGGATCTTGCCATTCATAACATGATGGTTACGTGCTTCAAATGGTCTACAGTCGTGGGGTGATCTCCAACGACTCACTGAATCGTGGGTGCACTTCGGTGTGTCCGTGTAAGCCCTCTCGGGGGTATCCGGTTCAGAATGGCCTGGGGAAGGATTAGAGAAAGTCTTCACACTATGCTGTTGACGATCTCAAAGTCCCAACCTGTAAGCGCTGGATGTTTATTACTAACAGTTTTATGCAGCTACCAACAAACATCCATACCATCATCAGATACATCAAACATCTTCACCTCAGCATACTCATACTTATGAAGAACATCCCTCATCGAAGCTCAAATATAAAAGTTCAAGACAAGGAGATCAAGTTAAAGACCATGTGTTAAAGACGAAGTCAAAATGTCAAAGAACAAGTTCATATGTCTAAAGATGAAAGATTATGGGAGATTGTTAGCAAAGGAAGATTGTTACCATAAGTATACAGTCCAAGATGTATGAGTATGTTAGAGGACAAGACGCATCATTACAAGAAGATTTTGATCAAGGCAAGAACGATTGAAAGACGATGACTTTGAAGATCACGACTGCATTAAGGAACAAAGATTGAAGATTATTCTACATTGACACACCAAGTTCAAGACGTTGAAGACAAAAGACCATTCACCAGAGCATCATTGAAATGACCAATCCTTAGGGGGAGATTGTTAGCATTTATATTTTTAAAAAGTGATGGTCATTTGTATTTGTTTTAAATAGTGTGTTGTGTAGGAATAGCCAAGTATGTAAAGGCTTGTGTTGGACTTAGTAAAGAAAAGTTCAAGAAATATAACAAAAGCCCAAGTCCAACACAAGCCCACCACAAAGCCTTTTAGGGCAACAAATGCTTCCCATTTCCTATAAATACCACACACTCTCACCATTTCATGTGTGCCTCTAAGGATAGTATAGGTGTGAGAGTGTGTGTGTGTGTGTTTTACTTTTGTATTGTTCTCTTATGGTTATGAAAGCATTCGACTAGTAATTCATTTACACGCATCATTCTTCTTCATCTTTTCTATTCTCTTATTTACTTAGAGTGTCACGGTTAGAGTAGTATTAATATAGTTTGTAGTTTGTTGTTTTAAGGTTGGTCTTGATTCGAATAGGGCGTTACAATAAGGAAAATGAAAAGGCTTTTGAATTTAATAAACAACGACAGTCAGAATTAGAAATTGGGTATCGAGATTCTGTTTCAAGAGAAAAACAACTGCAAATCAAATTTGACACACACTACATCATTGACTGCTTTCAGAGGGGACTTTTTTTCCCTTTCGGCGGGGACATGTCCCCGTCAAAATGTCCCCGCAGGAGCCTCATCGCTGATACTTTCGGCGGGGACGGAAGTCAAATTTGGGCGTGGACTTGTGGGTCCCACCGTCTTTTAGCCGGTCAAAATTTGTCCAGCGTGGCAACAGTTTTTGGCGGGGACATGTCCCCGCTGAAAACTATAATAATTAACCAAAAAGTTAATTAATCAAGAGGTTATATTAATTAATTAAACCTTTTGGCGGGGACATGTCCCCGCCGAAAGTGTCTTCCACTGTTGAGTTAACCTATTTTCACGGGGAGATGTCCCCGCCGAAAGATGCTTTTCACTGTTGTTTAATTTGTTTTGGCGGGGACGCGTCCCCGCCAATAAGCGTAAACATACCAATCTGCTTCTACATTTTGGCGGGGACATGTCCCCACCAAAAGCGTCTGACCCATTTTGCAGCATATTGCTGCAAAATGGGTAATTTCCAGATTTTTTCCAAAATTTTTCCGGAAAAAATCTACCAAATGAACCCAACTGCAGAACCTGTTTTCACAATAGCAACAACAACTTCGCCAAACATACAACAACAACAACAAACCCAAATTCGCTAAAAATAATATTAATCCAACTTCGCTAAACATAGAACCTGTTTTTACAATAACTATCCAAATTCGCTCAACATAATCATATGAATCCAAATTCGCCAAAAACGGTTCAAAAACCGTGATCACATGATATTCTACAAAACTATACATAAGCTAGCTAGCTATCCGCAAAATAGTCCAAAAACTATACATAAGCTAGCGGGGAACACATAAACTACATAAACACATAATAATCCATGTAATTGTACACAACTTTATCCAATACCCAAAAACAAATATAAAGTGACCCATCGGACCCAAAGAAGCCATACACTAATCCCCATTCTCCCCACTATCCCCACTACCCCAGTACCCCCACTACCCTCCCCGGTAGGTGTAAGCTCACCCTGTGATGCATTTTGGGATCCTGATGTCCCCGGCAAGCCCCTCACTAGCTCGTCGGTAAAACCCAGCTGTCTCCTAGCCTAATTGAGCAACATATCAATCTGTGTAGTGTGCGCGGACAGATCCTGGGCTTGCTTCTTCACGGTCTCCTGCAGCGAAGACGAGGAGGCTTCCTCTCGAGCTCGTGTCCGCAGCCGTATCATCTCAGAAGAGGTGCTCTCTGTCCGCAGCCGTATCATCTCATTCTTTAGTTACAAAAAAAACAAGAAAAGTAATATATAAGTCGTGATTTATTATATTGCATTAATGTTGGTGAGTTTTTGGAAATAAATTATACTTACGTATCTGGCCTCGGACAATGGAGACTCCCAGGCATCGCCTCTCGTATGGGTGTGTCTGTACATGTCGATCAAGTCTCTATTATCCTCGCTGTCGGTGGGGGAGCTCAACTGTTTATAAATAAAATCAATCAAGACTCACCCAACACTATATATATAAATAAAATGATTAAAAAGTGTCTTACGAAGTTATCTCGTATACCAGCCAAGGAATGGGATCCGTGAAGGCTAGTACTCGTCATTTTTCCTCTGTTTTTCTTGTTAACCTCCCCGATCCTCAACTTCTTGGGGTCTGTCCAGTGCTTCACCTGCTTATTATAAATAAAAAAAACTACTATATAAATAAATTATTATTATTATTATTATTATTATTATTATTATTATTATTATTATTATTATTATTATTATTATTATTATTATTATTATTATTATTATTATTATAATAATAATAATAATAATAATAATAATAATAATAATAATAATAATAATAAAGTACGTGTCGATCCAGAAATTTACCTGTTTCTCCCATTCTTTAGCCATCTTGTTCTCGGGACGCTTTTGCTTGATCTCGTCAAGTTTCTCAATCCTACCTTGCTGTGTAATTTTTTTCTTTTTGTGCATGTACTTGTTGTCATTGTATTGCTTTCGAAGGTAAGCTTTGATACTAATGACAATCTCGTCTCCATTTGGACCGGCAAGGTGGGGGCCGAGATAATAAAAAAGCTGCAATAAAATACAATTAAAATAAATATACAAATTTAAGTAAAGAGACAAATTCAAATAAATAAACACATTTAAAATAAATAAACATAAATAATTAAAAAAATAAAAGATAAAAAAAACCTATGTGGAACTGGTTATCAATGTGTGCCTTCGTGGTCTCGGGAACCTTATCCCGCGAATCATAATACATGGGAATCATTTTCCTTAACAACGTCCTGAAAAAGATCGAGAACCACGAAGAGTGAGTGCCAACATGCTCCCACATCCCTTTCGCATTCTTCCCGAATCTGATCGAGACCGGGCGACCAGTGTCATTCCTCATCGCGTGTAGTGCTGCGTTCTTTGTGTCACCACGAACCACCTTCCCGCGTTTGCCTATTTTGGAACCAGACTTGGTAGGCCTAGGCCTGGGAGCTCTTGAATTAGACCCTGCAAGTAATCAAATTAAAGTGATGGTGACATAAAATAACAAGTTATCAATTTCAAATAATGATCAAGTTTAATTAAAAAAATTGAGAAATTCATACGCTCACAGTTAGCACCTATCCTCCTCCTGGGAGGGTGGGGTGGCTCATGACCTCCATCCCCACCGTGACACGTAGCTATGACATCTGCCATCTGTAAACGTACTAGTACAAGAACATAGAAATTAGTGAAGAAACACATATACGCATATATATACACACATTCAAATAAATAACAATATATACCAAAAAAGATAATAATAAATAATTAAATAAATAATCACATTTAACAACTCGATAACAATTTCATTCAAATAAGTGTCGTTTAACAAATTACAATTTGAGATCAATCTCCTACATCACTAAGATAAAAATCATCATTATTAGTGTCAGCTTCATCTTCACGATGGACATGGTCTTCATCATCAGATGCTAAATCATGAGGAACGTGGTCATCATAATCAATATCATTGTCGTCGTCAACATCAGTGATAATTGGTGGTGGTGGTGCCTCAACTTTCGCTGGCTGGACATCATTATTTATGGTGTTATAATTCAACTTATCCAACTCAGCAGAGAGTGTGACATGTGATGAGTTGTTGTCATGTACAACATCTTGATTGTCTTCTACCACGATGATATCCGGGTTCCAAATCTTTCGATGATAAGAATCTTGGACGGCTTTCCAACTACCACGTTTACCCGGGAAATCAAGGTAAAAGACTTGTGTTGCTTGTGTTGCAAGAATGTATGGTTCATTTTGAAATGATACACGGTCTGTCATAATTTTTGTAATGTTATTTCTATAGGTACAATGTTTTATGCGACCCTTGTTATTAGTGTTGAACCATTTGACTTTGAACAGCACAACCTTGAACAGAATATACAAAAACTCGAGAATTTCTTCAAGCTGGCCATAATACATTCCTCGGCTAGGATTAGGAGTTGAAATTCTGCTGTTTTGAGTTGAACGACGTAAATGACGGTCGTGTATGATAAACTTCACAACGTTGACTATGCAAGAGTCGACTAAGACTCCAGTCCGTGCTGGTCCACAAGCCAAAGCGAATAACTCGGAAGTACAACTTGGGTCATTCTTTACTTTTAATTCACGAATCTATAAAAAAGTTAAGAATAGATATAGATGAGTAATAGTCGTTATTTTTACAGGGTAATATATATAGTAAGTCTACCTTGTTCCCAAACCAGCGAGGAAATCCTTCTTGTATGTCATTGCCTGGAAATGCCCTATAAATGTTCATGATATTAGAATAAGTCATCGAATAATAACTTACGTAAAACACATTTTGAAATAAAACGCGTACCTCTCGTACTCGTTCACGTACGGGTCGATTTAATGACTGTTGTGTAGTACATACCATACTACTTTCTGCATTGTGTCTGGTTGAACCCAAATCAATGATTGTCTACCATTCAGTTTACAGATTGATCGAAACACCTGAAATTGACTTGTTGGGCTTGGACCATCCTCATTCCAGTCAGGATGATTAAATCTCGTCTCAACACCCCGAAAATAATGCGAACAGAAAGTTAATGCTTCATCAGCAATATAACCCTCCGATATTGAACCTTAGGGCTTAGCTTTATTTCAGACATAATTCTTGAGCTTTTTCATGTATCTTTCAAATGGATACATCCACCTCATGTAAACAGGCCCGACTTCAATAGCCTCTTTGGGTTGATGAATAACCAAGTGAATCATAATATCAAAAAAAGCTGGAGGATATATTTGCTCGAAACTGCACATAATATTGATGAGTTATTCTTTAGCTTTCAACATGTCATCCACCATCAAAGTTCGAGCGCATATTTGTTTGAAGAATGAACAAAGCTCAATTATTGGTGTTGCGATGGTTTGGTCCTTCAAGTAATTTTGAAGTCCAGTAGGAAGCAATCGATGTAACATTATGTGACAGTCATGAGCCTTCAAGCCTGTTATGTTGCTATCATTGTCGGTCACTTTATGCTTGAAGTTAGATCCGAACCCATCAGGTAGTTTAACACCTTTGATGAATTGACAAAAAAATCATGATATTAGAGTAAGTCGTCGAAATGAATACGCGAATTTAATTGGAACAAATAATTTTTAAATAAAACGCGTACCATTGATGAATTGACAAAATTGTTTTCTTTCTTCAGCTGTGAAAGAGTACGTGGGATGAGGCTTAGAGCACTTCATGTTTCCTTTGTTGATGAGCCACAAATCTTCACGAATTTGCAAATTTTCTAAGTCTTGTCTTGCCTTGTTGGTGTCTTTTGATTTGTCATTCATTAACAAAGTACCCAAAACACTCTCACACACACTTTTTTCAATGGCCTAAGCCTAAGGGTTTCGGATGCCTGTTTCTCTGATACCACAAATTGTAACACCCCAACCCGACAAGGGCAAAGACGTCACAAGTATATGGTTTCATATCAGAACAAACATAGCATACTATAATAAAACAACGGAAGTCTTAACATTAAATCCAAAATAAGTCAACATGACTTATACCAAATGCAAGACAAAATAACCGAAGTACAAGATCCAATAATCAAATGCCTAAACAATGGCATAACAAAATAAATGAAAGTCCATATGGTAAAGCTGAATAACTAAGGTCAAAACTCCAAGTCAGATTGCTCTCATCCCAAAGCTAAAACCCAGCTTCCTAGCTTAAGTACCTGCCGTACATGAAAAGAAAACGTACGGCTGAGCTACAAGAGCCCAGTGAACAGATATATGGATAACGGAAACGATAACACGTAGCAGGTAAAACAAATCAGGAATACAAACAATATCGATACAGAATCAAAGTGAAAGCATAGGAAAGGAATAAGAGAAGAATGAAAAAGAATAATTAAACAAATCAGGTTTAGAGAAAAACAGTAATCTATCACGAGCCCAGATAACAAAACATATAATGCAACAAACCTGTATAGAGTGGCCAAACTCTCAGATAATGTGAAAGACGTGTATCACACACACCATCAGTCACCAGATATAATAAACAGAAAGCATATAACAGATATCAGATCAAATTTAGAGTGCACCCATACGCCCCACAGATAATCAATAATCATAACATAATGGCCATAGCAGATAATAAATAAGGGACGGGACAGGTCATCACTCTCCTGCCCTAGAGTCATGTCAGAGGTGCGTCAATGACATGGACATGAAACCCTCATGCCTAGTGATTGGCTCGTAATATCAAACTGTAGGTCAAAGGTCAGATATACTATCAAAGTCAGAAGGTCATATCTTAAGGGTACATGCAAACAGGTTCATGTCAAGTCTAGAAAGAAATGTCAAAGGTTCAAAATCAATGTTTAAGTAAGGTTCAGAAAAGAATCATGGCAGACGGTTCAAAACAAAGGTTCCAGATAAATAGGTCACAACAAAGTTACACACAGAAGGGAACATAGCAGTGGTATGGGGAATCCTAATAAGGAAAATGAAATACTGAAAGAAAAGGAAATGAAACGCCCTTACTGAAAAAGGACAGAATATTTGTACCTTATTGCACAGCAGAAAAACAAACAAACACAAAGATGAAAGTCAGGGCTTCTCCTTCTTCACACCTAAGGAAGAGGAAGACAGAATTACTAGAGATTCTAATTCAGATTATTACTCTTTCAGATTAAGTTAAACTCTTATTCAAAGATTATTATGGAATAATGATACATTTTATCAAGTTACAGAAGTTTAGATTTAATTATGACATGTTTACATAGTTTAGGGTTTTAAATGTAACTTCATCAATTTCCAAGGTCATTAGTGAAATTACTTTAAATTACAGAATTATATACACATTTTATTCAGAATTACATTTTATTCACTTAAGTTTCATAATTTACATATTACACCCCTTTAGTTACAAATTTACAAAACCAACCTTATAATTATATATTTTACAATTTAAACCCTACAATATCCATAATTACCAACTAAGCATATTATATTTCAAATTTACAGAATATAACATCAGAAGTTAGTACTTTACATATTTGACCCCTCAAAATTCAGAATTTACATATTTAGCCCTTTAAGTTTACAAAACATATATATTAAGTCATAATTCCATAACAATTACATAATTAGCCCAAAAATCCTCAAAATTACACAACAACCTTTTTATATCAGTATTAACACAAAACAACTTCAGAATTCCAGATTTACACTTTTGGTCCCTCACTTTTAAATTATTTCCATTCGAAACCCTAATTTCCCATTAATTCATTATTATGCAAAATTTACACTTAGGACCCCAAAGTTATATTTTTCCCACATTCCTACAGATGTATATGATCTTACAAAAATATCCCAGAAGTTTCAAACTTGGCAAAACAGGTCCTTATGCAATTAACTTCAAATCGGTAACACTTTTTATAAACAATTACCAACCCTAATTTTCACCAATCATTGGACCATCATTTATTTATCCTTAAAACAACATTAATGACCAGATTCATGTCCAAGAACCCTAACCCTAGAAGCCACGATTTCCATTTATTTTATTTCTTTGTTTTTTTCTAAAATCCGGTTATTACAATAATTTACCACGTTAAATTTAAGCTTCTAAAAATCAAAACCATATTTTTCCCAGATTATATAACTTATAAGGAACCCACGAAAAATAGTGAACATGCCCAGAAAATTCGTTTAACATATATTGCATATTTACGTATGTTTTAGATACTAAAATTACAACGACTTGATTTAGGCCACCATAATTCGATCTATCATTTTTCCCAGGTATAATACATCATAAGAGGTCTAAATAAAATAGCCATCATGCCCAGAAATTCGGATTTCATATATTTGCAATTTACGTGTTCTATAGCCATTATATTATCATACGCATAGAATTATCATGCATGGATCGATTTTGATATTTTATATGAGTTACATAACATCTAAATATCACTGGAAAAATGCCATATTAATTTTATCACGTTTGGTTAAGTTGCACGAATTATTACCTTGATTTTGATCTACTCGACAAGAAATTAAGAACAAGGACCAACCAAAGGGAAAACGCAGCAACACCTAATTTTCCTAGCTTCCTTGCACTCCCAATAACACCAGAAAAATGCGTGTCCAAGCCCAGAATTCGCACAGAAGCTTTGGTCAATTTCTTTAGATCGCTACGGTTTTTGGTATATAGTCGGTTTTGTGTTTTGAGAATAAAAATAAAATAGATTTGTTTTAACTTGTGAGAACCGACTTTAGAGGGGGAAAAGGACCAGAATTTCGGCCCATAGGATCAAGATAATTATTTGGTTGATTTTCTTAATCTTCTTTTATTTTATTTGACATATTTTCTAATTATAAGAATTAAACATTATAATTATTAAATTTGTAAAATTCCGAATTATATATATAAATGTATAAGTTAATTAATTTTTTTTTTAACATTTAAAATGATGAACATTGTCCCAGAAATTATTTTGTTTCAGATATAATTCGATTTCAGATGTTTTGGAATTATTTCGGAATCTTATAAGTTGTTTTATAAGGTTTTATATATATAATATAAGGTTTTATATTATCAGGGGTAATTTGGTCATTTTACGCGTTATCTGAATTTCAGGTATTACAACTTCTTCCCCACTAACAAAAAATTTCGTCCTCGAAATTTGCAGAAAGAGAAGGAAAAGAGAAAGAGAGAAAACGAAACAAGACATACCAGATTAAAACGAGAAGTGCGGATAACTAGCTCGTATTGATTCCTCGGTTTCCCAGGTAGCCTCACGCTCCGGGTGGTTCTTCCAAAGAATCTTTACGAACTGAATAACCTTATTCCTCATGACTCGTTCCTGACGACCAAGAACCGCTTCCGGCTCTTCAGACAAGGACATATCAGGTTGGATCTGATCAAGCGGATAAGATACTACATGCAACGGATGATAGTTGTATCCCCTCAGAAGAGATACATGAAAAACGTTATGCACATGAGATAGCTGAGGAGGTAAAGCCAGACGATAAGAAACCTCCCCGATACGATCCAGGATTTCAAACGGTCCAATAAATCGAGGACTCAACTTGCCCTTGATTCCAAAATGCTTAACACCACGGAAAGGAGATACTTTCAGAAATACCCGATCACCTACATTGAATTGCAGATCCCGGCGGTGCTTATCAGCATAACTCTTCTGACGAGCACGCGCCTCCTTCAATTTCTCCCGAGCCACAGCTACCTTTTCATTAGTGATCTCGACCATTTCAGGTCCCTCAATCAGACGTTCACCTACTTCATTCCAACAAACAGGAGCCCTACACTTCCTACCATACAACATCTCGAAGGGAGCCATACGGATACTCGCATGCCAACTGTTATTATACGCAAACTCCACTAAACACAAATACTCATCCCAACTACCGGTCCATTCCAAAGCACAAGCCCGTAACATATCTTCCAAAGTCTGAATGGTCCTCTCAGACTGACCATCAGTTTGGGGATGAAATGCAGTACTGAACTTAAGACGAGCGCCCCAAACTTTATGAAGTCCTTTCCAGAAACGCGAAGTGAAACGAGGATCACGATCGGAAACAATAGACGAAGGCATACCATGCAATCTAACGATTTCCTGCTGAAAAATATCCGCCAACTGACTGACAGTATAGGTCATACGGATAGGTAAGAAATGAGCGGATTTAGTTAGCCGATCAACGACCACCCAAATCGCATCATGTCTTTTACGAGTAACAGGCAGACCAGAAACAAAGTCCATGGAAATCTCATCCCACTTCCATGCCGGAATCTCCAAAGGCTGTAACAAACCACTAGCCCGCTGATGTTCAATCTTAACTTGCTGACAAATCATACATCTAGCCACAAATAACGCCACATCTTGCTTCATACCGTTCCACTAGAAATGTTGTTTCAGATCCCGATACATCTTGGTAGAACCAGGATGAATAGAGAAAGGAGAACTGTGGGCCTCCGTCAACACAGCCTCACGCAGGTCAGAATCATTAGGCACACATAACCGATCCTCGTACCAGACAACTCCATCATCATCAACTCTGAATTCAGTTTGCTTACCCTCTTCAATATTTTGAACAATAGCCCAGAGTTCACCATCATCTTTCTGAGCCTCTTTAATACGCAACATCAGATTTGACTCAATCTTTAAGCTAGCCCAGTAACCAACATCACGACGAACACACAACTCAACATCCAAACGCTCCAAATCTTTGAGAACATGCGGATCAATCACCAAACTAGCAATCATTCCAGATTTTCGACTAAGTGCATCAGCAACGACATTAGCCTTACCTGGATGATACTGGATGTTAGTGTCATAATCCTTAAGAAGCTCTAACCATCTACGCTGCCTCATATTGAGCTCCTTCTGAGTAAAGATGTATTTGAGACTCTTGTGATCGGTGAAGATATCACACGATTCGCCATACAAGTAATGTCTCCAGATTTTCAATGCAAAGACAACAGCCGCTAATTCAAGATCGTGAGTCGGATAATTTTCTTCATAGGGTTTCAATTGCCTCGAAGCATAGGCAATCACCTTGCCGTGTTGCATAAGCACACAGCCCAAACCCTTCTTAGAAGCATCACTATAGATTTGGAAACCTCCAGATCCTGATGGTAAAGTCAGAATGGGTGCAGACACCAATCGCCGTTTCAACTCCTCAAAACTCTGCTCACGCTCATCAGTCCATACAAACTTTTCACCCTTCCGCATCAACTGAGTCAAAGGTAACGCTAACTTAGAAAAGCCTTCAACAAAACGCCGGTAGTAGCCAGCTAATCCCAGAAAACTCCTGACTTCAGTCACAGTGGTAGGTCTCGGCCACTTGGTGATAGCCTCAACCTTAGATGGATCCATGGTGATACCATCTGCAGACACAACGTGACCAAGGAAGGCTACTTGGTTCAGCCAGAATTCACATTTAGAAAATTTTGCGAATAACTTCTGCTGCCTCAGAATACCCAGGACAATACGCAAATGCTGCTCGTGCTCCTCAGACGATTTAGAATACACCAGAATATCATCAATGAAAACGATGACGAACTTATCCAGAAATTCATGAAAGACCCGATTCATTAAATCCAATAACACAGCAGGAGCATTCGTTAAGCCAAAAGGCATAACCAGAAACTCATAGTGTCCATATCGGGTGCGGAAAGCAGTCTTAGAAACATCCTGCTCTTTAACTCGCAATTGGTGATAACCAGATCGCAAGTCGATTTTAGAGAACACTTTAGCTCCTTGCAGCTGATCAAACAAGTCATCAATGCGAGGGAGCGGATAACGGTTTCGGATGGTAATACGATTTAACTCACGATAATCAATGCACAACCGCATACTACCGTCCTTCTTCTTCACGAAAAGCACCGGAGCACCCCATGGCGAAACACTAGGGCGAATGAAACCACAGTCCAACAACTCTTCCAGTTGCTCCTTTAACTCTTTCAGTTCAACAGGCGCCATCCGGTACGGAGCCTTAGAGATAGGTTCGGCACCGGGAATCAGATCAATAGCAAATTCAACTTCTCTAGCCGGAGGAAGACCAGGAAGTTCCTCAGGGAAAACATCGGCAAAATCCCGAACAATGGGAACATCGGAAATATCAGAAGTCTCAACAAATGAATCTTTAACAGAAGCCAAATAGCCTTGGCAACCATGAGATATCAAGGCCCGCGCCTTCATAGCAGAGATGATTTTAACGGATTTCAGAGGGCGAGATTCATGATAAATGAATTCAGGATGGTTCAGATCTCCAAAAATCACATTCCTAGCATGGCAGTCGATGGTAGCTCTATGGGAAACCAACCAATCCATGCCCAGGATGACATCGAAATCAATCATATCCAGAGGGAGTAAGTTAGCCGGACGAATCCGGTCATCAAAGCGGAGAGGACAGTTAACATATACGTGATCGAGGAGAACACTGTGTTTCATTGGGGTGGAAATAGATAGCTGGTTTATTAATGGTGTTGGAGTTGTTTTAAGTTTCTGAGCTAGTTTTACAGATATAAAAGAGTGTGTTGCGCCAGTATCAAATAATATGAATACAGTATGATCACCAATATACAGAATGCCAGTAATCGTACCTGACGCTTTAGCTGCCTGATCCCGAGTAGTCGAAAACACACGGCCTGTATTCGGAGGAGGTGGAGGAAGATACTGCATAGCTGGTGCCGGATTCTGCTTGGGACAATCCTTCACCCGATGCTCAGAAGACCCACATCGGAAACATGCCCCAGAAGCCCTATGACACGGTCCGGGATGACTCTTCCCACAAGTAGTGCAGATAGGAGGGGGAGGTAAAGCCTGAGAACCCGATCCAGAACCCCGAGACTACTGCTGATAACCCTTGGAAGGCTGATCCTTCCACTGCCTCTGACCATCATTGCGTCCCTGACGCTCATTGCCCTGCTTAGCAACCGAATTCGAATCCTGTCCCCTCGAATCTGGTCGCCTCTGGTCATAACTCCTACCTGACTGACCCTGATAGTCACGTCCACGATCTGACTGACCTCGCTGCTCAAAGTTCCTACCAGAATACCCCTTGTTGTCCCGATTCTGACTCGGATTCTGATTCTGAACCCTGTCGCCATCACGGTTTCGCTTGAAACCAACTCCCTCATGAAAAATCTCAATGTTGCGAGCTGCATCGCAACATGCTGACGGATCCTGAAACTCATCATTAAGAATACGATCGAGCACCCACCTAATTCAGAGTAAATTGAAAAGAGCATTAGAGTCAATTGGAACCAAAATCAACTTTATACAGGTTACTAACCTTTTGAGTCCCCATTTGAATTGCTTGGTTTGACGCCTTGAATCTCCAGCAGTGGGGCCCACAAAGCTGACCAATCTCTGAAACCGCTCCAGATATTCCCCTGCGGTCTCAGAATCTAGCTGGGAAATAGTGTTGTACTCCCGAATAAACCTCTGCTGCTCAGAGTCAGGGAAGTACCGATTATAGAACGTAGTGCGGAAATCAACCCAAGAACAACCAAGAACATACGGATCGCCTCCTTTAGCTGCCTTGTGCGCTTTCCACCAGTTAAGTGCATCACCTTCCAGCTTAAACACAGCCAGACGAGTCTTAAACTCGTCCTCACAACCTAACACCTCAAACAGCTTCTCCATGTGGGTGATCCAGTCCTCTGCAGCATGAGGAGTAGCAGCAGAACTGAAAGACAACGGCTTGAGTTTGTTGAAACTCTCAAGCCACCCAACCATGGTAGTGGGTCGGCCCCCACCACCAGAAGAACTACCAGCACCTCCAGATGAACCAGCTCCACCACTGATAAGCCGGTTGATCACCGCATCAGTGTTAAGACCCGGTAACAGATTGGCTATAGCATTAGCCACCAAAGCCTCCAAATTGGGGATTTCAGCATCCCCTCGAGCATTATACTCCTGGTGACGAGTGTTAACCATCTATAGAATTATGAAGACGATTAGTAAGATCAAGCAAAATATGATAGAGCGGAATAAGGAAAAAGAGTACGCGAAAGAAAACCTAATGTCTACCCAATCCTCACAGGTCAATGGCCTAAGCCTAAGGGTTTCGGATGCCTGTTTCTCTGATACCACAAATTGTAACACCCCAACCCGACAAGGGCAAAGATGTCACAAGTATATGGTTTCATATCAGAACAAACATAGCATACTATAATAAAACAACGGAAGTCTTAACATTAAATCCAAAATAAGTCAACATGACTTATACCAAATGCAAGACAAAATAACCGAAGTACAAGATCCAATAATCAAATGCCTAAACAATGGCATAACAAAATAAATGAAAGTCCATATGGTAAAGCTGAATAACTAAGGTCAAAACTCCAAGTCAGATTGCTCTCATCCCAAAGCTAAAACCCAGCTTCCTAGCTTAAGTACCTGCCGTACATGAAAAGAAAACGTACGGCTGAGCTACAAGAGCCCAGTGAACAGATATATGGATAACGGAAACGATAACACGTAGCAGGTAAAACAAATCAGGAATACAAACAATATCGATACAGAATCAAAGTGAAAGCATAGGAAAGGAATAAGAGAAGAATGAAAAAGAATAATTAAACAAATCAGGTTTAGAGAAAAACAGTAATCTATCACGAGCCCAGATAACAAAACATATAATGCAACAAACCTGTATAGAGTGGCCAAACTCTCAGATAATGTGAAAGACGTGTATCGCATACACCATCAGTCACCAGATATAATAAACAGAAAGCATATAACAGATATCAGATCAAATCTAGAGTGCACCCATACGCCCCACAGATAATCAATAATCATAACATAATGGCCATAGCAGATAATAAATAAGGGACGGGACAGGTCATCACTCTCCTGCCCTAGAGTCATGTCAGAGGTGCGTCAATGACATGGACATGAAACCCTCATGCCTAGTGATTGGCTCGTAATATCAAACTGTAGGTCAAAGGTCAGATATACTATCAAAGTCAGAAGGTCATATCTTAAGGGTACATGCAAACAGGTTCATGTCAAGTCTAGAAAGAAATGTCAAAGGTTCAAAATCAATGTTTAAGTAAGGTTCAGAAAAGAATCATGGCAGACGGTTCAAAACAAAGGTTCCAGATAAACAGGTCACAACAAAGTTACACACAGAAGGGAACATAGCAGTGGTATGGGGAATCCTAATAAGGAAAATGAAATACTGAAAGAAAAGGAAATGAAACGCCCTTACTGAAAAAGGACAGAATATCTGTACCTTATTGCACAGCAGAAAAACAAACAAACACAAAGATGAAAGTCAGGGCTTCTCCTTCTTCACACCTAAGGAAGAGGAAGACAGAATTACTAGAGATTCTAATTTAGATTATTACTCTTTCAGATTAAGTTAAACTCTTATTCAAAGATTATTATGGAATAATGATACATTTTATCAAGTTACAGAAGTTTAGATTTAATTATGACATGTTTACATAGTTTAGGGTTTTAAATGTAACTTCATCAATTTCCAAGGTCATTAGTGAAATTACTTTAAATTACAGAATTATATACACATTTTATTCAGAATTACATTTTATTCACTTAAGTTTCATAATTTACATATTACACCCCTTTAGTTACAAATTTACAAAACCAACCTTATAATTATATATTTTACAATTTAAACCCTACAATATCCATAATTACCAACTAAGCATATTATATTTCAAATTTACAGAGTATAACATCAGAAGTTAGTACTTTACATATTTGACCCCTCAAAATTCAGAATTTACATATTTAGCCCTTTAAGTTTACAAAACATATATATTAAGTCATAATTCCATAACAATTACATAATTAGCCCAAAAATCCTCAAAATTACACAACAACCTTTTTATATCAGTATTAACACAAAACAACTTCAGAATTCCAGATTTACACTTTTGGTCCCTCACTTTTAAATTATTTCCATTCGAAACCCTAATTTCCCATTAATTCATTATTATGCAAAATTTACACTTAGGACCCCAAAGTTATATTTTTCCCACATTCCTACAGATGTATATGATCTTACAAAAATATCCCAGAAGTTTCAAACTTGGCAAAACAGGTCCTTATGCAATTAACTTCAAATCGGTAACACTTTTTATAAACAATTACCAACCCTAATTTTCACCAATCATTGGACCATCATTTATTTATCCTTAAAACAACATTAATGACCAGATTCATGTCCAAGAACCCTAACCCTAGAAGCCACGATTTCCATTTATTTTATTTCTTTGTTTTTTTCTAAAATCCGGTTATTACAATAATTTACCACGTTAAATTTAAGCTTCTAAAAATCAAAACCATATTTTTCCCAGATTATATAACTTATAAGGAACCCACGAAAAATAGTGAACATGCCCAGAAAATTCGTTTAACATATATTGCATATTTACGTATGTTTTAGATACTAAAATTACAACGACTTGATTTAGGCCACCATAATTCGATCTATCATTTTTCCCAGGTCTAATACATCATAAGAGGTCTAAATAAAATAGCCATCATGCCCAGAAATTCGGATTTCATATATTTTCAATTTACGTATTCTATAGCCATTATATTATCATACGCATAGAATTAGCATGCATGGATCGATTTTGATATTTTATATGAGTTACATAACATCTAAATATCACTGGAAAAATGCCATATTAATTTTATCACGTTTGGTTAAGTTGCACGAATTATTACCTTGATTTTGATCTACTCGACAAGAAATTAAGAACAAGGACCAACCAAAGGGAAAACGCAGCAACACCTAATTTTCCTAGCTTCCTTGCACTCCCAATAACACCAGAAAAATGCTTGTCCAAACCCAGAATTCGCACAGAAGCTTTGGTCGATTTCTTTAGATCGCTAGGGTTTTTGGTATATAGTCGGTTTTGTGTTTTTAAGAATAAAAATAAAATAGATTTGTTTTAACATGTGAGAACCGACTTTAGAGGGGGAAAAGGACCAGAATTTCGGCCCATAGGATCAAGATAATTATTTGGTTGATTTTCTTAATCTTCTTTTATTTTATTTGACATATTTTCTAATTATAAGAATTAAACATTATAATTATTAAATTTGTAAAATTCCGAATTATATATATAAATGTATAAGTTAATTAATTTTTTTTTTAACATTTAAAATGATGAACATTGTCCCAGAAATTATTTTGTTTCAGATATAATTCGATTTCAGATGTTTTGGAATTATTTCGGAATCTTATAAGTTGTTTTATAAGGTTTTATATATATAATATAAGGTTTTATATTATCAGGGGTAATTTGGTCATTTTACGCGTTATCTGAATTTCAGGTATTACAAGAATGCCCTTCTATTTTTTCGCCATTTAATGGTCGTGTTTAAGAATCTTCTGTGACCAACATAAGCGGTTTTGCTTAACACGCGAACAGATGGAGTGTCTATATTACATGTCGGACATGCCAAGTAACCTTGCCCACTCCACCCAGACAAACTACTTCGAGCGGGAAAGTCATTGATAGTCCATAAAAGCGCTGCTCTCATATAGAATTCAGTGCCAGTGACAGCATCCCTAGTCATGACTCCATCTTTCCATAAAACTTTAGGTCTTCAATCAAAGGCCTCAAGTAAATATCTATGTCTTTCCCAGGTGATTTAGGGCCCGGAATTAACAACTTCAACATAAGAGAAGTCTCTCGTATACATATCCAGGGATGCGTATTATATATGACCGGCCACATGCTGTAAAACTGACTAAGGTTGCCGTACGGATTGAAACCATCAGCAGCCAACCCTAATCGGACGTTTCTTTTTTCATAGGAAAATTCTTTTGAATACTTCATGTCAAATTTCTTCCATAATTGACCATCAACCGGGTGTTGCATCTTACCGTCCTCCGTAGACTGCCCAGAAGCATGCCAAGTCATATGTTTTGCAGTGTGTTTAGACTTGTACAAACGTTGCAGTCTAGGAATGATTGAAAAGTAACGCAACACCTTGTTAAGAACTTTCTTCCCCAGTGTGTTCTTGTCTTTCCATCTACTAGCATCGCAGATGGGACAATTCTGCAAATATTCGTTACCCACACCCCGATATAAAAAACAACCATTTACACAAGCATGTATGGATTCGTATCCTAACCCGATCATTTTATATGTCTTCTTTATTTCATAGTATGACGATGGAATTTTGTATCCTAGAGTGGGCGGGAAACATTCCTTGAGAAATTTTAGGGTTTCATTAAATGTGGTGTCACTCATTTTACCTTTGACCTTGATGTTCGTATACTTTGCCATAAAGTCCAATGAAGACATCTAATTACAGCCCGGTTATAGTGGCTCGTTGGCAGTGGCGAGTAACTCTTCAAACTCGTTACGTTGAGGAAGTGTCGTTGCTTGAGTTGGCTCGTTGCTTGTCTCGCCAATATTTCCTTCAGTTGGCGCATTTTGTTCGTTATTCAAACAAATATCATGAAGGAACTCAGCCATATCACTCCCATGATGATTCGTGTTGGGTACTATTGTCTGGACATCCGGTTCACCGTGATTATACCATTTCGTATAACTTTAGTCCCAACCGTATGTGTGTATGTGATCAAACAAATCTTCGTGCTTTATCCAACCAACGTTATAACAATGAGTACATGGACATTTTACATTCCCATCAATATTCACAAAGGACTTGCAATACTCGCAGAAAGCTTTAAGACCTTTTTGAAATTCGATGCTAGCATGAGATTTAGAGACCCAACTCTTATCAATTGGCATAACTGCGTTTTAATGATGCAATAAAAAATTATTTAGAATTAAACATGTTCACAAAAATCTACACGTAAATACATAATGGTGGAATCACGAGTTGTGCGTTTTGTTCACCTAATCCAACTATGGAAGGCAATCCTAACCCACTCTTTGAATGTTTCGTCTCATATATGAATTTGTATAACTGAATTTAATATTTGAGAAAATTTCGGCAGCATTTCCCCTCAACTCTCCAAATATGTGCATTAAAGACATATTCGTAGGAGTAAAAGGGAAACACTGTCAAAATTTTCACAAATAGTAAATCAATTATACGCATTCATATCCTAAATGAGACATAACATTCAAAAAGCATTCCCAAACAGGAGACTTTCCGAAATTAATTTCTAATAAATTAATTTCGGATGAGTTTTCTATGGGATGATTAACTTCGGACAGGGACTTTTCGAAATTAATCACTAAATTCCTAAAATCATTGACAATAGTCTAACACAATCAAATTCCATATAATTATAAACATACGACTAACATCTTAAAATCAAATTCAGAAACAAAGTATTATAAGTCTAGAAACGTACTGATGATATTAGTGAATGAATCTCGGCTGGTCTAACTCGCTCGACAAGTGGCAGGCCTA
This sequence comes from Artemisia tridentata subsp. tridentata, assembly GCA_021014915.2. NCBI lineage: Eukaryota > Viridiplantae > Streptophyta > Magnoliopsida > Asterales > Asteraceae > Artemisia > Artemisia tridentata. The sequence goes on from CP139508.1 coordinate 6,145,189, forward strand.
ACATAAACATATTGATGATATTAATGAATGAATCTCAAAATATTCTAGAAAATTTGAGCTTATAAAATATATGAAATATTACTAGGAACATATTAACATGACAGGGATCTTAAAATTAAAAAAATTGTTAGCATTTATATTTAAGAAGTGATGGTCATTTTCAATTATTCTATAAAGTATGTCGTGTATATGTAGTATAATATGTAAAGGGATTGTGTTGGACTTTGCATAGAAATGTTCAAGAATTAATCAAAAGCCCAAGTCCAACACAAGCCCATCCCAAGGCCTTTTAGGGCAACAAAGGTCTAATTTTTCACTATAAATACCACACTCTCACACTCATTTTGTGTGCCTCTAAGTCTAGTATAGGTGTGAGAGTGTGTGTGTGTTTTATTTATTGTGTTTGTTCTCTTATGGAAATAACAATCATTCGGCCATAATATTTCATACACGTTCCATACTTCTCTTCATCTATTACTATTCTTTCTTTAATAGAGTGTCACGTATTACTGTTGAGTAGGTTATAGTATAATATAGTTTAGTTTGTTGTTAGTCAAGGTTGGTTCGATTCATATACATAGGTTTACAAGTGGTATCAAAGCTTATAAAACTTTTATAGATTTGATTTGAACGTGATTTCTACAACACCAAAAGTGAACTCGGTATTTTTGCACTTGTATAAGTGTATAAAATACTTCGACAATCGGATATCTACCCTCTTGTATAAGAGTGTTAGATCGTTTTATATAAATTATCAATTTATATAAATTAGATATTTCTATCTAAACTGAAATTTTACCATAATTTGTATAAATTCTGGTCAAATTGAAATTTCTATGAAAATTGACATTTTATCTAAATTATAATTTACATAATTTTTGTCGAATTTGTAAACTTTTGATTTTCTCTAAACTATAGTCTAGTCAAATTTAGTAAGTTTATTTACTTTGTTTCGTTTATCTAAATTGTAACTTCAACGATCATCAAACAAAAACCAAGGCTTCACTACAACATCAAAGTTTAACCTTCAACAATCACAACACCTATTTCTTTGCAACGATCATAAATCAATCAACCTTATAATTCAACAACATTAACAATGACTACTCAACAAGATATTCATGCAGCCGATGCAGAAAACCATCCTCCCATGCTTGAGAAAGGTAGTTATCTTCCATGGACAAGCCGTATGCTTCGATGCTTGAAAACAAAACCTAATGGACAAGGCAAACTCTTGATTAACTCCATCAAGAATGGTCCATTCAAGCCTCGTCAGATTCAAGAAGCTGGTGATCCAAATCAAACACCTCCGTTCCACCATCCTTTCGTGATCAGAAAGAAGAAGAATACACAAAAGAGGATTGGAAACAGATTGAAGCAGATGACTTAGCCATGCACCTAATCCAACTTGGTTTACCACAAGAGATTTTTTGTGCTGTTGACAGTTGTGCAACTGCTTATGATATGTGGGATCGAGTTAGAAGGCTATGTCATGGAACGGAAATTGGTCAACAAGACATCGAAAACAAGCTTCTAACTGAATGGGAAAAGTTTACATCCACTCCAGCTGAACCAATTGAATCTTACTACACAAGATTTTGCACTATCATGAATGAGCTCATCAGGAACAACTTAACACCAAAACAGATCGTCCAAAACATCAAATTCCTTAACAACCTTCCAGAGGAATGGGGACGATATGTTACAATTGTTAATCAAACAAAGAACCTTCATGAAGTGAACTATGATCAACTGTATGATTTTCTCAAAAAAAACCAGAAAGAGGCAGATGAGGTTAGGAAAGAAAAGATTGCCAAACAACATGATCCTCTTGCATTGATTGCTCAAGCACCAACACCTTCAACAGTGAACACACAACCATCATCATCTAGTCCCACTCAGAACTACATGCAACAACAATTCACTCCACAGACTGCTGTCATTCCACAACAACCATTCTACCCACAAGAACAACAAGTCATTCCACAACAACAATACCCACAATTCCAAGAAACTGAAGTCAATGAATCAGAAGAAGCCATTGCTGCTATGACACATGCATTTGCTCTAATGTCAAAAGAATTACAAGGACGATATTCCACACCCACCAACAACAACCTAAGGATTTCATCGAACACTCGCAACAAGCAGATTGCTCAGCCGAGTTTCAACATGGGTCATCAAGGACAAATGGTTGGAGGTTATGGGAATCAACAGGGATATGCACCTCGTTATTGATGCGTGGGTTTTGCAACCTTACAACAGGTTTTACCTCTCGAGGGATCTCAAGAGGCTTACAACCCCACCAGGCAGTGTACCTGACCGATGTAGTATAGTGTAGTGGTAAGTACGGGGGATTGATCGTTCTCCACAGGGAATAGTGTTCGTTAGGTATGAAAAACTACTCTAATTAGGTCTAAGGGTTGAGGAAGATTCTTTTTATGTTTTTATAATTTTTAGGAAAGCAAGTAAAATCTCGGGTTTGAAAGAGTGGGCGGAATTAGTTGCTAGTCAACTAACCCAACTACGAATGCAAATAAAATAAAATAACAAAAATGAAAATGTTGGTGGAAACTATGTGTAGAGAAATGTGTTTACTTAGATTTCCTTACTCCCTAACTATCTTTTACCGGTTGATTAGTGTGTATTAGTCGCGTGGATGACGGGTGTATTCCTTAATACCATTCGTGGGGTGGCGTACGTACTTCCCCAACTCTACAAGCTCCTACTTCACTCCTATGTCGAGCCGGCTAGGAAGCTCCTAACATGGGATCACTAGAATTCGCTTGTGCATTAAATACAACCATAAAAACCTTTAGTACGCATTTGGTTCATGTTTCTTAAGACGTTCAAGCAAGTTACCGAATAGGAAGTTAGCCAGTTTTCTTAAGCCTAACATAGATAAACAATCATCCAATACAACTAATAACACACTAATAACCAATAATCAATAGCTAGGTTTCATTAGATCTAAGCAAACACAAGATAAATCTAGCCTAACATGTTAATCAAAAGACAAGAATAAGATAAAATCAAACAACACATAGACATATTGAATGATTAATTGATAACTTATCTTCAATGTAACATGGAAGATCTCAAGGCAAAAAGCCTTGAAAAAGAAGCTAAAATCGTCTTAGGGTTTTCTCCCAAAAATTCCACACTAAGTTCCACACTAATGACAAAAAATTAGAAAACTATATATAGACTTTTGGATCTGACGGCGTCACGTTATGGAATGTGACGCCGTCACCTCGCCGCTTTTAGGGTTCCCGGATGACCTTCTTGACGCCGTCCCTCTTTAGCTCTCTAAAATCCATTCTGGCTTATCAAGGATTGACGCCGTCAGACATTAAACGTGACGCCGTCCCTCTTTGAATTAAGCCGTGACGCCCTTGATCAGGTTAAAGCGTGACGCCGTCAGAATTCCATGCCATTTTCACTGGCTTATCATGAGTAAATTTCACGTCCACCTTTTCTTGCCAAGCCATGACGCCGTCCAGAGTAAAATCTGACGCCGTCAAAGGTAACTTTTAGCCGATTTTTGAGACTTTGTCGTTTTCTTCACTTTAATGCTCCAAAAACGTCCAAAATGCCTCCTTTTCCAGATTTCTCCTCAAAAGTACCTAAAATGACAAAAGGAACGATTTAGGGCAATATTTGATCAAATAAATACGATTTAGGGCTTAAATGACCCCTTAAAAGCGGTACACTTTTCGCTTCATCAAATACCCTTACACTTGAGATTTGCTTGTCCTCAAGCAAATGCGCTTTTATTCTAATCAAAATACAAGTTAGGGGTCATTTAATGCAAACATAAAAGTAATTACAACAAATAATCGTTCCACTTCAATCATAATAAGCACGGAGATTACAAACTAGCACCTCACAAGTAGTGTTTAGATACTCACATCTCTCAAGTGTCATCAAAATAAATCTCATAAATGAAAACGGATAATATCTCTCACTACCTGTCATAGCAAATAGATTAGCATAGGCTTGGGAAAGGATCGAAAACCTCCTCCACTAGGCGTAAGCACCAAAGATAAACTATCAAAGAGGGCTTTTAAATGGGTTATAACGTTAGGTGTAGGGAAAAGGAAAACACGGTTTTGTTGGATAAGGGATATTTTACTGGTGGCTAGTTAAAGATCTTGATCAATTACATGTACTATACAATGTTGCTAAGCCAAGACTAGACTCGATCTTAAGCTAGAAACGAAATAACAAAATAACAAAAACATAAAACAAAAATAAAATGAAACGGGATGGTATTCCGTATGTTTTTTCTATTTTTTTCTTTTCTCATTTTTTTGTGTTTTTCTTAATTTTTTCGATTTTTTTTTTTTTTTTTTTTTTTTTTTTTTTTTTTTCATACACTCTTGCCCTACCATCCAAAATAATACATCATAGGGGCATTGCATCCCCCTTACACTTGAACTTTTACATAACTTTACAAATACTAATCTAATGACTCGAATTAAGATAATTGAAAAACTTGGAGTACTTTAAAAAATGTTTAGCACAAATGGGGGTAATAAATGATGTTCTTCCCCATTACTCCATTACACTAGTACTTTACCCATGAGTCCCAATCGTCCCAAAACAATATGTACAAGGATATGACTCGACTTAGCAACCATGTAATCAACTAGATAATTAACTTGGGGTTTAAACAAATGTTGTCACAATAATGCACTAAAAATGAGTGCATACAAGGTAGGCTAAGGCGATTTGGGTGTACATTTTAGTGGGGTGTAACAAATTCTTCCTTTAAGTAAAATGCTTAAAGGTCGAAACGAAAAGATAGGCTCTGAGGGGTGTACTAGGGGTATCGTGTACTAAAAATGAGTACAACGCAAAGGGTGTGGGAGAATTACTTGACCAATGTAGCCAAAGTAATTATAACAAAAACACAGGTGTAAAACAATGGGTTAATCCTAATGCCTCTTATCATGTAGTAAATCTAACTACACGAATGTAGTCTCACTTGTGGCCTTGGAATGGTCCTAACGCAAGTTCTAGAATCTAAGTGCTACCGGTACACACATCATAGCATAAATGCTTTTCCTACCAATTCTAGGGGCGAACCTCACATATTTGGGGGTGGAAAATTTTTTTAGTGGTACGGTTTTTGTGCTAGTCATATAACTCCTATCCATGAGACGCTCATTAAGATTAAAGTTTCACTCCTATATGTTGTAAAAAATTTTAAATTTGGCACTAAAATTGCCTTAACAGGTATTTAGCTCAGTTTTATTACACATCTACTATTAAACAAACAAAAATCAAGCGCAATTGTATTCTCAAAAATCGTACTTTACCCCCCCCCCCTTACACTTAAGATGAACATTGTCCCCAATGTTCAAATAACAAGATGTAAAAGCATAAAGTAAAAGAATGAAATCAAATACTCCCCTGATTCGCTCGGTGGATAATGAAATAACACGGTTAAATCTTCTTCCAAAGTGATGTTGAAGCTCCATGACTAATGCATCGCCATAAGTTTGATTCCATATACATCTCCTTGTCCAAAATAACCTGTTAAACCTGAGAAAACAAACACGAAAACCTGCATAACATCGGCGGGAAAAATCTATATATAAGGATATAATGCTTGTGGAATGATAATTTTGCAGATTCCTGGAGATTATAAGTTGGAGATTTTAATAAAAACTTTTTATGAAAACAAAACTTTCAAAAATTTCTGAAAATTAAATCTGACGCCGTCAGGTCATAAACCCTGACGCCGTCAGAAATGACCTGACAAAAATTCTCATTTTAAGTTTCCGGAAAATTTCTGGAAAAACCTTTACCTTACTTCCTGGAAATCCTGCAAAACATCATTATGACTCGATACAAGCATTTGACTCAAACAAACACTAATATGTATGTTAATTTATTATTATTATGATTCATGTTCATGTGTTCTAATAAACCGATTTGGATTTCCCTTACACTTATCTTTTGCAAAATACCTTTATATGTAGTTAAGACGAAGTTAAAAACAAAATAAAGCATTTTCGCAATTTACTTTCGAACATGAATCAATAATGATAAAAATTAAACACACAATACGGAAACAAATAAAATCAAACAATCAAATAAACAAACACATAAAGCAAATAAAACAAATAAAGCTTGGGTTGCCTCCCAAGAAGCGCTTGTTTTTGTTCGAGTCATGAGCCTGACTCTACCCTTATTTAATGGATAAAGGAGAGGTTTTCCCTACACTTAGGATTAAGTGCGGGTGATAGTAGCGATACACACCAGCTCGGTAGGAGTATGCCACGTGAGGAAAGAGTGGTGGATGAATTATATGCTCAAAGGGGTGTTCTCCTTTCATCATAACCTTGCCTAGTTCACCTTGGTCAATGGGTGATTTTGACTTTCCTCCTAAAAAGGGATCATCTTCTATCAACTTCGAGAGACTCCTAGTTGGGAATCCATCTTGACCTAATAAACCCGGTTTAAACCCATAATGTTTCTTGTGATCAATCATAAATGGGTGATGTAAGCATGTAAGGTCATTTTCCACTCCTATATTGGTTTCCTCTCTACAAGGCTTAGAGTCCACTACCTTTATCCTAAGACTACCCGGACTATATGGTTTGATGGGTGGATCGGGACCTATTTCAATTCCTAAATTCTCATCCAAGGATGGAAGATTAGGTAACGGTTTTGGTTGAGGCTCCGGTTCATCAAAACTAGGAACTTCCCTAGAACTAAGAGTAAGGTTATCATTATGAGTATTCAAACCTATATGCTCTAGTGGTGCTTGGTCCAAGGGTTCTACCTCAATTGGGGTTCCTAAAGTCTCTTCTACTTCTTCTGAATAAGTCACGGGCGGTGTGTATGCCTCAAATGATGGTAGGACTTGTGGGGTATTTGGCGGGCTTGGATTTTCTACTTTATCATCCATCTTATCAAGATCACCTATATCCTCAACATGTGTTTCATTATAATCCAACCCTAACATTTTCCCAAGTATCTCAAGTGCTTCTCTAGGCATCTTAACTTCTATATCCGAATCATAAGGATCATCCTCAATATTATGACTGCTATATTCAAATTGCCCAAAAGATTCATCATGTGTTTCTTGAGATTCATCATCATCGATCATAAAACCTAGGTCTTTTTGATCAATGTGATCATGTTCAGCTAAATCCTCCATCACATCAAGGTCACCTATGTGTTTGTTTTGTACTATGGCATTACATGACAACCACTTAGGTATCTCAACACTAATGTATTCATCCCCAAACAAACTTGTTTCATGATCCAGGAAATTTATATTCAATTGACTTGTACTAACGTTTGTTGGGTTGTCTACCCTATAATAATATTGGGCACAATCTTCTATGGCATCCCATGCTTCTTCAGCACTTAATTCCCTAAAGTCCCCATTGGCAAAATCCTCAATGCGCATTTGGTCATATTGGCCAACACGATAGTAAAAGGTTCGGGTTAGGGATGCTAAAGCGAAACTATGATGAGTGAATTTTCGGACTAAATTTCTAAAACGAGTCCATGCATCATATATGGGTTCATCTCGATATTGTTTGAAATTCGAGATGTCAATAGGGTAGAATGGCCTTTGTGGTTGGTGGTATGGTGGATTCGCGTACTCCATAATGGTGAACGGAAGAGTCAATGGAAATTACGAACAAACACACAAAGAAAAAGATAGACTAAAGAAAACCTAAAAATAAAAATAAAAATCTCACTAGAAAGGAATCTAGTGAGTAGACCTATTAGAAATAAGAATTCAACCTAAACAATAACTATTCCCCGGCAGCGGCGCCAAAACTTGATGCGTGGGTTTTGCAACCTTACAACAGGTTTTACCTCTCGAGGGATCTCAAGAGGCTTACAACCCCACCAGGCAGTGTACCTGACCGATGTAGTATAGTGTAGTGGTAAGTACGGGGGATTGATCGTTCTCCACAGGGAATAGTGTTCGTTAGGTATGAAAGACTACTCTAATTAGGTCTAAGGGTTGAGGAAGATTCTTTTTATGTTTTTATAATTTTTAGGAAAGCAAGTAAAATCTCGGGTTTGAAGGAGTGGGCGGAATTAGTTGCTAGTCAACTAACCCAAATAACTACGAATGCAAATAAAATAAAATAACAAAAATGAAAATGTTGGTGGAAACTATGTGTAGAGAAATGTGTTTACTTAGATTTCCTTACTCCCTAACTATCTTTTACCGGTTGATTAGTGTGTATTAGTCGCGTGGATGACGGGTGTATTCCTTAATACCATTCGTGGGGTGGCGTACGTACTTCCCCAACTCTACAAGCTCCTACTTCACTCCTATGTCGAGCCGGCTAGGAAGCTCCTAACATGGGATCACTAGAATTCGCTTGTGCATTAAATACAACCATAAAAACCTTTAGTACGCATTTGGTTCATGTTTCTTAAGACGTTCAAGCAAGTTACCGAATAGGAAGTTAGCCAGTTTTCTTAAGCCTAACATAGATAAACAATCATCCAATACAACTAATAACACACTAATAACCAATAATCAATAGCTAGGTTTCATTAGATCTAAGCAAACACAAGATAAATCTAGCCTAACATGTTAATCAAAAGACAAGAATAAGATAAAATCAAACAACACATAGACATATTGAATGATTAATTGATAACTTATCTTCAATGTAACATGGAAGATCTCAAGGCAAAAAGCCTTGAAAAAGAAGCTAAAATCGTCTTAGGGTTTTCTCCCAAAAATTCCACACTAAGTTCCACACTAATGACAAAAAATTAGAAAACTATATATAGACTTTTGGATCTGACGGCGTCACGTTATGGAATGTGACGCCGTCACCTCGCCGCTTTTAGGGTTCCCGGATGACCTTCTTGACGCCGTCCCTCTTTAGCTCTCTAAAATCCATTCTGGCTTATCAAGGATTGACGCCGTCAGACATTAAACGTGACGCCGTCCCTCTTTGAATTAAGCCGTGACGCCCTTGATCAGGTTAAAGCGTGACGCCGTCAGAATTCCATGCCATTTTCACTGGCTTATCATGAGTAAATTTCACGTCCACCTTTTCTTGCCAAGCCATGACGCCGTCCAGAGTAAAATCTGACGCCGTCAAAGGTAACTTTTAGCCGATTTTTGAGACTTTGTCGTTTTCTTCACTTTAATGCTCCAAAAACGTCCAAAATGCCTCCTTTTCCAGATTTCTCCTCAAAAGTACCTAAAATGACAAAAGGAACGATTTAGGGCAATATTTGATCAAATAAATACGATTTAGGGCTTAAATGACCCCTTAAAAGCGGTACACTTTTCGCTTCATCAGTTATCATATGGGAAATCAGAATGCAGGGCAGTATATGGGAAATCAGTATGCAAGAAATCAGTTGGGACAAGTTGTTTGAAACAGAAGGGGTCAGAATATGGGAAATCAGTTTAGGAATGTTGCTGCTCTAGTTGCTGGGAATATGAATCAGGGAAATGTGATTAAGTGTTTTACCTGTCAAGGAACTGGTCACATGGCAAGGAACTGTCCCACAAAGCCACAGACGAAAGATGTTGAGTATCTGCAGAAAGCATTGCTCTTAGCTCAGAAGGAAAAGGCATGGTTTCAGTTGAATGCCGAGGAACATGATTTCATGGCACTGATGGATGACACGAAAGATATGGAAGATATCGATGCCAACTGCATCTTCATGGCAAATCTTCAGGAGGTTAAATATGGCACAGATTCTGAAGCACCTCCTGCTTATGATGTCATTGTGATATCGGAGGTACAACCATATGCTACATGTCACAATAATGAAATGTTTGATATGCCACCTCAACATGAACAGCATCCTGCGACTCTTAATCTCACTTACGATACATACATGGACGAACCAAGTTGTAGCAATACTAATTTGGCTAATTCAAATATGGATCCTAATGGAGGCTTCGAGTCACAGCATACTAAGAATGAAGAGGCAACACGTGCTTTATTTGAATCATTATTGCAAAATTGTAGTATGGAAATAGAAAAGGTCAAAAAGATCAATAGCGATGTTAAGGCCGCTAATGAAAAATTGACCGCTGAGCTTGAGAGATACAAGGTGAACGAAAAAGCTTTTCAATTTAACCACAAATGACAGTCAGAACTTGAAATTGGTTACAGAGATTCTGTTTTAAGAGAAAAACAATTGCAAATCAAGTTTGACACTCTCGATGTCAACTTGAACATGAAAATTAAATCTTTAAACAAGGAAATTTCTGAATTAACCAGCCAACTTTCTAAACAAAAAGCAGCTTGTTCTGATCTTGAAAAAGAAAAGAAAGAGTTGCATGCAAAGTTTTCAAAAAGAGAAGATGAACTTCTTGATGAAATACTGGACAAACAGGAAACAATTAAAAAGTTGGAAGAATTGCTTGTAAAAACGGGTCATTCTGCGCAAACAATTAATTTATTAATTAACGATCCAAACCCGATTTTACACACAATGAAGAAAATGGCTATCGGTTGTGAAAACCCTTGTTATCTCAAGAAAGCTCAGAAAGAACAGAATGTGCTGTATAATGGTAATGTGATTAATGATGTACATGATCCTCCAGAGGTTCATGATTCTTATGAAACGATTGAGCTTGCCAAAGAGAGTAGAGACAAAATGCGACAAAAGAACCCAGAAATAAAACCAATTGATTACAATGAGCTTAACAAAATTTCTGGTGTTCCTCTTATTCAAAAAGTGTCACCATTGTTCTTCAAAAAACTAGTGGCTGTCGCAAAAAGAAAAGTTGTTTCAAAACACCTTTCTAACATCGAACACATGTATTCTAACAACACTTCTAACACAAGTGAAGCTAGATAATTTTTGGACGATCTTAAAAGGAGAGTTGAAATGCTTCAAACTGTTGTGGCAACCAAAACAAACTCAAAAATCAACGACTGGTTTTCAAGTTTTCAAACTGAACAAAAAAAGATGTTCGAAACAGAAATTACTCCCATTGTAACTGGAATACATGCAAGAGTAATCCATGTTGAGAATGCAATTTTAAAAGAGTCAGCCGAATTTGTTAAGGACCACAAATCCTTGGTAAAGGAAGCTAATGAAAACTTGGAACGCATAAAGGTTTTAGAACAACATAATGACATACTCTCTGAAGTAGCTCTCTCAACTGATATTATGTCCATTATTTATCAAACATATTCTGTTGAAGATGATGAAAGACTTCGAGCTGAAACTTCTCAAATTGTTTCAAAATATGAAAATGCACTTGCTAAGCTTGAAAAAGAAAATGTAACATATTTTAAACAACTGGATCGGAAAAAGGAAGAACGCAAGTATGACAAACTGTCGTATGAACATTCTTACAAAGAAATGCAAAAACAAATTGATCTTTTGAAGTCTCAGCTTGAATGTCAAAAAGGGAAGGGTGAGGAAATTAAAGCTAAGCCAAAAATGTCTGTTTCTCAAAATGCTCCTCCACCCTTGCCCAAAGAAAAAGGAAAAGAGAAAGTAGTTGTCGAAACACCAAAAGTGATAGCACCTGGACTTTATAGGATTAGTACCACTACTGCGTCTACCTCTACATCTCAAGAATATAGGGCTATAGACAAAAGTGTGAAAAATAATCCCAAAGAGACTAGGAAAGCTAAAACTGATTCAAAGGACAACAAGATAAATCCTAATGAGTGTGCCTTACCTTCTACAGGAGTAGAAAGTACCTCTAAAAGCAGCAGACCAAAGCCTAGGAGCAATACAAGGAATAGAGTCTCGCCTGCTTCTAAGAGTGAAACCAAGAATAAAACGAAAGAAGTAGAAGAACACCCTAGGATTTTATCGCTTTCCAAGAAGAAAGATATATCATCTGGATGTAATGTTAAAGAAAATATTTCTAGTGCATGTAATGAACCAGTTTGTCTAATGAACAAGAAATCTTTGTCTAAAAATGTGTGTGATGATATTGTTTCTAATGTTGTGCATATAAATGATAAGCCTGCTAAGAAAGATGTTCCTTCAGGAACTAGTGCTAAGACTAGATACATTCAAAGACTTATTGCAAAGTCTAAGAAAACCACTAGTAGTCTGCTGCCTAGGAACTATCTTAAGATGTGCGTTTGGAAACCAACGGGTAGGAAGTTTACACTAGAGAATGGCAACTTAATAATGGCTCCAAAAGAGCAAGTAGAAACCTTCTATGAGTGTGATTCCTTTGTTATCCCTAACCCAATGGAACCAAATGATAAACGGTTTCCAAATACAGCATCATCTGTTATTGGCAGGTTATCGAAATATGTCTTTGGATCGTCGACTCGGGTTGCTCCAAGCACATGATCGGGAATCTAAAGCTGCTGATCAACTTTGTATGGAAGTTCATGGGAACAGTTCGGTTTGGAAATGATCATGTAGCAGATATTCAAGGTTATGGAGATCTTCAGTTCGGGAATTTTCTAATCACTCGGGTTTACTATGTCGAAGGATTGGGACACGGTCTGTTCTCAGTCGGGCAGTTTTGTGATGCAGATTTAGAGGTTGCATTTAGAAAGAATACCTGCTTCGTTAGCAACTTGGTTGGAGACGATCTCTTAACAGGAAATCGTGGAACCAATCTCTATGCTATTGACATTAATCAAATGGCCTCTTCATCACCAGTTTGTCTCATGACACGAGCTGACGAAACTAAGTCCTGGTTGTGGCACAAACGTTTATCCCATCTCAACTTTGACACCATTACTAAGCTTGCCAAAGAAAACATCGTCACCGGTCTCCCTAAATTCAAATACATCAAAGAACACCTATGTCCATCTTGTGAGCAAGGCAAAAGCAAACGGGCAACTTATAAACCTAAAACCATACCCAGTTCGGTTGATAAGTTACATTTGTTGCACATGGACTTATGTTGCCCAATGAGAGTTGAGAGTATCAATAGGAAAAAGTATATTCTTGTGATTGTCGATGATTATTCAAGATATACATGGGTAAAGTTTTTGAGATCAAAAGACGAAGCACCTGGAATCATCATCACCTTTCTGAAGCGGATACAAGTTCTACTTCAAGCTCCAGTTAGGATTGTAAGAACTGACAATGGCACGAAATTTATGAATCAGGAGTTAAGAACATATTTTGAAGAAACTGGAATTACTCACCAGACATCAGCTGTTAGAACTCCACAGCAGAATGGGGTAGTTGAAAGAAGAAATAGAAATCTTGTGGAAGCTGCTCGTACAATGATGATTTATTCCAGTGCACCCTTATTCTTATGGGCTGATGCTGTATCCACTGCTTGTTTTACTCAAAACCGTTCCCTAATCCATCCAAGATTCAATAAAACCCCATATGAGTTAGTGAACAACAGAAAACCCGATATCTCATACCTTCATGTATTTGGCGCTTTGTGCTATCCTACGAACGACAGAGAAGATATGGGGAAACTGAAAGCTAAGGGTGATATTGGTATCTTCATTGGTTATTCAGAAAACTCAAGGGCATTCAGGGTGTATAATAGAAGAACTAAACGGATAATGGAGACGATGAATGTGAAATTTGATGAGATTTCACAGATGGCTTCTGAGAGACTCGCTCTAGAACCCGCGCTTAACCCGATGGCTTCTAATCAAACCAGATTAGGACCCGCACCAAATGTTCAGACTTCTGGACATATCAGTTCAGGACTCATACCTCAAGGAGCTCAGTCAACTACCACAGATAAACCTACAAATCAAGAACTGGATAATTTCTTCGAGTTTATGTTTGATGAGTACTATGGTGGAGCTTCGACAAATGCATCACAACAATGTTCCGCTGCTCCCGCTCAACAACAACAACAACCACCACCACAAGATGCATCTACCACAATCGAAGCTGATGCACAAACTCCCTCAACATCATCAACATCTACTCTAGTAACTCCAGTAATTGAGATTGTTTTACCAAGAGTTGATGAGCAAAACCAAACAACACCAATTCAAGAAGTACAACAACAAAACGATGCTGTGTTAAAAGAAGAACCATTTGAAAACCCATTTGCAACGGAATCTGCTGAATCTTCTTCTAGGTTACAAGAACCATACAACACGCATTCGTCAAATCCAAGGTACCCTTCAACGTTAAAGTAGACTAAAGACCATCCAATAGAACAAGTCATTGGTGAACCTTTAAGGCCAGTTCAGACGAGAAGACAACTAGCCACCGATTGTGATTTATGCATCTACGTCTACTCAGTCAGTCTAAAAGAGCCAAAGAACATTCGGGAAGCGATGGCAGACAATGCATGGATAGAAGCGATGCAGGAAGAACTTCTCCAATATCAATTACATGACACTTGCGATTTAGAGCCCAGACCAATTGACAAACGTGTCATTGATCTAAAGTGGTTATGGAAGAACAAAAGGATGAAGAAATGACTGTTATTCGCAACAAAGCTCGTCTTGTGGCCAAAGGATATAGTTAGAAAGAAGGAATTGATTTTGATGAGTCATTCGCGCTAGTAGCCAGACTTGAAGCGGTCAGGATCTTCTTAGCTTACGCTGCTCACAAGAACATCACGGTCTATCAGATGGATATCAAGACAGCATTCTTGAATGGAACTCTGAAAGAAGAGGTGTACGTGAGTCAGCCAGATGGATTTGTTGACAAAGATCATCCCGACTACGTCTACAAGCTAAAGAAGGCTATCTATGGTTTGAAACAAGCCCCAAGGGCATGGTATGACGAATTATCATCTTTCTTGCTGAATATTCATTTCACCAAAGGAACAATTGACCGGACCTTGTTTACCAAAAAGTTTAAAAACGACATTTTGATTGTTCAGATTTACGTAGACGACATAATTTTTGGGTCCACTAATCCAGAACATTCAAAACTTTTTGCAAATCTCATGAAATGTAAATTTGAAATGTCTATGATGGGCGAATTAAAATTCTTCCTTGGACTTCAAATCCATCAATCCCATCGAGGGATTTTCATAAATCAATCTAAATATACAATTGAGATTTTAAAAAAACATAGAATGGAAAATTGTGACTCTGTTGTTACTCCAATGGTCACCTCACCCAAAATTGGTGCAGACTTATATGGAAAACCCATCGATCCAAAGAAATATCGGAGCATGATTGGATCCCTAATGTACTTAACTGCTAGTCAACCCAATATACATTTTGCTGTCTGTTTATTAGCACGGTTTTTAGGCAAGGCCTACCGAACTTCACCTCCAAGAGTTTAAACAGGTCTTTCGATACCTTCGAAGAACCATTAACGTGGGTCTTTGGTATCCGAAGGATTCGGAGTTTACACTAACAGCCTTTTCAGATGCCGACCATGCTGGTTGCCAAGTTACAGCAAAGTGTACATCTGGTGGAGCACAATTTCTGGGAGAGAAGCTAGTAGGGTGGTCGTCACGAAAACAAGACTGTACGGCGCTATCAACCGCAGAAGCCAAGTATGTGTCTCTATCTGCGTGTTGTACCCAAGTTCTATGGATGAGGACACAACTCACAGATTATGGCTACTTTTTCGACCGCATACCTATATATTGTGATTTGAAAAGTGCCATAGCCATCTCGTGCAATCCAGTTCGGCATTCCAAGACCAAGCACATTAGAGTCCGCTACCACTTCATAAAGGAACACGTCGAAGAGGGTACTATTGAATTATTTTTCGTTAAGACTGAATACCAACTCGCCGATCTATTTACTAAAGCCCTCCCAAAAGAGTGGTTTGAAAACTTAGTTCGTCGAATTGGATTGCGAAGCCTAACTCCCGAAGAGTTAGAAAGTCTTATCGAAACTTCTTGAATTTTATCTCAAAAAGCTTCGCATGTAAATATTTTTTGTAAAACAAAATACAAAATTGGAAAAACCAACAAAAACAAAATAAAAAAAAATAGAAAATTTCAAAAATACAAAAACAGTAAAAAACCAAAAATATTCTTCTCACGACATGTCTCTCGTATAATCAATATTCTGTACGTATCTAGAAATGTCATTCAACAATGATATGGACATGTACAGATGCTTGAGCAAGAGTTCATTTAAAATTTTTCCAAAACATGTCGTGTCTCAAATTTCTAAAATAATGGCTTCGGAACATTTCAGTTTCAGACCCGAGCTTCAAAGAAAGGAAAGTGCTCAACCAAAACTTTTTCGAGTACTTATCCTAAAAATCAAAACGGCTTTCGTATATTTCAGTACGAAACCCGCGCTACAATGATGACTTCTGATTATTTCTGATCAGAACTCGCATTGTTAATGGAAAAACAAAACAAACCTTGAGCACATGATCAAGATTTTTCAAAAAGATTTTTCAAAATCTTTCTCAAATTCTGTGCTCAAGAAAACTCCCTCTATACCCTTAAATGATTTTAATCACAAATGTTTAAAAAATATGATTTACTTAAGGGTGAGTATAAAAATTTGAAAAATCAAAATGTTCCAAATTCATGCAAATACGTCTTTCTCTCCAAAATGCTTTCATTTTAATCAGTTGATATCAAAAATATCACTGCATGCTATTTTTTAGGGGGAGAAGACGTGATTAAAATGTGATCAAAATATTCAAAGATCGTGGATTGAATCTCAAAAGAGCTCTACAAAAAGACTCAGCATGAACCCTCGAATTGACGAAAACTAAATGTCCGTTATCGAAAAGACTTGTCCGGGACGGGTAATAATTTCAAGCTGGTTATCCAGTGATGTAAACGTGTCTCGCGAAGGACTTGTCTGAGTAGAATGTACCAATTCGAGAGATGATCATTGAATATGACCGGGACGGGTAATAATTTCAAGCTAGTCTAACTAGTGATGTAAGCGTGTCTCGCGAAGCACATGTGAAGGGGGAGTATTTCAAAAATGCAAAACTCTCGAAGTGTTATCTAAAATGTGTTTATTCATAAACACTTTGAGAGATTTTCAAAAAAAGTTTTACGGCAAATCTAGGATAGTCAAGAAGTTATAAGGTGACTAAGGTTAGGAAAAACCGTCCTATGATCCGCCAGAGCCGGAGGGATCTACCCAAGGACAATTCCAATAGATTAGAATTAGAAGTCCTTAGGTAAGATTGAAAAAAGGAGTAAATGAGAAAGGGAAAGAAGGGGTTGAAGAATTAAAAAGAAAAGTTTAATGAAAGGGTGAAAAGAAATAGCCCTCCATGAAAACTTAGGGCAGAAACCGGGTCAATAAATCTGCTATCGGTATTCACTAAGGTGATACTGATATTGAAGACAAGACGTCATGGACCTAGTGACGCGCTGCACCACCCCTCCTAGCCACTCAGATATCTCTCAAAAGATACTTGTTTCATTTCTCACGGAGAACACTGCATAATCTATCGGCCTCTCATTCCGAGATGTGTTGATATTGAAAAAGGTGGCACTTTGCTCCATACCTCCGACTACTAAAAACCAAAACGCACAATAGAGTCTAGAGCCATGAGATTTATCAAAAATCTCGTTAGGAACATTTTCATAAGAATACCCTTGTGTTCACCAAAAAGGACACAAGGTGTACGAGAGTCTTAATGAGATCTTCGGATCTTGCCACTTATATCATGATGGTTACTATGCTTCAAACGGTCTACAATCATGGGGTGATCTCCAGCGACTCATTGAATCGTGGGTGCACTTCGGTGTGTCCGTGTAAGCCCTCTCGGGGGTGTCCTGTTCAGAACGGCCAGGGGAAGGATTAGAGAAAGTCTTCACACTATGCTGTTGACAATCTCAACGTCTCAACCTGTAAGCGCTGAATGTTTATTACTAACAGTTTTATGCAGCTACCAACAAACATCTATTAACCATCATCAGTTACAACAAACATCTTCACCTCAGCATACTCATACTTATGAAGAACATCCCTCATCAAAGATCAAATGTAAAAGTTCAAAACAAGGAGATCAAGTTAAAGACCACGTGTTAAAGACAAAGTCAAGATGTCAAGAACAACTTCATATGTCTAAAGATGAAAGATTATGGGGAGATTGTTAGCAAAGGGAGATTGCTATCATAAGTATACAGTCCAAGATGTATGAGTATGTTGGAGGACACGACGCATCATCACAAGAAGATTTTGGTCAAGGCAAGAATGACTGAAAGACGATAACTTTGAAGATCACAATTGCATGAAGGAACGAAGAACCAGGTCTACTCTACATCGACACACCAAATTCAAGACATTGAAGACAAAAGACCACTCACTAGGAGCATCATTGAAATGACCATCACTTAGGGGGAGATTGTTAGCATTTATATTTTAAGAAGTAACGGTCATTTTCAATTATTCTATTAAGTGTGTCATGTATATGTAGTATAATATGTAAAGGGATTGTGTTGGACTTTGCATAGAAATGTTCAAGAATTAATCAAAAGCCCAAGTCCAACACAAGCCCATCCCAAGGCCTTTTAGGGCAACAAAGGTCTAGTTTTTCACTATAATACCACACTCTCACACTCATTTTGTGTGCCTCTAAGTATAGTATAGGTGTGAGAGTGTGTGTGTGTTTTATTTATTGTGTTTGTTCTCTTATGGATATAACAATCATTCCGCCATAATATTTCATACACGTTCCATACTTCTCTTCATCTATTACTATTCTTTCTTTAATAGAGTGTCACGTATTACTGTTGAGTAGGTTATAGTATAATATAGTTTAGTTTGTTGTTAGTCATGGTTGGTTCGATTAATATACATAGGTTTACACAATTTTTATATGAAACTATTTCATGAACATAAATCCTAGCATTGTAACTGTAGCATAACAATCAACTAAACAATCGGTAACCAATAATCAACCAAACAGTAGATAAGGAAGATCACTACAGTCCTCAATCAGTAATCACACAGTTTGAGCTATAAGCGATCATCTATGTCACACTCTCAAATTTTCCAACTAAGTAACAATCAGTGACGCAAAGGGAGTAGAAAAGAACCGGCACAACACACATTAACTAAACATCTCGCATAATCACAATTTCTAACTATATTACTGCTAGCGAATCAAAACAAAACATATAAAACACAAAGTAAACAACTATATAACGCGAAACTAAGAGTACAAAATTACTGATCAATAACCATCTATTTTCAGCTGAAACTAACTCACATCTAATGCAATCACAGTTTCTAGCTCTTTGACAATCAGTTGGTCAAAAGTCAAAACGCAACCGACAAAACATGAATAGAACAATTCAGTAATCAATACTCAATAGTTGTACATTTCAGCTTATATTTAAATAAACATCTCGCACAATCAAAATTTCTAAATGTCTAAACAGTTACATATACCAAAACGAGTATGACTTTATATTGATCAATAGCTGGCATATGTTCAGCTGAAATTAACTATACATCTCACACAATCACAATTTCTAACTATTCGCGAAAATACAAGTTCTAACTATTTAACAATCAGTGACTCAAAATGCAATCGATAAAACACAAATTGACATGATAATAATTACATTAGGCAAAACAACGAGTATGAAATCATCGATAAATAACCGTATATTTTATCAGCTTAAATTAATCCAAACAGCCCTAGTCTCGACAGCAGGTTCTGTTGCATCAGTTTATACTAACTGATAAACTAATTAAGCCAAACAGCCCCTATAGCCTAGCTAAAATAATACATACACACAAAAACACAAAAAAAATAAAGAAAACCTCGGTTGTGGTCTCGACAGCAGGCACGTTGTGCTCTTGGCTTCGGTTCTCGGTTTCGGTTCTCGACTTCGATTCTCGGCTTGGTCTAGCTCGACAACATACTGTACAAAAAAAATTAAACAAAAAATTAAAAAAAATAACAAAAATCCGAAAACACATTTATTAACAAAAATCAGTTAACATATTGCCAAAATTAACAAATAACAAAAAATAAAGAAATTTAAAAAAAATAATAAAAATCAATAATTAACAAAAATTAACACCCACATTCACCTGGGTTTGTAAACGAGGGGGGGCAAGGAAGAAATGAGATGAGAAAAAGAAAGAATTGGATGAAGAGAAGGGTTGAGGAGACAATGGTAGGAGATGAGAAGCAGCAGCGACTGTGGGTGTATTGTGGTGGAGATGATGGTGTTGTGGTGGTGGTGGAGATGCGAGTGTGATGGTGTTGTGGTGATGGAGATGTGAAGCAGCAACAGTCATTATGAGTTTTTTTTTACTAAGTGTTAACTTAGATCTGATAATATGGAGGCTAGGTTTTAGCTATTACATTCGGCGGGGACATGTCCCCGCCGAATGTGAATTTGTCTTTTAGTCAGACTTTTTGGCGGGGACATGTCCCCGCTAAAAGTTGTAATTATTCGCCAAAACCTTTGGCCGGATAAAGTAAATGCTACGAGGGAAAATCAATTTTTTTGATGAAATCTTTCGGCGGGGACATGTTCCTGCGGAAAGAATTTTAATTAAAAAAAAAAAAAAAAAAAAAAAAAAAAAAAAAAAAAAATAGGTTGTGTTATTGTAACTAACTAAAATCAATATTAATTCTTTTAAATTTAACTAAATTTTTTCTAAATCATATTTTATTAATTTAAAACTTTTTAAAATTATTTACATCACTTTTACCTAATAAAATTAAATCATTTATACTTAATTTAAATCATTTAAAATTATTTTTAAAACATTTTAATTAAGTTGAATCACTATTAAATCATTTAAATTCAATTTAAATATTTTGTAAATCATCTTTAATTAATTTAAAACTTTTTAAAATTATTTACATCATTTTAACGAATGTGCCGAGATGATATGGTTGTACATGAGATCTTTAACGAATGAGCCGAGATGATATGGTTGTACACGAGATGTTTAACGAATGAGCCGAGATGATATGGTTGTACACTAGATGTTTAACGAATGAGCCAAGATGATATGGTTGTACACGAGATGTTTAACGAATGAGCCGAGATGATATGGTTGTACACGAGATGTTTAACGAATGAGCCGAGATGATATGGTTGTACATGAGATGTTTAACAAATGAGTCGATATGATACGGTTGTACACAAGATGTTTAACGAATGAGACGAGATGATATGGTTGTACATGAGATGTTTAACGAATGAGCCGAGATAATATGGTTGTACACGAGATGTTTAACGAATGAGCCGAGATGATATGGTTGTATATGAGATGTTTAACAAATGAGTCGATATGATACGGTTGTATCAACCGATGGTCGTGAAGAAGACTTATCGTACATTAAATGTGTTGCGAATTATGTAAAGGTGGTGATCTCGACTATTATGAACTAGTGGATAATCCGGTTCTAAACCTGATCATTTTGTAATCTTGGGTTGCACGAATAGTTGGAATGAATTGGCGTGGTAGGTTTGGGTAGAATCAGATGATATGGTTGTACATGAGATGTTTAACGAATGAGCCGAGATGATATGTTTGTACACGAGATGTTTAACGAATGAGACAAGATGATATGGTTGTACATGAGATTTTTAACGAATGAGCCAAGATGATATGGTTGTACATGAGATGTTTAACAAATGAGCCGAGATGATATGGTTGTACACGAGATGTTTAACGAATGAGCCAAGATGATATGGTTGTACATGAGATGTTTAACGAATGAGCCGAGATGATATGGTTGTACACGAGATGTTTAACAAATGAGCCGAGATGATATGGTTGTACACGAGATGTTTAACGAATGAGCCGAGATGATATTGTTGTACACGAGATGTTTAACGAATGAGCCAAGATGATATGGTTGTACACGAGATGTTTAACGAATGAGCCAAGATGATATGGTTGTACACGAGATATTTAACGAATGAGCCGATATGATATAGTTGTACACGAGATGTTTAACGAATGAGCCGAGATGATATGGTTGATAACGTTTATTCTACCTCCATTCTTGGACAAATTTATGATGTGTTTCAGAGTTGTAAAAATGAGAAGTTACCTGTACATATCCCCGCCAAAAAATGTAATATACTGTTTTCGTAAATCCTTTTGGCGGGGACATGTCCCCGCCAATAAATGATAAACCTTATCCTCTTTAATATCCAAAAAATCTTATCCAAAATCTATATAAAATCCAAAAACTCTTATCCACAACAACAAATAAATGGTAAACCCTCTCTCTCATTTGCAGACCCAATCTATATCTTATATTCCTTCACTCTCTCTCACAACAACAACAACATCACCTCCTTCAT
Source organism: Artemisia tridentata subsp. tridentata (assembly GCA_021014915.2). NCBI lineage: Eukaryota > Viridiplantae > Streptophyta > Magnoliopsida > Asterales > Asteraceae > Artemisia > Artemisia tridentata. The sequence continues at coordinate 6,167,315 of CP139508.1, forward strand.
CCCCCATCACCACCTGATAACACCAAACCTCTTATCTTCACACCAATTTCAAAATCTGAGATGCAGCAATATAATCCTTTTATGTGTAATTGTGGAGTAGGAAATATAAAAAAAAGAAAATCACATCAACCAGATACATTTGGATGGGAATATTATGCATGTCCTCTTTCGAAGGTGAACAATTATACATTTCTTATTTATGTAAATATAAAAACAATCATATAATTACATTATTTATTTGACAGCCAAGAGAAAAAGATCATGGATGTGGATATTTTATGTGGAAGAGTGAATTTGATGAGTAGTTACGAGTAACCTCTTCTGCTTCAACATCTCACGGTTCTGGATCTGCACCAACAGGGTGCTCAAACTGTAATGAAAAAGATCTTATGATAAACATGCTGGAGGCACAAAAGCAGGTGCTAGAGACAAGAGTAAGGATGCTGGAGGCAAGACTTGAAATGGCAACGAATCCCGACGACCCCGACCACGCATGTCAGTCGGCTGCAATACTCCGTGAGCTGTTAGGTGACATGGACAATCTTCATATGTAATGTTGTTGTTGTTGTTGTTGTTGTTGTTGTTGTTGTTGTTGTTGTTGTTGTTGTTGTTATTTAATAAAATGTTGTTGTTGTTGCAACCATGACTATTTTGGTTAAAATAAGCTGGTTAAGCCCACAAGGGTCGTTTGGTTTATGCTGTCCAAACATGGCCGTTTGGTTTATGCTGTTTGGTTAACAGCAGCCCACAAGGGCCGCTTGGTTTATGCTGTCCAAACAGGGTCGTTTGGTTTATGCTGTTTGGTAAACAGCAGCCCACAAGGGCCGTTTGGTTTATGCTGTCCAAACAGGGGTGTTTGGGATTGCTTATTTCTGCACCAAAAGGGTGTTTGGGTTTATAAGCTTATTTGAAGGAACAATATCACAATTAACAAACATGAAGGCAAACATTTTATTTAAAACACGCAAGAGTTCTCAACCACATACATTTCATACAGACTCAAACAAAACAGATCAAACAAAACAACTCGACAAGGAAACGAAACAACACACGACACAAACATAGCCCATTCATTTTTTTTGCTGCTACTTACCACTTTGCTAGAACCTGCACCATCTTTTCCCTTCGTTGCTTTTCTTTACTTGATGAAATGTTCAAATAAAGTTTCAAGATTTGTTAACCTATTTCCCTGATCATTAAGTGTGGTATCAAACGCGCTTTCTCCTCCAACATCATCAGCTTGAGCGTCCAACATCTCTCTGTAGTACGGCTTTTTCCTCAACCATTCCAGAATCTGGTCTCTCATCCACGGGCTAATATTCTTATAAGAACCATATTCATCATGAATTTCGTAGCCATATGTATTAAAAACTTCATTAAAGAGACCCTCCGACGATAAAACCATTGACCACTCCTCTTCCGGCATGTAACGATCCATTGTTATGTGTGTTTTACGGGAATTAGTGATTTGGTTATTTGTGTTTTGCCAATTTGAGGACGATCTGTTAGGTTATATATAAGTAAAACCTTGGCGGGAAAAATTGGCGCCAACACTTTTGGCGGGACATGTCCCCGCCAAAAGATAGAAAATATTTGCGGGGTAAACGGTGTGATTAGGAGGGAAAATGCTTAATAATTTCGGCGGGGACAGGTCACCGCCAAAACCCCAGACATGTGCATCTCTACTTTCGGCGGGGACAGGTACCCGCCGAAAGTGGGAGCGGGAAAAAAACGCGGGAACAATTGAGCGTTCTAAGTTTGGTCAAACTTTGTCAAATATGTGAAACACTTTCGGCGGGGACATGTCCCCGCGAAAAAAGTCGCGTTGAAAATTTAGTAAATGGCCAGCGAGACTTTGTGCGAGCTTAGCAACGTTTTTGTCGTTTAGCGACTTTAGGCGGGGACAGGGCGTCCCCGCCGAAACCTCCCACGTCCGTCCTATCTTTTGTTGTAGTGACACTAGATGTTAATTTGAACTTGAAGATAAAAACCTTAAAAACGGAAATTTCAGAATTAACCAACCAACTTTCCAAACAAAAATCAACTTTTTCTGATCTTGAAAAAGAAAAGAAAGAGTTGAATGCAAGGTTTTCAAAACGTGAAAATGATCTTCTTGATGAAATTATTGAGAAACAAGAAACCATTAAAAAGTTGGAAAATCTGCTTGTAAAAACGGGTCATTCTACTCAAACAATTAATATGCTAATTAAAGATCCAAACCCACTTTTACATACAATGAAGAAAATGGCTATCGGTTGTGAAAATCCTTATCATCTCAAGAAAGCTCGGAAAGAACAGAATGTGTTATATAATGGTAGTGTGCTAAATGATAAACATGATCCTCCCGAGGTTCAGGATTCTTATGCAATGATTGAGCTTGCCGAAGAGAGTAAAAACAAAATGAGACAAATGAACCCAGAAATCAAATCAATAGATTATAATAAGCTTAACACACTTTCTGGAGTACATCTTGTTCAAAAACAATCACCAATGTTTTTCAAAAAACCAGTTGTTGTTTCAAAACGAAAAGTTGTGTCAAAACATCTCTCTAACATCGAACAAATGTCCTCTAGTAACCCTTTTAACACAAGTGAAGCTAGGAAATGTTTGGATGATCTTAAAGAGAGAGTGAAAACACTTCAAAGCATTGTTGATTCAAAAACGAATATAAGTATCAGCAACTGGCATTCAAGTTTTCATAATGAAATGAAAAAGGTGTTCCAAACAGAAATTACCGCTCCATTATATGCAGTTAGTGTGAGAGTAATTCATGTTGAACAAGCAATTTTAAAAGAAACAGCTGACTTTGTCAAGGACCACAAATCCCTGGTGAAAGAAGCCAATGAAAACATTGAACGCATCAAAGTTTTGGAAAAGCATAATGACACTCTCTTCGAAGTAGCTCTGTCAACTGATATTATGTCCATTATTTACCAAACATATTCTGTGGAAGACGATGAAAGACTTCGAGCTGAGACTTCTCAAATTGAGTTAAAATATAAAAATGCGCTTGCTAAGCTTGAAAAAGAAAACGTCACATATTTTAAACAACTTGATCGAAAAACCGAGGAATGCAAGTATGACAAACTGTCGTATGAGCGTGCATACAAGAACATAAAAGAAGAAAATGATCTTTTGAGGGCTCAGCTAGCAAGTGTAAAAGGGAAGGGTGTATATACTAAGTTTGCAAAACCTTTGACTAAGGAGAAACCTGACACTCCACATTCCTTGCCCATTAAGAAGAGACTATTAAAGATTGATGAAATAGGTGTTGAAAAAGAAAAAGCGTTTGACAAGGAACCACAAGTCATGACACCTAATCTTTCTAGGAATAGCTCACCGAATGTGACCACAAAAACTGTTAAAGAATCTGTTGGTTCAAACGACATGGTCCGCAATCACTATCTAGAAAAAGCTAAGAAAAAGGCACAAATTCGAAAAGACGGAATTTTAGGTACAAAACCTAGAGTGATGAATTCTACAACATTACAAGAAACTACTAGTAATAGTAAACAATTACCTAGGAAATCTCAACAAAAGACTAGGGATTGGCTTGCATCTAAGAGTAGTTGCGAAAAAGAAAATGTTATGCACGTAGAATACAACACTAAGAATTCAAATTCCTCTTTGAACAAGAAAGGACATTCACGTGCTCAGGTACACTCCACTAAGACGCCAAATAAAAACAAACACGTTGATAAGAAGCAAGAGGCTAAGAAACCTAATAGGTGGATCTCTACAGGACGTAGTTTTTCTCAAAATGAGACTTCCGCTGCATCTGAAAAGAAAACAACTCCTAGATCTTGCCTTAGGTGGATTCCCACGGGAAAAGTTTTTAAAACAGTTGGTCTTAGATGGATTCCCACAGTGAAGATTCTTGATAGTTTCACCAAGACAAATAATAGTGAAAATCTTCAGGATAAGGAAGTAGAAACCACTATAGCCGTTGATAGTCAACACCCTGAGTGTGATGATTCATGTACTTCTAACAATGTTATTTGTGCAAATTCTTCTTTTGTGGATTCTGTGGATGTAGGTACTTGTGAAAGTGTTGATGTTTCATACACAAGATGTGGAAAAGAAGAACTTTATGCCAACATTGCATGTGGAAATCCTGGCCTTATTCCACTCTTAACTCCACTTTTATTTGTTCAAACCTAATTCTTCGCTGTAGATAAGATATATATACATATACATATATATATATATATATATATATATATATATATATATATATATATATATATATATATATATATATATATAAAATAAAAAATGATGTATATTCTTCTTTCGATATGTCTCTCGTATAATCAATATTCTGTACTTGTCTAGAAATATCATTCAACAATGATACGGATGTGTACATATGCTTGAGCGAGAACATATCTTCTCTTAAAATTTCTTCATGATGGCTTCAGAACAACTCAGTTTTGGACCCTCGAAATTGATTTCTGATTACATCAGATCAGAACTCGTAATCAAAGAAAACATATACCAACTTCATGCAAATCTGTCTATCTCTTCACAAGGACTCTCATTTATTCAAGTTGATATCAAAATATCACTACATGCTATTTTTGAGGGGGAGAAGACGTGATTAAATTTGATCAAAGATCGTGGAATTAAATCTCAGGAGAGATCTTATCCAAAAAGACTCAGATATGAACCCTCTAATTGACGAAACTAAATGTCAGTAATCGAAAAGACTTGTCCGGTGCGGGTAATAATTTCAAGCTGGTTATCCAGTGATGTAAACGTGTCTCGCAAAGGAATTTTCTGAGTAGACTGTACCTCTTCGAGAGATTATCATTGAATATGACCGGGACGGGTAATAATTTCAAGCTAGTCCAACTAGTGATTTAAACGTGTCTCGCTAAGGTCATGTTTATTGAAAATCGATCAATTAAAATGTGTGAACTCTACCCAACATGTGCAAGTTTATCTTAAAAATGCTTGAGCACATGTGAAGGGGGAGTATTTAAAAATGTAACACTCTCGAAGTGTTAACTAAATGTGTGTATTCATAAACACTTTGAGAGATTTTCACAAAAGGTTTTATGGTATGTGATCAACAAATCTAGGATAATCATGGAGTAATAAGGTGATTATGGTTAGGTTATGTCCTATGATCTGCTAGAGCCGGAGGGATCTACCCACGGACAATTCCAAGAGATTAGAATTAGAAGTCCTTAGGTAAGATTGAAAAAAGGAGTAAAATGAGAAAGGAGAAAGAAAGGGTTGAAGAATGAAAAAGAAAAGTTTAATGAAAGGGAGAAAAGAAATAGCCCTCCATGAAAACTTAGGGCACAAACCGGGTCAATACAGATATTGAAGACAAGACATCATGGACCCAGTGACGAGCTGCACCACCCCTCCTAGCCACTCTGATATCTCTTAAAAGATATTTGTTTCATTTCTCACGGAGACCACCACATAATCTATCGGCCTGTCACTCCGTGATGTGTTGATATTGAAAAGGTGGCACTCTGCTCCATGCCTCCGACTACTAAAACTAAAATGCACAATTGAGTCTAGAGCCAATGAGATTCTGATGTGCCCGTTTAGAGTGCAAGTTTTAAATTTATAAATACAATCTACCAATGATTCAAACGAAAACACATACGAGCAAGTATACTCGTTCGTGTGTAGTAAGAGATGATATGGTAGAGGCCGATAGATTATGTAGTGTTCTCTGTGAGAAATGAAAAAAATATCTTTTAAGATATATCTGAGTGGCTAGGAGAAAAGAAATAGCCCTCCATGAAAACTTAGGGCACAAACTGGGTCAATACAGATATTGAAGACAAGACATCATGGACCCAATGACGAGCTGCACCACCCCTCCTAGCCACTCCGATATCTCTTAAAATATATTTGTTTCATTTCTCACGGAGACCACTACAAAATCTATCGGCCTGTCATTCCGAGATGTGTTGATATTGAAAAGGTGGCACTCTGCTCCATGCCTCCGACTACTAAAACTAAAACGCACAATTGAGTCTTGAGATGAGATTCTGATGGGCCCGTTTAGAGTGCAAGTTTTAAATTTATAAATATGATCTACCAATGATTCAAACGAAAACACATACGAGCAAGTATACTCGTTCGTGTGTAGTAAGAGATGATATGGTAAGCCGAGGTCATTCATAAGGATTTGTTTAGTTTTATGAGACGTGAGTTTGAATATATAAACGAGCTTTATCAATGATTCTAATAGCAAGCAAATAATGATGATGATGTAATTCAATATATTAAAACTACACTTGCCTAGACTAGTTTGCACAATTCCCTTGATATGATTATGACAATAGTTCAAATCGATTATGATCAATAAATTATATGGTGTTCTAATTTAATTAGTTGATGTACTAATTCTATTTGTTTTCTACACTTTCAATCCTCGTCAAGATTTTAAGATGACAAAAAAAATATTAAGTTTTGATCAATCGAAACTAACACAATTCAATCACTTGATTCGCTATCGTTTCACAAGTAATTGACAACTACACTTTTAGTTTTCTAAGTTTAACCAAGTTACATATGAAATTGTCAATACATAAGGTAACACCCTCATAGACAAAGGTTTACAATTGATTGAATAACAATGTTTCTTTCGACCTAAAACACTATTAACAATCAACCAAACTTGATAACCCTTTTGTTTAAGAAAACTTTAAAAGCACAATTCGATCTTAGTATTAGCTTTTCATAGAATTAGAACCATAGAGTCATAATCAATGAATAATCATGTAACAAACATCATCTAGGCAAGTGCACAAGGCACTTAGCCACTCATGGCAAACAAAGAAATAACCACATAAATTATATCACTTGAATACATGATTAAAGAGTCTTACAAAAGTTGTAATGATGATTACAAGATTTAGGAACACTTATGATATGATCAAAAATGATTCCCTTGATGACTATGATGATGAACAACGAATGTAATCTAACTTCTTCCTGCGTTTTCTTCCTTGTAGCCTTCTTGAGCTAGTAAGTTGATTATAAGATTAGTTGTAGTGTGTTTTTCTCTCTTGGCCAAGCATACTTATTAATAGAATGACTCCCCTTGGCCACCAAGAAAATTTCTCGTGCACAAAGTGTCATTAAAAATCTAGACTTGAAGTAAATGAAGTGTAATGATCATCCATATGAAGGGTTAGTTCATTAAAGATAGTCATTAAGTGTGCCAGGAATTGCACCAACCCAAGGTTGAAGTCTCAACCTGAGGTTCAGATTCCAGCCCAAGATTTGGAGAAAGGTTGGCATAGCAATTTTGAACCTTGGGTTGAACTTAAGACTTAGATGAATTTCTTGAACCTTTAGTTGAGGAAGCAAGCCATAATTCTTTGCATGTTACTTCTCATTCATTTCATCAACACTTGATCTTTTCTTGAGCTCGGAAATCTTTGTAATCTTGATTCTTATGAGTAGGATCTTTCGTTGTGCATAAGCTCTTGATTTAACGACTTTTCTCCATATTTCTAGCTATTCCCTTGGACTTGATTGTACCTGAACCTGAATACATCTTTTATACCTTTTAAGCATAATGATATGACCAAGAATCACGTTGGGTTGTGGAGGAAACACCATAAACTCGAACTAAAGATTAAACATTGAATATTCGGTTTATTGATTGCCGAGGTGTGTATGTTTTCTAGAGAGAGAGTCTAGAAAACACACACACCTCGTGTGTTACAAATGAATCCTCAACCCTCCTAGTGTTGACATAGGAGGGTTCTTATTACAAAGCTACTAGTCTAACTTACCAATATGACTAAACTAGTCCTTGTACTTTAAATGCTATTACAATTCCCACATATGACAAAACTTTAAAGCTAACACATAATATGTTAAAAAAAACAACAAAATACAATGCACAAACATAAAAATAACGCGACTAAAACATGTACAAAATAAGCATTATCAAATCCCCCACACTTACACTTTGATTGCCCTCAAGCAAATCTAGCTTTTAAAAATAAATCCACATGATATAAATGAAAATGATTCTAAAAATGAAATGCAAATCCATCAAGTACAAGTACAATATAAGATCCATCTTTTAAGCTTTATAAGTGAAAAGTCGAGATGTTTGACAATACCTTAATGATTCTCTTGCTTGATAACATGTTAAAACACCTCACGAAAAGGAATGAAGTATAATTCACTCAACACTCATTTATTTAGTGGGTGAGTATATAAGAAAATCACACTCATCGCTCAGTCATGATCTAAATATTACCATAAGCTTGTACCAGAAACAAAACTCCACAGACGTGGCGTAAGTACCAAGTGTAAACATCTAAGAGGATTTTTATTTGGGTTGTAACGTTTAGGCTTTGGGTTAAAAAGGTATGGATAAGGCATGGGAATATTTATGGAATTGGTTTAAAAATAAAAACTTTATAAATAGTCAAAGTCTACAACCAATTACCACTATCTACATCAACCTCTATCACATGAACTTGATAATTCATCCTTGATCGATATCATACTTTCATAGCTCATTGGCTACTCTTGGAATCATACAATTGCGATGACTTACTATTTTTTTTCATCTTGGCCACATGTTTCAGCCATCTATCATAATTCCAATAGATTTTCCATGAGCTTATCATGGAGTTTGCAACTTTCTCAAAAGTTCAAGGATTTCCCACATAACAACCATCTTTCCAAGTAGCTAGTAACCAACCAAGACTTGACTATGGGTAAGGTTAAGGCTAAAAGTGTAAAAAAATTTGCATATTTTTTTTCTGGATGTAACAAATATGAAAAGATTGGATCAGAAGGTGTACTAATGGTATCTAGCACTAAAAGTGAGTGCTAACAAATGGGTTCATATTGGAGGTTAACTAACCGATGTGGCAAGCTAATATATCATTAGATGTAAAATGAAGGCCATTTGGTTTAATTTCTAAGGTTGCCTCTTATCACACGAGGTGATCTCACTGCGGTCTAGTAAAGATTTGCATGTACAAGTTCTAGAATAAATATAATCACCGGCACACTCATAGCAAAAAGATCAAGCATAAAAGATGTATGCTATATAAGAATATGCTCAAATCCTCACAATTTAGTGGAATGGGCTATTTGTGCTAGCAATATTATCGATCCTAAAAATGGATTGCAATGTCAATCAGGACACATCTCGAATTTTCAAAAATTACATGTTTTATCAGTGGATTAATTTAGTTATTCTAATATAAATTATCCTAAATGTGCGAAAACAACTAGATTATAAGGGCAAACAAACTAAAACTACGCTAAAAAAAATACAAAATTTATAATCCAGTTTCATTTTACTCAAATTTTCCCGACAAAAATATATATATATATATATATATATATATATATATATATATATATATATATATATATATATATATATATATATATATATATATATTTTCTTTTTTTTTTGCAAATGCGATAAGGTTATTCTGTCCGATATCTCAATTCCCTTCTTTGTACGATATCGCAATTGGCAGAAGATATCGGACAACACAGAGTTGCGAAGTCTGATGGTGAACTGCGATAAGTCTGAACTGCGATAAGTATCTGAGTTGCAACTGCGATATGGTCAAATGCGATAGGTTTGTCGCAGCTCCAATTGTGATAACTTCTTATCTGTGTTCGAATTGCGATAAGAGCTGAATAGCGATAATCTCCAAATGCGATAACTATCGCAATTCTCATACAAGAATGCAATAAACAAGACGAATTGCGATAACTCGCTGGCTGCTATGCAATTGCGATAAAACGCAGATTCCCACCCATTTTCACTCACTTTTTGACTTTTAGCTACAATCCCACGCAACTCCCATACTTGTCTGCCATGATTTCTGCCAACTTTCACTAGTTTTACACACTTCAATAATGTACTTCAATCACTTAAAATAATCAAAAACAATTCTTATACAAGAAATGTTTTGATTTCTACGATCAAAAATGAAGAACAAACCAAAATCTAGTATCCACCAACTGATTTTGAGTGTAAAACTGAAGATAATGACAGAACCAAGTCGAATAACCTCAAAAACAAACACAACCATTGATCTTCAACATGTGTACGATTTCAAGATAAACGAAAAACTCACGTTTTTATGACAAAAACGCAACCTTTTTTGTTGCTGTGAAACAAAATCCGAACACAAACAAGATAATACACACCAAAAATCACATTTGTTACCTTAAAAACACCACGTTAGCCACCCGGTTAGCTCTTGATACCAATTGATATGACCAAGAATCACGTTGGGAGGTGGAGGAAACACCATAAACTCGAACTAAAGATTAAACATTGAATATTCGGTTTATTGATTGCCGAGGTGTGTATGTTTTCTAGAGAGAGAGTCTAGAAAACACACACACCTCGTGTGTTACAAATGAATCCTCAACCCTCCTAGTGTTGACATAGGAGGGTATTTATTACAAAGCTACAAGTCTAACTTAGCAATATGACTGAACTAGTCCTTGTACTTTAAATGCTATTACAATTCCCACTTATGACAAAACTTTAAAGCTAACACATAATATGTTCATAAAAACAACCAAATACAATGCACAAACATAAAAATAACGCGACTAAAACATGTACAAAATAAGCATTATCAAATCCCCCACACTTACACTTTGATTGCCCTCAAGCAAATCTAGCTTTTAAAAATAAATCCACATGATATAAATGAAAATGATTCTAAAAATGAAATGCAAATCCATCAAGTACAAGTACAATATAAGATCCATCTTTTTAAGCTTTATAAGTGAAAAGTCGAGATGTTTGGCAATACCTTAATGATTCTCTTGCTTGATAAAATGTTAAAACACCTCACGAAAAGGAATGAAGTATAATTCACTCAACACTCATTTATTTACTGGGTGAGTATATAAGAAAATCACACTCATCGCTCAGTCATGATCTAAATATTACCATAAGCTTGTACCAGAAACAAAACTCCACTGACGTGGCGTAAGAACCAAGTGTAAACATCTAAGAGGATTTTTATTTGGGTTGTAACGTTTAGGCTTTGGGTTAAAAAGGTATGGATAAGGCATGGGAATATTTATGGAATTGGTTTAAAAATAAAAACTTTATAAATAGTCAAAGTCTACAACCAATTACCACTATCTACGTCAACCTCTATCACATGAACTTGAGAATTCATCCTTGATCGATATCATACTTTCATAGCTCATTGGCTATTCTTGTCACCATACAATTGCGATGACTTATTATTTTTTTTTTCATCTTGGCCACATGTTTCGGCCATCGATCATAATTCCAATAGATTTTCCATGAGCTTATCATGGAGTTTGCAACTTTCTCAAAAGTTCAAGGATTTCCCACATAACAACCATCTTTCCAAGTAGCTAGTAACCAACCAAGACTTGACTATGGGTAAGGTTAAGGCTAAAAGTGTAAAGAAAATTTGCATATTTTTTTTTCTGGATGTAACAAATATGAAAAGATTGGATCAGAAGGTGTACTAATGGTATCTAGCACTAAAAGTGAGTGCTAACAAATGGGTTCATATGGGAGGTTAACTAACCGATGTGGCTAGCTAATATATCATTAGATGTAAAATGAAGGCCATTTGGTTTAATTTCTAAGGTTGCCTCTTATCACACGAGGTGATCTCACTGCGGTCTGGTAATGATTTGCATGTACAAGTTCTAGAATAAATAAAATCACCGGCACACTCATAGCAAAAAGATCAAGCATAAAAGATGTATGCTATATAAGAATATGCTCAAATCCTCACAATTTAGTGGAATAGGCTATTTGTGCTAGCAATATTATCGATCCTAAAAATGGATTGCAATGTCAATCAGGACACATCTCGAATTTTCAAAAATTACATGTTTTATCAGTGGATTGATTTAGTTATTCTAATATAAATTATCCTAAATGTGCGAAAACAACTAGATTATAAGGGCAAACAAATTAAAACTACGCTACAAAAATAGAAAATTTAAAATCCAGTTTCATTTTACTCAAATTTTCCCACCAAAAAACTCTTTTTCTTTTCTTTTTATCTTTTTTTTTTTTGCAAATGCGATAAGGTTGTTCTGTCCGATATCTCAATTCCCTTCTTTGTCCGATATCGCAATTGGCAGAAGATATCGGACAACACAGAGTTGCGAAGTCTGATGGTGAACTGCGATAAGTCTGAACTGCGATAAGTATCTGAGTTGCAACTGCGATATGGTCAAACGTGATAGGTTTGTCGCAGCTCCAATTGCGATAACTTCTTATCTGTGTTCGAATTGCGATAAGATCTGAATAGCGATAATCTCCAAATGCGATAACTATCGCAATTCTCATACAAGAATGCGATAAACAAGACGAATTGCGATAACTCGCTGGCTGCTATGCTATTGCGATAAAACGCAGATTCCCACCCACTATCACTAACTTTTTGACTTTTAGCTACAATCCCACGCAACTCCCATACTTCTCAGCCATGATTTCTGCCAACTTTCACTAGTTTTACACACTTCAATAATGTACTTCAATCACTTAAAATAATCAAAAACAATTCTTATACAAGAAATGTTTTGATTTCTACGATCAAAAATGAAGAACAAACCAAAATCTAGTATCCACCAACTGATTTTGAGTGTAAAACTGAAGATAATGATAGAACCAAGTCGAATAACCTCAAAAACAAACACAACCATTGATCTTCAACATGTGTACGATTTCAAGATAAACAAAAAACTCACGTTTTTATGACAAAAACGCAACCTTTTTGTTGCTGTGAAACAAAATCCGAACACAAACAAGATAATACACACCAAAAATCACATTTGTTACCTTAAAAACACCACGTTAGCCAACCGGTTAGCTCTTGATACCAATTGATATGACCAAGAATCACGTTGGGAGGTGGAGGAAACACCATAAACTCGAACTAAAGATTAAACATTGAATATTCGGTTTATTGATTGCCGAGGTGTGTATGTTTTCTAGAGAGAGAGTCTAGAAAACACACACACCTCGTGTGTTACAAATGAATCCTCAACCCTCCTAGTGTTGACATAGGAGGGTATTTATTACAAAGCTACAAGTCTAACTTAGCAATATGACTGAACTAGTCCTTGTACTTTAAATGCTATTACAATTCCCACATATGACAAAACTTTAAAGCTAACACATAATATGTTCACAAAAACAACCAAATAAATTGCACAAACATAAAAATAACGCGACTAAAACATGTACAAAATAAGCATTATCAAATCCCCCACACTTACACTTTGATTGCCCTCAAGCAAATCTAGCTTTTAAAAATAAATCCACATGATATAAATGAAAATGATTCTAAAAATGAAATGCAAATCCATCAACTACAAGTACAATATAAGATCCATCTTTTTAAGCTTTATAAGTGAAAAATCGAGATGTTTGGCAATACCTTAATGATTCTCTTGCTTTATAACATGTTAAAACACCTCACGAAAAGGAATGAAGAATAATTCACTCAACACTCATTTATTTAGTGGGTGAGTATATAAGAAAATCACACTCATCGCTCAGTCTTGATCTAAATATTACCATAAGCTTGTACCAGAAACAAAACTCCACTGACGTGGCGTAAGCACCAAGTGTAAACATCTAAGAGGATTTTTATTTGGGTTGTAACGTTTAGGCTTTGGGTTAAAAAGGTATGGATAAGGCATGGGAATATTTATGGAATTGGTTTAAAAATAAAAACTTTATAAATAGTCAAAGTCAACAACCAATTACCACTATCTAATCAACCTCTATCACATGAACTTGATAATTCATCCTTGATCGATATCATACTTTCATAGCTTTTGGATACTCTTGGCATCATACAATTGCGATGACTTACTATTTTTTTTTTTCATCTTGGCCACATGTTTCGGCCATCGATCATAATTCCAATAGATTTTCCATGAGCTTATCATGGAGTTTGCAACTTTCTCAAAAGTTCAAGGATTTCCCACATAACAACCATCTTTCCAAGTAGCTAGTAACCAACCAAGACTTGACTATGGGTAAGTTAAGGCTAAAAGTGTAAAAAAATTTGCATATTTTTTTTCTGGATGTAACAAATATGAAAAGATTGGATCAGAAGGTGTACTAATGGTATCTAGCACTAAAAGTGAGTGCTAACAAATGGGTTCATATGGGAGGTTAACTAACCGATGTGGCTAGCTAATATATCATTAGATGTAAAATGAAGGCCATTTGGTTTAATTTCTAAGGTTTCCTCTTATCACACGAGGTGATCTCACTGCGGTCTGGTAATGATTTGCATGTACAAGTTCTAGAATAAATAAAATCACCGCACACTCATAGCAAAAAGATCAAGCATAAAAGATGTATGATATATAAGAATATGCTCAAATCCTCACAATTTAGTGGAATGGGCTATTTGTGCTAGCAATATTATCGATCCTAAAAATGGATTGCAATGTCAATCAGGACACATCTCGAATTTTCAAAAATTACATGTTTTATTAGTGGATTGATTTAGTTATTCTTTATAAATTATCCTAAATGTGCGAAAACAACTAGATTGTAAGGGCAAACAAATTAAAACTACGCTAAAAAAATAGAAAATTTAAAATCCAGTTTCATTTTACTCAAATTTTACCGCCAAAAAACTCTTTTTTTTTTTTTTTTTATCTTTTTTTTTTTGCAAATGCGATAAGGTTGTTCTGTCCGATATCTCAATTCCTTCTTTGTCCGATATCGCAATTGGCAGAAGATATCGGACAACACAGAGTTGCGAAGTCTGATGGTGAACTGCGATAAGTCTGAACTGCGATAAGTATCTGAGTTGCAACTGCGATATGGTCAAATGTGATAGGTTTGTGTCGCAGCTCCAATTGCGATAACTTCTTATCTGTGTTCGAATTGCGATAAGAGCTGAATAGCGATAATCTCCAAATGCGATAACTATCGCAATTCTCATACAACGAATGCGATAAACAAGACGAATTGCGATAACTCGCTGGCTGCTATGAAATTGCGATAAAACGCAGATTCCCACCCACTTTCACTAACTTTTTGACTTTTAGCTACAATCCCACGCAACTCCCATACTTGTCTGCCATGATTTCTGCCAACTTTCACTAGTTTTACACACTACAATAATGTACTTCAATCACTTAAAATAATCAAAAACAATTCTTATACAAGAAATGTTTTGATTTCTTCGATCAAAAATGAAGAACAAACCAAAATCTAGTATCCACCAACTGATTTTGAGTGTAAAACTGAAGATAATGACAGAACCAAGTCGAATAACCTCAAAAACAAACACAACCATTGATCTTCAACATGTGTACGATTTCAAGATAAACGAAAAACTCACGTTTTTATGACAAAAACGCAACCTTTTTGTTGCTGTGAAACAAAATCCGAACACAAACAAGATAATACACACCAAAAATCACATTTGTTACCTTAAAAACACCACGTTAGCCACCCGGTTAGCTCTTGATACCAATTGATATGACCAAGAATCACGTTGGGAGGTGGAGGAAACACCATAAACTCGAACTAAAGATTAAACATTGAATATTCGGTTTATTGATTGCCGAGGTGTGTATGTTTTCTAGAGAGAGAGTCTAGAAAACACACACACCTCGTGTGTTACAAATGAATCCTCAACCCTCCTAGTGTTGACATAGGAGGGTATTTATTACAAAGCTACAAGTCTAACTTAGCAATATGTCTAAACTAGTCCTTGTACTTTAAATGCTATTACAATTCCCACATATGACAAAACTTTGAAGCTAACACATAATATGTTCACAAAAACAACCAAATACAATGCACAAACATAAAAATAACGCGACTAAAACATGTACAAAATAAGCATTATCAAATCCCCCACACTTACACTTTGATTGCCCTCAAGCAAATCTAGCTTTTAAAAATAAATCCACATGATATAAATGAAAATGATTCTAAAAATGAAATGCAAATCCATCAAGTACAAGTACAATATAAGATCCATCTTTTTAAGCTTTATAAGTGAAAAGTCGAGATGTTTGACAATACCTTAATGATTCTCTTGCTTGATAACATGTTAAAACACCTCACGAAAAGGAATGAAGTATAATTCACTCAACACTCATTTATTTAGTGGGTGAGTATATAAGAAAATCACACTCATCGCTCAGTCATGATCTAAATATTACCATAAGCTTGTACCAGAAACAAAACTCCACTGACGTGGCGTAAGCACCAAGTGTAAACATCTAAGAGGATTTTTATTTGGGTTGTAACGTTTAGGCTTTGGGTTAAAAAGGTATGGATAAGGCATGGGAATATTTATGGAATTGGTTTAAAAATAAAAACTTTATAAATAGTCAAAGTCTACAACCAATTACCACTATCTACATCAACCTCTATCACATGAACTTGATAATTCATCCTTGATCGATATCATACTTTCATAGCTCATTGGCTACTCTTGGCATCATACAATTGCGATGACTTACTATTTTTTTTTTCATCTTGGCCACATGTTTCGCCATCGATCATAATTCCAATAGATTTTCCATGAGCTTATCATGGAGTTTGCAACTTTCTCAAAAGTTCAAGGATTTCCCACATAACAACCATCTTTCCAAGTAGCTAGTAACCAACCAAGACTTGACTATGGGTAAGGTTAAGGCTAAAAGTGTAAAAAAAATTTGCATATTTTTTTTCTGGAGGTAACAAATATGAAAAGATTGGATCAGAAGGTGTACTAATGGTATCTAGCACTAAAAGTGAGTGCTAACAAATGGGTTCATATGGGAGGTTAACTAACCGATGTGGCTAGCTAATATATCATTAGATGTAAAATGAAGGCCATTTTGTTTAATTTCTAAGGTTGCCTCTTATCACACGAGGTGATCTCACTGCGGTCTGGTAATGATTTGCATGTACAAGTTCTAGAATAAATAAAATCACCGGCACACTCATAGCAAAAAGATCAAGCATAAAAGATGTATGATATATAAGAATATGCTCAAATCCTCACAATTTAGTGGAATGGGCTATTTGTGCTAGCAATATTATCGATCCTAAAAATGGATTGCAATGTCAATCAGGACACATCTCGAATTTTCAAAAATTACATGTTTTATCAGTGGATTGATTTAGTTATTCTAATATAAATTATCCTAAATGTGCGAAAACAACTAGATTATAAGGGCAAACAAATTAAAACTACGCTAAAAAAATAGAAAATTTAAAATCCAGTTTCATTTTACTCAAATTTTCCCGCCAAAAAACTCTTTTTCTTTTTTTTTTATCTTTTTTTTTTTTGCAAATGCGATAAGGTTGTTCTGTCCGATATCTCAATTCCCTTCTTTGTCCGATATCGCAATTGGCAGAAGATATCGGACAACACAGAGTTGCGAAGTCTGATGGTGAACTGCGATAAGTCTGAACTGCGATAAGTATCTGAGTTGCAACTGCGATATGGTCAAATGTGATAGGTTTGTCGCAGCTCCAATTGCGATAACTTCTTATATGTGTTCGAATTGCGATAAGAGCTGAATAGCGATAATCTCCAAATGCGATAACTATCGCAATTCTCATACAAGAATGCGATAAACAAGACGAATTGCGATAACTCGCTGGCTGCAATGAAATTGCGATAAAACGCAGATTCCCACACACTTTCACTAACTTTTTGACTTTTAGCTACAATCCCACGCAACTCCCATACTTGTCTGCCATGATTTCTGCCAACTTTCACTAGTTTTACACACTTCAATAATGTACTTCAATCACTTAAAATAATCAAAAACAATTCTTATACAAGAAATGTTTTGATTTCTACGATCAAAAATGAAGAACAAACCAAAATCTAGTATCCACCAACTGATTTTGAGTGTAAAACTGAAGATAATGACAGAACCAAGTCGAATAACCTCAAAAACAAACACAACCATTGATCTTCAACATGTGTACGATTTCAAGATAAACGAAAAACTCACGTTTTTATGACAAAAACGCAACCTTTTTTGTTGCTGTGAAACAAAATCCGAACACAAACAAGATAATACACACCAAAAATCACATTTGTTACCTTAAAAACACCACGTTAGCCACCCGGTTAGCTCTTGATACCAATTGATATGACCAAGAATCACGTTGGGAGGTGGAGGAAACACCATAAACTCGAACTAAAGATTAAACATTGAATATTCGGTTTATTGATTGCCGAGGTGTGTATGTTTTCTAGAGAGAGAGTCTAGAAAACACACACACCTCGTGTGTTACAAATGAATCCTCAACCCTCCTAGTGTTGACATAGGAGGGTATTTATTACAAAGCTACAAGTCTAACTTAGCAATATGACTGAACTAGTCCTTGTACTTTAAATGCTATTACAATTCCCACATATGACAAAACTTTAAAGCTAACACATAATATGTTCACAAAAACAACCAAATACAATGCACAAACATAAAAATAACGCGACTAAAACATGTACAAAATAAGCATTATCAAATCCCCCACACTTACACTTTGATTGCCCTCAAGCAAATCTAGCTTTTAAAAATAAATCCACATGATATAAATGAAAATGATTCTAAAAATGAAATGCAAATCCATCAAGTACAAGTACAATATAAGATCCATCTTTTTAAGCTTTATAAGTGAAAAGTCGAGATGTTTGACAATACCTTAATGATTCTCTTGCTTGATAACATGTTAAAACACCTCACGAAAAGGAATGAAGTATAATTCACTCAACACTCATTTATTTAGTGGGTGAGTATATAAGAAAATCACACTCATCGCTCAGTCATGATCTAAATATTACCATAAGCTTGTACCAGAAACAAAACTCCACTGACGTGGCGTAAGCACCAAGTGTAAACATCTAAGAGGATTTTTATTTGGGTTGTAACGTTTAGGCTTTGGGTTAAAAAGGTATGGATAAGGCATGGGAATATTTATGGAATTGGTTTAAAAATAAAAACTTTATAAATAGTCAATGTCTACAACCAATTACCACTATCTACATCAACCTCTATCACATGAACTTGATAATTCATCCTTGATCGATATCATACTTTCATAGCTCATTGGCTACTCTTGGCATCATACAATTGCGATGACTTACTATTTTTTTTTTCATCTTGGCCACATGTTTCGGCCATCGATCATAATTCCAATAGATTTTCCATGAGCTTATCATGGAGTTTGCAACTTTCTCAAAAGTTCAAGGATTTCCCACATAACAACCAACTTTCCAAGTAGCTAGTAACCAACCAAGACTTGACTATGGGTAAGGTTAAGGCTAAAAGTGTAAAAAAATTTGCATATTTTTTTTCTGGATGTAACAAATATGAAAAGATTGGATCAGAAGGTGTACTAATGGTATCTAGCACTAAAAGTGAGTGCTAACAAATGGGTTCATATGGGAGGTTAACTAACCGATGTGGCTAGCTAATATATCATTAGATGTAAAATGATGGCCATTTTGTTTAATTTCTAAGGTTGCCTCTTATCACACGAGGTGATCTCACTGCGGTCTGGTAATGATTTGCATGTACAAGTTCTAGAATAAATAAAATCACCGGCACACTCATAGCAAAAAGATCAAGCATAAAAGATGTATTCTATATAAGAATATGCTCAAATTCTCACAATTTAGTGGAATGGGCTATTTGTGCTAGCAATATTATCGATCCTAAAAATGGATTGCAATGTCAATCAGGACACATCTCGAATTTTCAAAAATTACATGTTTTATCAGTGGATTGATTTAGTTATTCTAATATTAATTATCCTAAATGTGCGAAAACAACTAGATTAAAACGGGCAAACAAATTAAAACTACGCTAAAAAAAATAGAAAATTCAAAATCCAGATTCATTTTACTCAAATTTTCCCGCCAAAAAACTCTTTTTTTTTTTTTGTGCAAATGCGATAAGGTTGTTCTGTCCGATATCGCAATTGGCAGAAGATATCCGACAACACAGAGTTGCGAAGTCTGATGGTGAACTGCGATAAGTCTGAACTGCGATAAGTATCTGAGTTGCAACTGCGATATGGTCAAATGCGATAGGTTTGTCGCAGCTCCAATTGTGATAACTTCTTATCTGTGTTCGAATTGCGATAAGAGCTGAATAGCGATAATCTCCAAATGCGATAACTATCGCAATTCTCATACAAGAATGCAATAAACAAGACGAATTGCGATAACTCGCTGGCTGCTATGCAATTGCGATAAAACGCAGATTCCCACCCATTTTCACTCACTTTTTGACTTTTAGCTACAATCCCACGCAACTCCCATACTTGTCTGCCATGATTTCTGCCAACTTTCACTAGTTTTACACACTTCAATAATGTACTTCAATCACTTAAAATAATCAAAAACAATTCTTATACAAGAAATGTTTTGATTTCTACGATCAAAAATGAAGAACAAACCAAATTCTAGTATCCACCAACTGATTTTGAGTGTAAAACTGAAGATAATGACAGAACCAAGTCGAATAACCTCAAAAACAAACACAACCATTGATCTTCAACATGTGTACGATTTCAAGATAAACGAAAAACTCACGTTTTTATGACAAAAACGCAACCTTTTTGTTGCTGTGAAACAAAATCCGAACACAAACAAGATAATACACACCAAAAATCACATTTGTTACCTTAAAAAACACCACGTTAGCCACCCGGTTAGCTCTTGATACCAATTGATATGACCAAGAATCACGTTGGGAGGTGGAGGAAACACCATAAACTCGATCTAAAGATTAAACATTGAATATTCGGTTTATTGATTGCCGAGGTGTGTATGTTTTCTAGAGAGAGAGTCTAGAAAACACACACACCTCGTGTGTTACAAATGAATCCTCAACCCTCCTAGTGTTGACATAGGAGGGTATTTATTACAAAGCTACAAGTCTAACTTAGCAATATGACTAAACTAGTCCTTGTACTTTAAATGCTATTACAATTCCCACATATGACAAAACTTTAAAGCTAACACATAATATGTTCACAAAAACAACCAAATACAATGCACAAACATAAAAATAACGCGACTAAAACATGTACAAAATAAGCATTATCAAATCACCCACACTTACACTTTGATTGCCCTCAAGCAAATCTAGCTTTTAAAAATAAATCCACATGATATAAATGAAAATGATTCTAAAAATGAAATGCAAATCCATCAAGTACAAGTACAATATAAGATCCATCTTTTTAAGCTTTATAAGTGAAGAGTCGAGATGTTTGACAATACCTTAATGATTCTCTTGCTTGATAACATGTTAAAACACCTATCTACATCAACCTCTATCACATGAACAATACCTTAACGGGTTGTAACATTTAGGCTTTGGGTTAAAAAGGTATGGATAAGGCATGGGAATATTTATGGAATTGGTTTAAAAATAAAAACTTTATAAATAGTCAAAGTCTACAACCAATTAACACTATCTACATCAACCTCTATCACATGAACTTGATAATTCATCCTTGATCGATATCATTCTTTCATAGCTCATTGGCTACTCTTGGCATCATACAATTGCGATGACTTTCTATTTTTTTTCATCTTGGCCACATGTTTCGGCCATCGATCATAATTCCAATAGATTTTCCATGAGCTTATCATGGAGTTTGCAACTTTCTCAAAAGTTCAAGGATTTCCCACATAACAACCATCTTTCCAAGTAGCTAGTAACCAACCAAGACTTGACTATGGGTAAGGTTAAGGCTAAAAGTTTAAAAAAAATTTGCTTATTTTTTTCTGGATGTAACAAATATGAAAAGATTGGATCAGAAGGTGTACTAATGGTATCTAGCACTAAAAGTGAGTGCTAACAAATGGGTTCATATGGGAGGTTAACTAACCGATGTGGCTAGCTAATATATCATTAGATGTAAAATGAAGGCCATTTGGTTTAATTTCTAAGGTTGCCTCTTATCACACGAGGTGATCTCACTGCGGTCTTGTAATGATTTGCATGTACAAGTTCTAGAATAAATAAAATCACCGGCACACTCATAGCAAAAAGATCAAGCATAAAAGATGTATGCTATATAAGAATATGCTCAAATCCTCACAATTTAGTGGAATGGGCTGTTTGTGCTAGCAATATTATCGATCCTAAAAATGGATTGCAATGTCAATCAGGACACATCTCGAATTTTCAAAAATTACATGTTTTATCAGTGGATTGATTTAGTTATTCTAATATAAATTATCCTAAATGTGCGAAAACAACTAGACTATAAGGGCAAACAAATTAAAACTACGCTAAAAAAAATAGAAAATTTAAAATCCAGTTACATTTTACTCAAATTTTCCCGCCAAAAAACATTTTTTTTTTTTTTTTTTTTTGCAAATGCGATAAGGTTGTTCTGTCCGATATCGCAATTGGCAGAAGATATCGAACAACACAGAGTTGCGAAAGTCTGATGGTGAACTGCGATAAGTCTGAACTACGATAAGTATCTGAGTTGCAACTGCGATATGGTCAAATGCGACACGTTTGTCGCAGTTCCAATTGCGATAACTTCTTATCTGTGTTCGAATTGCGATAAGAGCTGAATAGCGATAATCTCCAAATGCGATAACAATCGCAATTCTCATACAAGAATGCGATAAACAAGACGAATTGCGATAACTCACAGGCTGCTATGCAATTGCGATAAAACGCAGATTCCCACCCATTTTCACTAACTTTTTGACTTTTAGCTACAATCCCACGCAACTCCCATACTTGTCTGCCATGATTTCTGCCAACTTTCACTAGTTTTACACACTTCAATAATGTACTTCAATCACTTAAAATAATCAAAAACAATTCTTATACAAGAAATGTTTTGATTTCTACGATCAAAAATGAAGAACAAACCAAAATCTAGTATCCACCAACTGATTTTGAGTGTAAAACTGAAGATAATGACAGAACCAAGTCGAATAACCTCAAAAACAAACACAGCCATTGATCTTCAACATGTGTACGATTTCAAGATAAACAAAAAACTCGCGTTTTTATGACAAAAACGCAACCTTTTTGTTGCTGTGAAACAAAATCCGAACACAAACAAGATAATACACACCAAAAATCACATTTGTTACCTTAAAAACACCACGTTAGCCACCCGGTTAGCTCTTGATACCAATTGATATGACCAAGAATCACGTTGGGGGGTGGAGGAAACACCATAAACTCGAACTAAAGATTAAACATTGAATATTCAGTTTATTGATTGCCGAGGTGTGTATGTTTTCTAGAGAGAGAGTCTAGAAAGCACACACACCTCGTGTGTTACAAATGAATCCTCAACCCTCCTAGTGTTGACATAGGAGGGTATTTATTACAAAGCTACAAGTATAACTTAGCAATATGACTAAACTAGTCCTTGTACTTTAAATGCTATTACAATTCCCACATATGACAAAACTTTAAAGCTAACACATAATATGTTCACAAAAACAACCAAATACAATGCACAAACATAAAAATAACGTGACTAAAACATGTACAAAATAAGCATTATCAAATCCCCACACTTACACTTTGATTGCCCTCAAGCAAATCTAGCTTTTAAAAATAAATCCACATGATATAAATGAAAATGATTCTAAAAATGAAATGCAAATCCATCAAGTACAAGTACAATATAAGATCCATCTTTTTAAGCTTTATAAGTGAAGAGTCGAGATGTTTGACAATACCTTAATGATTCTCTTGCTTGATAACATGTTAAAACAACTCACGAAAAGGAATGAAGTATAATTCACTCAACACTCATTTATTTAGTGGGTGAGTATATAAGAAAATCACACTCATCGCTCAGTCATGATCTAAATATTACCATAAGCTTGTACCAGAAACAAAACTCCACAGAAGTGGCGTAAGCACCAAGTGTAAACATCTAAGAGGATTTTTATTTGGGTTGTAACATTTAGGCTTTGGGTTAAAAAGGTATGGATAAGGCATGGGAATATTTATGGAATTGGTTTAAAAATAAAAACTTTACAAATAGTCAAAGTCTACAACCAATTACCACTATCTACATCAACCTCTATCACATGAACTTGACAATTCATCCTTGATCGATATCATACTTTCATAGCTCATTGGCTACTCTTGGCATCATACAATTGCGATGACTTACTATTTTTTTTTCATCTTGGCCGCATGTTTCGACCATCGATCATAATTCCAATAGATTTTCCATGAGATTATCATGGAGTTTGCAACTTTCTCAAAGTTCAAGGATTTCCCACATAACAACCATCTTTTCAAGTAGCTAGTAACCAACCAAGACTTGACTATGGGTAAGGTTAAGGCTAAAAGTGTAAAAAAAAATTGCATATTT
Source organism: Artemisia tridentata subsp. tridentata (assembly GCA_021014915.2). Lineage (NCBI taxonomy): Eukaryota > Viridiplantae > Streptophyta > Magnoliopsida > Asterales > Asteraceae > Artemisia > Artemisia tridentata. The sequence continues at coordinate 6,191,676 of CP139508.1, forward strand.
TTTTTCTGGATGTAACAAATATGAAAAGATTGGATCAGAAGGTGTACTAATGGTATCTAGCACTAAAAGTGAGTGCTAACAAATGGGTTCATATGAGATGTTAATAACCGATGTGGCTAGCTAATATATCATTAGATGTAAAATGAAGGCCATTTGGTTTAATTTCTAAGGTTGCCTCTTATCACACGAGGTGATCTCACTGCGGTCTGGTAATGATTTGCATGTATAAGTTCTAGAATAAATAAAATCACCGGCACACTCATAGCAAAAAGATCAAGCATAAAAGATGTATGCTATATAAGAATATGCTCAAATCCTCACAATTTAGTGGAATGGGCTATTTGTGCTAGCAATATTATCGATCCTAAAAATGGATTGCAATGTCAATCAGGACACATCTCGAATTTTCAAAAATTACATGTTTTATCAGTGGATTGATTTAGTTATTCTAATATAAATTATCCTAAATGTGCGAAAACAACTACATTATAAGAGCAAACAAATTAAAACTACGCTAAAAAAAATAGAAAATTTAAAATCCAGTTTCATTTTGCTCAAATTTTCCCGCCAAAAAACTCTATTTTTTTTTTTTTTTTTTTTTTTTTTTGCAAATGCGATAAGGTTGTTCTGTCCGATATCTCAATTCCCTTCTTTGTCCGATATCGCAATTGGCAGTAGATATCGGACAACACAGAGTTCCGAAGTTTGATGGTGAACTGCGATAAGTATCTGAGTTGCAACTTCGATATGGTCAAATGCGATAGGTTTGTCGCAGCTCCAATTGCGATAAATTCTTATCTGTGTTCGAATTGCGATAAGAGCTGAATAGCGAAAATCTCCAAATGCGATAACTATCGCAATTCTCATACAAGAATGCGATAAACAAGACGAATTGCGATAACTCGCTGGCTGCTATGCAATTGCGATAAAACACAGATTCCCACCCATTTTCCCTAACTTTTTGACTTTTAGCTACAATCCCACGCAACTCCCATACTTGTCTGCCATGATTTCTGCCAACTTTCACTAGTTTTACACACTTCAATAATGTACTTCAATCACTTAAAATAATCAAAAACAATTCTTATACAAGAAATGTTTTGATTTCGATGATCAAAAATGAAGAACAAACCAAAATCTAGTAACCACCAACTGATTTTGAGTGTAAAACTGAAGATAATGACAGAACCAAGTCGAATAACCTCAAAAACAATCACAACCATTGATTGGTATGTGCTTAAACACATACCTTTTCTTGACCAAAACCGGACCCAAATAGACCAAAAACCCGACCAAAATGCCAAATATATTGTGTTTTTGTGTTTTTACATATGCAGGCACGGATATCAAAGAAAGGGACTAAATCAAGCAAATACCGGGAAACCGAGCACGAGATATGGAAGTGTTATTTTTAGCCGATGCCGGGATGAAAAAAAAAGTCAAAGTCAACCCTTGAAGAATCAAAAGATGACAAATTAAGCCCTTGGATTAAGTTTACAAGAATGGCAAGATCAGTCCCTGAAAAATCAAAAGTTACACAATTGGTCATTATTATTTCTCACTTTACACAAAGTGTTAATAATAAACCCATAACCGGATCTATCTTAAAATCCAAATCCAATCCCAAAATCCAAACCCAATTCAACACACTCTAGCCCATGTTTAAGTCCAACAGCCCACCACTACTTAAATAACCCGTGACCCTAATCCAACATTGTGGAAAGGTTTTGATGATGTTCAAACACTTGGGATATGAATCTTAGTAATGTGCTTGAGAGATATTTATGTATGAATGTGTTTTAGCATGCGGAATCTACTACAACACACTTAAAAGAACACAAGGTGGTGAGTTATGTAAACGTGAGTATGCAATGAACAAGGAACACAACTTTGGTTAACACAAAACGATTCAATATTATTGATGAAATAATACGGATGATCTAAATATCACCGGGATTACAAAGTAATCTTGAATCTAAGATTGTAAAAGGATTTGTGAGTTGAGTAACTAAGTTACTTGAGAGATAGTTTGGTTTTGGTTAATAGTTGGTAAAGATGCATGCATGAAGTGTGACTAAGGGAACCTTTTATAAGATAAGGAACCCTTATTACAAGTTGTCAAGTGGTTTAATATAATACTTTACTTTGACTATTCTAGCGCCTACAATTAAATACAACTACCAATGTACAACTCTGCAATATTCTTCTGTGGTTCACAGAAGACTAAACTACTTCTACATAACGTATAACAATGTACAAAGACTAATAATTCAACTAAATATCTATTACAAAATATCTAATTAACTTGACATAAGCTTGGCAGGCTCTTCATCAACTAGCAGTACCTTTGTTAGGAATATAAATATTCATATGAAGGTTCGGTCACCCCGAGCATCTAATTAGCATTTATATAGCTCGTAGGCTTATTTATATTAGCTTAGCAATATTAGTATTAGTATTATTAGTTTAGTCGTATTTATATTTGTGGAGTGGGTCGGGGCTTTCCCCACTGTCAGCTCACTCCACAGCCCACTAGGGGCACCAATATGTAGTAGTATATAAGCCCCTTCCCACACTTGGGAAGGGTTGGAACTCCTCTCACTTTAATCTAATACATTCCAGTTTTTCTCTCAAAGGAGTCTCCCTCTCTCTCTAACTTCTCTCTAAAACTTCACCATGGATCTAATCTTCCATGAGCCAAGACCACCCGAATCAACCACACAATCAATATGGTTATTTCATACAATTGGTATCAAGAGCCATGGCTAGATCCGGTTTGATTGTGTGTCGGTCTTAATTTATTCTTTATGTATGGTTCGAACATTTTTTGTGTGTCTAACTGCTCTTCTTATTTTTCTTGGTTCGAATGCATTGAATGGATTTGGTTCGGTTATTTGTGGGCCTTAATTATTTTTGTTTTGAAAAACTGCTGGTACACTGTGTTTTAAAGATCATTTGGATATCATTTGAAAGTATCATCTTGTCTTAACTGTTTTAGTTTCAAAGTTTATATTCAAATGTCAATATTCAGTTTGGTTCGAATAGTCACATGGTTTTAATATTCAAATGGGCCTAATCTGGGTATGGCTTTTAGGTGATGTGTGGTATGTATATGGTTGTTAAGATGAAAGTTTCTTTGTAACATCACGAATTGTGGCTTGTGTTTGACGAGAAAAGTATTCAAGAATATTTTTTGTTGTCAAAAGTTTTTTGTTAGATCTTTGGTTTGACTGTCATGAGTTAGTGTTGCTTCGCTGGGTATGTGGGCGTAATACCTATGGTTTTACTGCTTGTGGTGTTTCAGTTAATACCGCAACTTGGTTTGACTGTTAAGAGTTTGTGTTGCTTCACTTGTGTTGTGGCTTATTTGTGGTTAAAAGAAGGATGTTCTTGGTTACTGCTAGTGTTAAAGAGTGTAAATTGTTCTTGAAGGCGGTTTGTATGCTTGACTGGTCAAAAGAGAAAAACACAGATCCGGATTTTATGGAAAGTACGAAAGTGACAGGGTTGACCGGTCAAATGCGGTTTGTCCTGGACTCGGGTTGTCCTGGACTCGGTTTGTCCCAGACGCGGTTTGTCCCAAACGCGGTTTGTCCCAGACGCGGTTTGTCCATTGGTTCACAGACTCGGTTTGTCTGTTTTACCACGTACTCGGTTTGACTGTATAACACGAACTCGGTTTGTGTATGTAAAGTATACGCGGTTTGTGTACAATCACGAACTCGGTTTGTGTTTTGCACAGATGCGGTTTGTCTACCATTTCATCGACGCGGTTTGTCACTCGGTCAAACGTTCAAACGGACTCGGTTTGTCTACTGAACCACGACTCGATTTGTCTGCTACTTGGTCATATGGTCAAATGGTTAACGAGATGTTAAGCAAACAATATGAAAATGAAGAAGCAATAAACGAGAACAACTTTCAAAAGAAAACCCACAGAACAAAACATCTAGTATCAAACAAGAACTTCGACAACGACAGTCACAAGAACATTCATCTTATCACAATGAAGAAGGTACAACAACTGTCACATGAAGTCTAACCAACATCACATCCAATTTCACAAATGATACTGATTCGTAATGATTCACAGTTGATCGAATGAAATCTATTAATACCTAAACCAACCACATCCTAACACTAGACACTACCTCAAATTCCATCACAAAATCAGCATATCGACAAGACTAGAACCAAACATATGACATAAAGATCTCAGTAATCTCGTTGTGTGAACCAAGATTCGTTCATAGATAAAACCACAAGAGACTTTTCATCACTGATCTAAATTTTCTTTGAAGACTAAGCTTCAATTAATTGTCCGAAAATCAAAAGAAAGATATGTAACAATTATGTTACATTCTTACTTTGGCTCGTTGAAAGATAAACAAAATAAAAACACATAAAAACCACCTTACCCGTACTCATTTTAGTCGAATCAATTAATGAAGAAAGGAGTGCGACTGTGTTTTTCTTTGTTGGATATTTCGGACTCAAGAAAATGAATGTTGATCGGTTTGATTTGATGCTTCAAAGAAAAGTGATTAGGGTTTAACTGATTTGGGATTAGGATTTGAGGAGATGATAAGAAGAAAGGGGCGGATATAAAGTGTGATTAGGTTTTAGTGAAGTTTAAGGTGTGGATGTTATATACCGGTTTATTAGGGTTAATTGGTTTTGGGTGTTAATTGGACTCAATTTGGTTATACATGTTAATTGGGCTCACTCGCTATGGACTGGGCTTGACTGAATTGGTGTCTATCTATTTTGTGGTTATTGACTTCCGAAAATTAGTACAAGTTAAGTTTTTGTTTGGGCTTAAACTTAACTATGCTATATTTTTTGGTATGATATTTGACGACAAAAGTGGGATGTTTGGATCTACAAAACTTCACGTGGATACACACGTCTCGGCTAGTACGTGGGTTTATGAATGTCTTCGGGATTACAGAGTTGCGGATTTGGTTGCGTAGTCCAATTAGTACCTACCACTTAAGCAAGCCTGCAATTTGTTGTTTACTATTTGAGTTATAGTTGTCGAATTACAATTTGTTTAATTGCTATTTGTCAAGTTGCGCTTTGACTTGTTGCGTCTTGTCGGATTGCGACTTGACCAGTTACGATATGACGTTGCGAGATGACACTTGCGATTTGACTTATTGTGACTTGGTTGATTGCAATCTGACTTGTTGCAATTTGACAATCTGTGACTCGACTTGTTGCGATTTGATCAAGTTGTGATTTGACTTCTGTGACTTGAATTTCGACGATTGGTATTGCACCTCACTCTTGGGTATTCAGGTTGATTTCACGGTTTCTCTTGTAGATTTTTAGAAAATCCCGCGAAAGATTCGATTTCTCGGTTTAAATCTCAAGAGCTGTAAAATCCCGTGAAATTAATTTTGGACTAGTAGGCGGGACTTGGATTTAGACATAATGAGACTTACGGGGTTTGACTGCTTTTTCGGGATAAATTTGGGCTTCAAGATCAGCAGGAATTGGGTAATTATGGTAACTTGGTTGGTTTGTTAATTCACGGGTTGGTGTACTTAGTGTCACAAACATCTCGGGGTGGATGGATGCACGATGTTTGATGACCCTTGCTCAAGCGTATTTTAAGGTGATTAGACCTGGATGTTCAAGAAGTGGATATATACAATAAAGGATGGAAGGTTGGGTATATATCACTACCTATATTTAAAGGAGTTACGTTGTTGTGCTCAATATAGGTTCTAAATCACAATTTGCAATTTAAGGTGATTAGACTTGGATGTTCACGAAGTGGATATATACAATTAAGGATGGAAGGTTGGGTATATATCACTACCTATATTTAAAGGAGTTACGTTGTTGTGCTCAATATAGGTTCTAAATCATAATTTAGTGCAAGTTTAAGTCGCGGACTTGTTCTTTATCAAGCTTCATCAAGTGATTGTTGTTTCTCAAGCTTCTAATGGGATTGTTGTTCAAGATCTTCTCAAGAGGTAGTCAGGCTTAAAGACAAGAGGTGATTTGTTTGGAGACATGTTTTAACCTTTTACTCACTTTAAAGTCATATGCATTTCATCAAGCGGTTTTGGCATATTTCGAGCTTCAACGAATTGTTAATCTACTAAACCATTGATGATGAGGAAAGCAAGGGGTTACTACAAGAGAGTCTTAATCACCATCTTCGTTGCAGTAGTTTCAGTTGTCTCTTTCCATGTTTTGCGCCTGACAAATTCACATACATCACGGACTCTCAGCTTTGGCAAAAAGGTCATTTCATGTCCTTTTTGAGGGGGAGAATTATCGCAAGTTTCCTAGAAGTTCCGTCCCCAGCGATGTGAATTTTAGCGGTTCCGGTTACAGCGGGTCAGATCGTGTCGGTTCAGTCTCCAGCGGTTTGAATCGTAGCAGTGTCGGTTACAGCGGGTCAGATCGTAGCGATTCAGGATTCAGTGGTTCAGTCTACAGCAGTTTGTTACTTACTGTTGTGCAGTTAGTTCTTGAATTTATTTCTCAGATAAATCTCAAGAACTGTAAAATCCTGTACACAGTACGACAACTATTCCACATCCAAGTAGCTGGATCAGACAGCTTTGTTTGATAGGACTGACTATGAGTCATGGGCTCTTCTAAGAATTTGCGCATGTTTCTTTTCCTTTCTGGCTAGTCAACAGAACAAGATGACCACGAAGTTAATCTGGTATTCTTTATTTGTGATTGAAGGTGTAGTTCTCGAAGGCGTCTACTTATTTTATCTTGAAGTCGGGGTTGGTTGGATGCATGACTTTCAATGATAACTTGCTCGTGCGAAAAATTTAAGTTGAAGACTTGGGTTATCTAGTTACCAGCAGTCGGGGTAACTATCACTTAAGAGTTACTGGAGTACTCAGTGTCACACGTCATTGACGTTGTCGATAATCGCAAGAGGTGTTAATGTCTCATACTTTGGTTGGGTATTGAGCACTTAGAGATCTGCTTGGAGCATTAATTCTCTACACCGTTCTTCCAACATTAGTGCAAGCTTAAGTTACAAATTTGGGGATTTCTTCTTCTGGTTTCAGTATTGGTAAGTCGGGTTTCCTTCATCAAGTGGTCTCTAATCTGGGTTCAAGGTTGGTTAGTTGGCCAAAGGTTTTAAAAGGTTGTGATGTGATCTGTAATTCTCACGAAATATTCTTAACCCAAACTGATGTTCACCAAAACCAAATCAGTCACGCCACATTCAATCTGTTACTGCCTCACGGTTTCTTCTTGATTTTGTAAAATCCCGAGAAAGAACTTATTTCTCGGTTTAAATCATAGATTTGTAAAATCCCGTGATGATGGACTATGCGCTCTTAACCATGATCGGGTTAAAACCATTATCAAAGTTCAGTTAAAGCATCATAAAGGGCTAGATTTGGGCATTAACCACAAGAAGTGACTACGGCGTTAATTCATTATTATTTATTTGAGGCTGAAGTGAAATTTCATGGGTGCGTGTACTTAGTATCTGAAGATATCGGGGAGGTTGGATGAAGATACTTCGAGATCCTTGTTCGAGCTTTCAATACAATGACAAGGACTTGGATATCTAGTTATTTTTTCTTTCTCCCTATTACAAAATAACTATCACTTTAAGGAGTCACGTTGTAGTGCTCAGTGTCACACGAAGTTGTGGATATCCAAGAGGTGATGTACGTCTTATACTTGATGGTTGGTTGGTTGAAGAGTATAGAGTACTTAGGGATTCGATGTTGCACGAAGTCTCTACACCACTCTTTGTCACGCATTAGTACAAGTTTAAGTCACAAGTTCGGGTTATATTACTTCAGTTTCAAGTTCATCATATTGAGTTTCTCCATCAGTGGTCACGATTTCAAGCCGACAAAATGATAATGGGGTTGGTAACGAGTTAGATGAGAGAAGTTATGAAGAGAGAGATTATGACGTTTGAACACAGCAGTTCAAGCCTCGTTCTTCATCAAATGACGTCTGAATACATCAGTTCAGGCCTCATTCTTCAAAGAAAAGAAAAGTGTACGCTTGAGTGCACTTTATCTTCAAAAGAAGAGGAGTCTTCTTATTAATGGCCATTCTCATCAACAAGATTCATGCTCTTTCCGTGCTTATTCAATCTTCAAGTGGATCGGCGCATATTGGAGTATTCTTTTATTCACATATTCAATCAAAAATTGCAGTTGACAAGCATATGCAATTTTTGAGGGGGAGAAAGGGTGAATAAACAACATGTTAGTCTTCAAGAACCGTCAAGCGGAGTTCCTTATCGTTGATGGTATTCATATTCACTAGTTCAATCATCAAAAAGTGCAGTTAGCAGGCATATGCAATTTTTGAGGGGGGGAAAGGGTGAATATTAATCTACATGTTGATTGATGATTGAGATGGTCATACGACTCCTGAACACGTCAGTTCAGGAGTCGTGCAAACCATGTTTCTCCAACACTACTTCTTCCGTCTATCAAGGTGTTGAAGAACATGGTCATGGAATGCTAATCGACAAAGTCTCACGGGTTGGTCTAATCAGCGACAATGGGTTTCTAGTCAATGCTTCATGTATACGTCATTAGGCTACATGTACACATTTTGATGATGATTCCGATTAATCATAATCATCATGGGGGAGAGAAATGTGTACACCAAGGACGCACAACAGGTTCACGTGATCAGGGCTTAATATCCAGAATGGATAAATACTGTAGATGATCAGTGGTTCAACTTGTTACCTGGGTATTATCGTTTCACTGCTACGTTATGTGCTGATTAATCGTAACCATCAGGGGAGAGAGAATGTGTACATCAAGGACGCACAACAGGTTCACGTGATCAGGGCTTAATATCCAAATATGGATACATTCTATAGATGATCAGTGGTTCAACTTGTTACTTTGGTGTTATACTAAAGACTGAAGAAGGTCGAGTCGTCAGTCTATTCTTCATTCTCTGTTGGGAGTTATCTTCTCATGTGTATGCTGCGGGCTGATGGGTTATATATAAGGGTACTGGAAGACATTTGGTGAGATGTAAAGGATTGGTATTCTATTCCTCCACATTGGGCAATCTTGAAGAAGGTCGAGTCTTCAGTCTTCTCTACATTCAAGAATGATGAGCTCTTTTCTTACAACTTGATATTTAACTTAATCCCATGACAGTTCTTGTTTGATGAGTTGTGGAGTTAAGTTAGATTCAAGTTGTTCCGTAGTTTTAGGTTAAGTCCAATTTGTGGTTTAGCCTAACCTCATGACAGTTCTTGTTTGATGAGTTGTGGGGTTAAGCTAGATTTCAGTTGTGGCCCAACTTAAACTACCGAAAAGTTGCCTAAAGTTATTGACGGAGTCACTCTAGGACGGGAGTGTTAGAAGATTAAAGACGGCATGCATTTGGTTATCAAAAGACTTCTTCTTATTATGGGTGTTCATCCAAAGGCTTCTTCTTCTTCCTATTTTGGGTGTTCATCAGAATGGTTGTCAGATTGGGGGAGAGCACTAATTAGGGGAGAGTGTTGAGCCAGAATCATTCCCTGATTGAAAGTGCTCACATTGCTCTTCAGCAAGTCAAGTGATGAATGCGGAGAAGATTCAGAATGCTGAGGAGTAATGGTTTCTGGTTCGTATCCTTGTATATATATACCTGTTCATATCTTATACCATTCCTGTAAATAGTTATATAGAAATCCTGCAATTGTAAATAGAGAAACGTAAAACCAGAAAATCCATAAAAATTAAAAAATAGAAAATACCAAAAATAGTTTCACCTAGGCATGTCTTCTGTTTATCGATAACATTTACGGACTTAGAAATGTCATTCAATAATGGCACGGGTCTTTAAATGAAGCTCGAGCAGAAGTTAAAATGGATTGTTAAAACATGTCTAAATGGCTTGCTATTACTTTAGATAGCAACCCGCGCTTCAAACTGGGGAAAGCACGTCGCCAAAAAGACGGCTGTTCCTCCAACTGGGTGATGTTCACCTGGGCATGGATTACTTTATATCCATGTTTCTTCGATCTGATGTACGTTTCAGTGCATCATTTCTTGAAAAAGAAGAGAAGTCTTCTTTGCATACAAATAGTTTTCATTCTATGATTCTTCTGAAAATTATTTGTGAGACACTTGGTGATTTTGTGTTGTATGAAATTTGTTTATACTTGGATTATGCATAAAATTTGTCACTCAATCAACGACTACAAAACCTCATGACAGTTCTTGTTTGATGAGTTGTGGGGTTAGGGTCATTGATTGAGGGGGAGAGTGAATTCAAATTTTATATCATCAAACGGGTTTCTTGATTAATACATGACTCGTAGAAAAGGTTTTGCAGTTAATGGGGTATTAGTTGAAGAGGATATTGCTTAAATATATCAAATGACCAAGTGTGTTAGTTGCTAAAAGGTTTAGGACATTATGTGCAATTTGCTTGTAGTATCCTAGCTTCATATAACTAGAAGGTTCATTTGTATCTCTTTGGAATCCTCGTTTAATCCCCTAGATACATTAAAACTCAAAATCTGAAAGAAGTTAGAAAACCCAATGTGTTTGATGTTCTTGAATGCTCCACTGACATTTGCATGAACTAAGTGAATGAGTTTCAAATGTTGTTTGTCTCTGCTGCTTAATTGTTGTTGATATTGTGCATATGTTCTCAGGATTCGCTTAGATAGATTGCTATTATGATAGAATCATGTTCCTAAGGTCCTGAATTGAATATTGAAATTCGTGTGAATTGCCATGTTCATGATTGCTATTTGCTCTTCACGCTAGATAGTGGTTTGACGTAGTTCCTGATTAGGGTTTGATTATTAGATGAACTTGGTATTACAATGTGGCAAGCTGCTGAAGGGTAGCTATCTAGGAATAGTGTATCTGTATGTATGTATATCTGTGTTGATATTCTTATGCAGATTCCATAGCCAAAATGTATGTACCGGTTCCCATTCTAACCACTTGATCAGACGTTCAAACTCTATTGATTGGCTCGAAATTCACCTCAACAACAATGTCGGCAACAACAACAACAACAACACTTTCACCACCATCACCACTATTCATCTATTTTGGTCTCGCTAAGTGGGGATCAACGACATTTGCGAAAGATTTGTTGGTGGATGGATGATTGATATTGACTGATTCACTCAGAAAAGCAGATAATTACATCGTCTGCACAAAAAGGTCAATATCATTTGTGTCATAAAAGTTACTTTGTGCAAAATGAGCAGTGAATCTCCCTCTTAGATTAAGGGGGAGCAAAGTATGTTTCATCATCAGAACATGTTAAACCTGACCACATTTTCTCCCATGTTTTCTAAATTATTTAAATCAATTGGGATCACAAATCTCAAAAGGTTTGAAATTTTTGATCGGGGGAGAGAATGTGATTTAAATATGAAACCTGATGAAAATGTGATGTTGTGGAATTAAACGATAGGCTCTCCCATATGTGCTAAACTCTTTCGTATAACGATGCACATATTGAGGGGGAGCAAATGTACTAAAAGGATTTGGCATGCATCTTATGTGAGCAAGGCTCAGACTTCACCAATGAATTGACGATAGCTAAAGTCAGTAGTCGAAAGGACATGTCCTGGACGGGTAATAACTTCAAGCCAGTTTATCTGGTGATGTAAGCGTGTCTCGCAAAGGACGTGTCTGAGTAGAATGTACCGATTTCGAGCGATCTTCCTTGAATGTGATCTGGACGGGTAATAATTTCAAGCTAGTTTACTAGTGATGTAAGCGTGTCTCGCGATGATCATGTTCTTGGAAAATCAATCAATTCAAAAGTGCGAGCTTCACCTGACATGTGCAAATTTATAAAACAATCATTCGAGCACATGTTGAGGGGGAGCATTTGAAAAATATAAAACTCTCAAGTGTTTACAAAAATGTGTTTCAGAATCATGAACACTTTGAGAGATTTTTCAAAGATTTGGTTTGGCAATCGTGGAAGTACACCAAAGACTGACCATTTTAATCAATGCATGGAGTTATAAGGATGGTTAGGTTAGGCTCAAGTTCCCACGATCCCGCCAGAGCCGGAGGGATCTACCCAGGGACAATCCACTAGTTAGTGTAGAAGTCCTTAGGTATGATTAAAAAGGAGAAAAATGTGATTAAGGGAAGAGTGCCGACTGAGATGGAGCTAGTACTGGAACAAACCCAACAAAGTACTAGTTATGAAGTCTCGGTATGCACTGAAGGGGTTGAAGAATGAAAAAGAATTGTAAAGATAAAGGGTGAAAAGAAATAGCCCTCCTTACAACTTAGGCAGAAACCGGGTCAATACATATGCTGTCAGAATCACATAGTTGATTGCTGGCATTGAAGACAAAGTATCATGGACCCAGTGATACGCTGCACAACCCTCCCTAGCCACTCAAGGTCCCTCAAAGGATTCTTGTTTCAATTGTCACGGAGTTCAATACATTCCTATCGTCTCTCTCACTCCGAGTTAGATGATATTGAATAGGTGGCAGTTCTCTCCAGCCTCCGCTCACTAAATCAAAACGCACTATAGAGTCTAGAGCCACGAGATGCATAATAAGATCTCATAGGGACACGAATTATTTCTACACTGGTTGTTCAACATTAAGGACACCAGTTGTAAACTTATGAGTCCTACGCAGATCTTAGCAATCTGCCAGAACATTTATGAGGGAACTTACAAATGTAATTCTCAATGATTGAATGGAAATTCCTGCCAGGGTCAACATCAAGCAGCCCTGAAAGCAGGTCACTTCGGTAATTCTTTATGGATTACGCTTAGTGGTCACGACAGTTTCTAACGGTCTACAGTCGTGGAGTGATCTCCAGCGACTCACCTAATCGTTGATGTGCTACGGTTCGATCTTAAAAAGCCCTCTGTGGGTTTTCGATTAGGAACGGTCTTGGTAAGGATTAGAGAGAGTTTTCACACTATGCTGTTAACAATCTCGAAGCCCGAACCTATAAGTACCGGATGTTTTATTGCTAACTGTCGTATGCAGGAACTTCTGGCGACTGTAGCTGATTGCTGTTGCAGCTGTTTGCGGTTGTAGCTGATTGAAGTTGCAGCTGAATGCGGTTGTAGCTGGTTGCAGTAAAGATGCCAATCCTCTACCACATGTTCACACTACATCATCATTGTAACTCAAGAATGTCATGATCAACCTAAAAGACCTTTTACACGGCTTCTGCAAACTCTGATGCTAAAGATCATGACACCAAATAGTGTGAGCATGTCGGCTCAAAGAATAACACATCACATGGAAACATACTGCTGAAAGATGACTTGGAAACAAATGTTGGATGATAAAGTCGAAGAATACTCAAAGATCATCCAAGACAAAGAAAGGTCATCTAACGTACACTGCTGAATGCACAAAGTTTCAAGACAATGAAGAATCAAAGACTACGAGCTATGACGACAACTTCAGAAGACAAAATGCTAGAATTCAAGTTATTATTTCCGGGGTGACCTCCCTTAGGGGGAGATTGTTAGGAATATAAATATTCATATGAAGGTTCGGTCACCCCGAGCATCTAATTAGCATTTATATAGCTCGTAGGCTTATTTATATTAGCTTAGCAATATTAGTATTAGTATTATTAGTTTAGTCGTATTTATATTTGTGGAGTGGGTCGGGGCTTTCCCCACTGTCAGCTCACTCCACAGCCCACTAGGGGCACCAATATGTAGTAGTATATAAGCCCCTTCCCACACTTGGGAAGGGTTGGAACTCCTCTCACTTTAATCTAATACATTCCAGTTTTTCTCTCAAAGGAGTCTCCCTCTCTCTCTAACTTCTCTCTAAAACTTCACCATGGATCTAATCTTCCATGAGCCAAGACCACCCGAATCAACCACACAATCAATATGGTTATTTCATACAACCTTCTACCCAGAAGGTACTGGTAGAACATCTTCATACTCTTCAAAATCAACTAGCAGGCTCTTTGACATCTTTGGCAGACTCTTTGACTTGAACATTTTATTCCCAACAATCCTCCCCTAAACTTGTTATTTCCATTAAAAATACACAAGTTTCTGATGAATAAAATACATACCTTGAGGATTTAAGGGAACTCTTTCCAAAAACCTTCACTCTCTGTTCTTCCTTTTTCTTTCATATTGCTCAAATATGCTCCTCAGCAAACTTTGAACAATTTCTGAATTCTCTTCATCTTTGTCACATCTTAATCTCTTGGAGATCATAGTTTTAAGCACTTCATAACTAAGTGGATACTCTTTCTCAGCCAACATAAAGAGTTCTATCCCACTCTGTGTGTTAAGATGATGAATATTGCTATGGCTTAGAAATTCCCATGTAATTGAAGGATCATAATAGAGAAATTTCCAATGAACTTCTTTGGGATCAGGATCAAACATCCTATTGAATTCAACCCATAGTTCCTGTTCCTTAGCATTAGTACTAGAATTTGTGTCTAGCCTAATTCAATTACATTTTCAAGTCTGCTCTGTCCATGTTCTAATTCATTCTCAATCAATAGACTGACCAACCCTTTTATTTTCATGACTTTCCAATCTTCATGTTGTCTCCCAATCATAAAGCTCTCAGCTATTATCATGAAGATAGTTGCAAGTAATAACCTATTATTTCTGATTCAATTTTCTCTTTTCATAAAATCTATGCTTCTTCATGAGTTAAACTTTGTAGAATTTTCTACTTCAGTATTCATTATGCAGATTTTAACTTCTTGTTTATCATCAATTTTCCTGATTTCAGACCTTTTCATAAATCACTGACTTGAGATCTGTCATTCCTCTGACTTTCTTCATCATTCAAGTAAGTTTTTTCATTCTTAATTGAAATTGTTGCTACTTTTCTATCACATAATTCTTGCATCTTCTTATTTCTTGCATGCCTCACATTGGATCTTGCAATAATCTGATGGCATCTTCACAATTTCTTAGAAATTTGATTTCAAGATTCTTGCAGCATTTCGAATTTCGACTTTCTTACTTCAGCTTCTTACTTCAAGCTTTTAGTCAATCTTTTAGTTCTTTCATGAACCCTTTTGGCCTCTTCTTCACCTAAAGCTATCTGAATTTGCTGTGTTCTTTTCAACTTCTTGGACTTAGGCTCATCTTCAATCATAATGCTTTTGCCCTTATCCTTTGGAGTTGGTTCTTGAGATGGAGCAGAAGATTGCTCATCAGCAACAAAAATCCTCCCTTGAACAAACAAATTCCCTTGAGGCTCTAAATCCCTGTTTCTCTTGTATACTTTCTCAGCAGACCCTTTGTACCCCATAGCCAATAGCCTCTCTATCCTAGCAGGCTCTTGTTCTTGCCTAGCAGGCTCTTGCCCTGCACCAGCAGGCTCTTCATCATAAACTTGAGTTCCATCATGGAATTCAAATTGAGCCTCCTCTTCATCTTCAGAACTATCCATCCTCCCCTTTTTGGAAGAGTGGCCTATCCTATCAGCATCAGATTTTGAAGAACTAGATAAAACAACCTTTGCAGATATTTTACCCTTTAACTTCTTTACTTCCCCCTCCAATTTCTTTACCCTCTTGACTAATTTGATGTTGATCTCAGAAAATTTCTTGCTTTGTCTTTTAAGAGCATCTTCTAAGAACTTCACCTTCTGTTTTAGTTCTTGCATTGTCTGAGGTGATTGAGGTGGTGTTACATGATGTGATGATGTTGGTGGTGTTGCTGATGGTTCTGGTGATGGTATTGGTGATGTTTGATGTGTTGGTGAAATGTAACCATGTGAAGAACTAGATGATGGTGATTCAGCTGATGGTGTTGGTTCTTCTTGATGTTGTGGTAACATTTCATCAAATAGTGGTATATCTTCCCCTCTAAAACCAATTCTCATGTTTGAAAATACTTTGTGAGAAAGTTTTGGTGTTTCATAAATTGAGTCTGTGGGAAGTAACAAATGTTTTAATTTTGCAATGATGCATCCAATAAATCTTGGATACATCAAAAACTTTATTTCACTTTTCACATTTTTAATCAATCCTTCAAAAATATGTTTGGAAAAATTGTATTTTCTGTTTGTAGCCAAGCAGATGAGAGCAGAAGCCATGTTTCCACTAAATTGCTCCCAAGAGGTTTTCTTCTGGCTCAAACAATGAAGGATTGTGTGAATCAAAAATCTCCATTGTGGAGTAAGATGCTTTTTCAGAAAAGTGAGTTTGTTAGACTCAGCATGATACCCCATTCTTGTTAAATTTTCAAAAATTTCAGTATCTGGCAACTGACTAATACCATCAGAATCATCCAAATGAAGATGTCTTCTTATGGATGACTCAGTAAGAGTCAAATTTTTACCATCTACTTTGGCCTTTATCCTTTGTTCCCCATTTTCAGAAGTTACAATTTTAGCTGTTTTTCCAAAATTGTGAAATTTGAGTTTCATAAATAGTGGGATTGACTAGTAAAGCAAACCTGATGTAGGAGTTATTTAAAAAGTCCACTACTTGATGAAATGAGGCATTATCCTCTGACTTCTCCAAAAATGCTAATTGATTGTGACGTTGGACAAAGTTTAGAACAATTGTGGAATCCATAATGAAAATTTTGAATATGATGGTGGGATTTGTTGGTAGTACTGGTAGAAGATGAAAGGTGTATGTGTATTATGATAATGACTGATGAAAGAAGATTTGTGAGAATTACTTTTAACCGACAATAAGAAAGATTATAATAAGTAAATGTAAAGGCGGTTAAAAAGATCTTTTATATGTGAAATATAATATAATATAATCATCAGTAATTTACATAACTACCCCAACGGCTAATTTTAACTACCAGGCCCAACGGCTAAAACTTTGTCTGACAGGCTCAACGGCTATCTAGCAGTACCAATTTACTCTAGCAGTACCAATTTTGAACTACCAGTACCTTTGAAAGTTTTGTAAAAATCCCTTATAGTTTTTAGCAAACTATCAGCTATCAACGGATTTGAGTTGTCTTTACCAAAAGCCGTTTGCTTAAGGACTAGCTAACTATTTACAATTAAGTATGGTTAGTTAACAACCATATAGTTTTTGGTAAACTATCAACCATCAACGGATTTGATTTGTCTTTACCAAAAGCCGTTTGCTTAAGGACTAGCCAACTCTTAAGTTTGTAAAAACTTGGTGAGCTGAATACCAAAAGCCATAATGGCCTAAAGATGGTGCAATTTCCTTGGATGGAGGAAATTAGAAAGACAATGATGCTGTGTATCTTGGATGATTGGTTCAACAAGTGAAATCATCTAATAGCATGCCTTTGAGTTGAAACTTTTCTTAGGTTGATCTAGATAGAACTTTCTCCTTGAGAAATGCTTCATCCCTTCTAGATATGTGATCTAACTCTCTCTTTTTCCAACTCTGCATCATCTTGTATGCTTTTGTCTTTTGCTTTCATAAATTGGTTTCTCTTCCATTCTGGGTTATCAAATCCTCCCCTGAGATGGTTATTTCCCCTGAGATTAATGTAACTTTTGTTGCCCCTTTTTGTTTGGAAGAACTCTTGTTTTGTTATCAACCTGAAATGTGTTAGTTGAAAACCAAAAGAGCAAAGTGCAAAGCACTTGATCTATAGTATTTTAAACATTTAAGCATCAATATGAACAAAACATAGCAAATTTTATACTAGCAGGACCAATTATGAACTAACAGGACCTTTTGACTAACTAGCAGTACCATGTTTAAAAGCCAATACCAGTTAATTTTATATACAAAAACACATGTTTTTCAAAGATTTATCATTCCAATACCTCCTACAAGATATTTGAATCTACCTAAATCAAAAGCTTTGGTGAGAAGGTCTGCATAATTCTTTTCAGAATCAATTTTAACAACTTGTATTAACTTTTTCTCATTGCAATCCCTTATGAAATGGTGTCTGATTTCAATGTGTTTTGTCTTTGAGTGTTGAACTGGGTTTTTAATGATACATATAGTACTGCTATTGTCAATATAAATAATGGTGTTAAGAAAATTGTACCCATAGTCAAGCATTTGATTTTGGATCCAAAGAACTTGCCCACAACAACTTGTACCAGCAACATATTCTGCTTCAGTTGTAGAGTTGGCCACCATTGTTTGTTTCTTGCATTGCCAAGAGATGAGTCTGCAACCAAGAAATTGACATCCACCAGTTGTGGATTTTCTGTCTAGAGTTGCACCAGCATAGTCACTATCCGAATAAGCCACCAATTCAAAAGATGATTCCCTTGGATACCAAAGACGCAACCTAGGTTGACCTTTAAGATATCTAAAGATTCTTTTGACTGCTGTAAGATGAGAGATTTTGGGATGTATTTGAAACCTTGCACATACACATACTGAGAACATGATGTCTGGTCTTGATGATGTAAGATACATTAAAGACCCAATCATTGATCTATAATTGTGCAAATCCATATCTTCTCCTTTAGCATCCTTGAGTAGCCCTTTGTCTGGATCTATTGGTGTACTTGCAACTTTAGAATCAGCAAACTTAAATTTCCTTAGGATCTCTGCAACATACTTATCTTGGCTGATAAATATGCCTTCTTTGGATTGTTTCACTTGGAGACCCAAAAAGAAAGTAAGTTCCCCCATGGAACTCATTTCAAACTTACTATGCATAAGTTTTTCAAATTCTACACACAAGTCTTGGTTTGTTGATCCAAAGATAATGTCATCAACATAAATCTGCACTAGCAAGATGTCTTTCTTTGTTCTTTTGATGAACAAAGTTGGATCAATCCTGCCTCTTTGGAATCCACTTTCTAGTAGAAAACAAGCCAATGTTTCATACCATGCCCTAGGAGCTTGGTGTAGACCATAAAGAGCCTTGGTAACCTTATAAACCTTGTCTGGATACTCTGCATCAATGAAGCCTGGAGGTTGAGATACATACACTGGTTCTTCAATTTCACCATATAAAAATGCACTCTTAACATCCATTTGATAGACAGTGAAGCCTATGAATGAAGCATAGGCCAAGAAAAGCCTAATTGCTTCAAGTCTTGCAACTGGAGCAAACACTTCTTCATAATCTACCCCTTCTTCTTGAGTATATCCTTGAGCTACCAATCTTGCTTTATTTCTGATCACTATACCCCTTTCATCTTTCTTGTTTCTGAACACCCATTTGGTTCCAATTGCCCTATGACCTTTGGGCAAATCAACCAATATCCAAACCTTCTAAATCTTGAATTAGAGAAGCTCTTCTTGCATTGCTTCCACCCAACTTGCATCATCTAAAGCTTTGTTTATGTTTTTGGGTTCAGCCTGAGATAGAAAACATGAAAACAGACATATATTGGAAATATCATTATTCTTTTCTTCATAAATAGAGGAGATAAACCCTTCTTCATCTGAAGATAAGACTTGAGATAAACCAACTTGAGATCTTGTTCTAACACCAGAATTTATGCTTCCAATCACATCATCAGTGGAGTGATCTTTGAGAATTCTAGTGTTGGGTGTTTTAGGAACTTCATAAGTAGATGGAA
Organism: Artemisia tridentata subsp. tridentata; assembly: GCA_021014915.2. Lineage (NCBI taxonomy): Eukaryota > Viridiplantae > Streptophyta > Magnoliopsida > Asterales > Asteraceae > Artemisia > Artemisia tridentata. Next base: position 6,211,111 of record CP139508.1, read on the forward strand.
GATTGCTAATCCCCCTCTCTTCTGGTAAAGAATCATCTATTTGAACATTCAATGGCTCAGCAGTATCAATACTTGAACTAGCAGGACCATCTGGTGAACTAGCAGTACCATTTTCATCTGCACCACTTTCTTGATTCTCTTAATTCTGAGTTCCTTGATCATCTTCATTGCCTTCATTAGTTGTGTTTAAAGGTTCTTCTTGACTTGAAGATAGATCCAAACTTTTCCAAATTGGCATCCAGATGAAATCTTGATCTTTAGGAGTTTCAACATTGTCTTCAGAACCTATATTATCATTAGTATTTGTACCTGTAACAGGCACATAATTCATAGATTCTGAAAGCCTATCAATATCAAACATCCAATCTGGTCCAATTCCTTTCACATTTGTTAGTTTCTCTTGAAACTCTATGTGAAGATTTTCTTCCACTAGCCTAGTGTAAGTGTTAAACACTCTATAGGCCTTACTCTGCAAGGAATACCCTATCAAATAGCCTACATCTGCTTTTCCATCAAACTTGACTAAATGATCTTTGGTATTTAGAATAGTGACATGACAACCAAAAGGTCTCATAAAACTTAAGGATGGTGTTCTACCAAAGAAAAGTTCATAAGGTGTCTTTCTATGTGGTTTTGTCACAAGAACCCTGTTTTGTACATAACAGGCAGTACCAACTGCTTCAGCCCAAAATGAAATAGGCAACTTAGAGTCTACTAACATAGTTCTAGCAGCCTCTATAAGTGTTCTATTCTTTCTTTCTGCTACTCCATTTTGCTGTGGGGTTCTAGCTACACTAAATTCCCTTTTTATGCCTTTTTCCTTGCAAAAGTCATCCATAACCCTATTCTTGAACTCTATCCCATTGTCACATCTGATGACTTTGACTTTCTTATCAGATTGGTTTTCTACCTCAGTGATATAAGATTTAAGAATCTCACTAGTTTCATGTTTAGATCTTAAAAAGAAAACCCATGAAAATCTGCTATAGTCATCAGTAACAACAAGACAATATCTCTTTCCATTCAAGCTACATACATTAGTAGGACCAAAGAGATCCATATGAAGCATATATAAAGCCTGAGAAATAGAGTTTTGGGTCTTGGGCTTACAAGAAGCTCTATGTTGTTTGCCTTTTAGACAATCAACACAGGATTGGTCGTTTTGGAAAATCTTTTTGGGTAAACCTCTTACTAAATCATATTTTGCAATAGTGTTGATTGTTTTAAAGTTTACATGACCAAGTCTTCTATGCCAAAGCATAGATTCATCCAATGAGGCTTTTGCTACCAAACAAGTTAAACTCTCCTTAGGATCAATGTTCTTTAAATTAACACTGTACATATTGTTCCTTTTTGGGATTTTAAGAAGGATCTGACTCTCATCAGGCATTTTAAAATCAGAAGAAAGAACCATACATTCATTGTCAGTAAATAGAACATTGTTCTTTTTGTCACACATTTGTGAGACACTAAGGAGATTAAACTGAAGTTCTTTCACAAAATACACATTTTCAAAATCTAGTTTACTGGTTTTGATAGTACCTTTACCAGTGATCTTTCCTTTTATTCCTCCCCCAAAGGTAACATATCCTCCATCAAACATTTTGAAGTCTGAGAGGAATGACATGTTGCCTGTCATGTGCCTTGAACATCCACTATCAACATATCCTTGATCTCCAATATCAGAAGAAAGTTCCTGCACATGAATAAACATATTAGTTTCCTTGGGGTACCCAAGCCATGACAGACTTGGGTTTGCCTCTTGCATCAATGAAATCAAACCTTTTCAGGATTGTTGATGCACCTTTTGATTGGATTGGTTTCCAAATCCAACATGCTGAGGACTTAACAGCACTTTCCCTTTTAATCCATTGTGTGGTCTTTGGTCTATTTGTACCAATTTTGGCAATACCACTTTTGGCAGTACCATTTGGTCTAGCAGGACCTTTTGGTCTAGCAGGACCTTTGGTTTTTGGTTTCCAAATTTGTGTTTTGACCACAGATTTCTTTTGAATAGGACTATTCTCAACTTTTGGTACATATTTGAAAGTGTTTCTTGTACCCTTATCAGTTGGTTTTGTAACAACAGGCTTATTTTGTCTAACAGTATGTTTAGTTTTTGTGATGTTAGACTTAACAAGACTTTTTCTGGGGTGAGTAACATTTGTTTTAGACTTTGATTTACTCCCAGAAACCCATTTATTACAATAAGCATGAAGATGATTAAAGCTACCACAATAATAACAAGCCTTATTGAACATAACAAAGTCATCACCTAGTTGTTGTGACTTAAGGTTGTTCCAATTTCTTTGGCTTCCTCTAGGTTTGTTATTACATTTTTCACAACTTTCAACTGTTTTCAAAACAATTTTAGTCTTAGCCTTAACTTCTACTTTCTTAGGACTGATTGGTCCTACTTTGATTCCTTTCATAAGAATTGTCTCATCTTCATCATCATCAGACACCCAATCTTCAATAATTAGGACATCTGGTCTCTTATCAGTGAGCACCTTGGAGAGTGAGGCATTCTTAGCACTCTCAGAAGGTTCACTTATCTCTACAGGTTTAGCTAATGGTTTGTTAATGATTTCATGTAAACCTGATGCTGCAAGATCACTACCTTGGGGACAAGGAATTCCTCTATAAGGAGGTGGACATTCATTGTATCCTATCCTTGATTTTATTCTTTTATTCATCTGATTCTCAACTATGCTTCTAGTGCATTCAGAAGCAATTTCCAATTTGGTAACAGTCAGTTGAATATTATCTCTAGCCAATGTCACTTTAGTACACTCAGTCCTTAACATTTCTATTTCTGAATCTTTCAAAAATATTTGTCTATTAAGAGCAGCTTTAGCATCAGAAAAGGTGAGTTCATTTTCTCTATAGTGAATGATTTGTTTTTCTAGTTTGGCCATACCACACTTATAATCAAATAATGTTTGTTGGGTTTTTCTGTGTTCTAATGTTTGTGTATCATAAGATTTTCTTATAAATTCTAATTCTTTAAGAAACTCACAATTATTAGAACATTTTATAGTTTGTACCTCAGGAGTGGAGAATGCCATCAAAGCCAATTCATCAGAAGTTGACTCATCTTCACCCATGAAACTCCAATCAAAACCCATGCCATCAATAGCAACCATTGCTTTTGGCTCAGCAACTTCAACAACCTTACTCTTGCTTTCAAAGCTTCCTTTCTTCTCAAAGCTTCCTTTATTCCTGTTGTCAAACCCTCTACCCTTGTCATCCTGCTTCTTAGGTCTTCTACACTCTCTAGAGTAGTGACCCTTCATGTGGCAGTTGTAACACTCCACTTTTGACTTATCATAGCCAGCAGGCTCATTTCCATTTATCATTATCTTCTTGCCTGTCCTCATCAACAACTTCTTGGCCCTAATGCTCAAAAGTGAAAGTTGCCACTTTATGTCCATCTCTTCAAGATCATCAGGATGAATCTCTTGAAGATCTTCAAATGTTAGTATGGACCCATTGTGTTGAGATGTAAGAAAAGCACACCCAATTGTTTCATCTAAAATGGTTTTGGTACTACGAGTAGTACTAGCAGTACCAAAGGTTATGTTGGCAGTACCTTCTTCTCTGCCACCTTTTTCTTCATTATCAACCTTTGAGATGCTTGGTGATGAAACAAATGCCATATTTCCTGAGCTTGACCCAGTAGTCTTCTTTACTTCATGTTCTACAATTTTGAAATTGTTGTAGAGATCATTAAGACTCATCTGGTCAATATCTGGCTTGTTCTTCCAGACAATGACATGCATGGACCATTCTGAAGGTAAACTCCTAAGAAATTTAGAGTTTAGGTCTTCTTGAGTTATCATCACTTCATGGATGGCTAACTGGCTTGAAAGCTTCTGAAGTCTATTGAACATACTGTCCAAAGACTCATTGGTTGTGGCTGTGAAGTTCTCAAATTGTTGTTTGAGAAGTGTTTTCTGTGTTTTCTTGGTAGCATCATTACCACCAAATCTAGCCACTATAGCTTCAAAAAGGGTTTTAGCATCTTTGTATTTGTTAAAGATCAAAAGCTGATCATTTGGAATAGTCATCAGTAACATACTCCTGGCTTTTAGATCATTTCGCTTCTGAATTCTTTCATCTGCATTTGATGGTTGGTCTTGTATTTGTGTTACAAGAGCATCATTTACTGTTGTAGTGGTGATTGAGGGTTTAAATGAGTTGCCTCCTTCAATGATCTCCCAAAGTGCATAGTCCTGCACTTGAAAGTATTGTTCTACCCTTAGTCGCCACATTTCAAACTCATTTTGCTTAAGTAATGGAAGTTTAGCTGCAACATTTGTTTGAATATGTTCAACATCCATTGTTCTTTTAAATTAGTAAATATCAAGCCTAGCTCTGATACCACTTGTGGAAAGGTTTTGATGTTGTTCAAACACTTGGGATATGAATCTTAGTAATGTGCTTGAGAGATATTTATGTATGAATGTGTTTTAGCATGCGGAATCTACTACAACACACTTAAAAGAACACAAGGTGGTGAGTTATGTAAACGTGAGTATGTAATGAACAAGGAACACAACTTTGGTTAACACAAAACGATTCAATATTATTGATGAAATAATACGGATGATCTAAATATCACCGGGATTACAAAGTAATCTTGAATCTAAGATTGTAAAAGGATTTGTGAGTTGAGTAACTAAGTTACTTGAGAGATAGTTTGGTTTTGGTTAATAGTTGGTAAAGATGCATGCATGAAGTGTGACTAAGGGAACCTTTTATAAGATAAGGAACCCTTATTACAAGTTGTCAAGTGGTTTAATATAATACTTTACTTTGACTATTCTAGCGCCTACAATTAAATACAACTACCAATGTACAACTCTGCAATATTCTTCTGTGGTTCACAGAAGACTAAACTACTTCTACATAACGTATAACAATGTACAAAGACTAATAATTCAACTAAATATCTATTACAAAATATCTAATTAACTTGACATAAGCTTGGCAGGCTCTTCATCAACTAGCAGTACCTTCTACCCAGAAGGTACTGGTAGAACATCTTCATACTCTTCAAAATCAACTAGCAGGCTCTTTGACATCTTTGGCAGGCTCTTTGACTTGAACATTTTATTCCCAACAAACATCATCCTACCCGATCCAAATACCCACAAACCCGGTCAATAGTCATTAAATAATAGTCAAACAAAAATAAACAAATAAACCCGCCCATGTTCTTCCCCTTTTACCCAATTACCCAGCCAAGATAAACCCTAGTTTACCCCGTACACAAAATTACCGAAATTAAGGGTACTTTCGTACAATCAATAGGTTTCTAGAAGCATGTCAGGTGTCAAAAGAGTTGAACTCGCACGAATGGCTACGTGGCAAGCTATCATTGGTCTGAACACCTCACCAAAGCTAATCCAAGGGTCGTGATTGAAAGGTTGATGATTAGGGATGATCAGAGGGCTGGAAATGATTCAGAGAAAGCACAAGCACACGGATTGCTAGCTTGGCAATCACCTCCTAGATCCTTCCACCTTCGGCTATAAATAGGATGATGATCTTCATGTTAGAGAGTTAGTAGTTTTTTAGTAATGTTACTCTGTCAAAATTAGTCTAAACTTTGTAGTTTTTAATTTCTTATTGTAACTTTTGAAATTTTTAATGAATTAAAGTTTCGTTTAAATTTACTGTTGATTTAATTTCCTTTATTGTTAAGTTTGTCATTAGCTTATTTTGAAGATTATCAGTAGCTTGTTTTAAAATCATTCTAGCTTATTTCAATTTGCATCTCAACTTTTGTTAATCATTTTTTTAAAATTCCAAAAAAAAAAACATTCCAAAAATATAAAAAAATACAAAAATAAATCAAAACCACAGCTTCAATAAGCTGTATTTCAGAATTATATAAGCTTATATAAGCTTTATAGCTTATTGTAAGTCTTTTGTAGTGTTAAAATTGATCCAATCTCACAAAGTACCAAAAGTCAAAAAGTCAACTGTATAAGCTGTTGGAATAAGCTGTGGATAAGCTGAGTTTATAAGCTGTTCTGGGTATTGTTTTTGGCTTCTGAAAAGCCTGGGTATAGATTGAATGGTTCAGATCTGCACTCAGTTAGTGTTTAATTGTAAGTTTCATTTGGTTCACTATTAGCTTATTATAGCTTACTGCTTATTTAACTGCTTAGTTAGGATTTATATTTGGTTTTCAGTAGTTAAATAAATTAGATTATCAGTAGAAGTTAAGATTGCAGCTTATAGTGGTTAGTTGTAGTTTAGAATTGCTTTTTCAGTTTTATAAAGGGTGTTTGGTAAATAAGATTTGTGGCTTTTTACTGTTCCTTTGCATCTCAGCCACATTAGATTAAGCTGATTTGAGGTTATATAAGCTAGAATCAGTTGGTGTTTAAGGTTAAATTGCTCATTATTTGAATTTGCCTTGTTGTTGGAATTTTGAAGTTCACACTGCCTCAATAAGCTCAGCAATAAGCTGAGCTTATTTGAAGTCCCACTTTGGAATATTTGAGGTGCTATTAAGTGTTAAAGTCATTATACAAAGGTTGGATTGAACTGGAGTAATTTTGCACACTTTTGCGCCATTTTTTCTAGACCTGCTGCACCAGGGCACTTTTGTGCAGATTTCTAGTTTTTGACTGCTGATCTGAGCTTCTTGGAAGCTTATTGAATTAAGCTCTTGTCTTGATATTTGGTTTGTAGGTAGTTAGCTTAGCTAGCTTGAAGCTAATAATCTGGGATCCACATTTAGAGCTTATTTGGATAGCTTTTTATAGGTCTGAAATACCCTTCATCAGGACTGCTAATTTGCTTGTTCCATTTTCAGTCAAATAGCACTTTTCCAGGCTTAATTTCAATAAGCAAATTAGGTTGGAATTTGGATTTTGAAGTGTTTTTGGGTAGCTAGTAGTTCTGAGAAACTTTTGCCCCCATAATATTCCATCCCGCTGCTTATTAGGACTGCTAATTGGGGGTTACAAGTTGGCTGATTGGACCCCTTTTCTGTCTCACCATCACTACTGATTAAGTGCTTATCTGCTTATCCTGAGTACTTCTTTGATCACCAAAAGTTGTTTTAAGCTTAATAAAGTGTGTTTGTTGGAATTTGAGCTTTTTGAAATTTCTGGTTCAGTTTAGCTTAATTTTGGCTTATTGCAAACTGCTTATTTCAACTGTTCTGCTTATTAGGGTTAATTCAGTTCTTGAAATTATTTTTCCTAGATTTCTTATTAAAAATTAGAATTACTCAGATTTTTCCAGATTTACATCGTGATAAATTATCCAATATCAATCTTCTTATTTCAAAAATCGAAGCTTTAAATAATCCGACTCCATCTACTAATGCCGTGATCACCTCTTCATTTCCTATCCCCGATATGGATAGTGATTTCTTACCCGAGCTTGAAATTTTTCGATTTGAAGAGAAGAGTAGTGGCAGTCCCACTATTCATGCTGATATTTCTCTTCCGGATTATGAGCGTTTTGACTTTGAGATCGACTTAGAACTTATTTTGAGCAATATTTCCAATAATCCGTCACGTGACTCTCTTTTAGAGGAGGCCGATCTATTTCTTGCTACGGATGACTCGATACCACCGGGTATTGAGAATGACGAGAATGACTCATTTCTCTTTGATTTACCATCTTCTCGTCCACCCGCGAAACCACCGGATGTAGATTTTGAATCCAATACGGATGAGGATATTTTTGGAGTGGTGGACGAGATTTCTGAACATGATGTTCCGGTGCTTGATATTTTTCCCACCCAACCCACCCGTGATTCAGAATTTGACTTTGCTTTCGTCATCCGTGTGTTTCACCCATTCTTCACTTATCCCATCATTTCTCCATTTCTTCACTCTTTCAGGAGTGAAGATACCATCTTTGACCCCGGTATTACCATTTCTGGTTCTTCTTTCTTAATACCGCGGGTATCTCATCGGAGTGGAACTTTCATGTGCTTCAGTGTCTATCCAAACATTTTAAACGAAAGTCCGATGGAGATTTCTTTTTCTACATGCTCCCCCAAGGACAAATAAATTCGGGGTCGAGTCAAGCTCATGTGACTCGGTTACCAAAAATAAGCGCTTCGTGGGAGGCACCCCATGCTTATCTATCTATCCTCTTATCTTATTTCTAATAAAACATGAAGAGGTCTCCTCTTCCATATCTTGTGTTTCGTGTTTTCTGTGATGTGTCCAGGATTTGTCCGATGATTGAAGACTCTCGTGCTCGTGGTTTTCTCTCCACTCGAGTTTCATCATTCGTTGCTCATCCGATATCCTAAATCTTATCGTTTTACGTTTATCTTTGGCATAATTAATAAACGGCCTTAGATTTATGTAGGAGAACCCTTACCTTTAAGACATTGAGGACAATGTCTCATTTTAGTCTGGGGGGGTAATATGTCGATTTGATTTTTGCCTTGCATTTTTGCCATTTTCTCATGCAACCCCGTTTTTCCTCAAAAATTGAAAAAATCCAAAAAATGAGAAAAATTTAAAATTTTTTGCAAAAATATAATAAATTTTGACATTTTTGTTGACTTTCCGCTGGTGAGAGTAGGAATAAAATTCTGACTTGACCGGGCGTGTTGAGCCCTAGCTTGTCTCCTTAACATTTATAATCTATAAGCTCGTGCTAGTCTTTTACATAAGGAGCTATAAAATGCGAATTCTTTTTAAGAGTTTGCAAGTTCCCGTATTTGACTTTATATATGCATGGCTTGATTATTTGGCTAAGCATTCGCGGATCTTATTATTTAAGATTTTAAATTTGCGAAGAACGAGAAATGATAGAGTTGTTTATAAGTTAGATTGCTAAACGTGGAGTAGTTGGATCTCTTTAGAGCTCATCGAAGTTATTTGTGGCTTTTTATTCCCATAAGCTTGTTTCACTCAAAAATAGTAATCTAGGAATAATTAAAGCTATTTTAGTTTTGGCGATAATTAGTTTTTATTTCTTCCTTAGAGAATTCTTGCTTATGAAAGTTGGGTACACATCAAGGTACTGTCAGTGTTACGGTGTAATAGACTATTCCATCTTGCCGGCTCGCAACCGATGTTGGGATTGTTATTAAAGCCGTAGGACTTGGGGTTTGGCAACAAAAATAATTAATGAATATGATAATGAATAATAATAATCCAAAGCCATAAAAAGTTTTCTACATCTTGCCGGTTCGCAGCCGATGTTGTAGACTTCTAATAAAGGCAGAGGAAAAATTCCAAGGTCATAATAGACTATCACATCTTGCCGGTTCGCAGCCGATGTTGTGATTGTTATAAAGGGCCAAGGATTAAATACGTTAATGTGCTTAAATAATGTTAAAAATGCCAAACTTCGACTCCGGGGGTATCCTAATAAAAGCTTCTGTCTCTGGACTCGTAGATGAGTTGTTTCGGTCGTATATAAAAGGGATATCCTCAAAATCGTGTTAAATCAGAGACCTTGATGTGGACCTCATTTTTGTATGCAACGGTTTTCGAGGGAAGGTTTGGAAACTACTTAGCGTCTAAACTAGGTATCTTTATCGGACTAAAAATTATCGAAATGAGAATTTGAAGAAATTCATTTCTCACCAAAAATAAAATAAATAGAGGAAAATAGGAGTTTGGGAACAAGAAGTCCACAATTAGCTTTTATGAGTAGTGTTGGCAATCTAACTTGTAAATAACAATGATTTCGTTTTTAAGCTTAGTTTGGGGACTCGTGAAAAATCAGGAACGACGAATTTTATCCGTATGGTCACTTCTTTATGAGTCGTGTTTCCTGCTCGAAGACCCTAAAAGTTATCGTGAGATAATGATTGTCAACAAAGCCGTCACATGAATAATAAGAAAAAATAAAATAAAATAAAATAAAATAAAAAAATAGAATAAAATGAAAATCGGGGAGTTTTTAGAACTTAAGGTTTCTTAATCTCTTTTGAAAATTTTGCTACTTCTCAAAGTTAGTAAAAAGAGATTAGAAATTTTTGGTTTCAAAAACGTGTTTTTATAACATTGCATGAGGACATTGCAATATCTTAGTCTGGGGGAATTTTGGTATGTGCTTAAACACATACCATTTCTCGACCAAAACCGGACCCAAATTGACCAAAAACCTAACCAATTATGCCAAATATATTGTGTTTTTGTGTTTTTACATATGCAGGCACGGATATCGAAGAAAAGGACAAAAATCAAGCAAAGACCGGAAAACCGAGCACGAGATATGGAATGGATATTTATAGCCGATGCCGGGAAGCTCAAAGTCAAAGTCAACCCTTGAAGTTTCATCAAATATCAATTTAGGCCCTTGGATAATACTTTTGGAGTTTGGAAAAATCAATCCATGAGATTTTAAAAATTACACAATTGGTCCCTATAATTTTAAAACTACAAATCCTAATCTTTAAAATCTTTTTACTCGGATTAAATCCAAAATAAATAAACCCATTTCATATTTCACCCAAGCCCAAAAACCTTACACCAAGCCCACACTATAACCCATTCCCTTAAACCCATGAACCGAATCCATTATTTAACCAAAACCCGGGTCAAACCAAAAAAAAACCCAACCCGGAAGTCAAAGTTATTAATTGCCAGTCAAAGAATAAACACCCGCCCCCCAAATCTAATTTACCCAGATGAATAACACTATAGCACATGAACCCTAAAAACTTACCCCGTAAATTTACCATCATTAAGGGTACAATTGTACTTTCTGACACATCACTGACAAGAAGGAATGACAGCGTGGCAATTTGAGGCCTTATGATTGGTTGGTGGTGCGTGGCAGTATTGATCCAAGGGCTGAGGACGCGCAATTGAGGATCAAGAGATGATCTATGGCTGATATTTTCATCAAAGAAGCACAAATGCACATGGATTGCCAACGTGGACAACCCAGAAGCTTCTTCTTCGAGTCTATAAATAGAGGACCTTCTTCTTCATGTATTTTCGTCCAATTTTTATGTCTTAAAAAATTGTTGCCATTTTATTTACTGTTTTTAGTATAATCATTTTAATTCAGTTGTAATCTCTCAGTTGTAATTTTTAAAAGTTATTAATGAAATTTTAGTTTATGTGTCTTATCAATTCGAATCTCTTTAAGTTCTAAGTTTATTATTAGCTTATTTGTGTTATCAGTAGCTTATGCAAGCCATTTCTAGCTTATTTACATTGTTGATTTCATAACTTGTTCATTTTATTTCAAAAAATCCAAAAAAATTGAAAAAAGTCCACAAATACAAAAATATTGACAAAACAGATTTCAATAAGCTGAGTTTTCAGTTAGAATAGCTTATATAAGCTTTGTAGCTTAATATAAGCTTTTGTTTAGATCAAAGCTACTTTTGCCCCACAAATGCAGAAAAGTCAACTCTGAAAGTCAACATAAGCTGAAAATCAGCTGTGGTGAATAAGCTGATGGTTTAAGCTGAGTTTTGGGTTATTATTGGCTTATTATAAGCCTGGGTTCAGTAGGTTAATCAGTTCATTTGATCCAGCAGTCAAATCAGTAAGTACCATTTTGCTTTTTCTAGTTTATTTAGGCCTTATAAGATCAGCTTATTTAGTAGCTCATTTATTCCTGTTTTTCTGCTTTTTATATTCAAAATAGCTTATACATCATAGTTCAATTTTAATTAGAATAGATCAGTTTAGTTTAGAGTTGGATTGCAAAGTTTGATATTGAAGGGGGTGTTTGGTTTAGTGTCTGATAAGGGTTTTAAGCTATTGTACTGTTCCATTGCACTCTAGTTAAAGTTGATTAAGTTGAATTAAAGTATAATGAGCATAATTCAGTAGGTATTTAGAGGTTTTAGTTTATTAATAGGAACTTAGCCTATAGGGTGACTTTTGTGGTAAAAATTGCTTGAATAAGCTTCTGATTAAGCTGAGCTTAATTGTGGTTAACTTTTGGTGTTTTTAAGCTCCCTATAGTTGTTAAAGTAAGCTTGCAAGAGTAGGGTAAAATTGGTCTAGATTCGACAGAAGTTTAGTGCCAAAATCCTAGACTGCTGTCACAGAGTCTTTTTGTGCAGACCATTTCATTGAGCTGCTGACCTATGCTTATTTGTGGCTTTATCACTTAGGTATAGGTTCTGATTTGTGGTTTACAACTAGTTTTCATATCTAGCTCTTAGATCATTGTCTGGTATCACACTTTATAGCTTTTTAAGTTGCTTAATTTAGGCCTGCAAAACTTCATCATCATACTGCTTATTTTGCAATACCATATTCTGTCCCTAAACCCATCTGTTCTGTGCTCATTTTAAATAAGCAATTGTGTGTGATTTTTGGTCATTTTTGGCCTGAACAAAGCTTTTCACATCAGCTTTGAGCCTGTTCTTCTGGATTCCCCTGATAAGCATTTTCCTGGCTTATTTACCATCTGCAAGTAGGGCTTAGAGTCATTTTGAATCTGTTTTGAGAATAAGCTGTGCAGAAGCTTGTGGGCTTATTTCTTTGGCTTATTGATGAAGCGAAAAGTGTACCGCTTTTAAGGGGTCATTTAAGCCCTAAATCGTATTTATTTGATCAAATATTGCCCTAAATCGTTCCTTTTGTCATTTTAGGTACTTTTGAGGAGAAATCTGGAAAAGGAAGCATTTTGGACGTTTTTGGAGCATAAAAGTGAAGAAAACGACAAAGTCTCAAAATCGGCTGAAAATTACCTTTGACGGCGTCAGGAATTACCCTGGACGGCGTCATGGCTTGGCAAGAAAAAGGTGGATGTGAAAATTACTCATGATAAGCCAGAGAAATTTGCATGGGAATTCTGACGGCGTCACCCTTTAATCTGATCAAGGTCGTCACGGCTTAATTTAAAGAGGGACGGCGTCAAGAAGGCCATCCGGGAACCCTAAAAGCGGCGAGGTGACGGCGTCACACTCCATAACGTGACGCCGTCAGATCTGAAAGTCTATATATAGTTTTGCAATTTTTTGTCATTAGTGTGGAACTTATTGGGGAACTTTGTGTGTGAAAACCCTAAGACGATTTTAGCAGCTTTTTCAAGGCTTTTTGCCTTGAGATCTTCCATGTTACATTGAAGATAAGTTATCAATTAATCATTCAATATGTCTATGTGTTGTTTGATTCTATCTTGTTCTTGTCTTTTGTTTAACATGCTAGGCTAGATTTATCTTGTGTTTGCTTAGATCTAATGAAACCTAGCTATTGATTATTGGTTATTAGTGTGTTATTAGTTGTATTGGATGATTGTTCATCTATGTTAGGCTTAAGAAAACTGGCTAACTTCCTATTCGGTAACTTGCTTGAACGTCTTAAGAAACATGAACCAATGCGTACTAAAGGTTTTTATGGTTGTATTTAATGCATGAGCGAATTCTAGTGATCCCATGTTAGGAGCTTCCTAGCCGGCTCGACATAGGAGTGAAGTAGGAGTTCATAGAGTTGGGGAAGTACGTACGCCACCCCACGAATGGTATTAAGGAATACACCCGTCATCCACGCAACTAATACACACTAATCAACCGGTAAAAGATAGTTATGGAGTAAGGAAATCTAAGTAAACACATTTCTCTCCACATAAGTTTTACCACCTTTTCATTTTCTGTTATTTTATTTTATTTGCATTCGTAGTAACTTGGGTTAGTTGACTAGCAACTAATTCCGCCCACTCTTTCAAACCCGAGATTTTACTTGCTTTCATAAAAAAATATAAAAACATAAAAAGAATCTTCTCTCACCCTTAGACCTATTAGAGTAGTTTTTCATACCTAACGAACACTATTCCCTGTGGAGAACGATCAATCCCCCGTACTTACCACTACACTATACTACATCGGTCAGGTACACTGCCTGGTGGGGTTGTAAGCCTCTTGAGATCCCTCGAGAGGTAAAACCTGTTGTAAGGTTGCAAAACCACGCATCAAGTTTTTGGCGCCGCTGCCGGGGAATAGTTATTGTTTAGGTTGAATTTTTATTTTATAGGTCTACGCACTAGATTCCTTTCTAGTGGGATTTTTATTTTATTTTTTTCTAGGTTTTCTTTAGTCTATCTTTTTTTCTTCGTTTCTGTGTTCGTAACCATTACCATCCGACATCATGGAAGGTGGTAATATCCTCGATCCCAACAACCCACCACAACAACCACCACCTCCTAGAGCCCGTACTTTAGGAGAGTACTCCCGTCCTAGCCACCATGGCTATCGAAACACCATTGAGCTCACTCAAGGAGCCAATGTCACTCCCTTGCGATCCGACACCATCCGGTTGGTGCAAAGCGGATGCGCATTCCATGGACTTCGTTCTGAAGATCCTAACCAACATCTCAAGGACTTTCTCAAAATTGTTGATTCTATAGACCTTGATGTTGCCACTCGAGAGACGACCCGACTGCGTCTCTTTCAATTCTCTTTGCGGGACCAAGCTAGTCAATGGCTAGAGCGTCAACCCGCAGGATCCATCACCTCTTAGGATGATCTCACCACTCGTTTCCTTGCTCAGTTTTTCCCACCGGGAAGAACTACCAAGCTAAGGAATGATATCTTGATGTTCCAACAACGTCAAGGCGAAACCCTCTACGGGGCATGGACTCGATTCAAGGACTTACTCCAAAAAGTCCCTCACCATGGCATAGAACTTTGGCTCCAAGTCCAAATCTTCTATGACCATATCAATCTCTACACGAGGCAAACCATTGACCAATCGGCCGGTGGCAAGCTACGTGATCTAAGTGCGGAACAATCATGGGCTCTCCTAGAAGATCTTGCTCTTTATGACAACGAAAGTTGGAGCGATCCCCGTGATTTGAATAAAACGGTCAAGGCAATATCTTTGCCTTCGAACAATTCAAGCACTTCCGACCGTAGGATCATAGAACTTGAAGACCAAGTCAAGTTTCTCATGAAATCCTACGAGGCTCCTAAACCTTCAAGCCAAGTGAACAAAATCACTTCTTCATGTGAATTATGTAGTGGTCCCCACGACACTCGTGATTGCATGGAACTCCCCGAACAAGCTTTTGCGGACTACGCATCCTCGCGTACCGACGGAGCGGGAGACAAGTGGTACACTTTCAAACCCGAGCCAAACCCCTACGGTGATACATACAACCCCTCATGGAAAAATCACCCAAACCTTAGGTGGAAACAAAACCAAAACGCACAACAAACCAATTCTTCCAACCCACCTAATCGTTTCCAATCAAGCGGTTCCAACTCGAACCGTACTTTCAACAACAATCCTTCCGGCAATGGTAGTACCAATAACTTTGAAGGATTGATGTCCCAATTTATGGCATCTCAAGAAGCTCGGATAGCTAGATTCGAATCCGAATTCAATCAACAACAAACGGAGATGACCAATAAAATTGACAACTTGTTGAAAGCCCTCAATAACCAAGTGTTATCACCTCCACATAAGGATGCTAGGAACACAAATAGCGGACCCCAAGTAAAAGACCCCTCTTCATCCAAACACGTCCACTTCGTCAATGTTGTCACTATCAAACCAATTGATAGGAATGAGGATAATAGTGAACCTGAGGATGAGGTTAAGAAAGTCGAGGTTGATAAAGAAGTTAGGAAAAGTGAGATTGAAGAAGTAGATGATGATGAGGACCACTTCAATAGGCTACCCACTAAGGAAGAGCGCGCATATCATACAGACTTATTCGATGACCCCGAGACACCATACTTCCTAGGTAGACCAATTATAAAAATAGGCGACCCTTCTAATCTAAACATACCATGCAACATCGGACATTTACATGTGTGGAAAGCCTACATCGACCTTGGATCACCCATAAACATCATGACTAGAGCCCACTACAACTTGATAATGAAAAATCAACTTGGGTATAGGATGTTCCCTGACAAGGGTTGGATGAGTAACTTCACGGGAAGAGTTAAGGGATTACTGGTTTATGTAGGAAACTTCACCTATGTCACCGACTTTGTAATTGTAGAAGATATCCGCCCAATAGTCGATGCATCCTTAACTCAAGTGGTTTTTGGAAAACCATTTGTTGAGGTCTCTAGAATGACTTATGAACCTTCCTTAGGGATAGTTAGATTTAAGGATGAGACCGATGAGGTAAACTACCAAATGCCATATAAGATAGAACAATTCCAACACTTGTCAAATGTTGAGAAGGAGCTTAAGAAAGCGGTCTACTATAGGAATGATGAGGATAGAAATAAAGGAGTAGACTATGTTATGGAAAGGATATCCGGGTTCTACAAGGATTGTTTGAAATTAGGACCGGAATATAAAACCGGAAAAGAGAATGGCCTAGGAACCATGACCAATGATGGAGTCACGTAATGTACGTGACTTTGAGTCTAGCTACAAGACTCGTTAATAAAGAAAAGCGCTTCTTGGGAGGCAACCCAAGTTTTATTTGCTTTGTGTGTTTATTTGTTTGTTTGTTTGTTTTTATTTATTTCCGTGTGTGTGTTTAATTTTATTATTATTGATTCATGTTCAAAAGTAATTTGTGAAAATGCTTTATCTTGTTTTTAACTTCGTCTTAACTACATATAAAGGTATTTTGCAAAAGTTAAGTGTAAGGGAAATCCAAATCGGTTTATTAGAACAAATGAACATGAATCGTAATAATAATAAATGAACATACATATTAGTATTTGTTTGAGTCAAATGCTTGTATCGAGTCATAATGATGTTTTGCAGGATTTCCAGGAAGTAAGGTATAGGCTTTTCCAAAAATTTTCCGGAAACGTAACATGAGAATTCTGTCAGATCATTTCTGATGGCGTCAGGATTTACAACCTGACGGCGTCAGGTTTAATTTTCTGAAAATTTTTGAAAGTTTTGTTTTCATAAAAAGTTTTTATTAAATCTCTAACTTATAATCTCCAGGAATCTGCAAAATTATCATTCCACAAGCATTATATCCTTATATATAGAGTTTATCCCGCCGATGTTATGCAGGTTTTCGTGTTTGTTTTCTCAGGTTTAACAGGTTATTTTGGACAAGGAAATGTTTTTGGACCAAGCTTATGGCGATGCATTAGTCATGGAGCTTCAACATTACTTTGGAAGAAGATTTAACCATGTTACTTCATTATCCACCGAACGAATCAGGGGAGTATTTGATTTCATTCTTTTACTTTATGCTTTTACATCTTGTTATTTGAACATTGGGGACAATGTTCATCTTAAGTGTAAGGGGGGGTAAAAGTACGATTAGAGAATGCTCTTATGCTTGATTTTTGTTTGTTTAATAGTAGATGTGTAATAAAACTGAGATAAATACCTGTTAGGGTAATTTTAGTGCCAAATTTAAAAATTTTTACAACATTTAGGAGTGAAACTTTGATCTTAATGAGCGTCTCACGGATAGGAGTTATATGACTAGCACAAAAACCGTACCACTAAAAAATTTTCCACCCCCAAATATGTGAGGTTCGCCCCTAGAATTGGTAGGAAAAGCATTTATGCTATGATGTGTGTACCGGTAGCACTTAGATTCTAGAACTTGCATTAGGACCATTCCAAGGCCACAAGTGAGACTACATTCGTGTAGTTAGATTTACTACATGATAAGAGGCATTAGGATTAACCCATTGTTTTACACCTGTGATTTTGTTATAATTACGTTGGCCACATTGGTCAAGTAATTCTCCCACACCCTTTGCGTTGTACTCATTTTTAGTACACGATACCCCTAGTACACCCCTCAGAGCCTATCTTTTCATTTCGACCTTTAAGCATTTTACTTAAAGGAAGAATTTGTTACACCCCACTAAAATGTACACCCAAATCGCCTTAGCCTACCTTGTATGCACTCATTTTTAGTGCATTATTGTTACAACATTTGTTTAAACCCAAGTTAATTATCTAGTTGATTACATGGTTGCTAAGTCGAGTCATATCCTTGTACATATTGTTTTGGGATGATTGGGACTCATGGGTAAAGTACTAGTGTAATGGAGTAATGGGGAAGAACATCATTTATTACCCCATATGTGCTAAATATTTTAAAAGTACTCCAAGTTTTTCAATTATCTTAATTCGAGTCATTAGAATAGTTATTTGTAAAGTTATGTAAAAGTTCAAGTGTAAGGGGAATGCAATGCCCCTATGATGTATTATTTTGGATGGTAGGGCAAAAGTGTATGAAAAAATAAATAAATAAAAAAAAAATAAAAAAAAAATCAAGAAAAATACAAAAAAAATGAGAAAAGGAAAAATAGAAAAAACATACGGACTACCATCCCATTTTATTTTATATTTATTTTATGTTTTTGTTATTTTCTTTCATTAGCTTAAGATTGAGTCGAGTCTTGACTTAGCAACATTGTATAGTACATGTAATTGATCAAGATCATTAACTCGCCACCAGTAAAATATCCTTTATCCAACAAAACCGTGTTTATCATATCCCTACACCTAACGTTATAACCCATGCAAAAGCCCTCTTTGATAGTTTATCTTAGGTGCTTACGCCTAGTGGAGGAGGTTTTCGATCCTTTCCCAAGCCTATGGTAATCTATTTGCTATGACAGGTAGTGAGAGATATTATCCGTTTTCATTTATGAGATTTATTTTGATGACACTTGAGAGATGTGAGTATCTAAACACTACTTGTGAGGTGCTAGTTTGTAATCTCCGTGCTTATTATGATTAAAGTGGAACGAATATTTGTTGTAATTACTTTTATGTTAGCATTAAATGACCCCTAACTTGTATTTTGATTAGAATAAAAGCGCATTTGCTTGAGGACAAGCAAATCTCAAGTGTAAGGGTATTTGATGAAGCGAAAAGTGTACCGCTTTTAGGGGGTCATTTAAGCCCTAAATCGTATTTATTTGATCAAATATTGCCCTAAATCGTTCCTTTTGTCATTTTAGGTACTTTGGAGAAGAAATCTGGAAAAGGAAGCATTTTGGACGTTTTTGGAGCATAAAAGTGAAGAAAACGACAAAGTCTCAAAATTGGCTGAAAAGTACATTTGACGGCGTCAGAAATTACCCTGGACGGCGTCATGGCTTGGCAAGAAAAAGGTGGATATGAAAATTACTCATGATAAGCCAGTGAAATTTGCATGGGAATTCTGACAGCGTCACCCTTTGGAGTGATCAAGGTCGTCACGGCTTAATTTAAAGAGGGACGGCGTCACGCCTAATTCTGACGGCGTCAAGCCTTGATAAGCCAGAACGGATTTTGGAAAGCTAAAGAGGGACGGCGTCAAGAAGGCCATCCGGGAACCCTAAAAGCGGCGAGGTGACGGCGTCACAATCCATAACGTGACGCCGTCAGATCTGAAAGTCTATATATAGTTTTGCAATTTTTTGTCATTAGTGTGGAACTTATTGGGGAACTTTGTGTGTGAAAACCCTAAGACGATTTTAGCAGCTTTTTCAAGGCTTTTTGCCTTGAGATCTTCCATGTTACATTGAAGATAAGTTATCAATTAATCATTCAATATGTCTATGTGTTGTTTGATTCTATCTTGTTCTTGTCTTTTGTTTAACATGCTAGGCTAGATTTATCTTGTGTTTGCTTAGATCTAATGAAACCTAGCTATTGATTATTGGTTATTAGTGTGTTATTAGTTGTATTGGATGATTGTTCATCTATGTTAGGCTTAAGAAAACTGGCTAACTTCCTATTCGGTAACTTGCTTGAACGTCTTAAGAAACATGAACCAATGCGTACTAAAGGTTTTTATGGTTGTATTTAATGCATGAGCGAATTCTAGTGATCCCATGTTAGGAGCTTCCTAGCCGGCTCGACATAGGAGTGAAGTAGGAGTTCATAGAGTTGGGGAAGTACGTACGCCACCCCACGAATGGTATTAAGGAATACACCCGTCATCCACGCAACTAATACACACTAATCAACCGGTAAAAGATAGTTAGGGAGTAAGGAAATCTAAGTAAACACATTTCTCTCCACATAAGTTTTACCACCTTTTCATTTTCTGTTATTTTATTTTATTTGCATTCGTAGTAACTTGGGTTAGTTGACTAGCAACTAATTCCGCCCACTCTTTCAAACCCGAGATTTTACTTGCTTTCATAAAAAAATATAAAAACATAAAAAGAATCTTCTCTCACCCTTAGACCTATTAGAGTAGTTTTTCATACCTAACGAACACTATTCCCTGTGGAGAACGATCAATCCCCCGTACTTACCACTACACTATACTACATCGGTCAGGTACACTGCCTGGTGGGGTTGTAAGCCTCTTGAGATCCCTCGAGAGGTAAAACCTGTTGTAAGGTTGCAAAACCACGCATCACTTATTTATGTTCTCTGAGTTGGTTCATGCTTGAAATAGTCCCATTTTTCAGTCCTGAGCTTCTTGTAATTTTTGGCCCTTGTTTGCTTATTTGTAGCTTATTTTGCAACTGCTTATTTACTGTTTCAGCTTATTTATGCTTAATTAGTTCCTGAAATTATTTTTCCTAGATTTAGTATTAAAAATTAGAATTACTCAAAAAATTTCAGATTTTTCCAATTAGTTTTAATATTTTTAAATCATTTAAATAGTTTTAATTAGTTTTTAATTCATAAAAAATTATTAAAAAATCAAAAAAAATATTTTTCTTTTTCCAAAAATTTTCTTTTATCAGTTTTAATATAGGAAAATTATTTTTATATTTTTAGGGCTTAAATTTTAGAAAATCACTTTTAATTTACTTTTTAAAATTCGTCGCGTAACGTTTTAAAATTCAAATTTTTGTTTTTAGGTTCATATGCTTAGCTTAGTTATATCATTAGCTTAATTAGTTGATTTCTTTTATAATTTCATTATTCGTAGTATAAAATCACCAATCAATCACTCTTTTTCACACACTTATTCGACACCGAAACAAAAACTCGAATTCGACCTTCGTTGGGACACGACCCGGGGAAAACGCATACGTTGCCTTTTCCTTTGGAAAAATATCTACATCAAAAAAATGGCGCCGCTGCCGGGGAAGGCTTGAGAAGAGTTTGAATTTCGTTCGTTGGATCGTGTTTTGAAGACCCTTCCTCGGAAGTTTTTGTTTTCATAAAAATAAAAAATACAAAAATATAATAATTAAAAAACACTTTTCCTAAAGTGTTTTCACCAAAAAATAAATAAATCCTCGCTCTCGAGAGGGCGTTGTAAACCATTCCGAATAAACAACCAAAAAGATCGTGAAATTAAACGTTTCTTGGATTATTTCTTTACTACAACCTATACACGGGGTTTAAGGATGGTCTTGACATTAAATTGCAGACCGAAAGAGGCGGGTTTTTAATCACCTTCGAGTGGACCTTTGCTTCTCCGCCACGCTGCGCATAGTTTTGAAAGAAACGAGTACGGTTGATTAACGATCACCAAAAAAGAAAATAAATCTATGTTAGGATCTCTGGGAAATAAGAGTTCATTGTTGCTGCCGATAGTGTAAAGTTGGTTCCTGCCGATAGCTTGGTTCCTGCTGAAAGCTCATTGCTGCCGACAGTGTTATCTTGTTCCTACCGATAGTATTGTTGCTGCGGATAGTATTATTTGTTATCCGTATATTTAGAATGTTTGTTATGATTTATTTTTAGAAGAGATTGTTGTTAATCTCTTTACACGTTTTCTTGTAGAACGGGTTAGGGTTAGGTGATCTTGTTAGTATAAAAGATAAACCCGTCTATGAGTTTAGGTACGCCTTGAACATCTTTTAATATTCAATAAACGATTCTTAGTTCAATAGTTTGATCCATAGAGGATCATTGTTCTTTTAGAGTTTTCTTCTTTATAATACTTGCTGTTTAGTTTCCGCATAAACACTTGTATTGCAGAGGTTCTTGTTTATACCAAGCTCAATCAAGCTCGAAGTACTCGATCCTACAAGTGGTATCAGAGCCTGGTAAGGATCTCTGATAAAGAAGGAAACAGTGTTGAAGTGTGTCTCTCTTGAATCTCTTCACAATGTCACTATCAGGAGATCATTTTGAATTGTGCGCAAGGAGGATTAGGAACTTGTTCCACAATAAGTCCTATGAGGAAAAAGAAAATTTGGAAGAATATGCTCTCTTAGGATTCCCATCTCAGGTACAACGATGTAATTCTGCTTGTCAAGAATTGTACTCAACACTTAATAATGAATATGATGAAATGAAATCTAAGTATAATGAATACTTTATTAAAGTTCATGCTTATGACAAAGCAGTTAAAACATTAGAAAAGCAAAAAGTTTGGTTTCAAAAGAATCAGTTAGCATATGAGGAAAAGATAAAGGTTTTAGAGAGGGACTTGAAAAACACCACTAATGAGCTTAAGCATTCTGAGTCTCAAAAGGCTAAGATGGTGTTAGAAAAACAGGATGTGCAGACTAAACTAGACAATGCCTTGGCTAGGTTTAATAAATGGAAAGATTCATCTAAAAACCTAAACAAGTTAGTTGATAGTTCTATGTCTACGAAAACAAAAAGAGGTTTAGGGTATGGTAACTTGATAGGGCCAAATCAATTTTATGACCCTAATGAGTATAGTGTTTTTAACCCTGAACCTGTAGACTATCAAAAACCTGTTAAATATGTGAAAGAAGGTGGAATGAATGCTGTTTCTCCACCTATAAGAGGAGTTTTTATGCCTTCTCCTGTACACTCTCTCTCTGATATTGACTCAGATGAGTCACAAATGGTTTATGGTAAAAAGTCCAAAGACTTACCTGAATCTAATGATTGTGTCTCTTATCACACAAATGACAAATCCTCTGAAGCAGAGTCTAAAGACTTTGTTTCATGTGACTCAAGTGAAAAGTCAACCACACCCAAATATCACAGGTCCTCAAGTTCAACAAATGGTATATCTACTCCCAAATCAGTCTTTTCAGATAACAGCTCATTGAATTCTTTTAAAAACAACTGTGTCTCTAGTTCCACTAGTGATAATGGTGTCCATATTAAGAAAAGCTGTAGTAAAATCAAGGCTGTTAGGAAGAAGACATGTTTTGTGTGTGGTAGTCAATATCATCTTATAAAAGATTGTGATTATCATGAGAAAAGGTTGAATGGTGGGAAACATCAGAACAAATCATTGTGGAAAAATGTTAAACAAATCCCACCATATGTTCCACAAGCAGCAGGAATGAATTTTTATAGGAGTCCTTTTCCTGCTGATAGACCTATTCCTGCTGGTTCCTCTGTTCCTGCTGATTTTCAGGGAACCATTCCTGCTGGTACATCTTCATATTATCACAGGGATTTTTGGCCTGTCTATTCTAATCAAGTCTTTGGAGGGGGAATGGCTTATTCTCCATGGTATCCTTGGTAGTTGTTTTGTTTGGTTGTTCATGTTGTTGTAATTGTGTTTGCTGGTTTATAGGGTAGCTTTAGCCTAAGGGGAGGCTAATGCTTGTAATTTTGTCTTGTTTTTCATTCTTTTAAGTTTTATTTGTGTTTCTCTAATCTTATCTTGCAGGATTTTCAGTGTCTTTTGTTAGTTAACTTTATTTTGCAGCTTCTTAATGCTTGGATTTAAAGCTTTATACAGCAATTTTCATTCATCATAAGAAAGATCAGTACATTCAGTTGCTGGTTACAAAAGATTATGAGTTTCAAAAGACAATTATCAACATCATACTAATCATCATTTCAACCTTCTTACATCTAACTACCTAAACCCTACCACCTATTCCATCTTCTCTTTACCCTTACCCAAATTGTCAGGCATGAACCTCTTTCCTCTCTGGCGAATGATCTCTTCATAAACATGGGGGACTGCAAGTGCCAAGATGACTGGCCGTGGTTGTCTTTGTTCAGGGGATGGCTTTGAAGAGCTTGAGGTAGTTGACCTCTGATGAGTTCTGGATCGTGTCCTTGAAGATGGATGGATTGGTTGTGAAGTAGGGATACCTGCTTGTGGAGTTGGTTGGGTTGGTTGTGGTTTTGGGTTGCTTGATTGTGAAGCTGGCTGGGTTGGCTTGGGAGTGGTTCTGGTGAGATTCTTCCTTTGTCTTGGATCTTTGCCTTCACGTTGTCGATTGTGTCGACTTCTAGGGATTGGTTTTTCTCGGCTTGAACCTTCTTGATGTTTAGCCTTGCCTCTTGGTACCGGTACTTTATAAAAAGCTGCAGTTGCTCTCTCCATCTCTTCAGCAAGCAGAGCTTCAGTTTCCTTCATCTGTCTTCTGTCCTCATCTGTTAAAGGAAAATTGGGAGGGAAAGTCTCCCATTCGCCCTGGTAATACACCAAAGACTTCAACTCTGATGAATCTTCATCATCAGAGCTAAAGTACTCAAAAGAAGAAGGGGTAGATGGAAGAGGATCAGATGAATCCTCCTCAACCTTGGCCTTACCTTTGGTTCTAGAGGATGATGCTGTTTTGGGGAAGTATTTGTTCCATCCTGAGTCACTAGAGGAGGAAGAATCTGATGAGATTTCGATGATTGGATGTTTGGATGAACTCATTCTGTGGCTTGATTTTTGGAGATTTAGTTTGATTTGTGGTAATAAAGGGTTTTGTGATGATAAAGTTATGTGATCTGAGGGTTATATAACGATATGGAGATTAGTGCAAAATTTATTGATGGTTGGTATTGAGAGTTAATTCGGGTAAGTTATTCTTAATGACAAAGTTCGGAAGGTTGACTTTGGTCAAACCACCTCATTCCTGCCGACTGGTCAACCCTCCTATTGCTGCCGAATGACCAAATGTTTCTGCCGAAAGGTCAAACTTTCTTAAGTTAATTGGTCAATGTTACGTGCAATGAATAGCAGCAATTTAAAGTGATATTTTTGGAAACTCAACATATAATTGCACATTTCTCATCTCTATTTCTCAAAAACCTATCGAACCCTAATCTTCTCATTTCAAACCCTAAATCATTCCATCAACACAATGACAACTCTTCGTTACAAGGATGATCATAACAAGGTTGCTTATTTGGAATCTTCTTCAAGAAGTGTTGGTTATGATGAAGTTCTGACATTTCTTCGTGGGTCATCTATTCGTTATGCCCTCACTTATTGCCCAGGGACGGTGTACGATTCTTTGGTCAAACAGTTTTGGAGGACAGCTAAAGTAAGACATGTCGTGGGAAGGGAAAATGATATTGTTGCTACCATCGATAATCAAGAAGTGGTTATTACTGAGGAGTTGATTCGAGTTCAGCTTCAATTTCCTGAGGAACAAGGAGAATATGATCTTCCAAGGCAAGACATTCTTGATGGTATGGCAGCTATAGGGTATCCTGTTGCTGGAAGTTGCACCTTCTTGAAAAGTAGGTTGTCTCCTCAATGGAGGTTTCTGATTCATTCTTTACTCCAGTGTCTTAGTGTTAAGTCAGGTGGTTGGGATCAATGTCCAAGTCCTATTGCATCTGGTCTAGTCTGTTTGTCTCAGGGTAGGATCTTTAATTAGGCAAAATATATTTTTGAGGGAATGATTGAGAATCTAAGTAATGGTAAAAACAGCTTTTTGATGTACCCTAGATTTCTTCAAATCATCTTAGGTGTACAGACCATTAATACATCCCCTAAGTTATAAATAGGTTGACTGCCAAAATGTTTGCCCTGATGAAGATGAACTTTACTGGCCAACATTTGCCTTTGTTGCCTCATATGTTACACCACACTGATCCTGCTGATATCCCTGATCCTGCCGACAATGCTGATCCTGCTGATAATATCTCACCATCACCTAATGCACCTGAGCAAGAGACTTCAGTTGATGCTGCTGCATCTGCATCTATTGCTGCTGATGATCCATTACCACCTTCACCCAGACCAGTGACACCTACACCTGAGACTAATGACAATGTTGAATTCAATGAGCAGCCCATCTCAGCTGATACACCTATTGTCCAGCCATCTCCTTTAGAGGATTTACCTTCTTCTTCAAGGTTTTCATCACCTAGTCCTACTAGGTAGCCAGTTAGTTCTGACATCCATGCAGGGGAGGGATTTAATGTTTCTCCACCCAGAGTTAGTGAAGTTCCTAATACTTCAAGTGTTCCTGCTGGTGGAACTGATGATGCTGTTGATCTCACCTCTATGTCTCAGCTACTTGAAAGATCTGTGAAGAAAATTGAGGCATTGGAGTCAGAACTTAATGAGACAAAAAGGATTTTTGGTGAGAAAGTGGAGAGCTTGGAAAAGGAGCTCAGGGATTCTAATGAAGCATTTAGTAGAACTATCCAAGAACTAAATGATAAGATCAGCATATTGGAGGGTAGTCAAATGCAAAAGAAAAGAAAGGTTATTCTTTCTGAGTCTGAGGAAGATCAGGATGATATGATATTTGATGGGCTTAATGTTCTAGCATCTGTTTCTCTTGATGGTGCAAATACTGTAGTTCCTACAACTTCTGAGCACAACATCACTCCTCAAGCACAGGTCTCCACTGAAGCAAGGACCATTGCTGCTGATGTCTCCATTGCTACTGATGTCACCATTGCTGCTGATGTGTCTGCTGTTACTGCTAATGTTGAAAATATTTTTTCTGCATCTAAGGATCCTGTTACTACTGTTGGAAGTTCATCTGTTGCTGCTGAAAGTAACATCATTCCTCCTGAAGCAACTGAAAATGATGAAGAGATAGCTGCAAAGGTGCATGAACAGGAAGTTGCTGCTGAAGAAGCTAGATTAGCTCAGCTTGCTCAAGATGAAGAGCTTGCAAGACAATTGTCTGTTGATGAGAAAAATGTTGCTGGGATTATAAATAACCCAAGTTCAGATGATCCTTCTTCAGAAGTGTTTAGTGCACAAGTTGAATATTTATTGAACACTGACATGATTATTAGAGCTCATGGGTTTATGGTTCTTCAAATGCAAGAATTAGATTCAGATACAAAGTCAGACCTGCTTAAGGCATTCATCTTGAAGAAACAAAGAGCAACCACTTGGAATGAATTGATGCACAGGATCAAGGAAAGACAAAGGTTAGGATATAAGATGCCAACAAACAGAGATAATATCAATTTTATGAAGGTGTATCTAAGGAATGAAGCTAACTACAAGATCAGTGATTTCAAAGGTTGGCCTGAAGGTGCAATTCAAAAGTTGTTCCTTGATACTTATGCAAAGCTCAACTCTTTAGTAGACACTGATATTCCACAAAGCAGGAAAAGAGCATCTTCATCTTTGGAGTCTGATGTTGCAAAGAGAATGAAGTCTGGAGAAGGCTCTAAGGATGATTCATTCATTGCTCAAAGTTCTACTGTTGATGCATCTAAGGTACCACAAGAAGATCTTGGTTCTGCTGATCTTCCTACTGCTGATGTTTCTGTTTCTGCTGAGCCTTCTGTATCTGCTCCTATCTTTCAATATTGTCTAAGAACAAGGAAGAAGAGTCATTCTTTTCACTCTTCTTCTGTGGATATTCTTGAAGTGGATGCTCATGATTTGATTGAGGTTGCTTCTGAAAGTGATTCAGAGGGTGACTCTGTTCACTCTTGGGGTAATATTGCTCATTGGGAACTTAGGTCTACCTCTGATGGCGAAGTTAATGTTTGGTTTTCTCTTGATGGGACAGTCAAGTTCTTTACATTTCTGAGGGAGATCTTGGATAGGGTAGAAAGAAAAGATTTGGAGCATCTTTATAGGATAGTGGATAATCATTATCAATCTAATACTCCAACTGGTAATGGTTTGCTGCTTTGGGGAGACTTACAAGTCTTGATGAATAAATTGGATGGAGACAAGGCTAAACTAGTGTGGGGTAATCAATCATCATGGAGAGTCTTCTCTTGGAAATTATATCCTTATTCCAATGTTCATGTTGTGGAACTCACCTCTGGCAAGTTCCTCACTATGTTTGTGGATATTGCTTATCCTTTAACTGAAGGAGTGTTAAAGAGAATGCTAACACAGAAGGTCAAAGTTCCTAAGCATACTATAGGAAATGATCTAACCACAGCTGAACAATTGGTTAAATTCATCAAGGATCAAGTTGCAGCTAAGGGGTCATCAGCTTAAGGGGAGGAATGAAGCTTAAGGGGAGGATTATTCTTGTTGTTGTTGTAAAGTTTCTATCTTTCTTTCTTATTTTCTTTTCTTATTTTTCTTTTGGTGTGTTTTTGTTTGTGTTTATTAGTTAAAAAAAAAAAAAAAAAAAAAAAAAAAAAAAAAATCTTGTATATTTTGTGTGCTAATAAGTGGTTTTGAGTAACACCTTGCAGGTACAGTGTTGGTGTTTACACCTGCACAATAAATGGTGCTCAACTCACCATGTCTTGCAGACAAGAAAGAGTTGACTCACCATGAGGGTACGGCTCTGGTGTGATAATCAAATCCGTTGATAGCTGTCATAGCTTGCTCAAAGCTATAGGGTAATTCAACTCACCCATGATTCAGTTCTGAGAGTTGAAAATGGTTCTCAATTCACCATGGATGTAACCCTTTATGGGATCCAAAGGATTGGCTAGTCCACAAAAGTATGGTTTGTGGTAAAGACATTTGGTATCCATATTTGGTATTCAATTCACCAAGGTTCAGTTGAAACCAAAGAATTGACTAGTCCTGAGCAAACGGCTACAGGTAAAGACAAGTCAAATCCGTTTATATTTGCTGATTTGCTAATAAATTAGATGGTTATCAATGTACCATGGTCTAACACACCTAAACATTGGCTACTCCAGTAGTGATGGCTATTGGTAAAGAGACATCAAATCCATTAATTTTCAATGATTCACCTCTCACAGGAGTTAACACACCTGGATGTGATGAGAATAGTATGAAACTTAAAGAGATTTGATGTACATTTTGTCATTAGTAGCAGCCAAGTTCAAGTGATGTTATGGTGACCAGTAAATCTATTTTGAAGAAGATTTCATGTTCCTGCTGCTCTATTGAAGTTGCTGCTGGATGCTATAGAAGTTGGAATCTTGAAGTTATTGAAGTTGTTGCTGGTTACTTCTTATTGTTGCTGCTAAGTCGCAGTCCTCAAGCCTGAGTTTATGAAAGCTTTATCACAAGGGAATCTTGCAGGTTAACCTAGTCAACCTCAAGATTAGGGGAGGATTGTTAGGATCTCTGGGAAATAAGAGTTCATTGTTGCTGCCGATAGTGTAAAGTTGGTTCCTGCCGATAGCTTGGTTCCTGCTGAAAGCTCATTGCTGCCGACAGTGTTATCTTGTTCCTACCGATAGTATTGTTGCTGCGGATAGTATTATTTGTTATCCGTATATTTAGAATGTTTGTTATGATTTATTTTTAGAAGAGATTGTTGTTAATCTCTTTACACGTTTTCTTGTAGAACGGGTAGGGTTAGGTGATCTTGTTAGTATAAAAGATAAACCCGTCTATGAGTTTAGGTACGCCTTGAACATCTTTTAATATTCAAAAACGATTCTTAGTTCAATAGTTTGATCCATAGAGGATCATTGTTCTTTTAGAGTTTTCTTCTTTATAATACTTGCTGTTTAGTTTCCGCATAAACACTTGTATTGCAGAGGTTCTTGTTTATACCAAGCTCAATCAAGCTCGAAGTACTCGATCCTACAATCTAATTTTTCATTAAATATAAAAATCCAAAAATATTTTATTTTCAAATTTGGTTTTCCTTTTTGATTTGGTAATTGTTTTTGGTGTATGCACACCCGTTCTTCTACTTCCCACCCTCTTCTTTCATCTCTATCGAATCCCGAGAGGATTATTCGTCATAATCACCGTGTTCATTTCTCAACCGTTGAGGAAATGGCCGACGACCCAAACAATCAACACCCGCCGATGGGTGGTGAAAATCACATGCCAGCTCCCAATCTCCGAACGATGGAGGAGCTGTGCCAACCCACAATGCACGGACGTGGTGGCCCGATTGCCCCCGTCAATATTCAAGCCGCCGATTTTGGACTTAAGCATCATATGATTCAACAAGTCCAAAACTCGTGCCAATTTCATGGCTTGCCGGGTGACGATGCCAACAAACATCTTGATAAATTCATAACCGTCACCCAAAGTATGAAACAAAATGGGGTCTCCGATGACGCCCTCCGTCTATATCTCTTTCCTTATTCCTTGACGCATCATGCCACCGCTTGGTTTGATCGTCTTCCCAAGAACTCTATTCGTAGTTTTGATGAAATGGTTACGAAGTTCTTGGTGAAATATTTCCCATCGTCGATGGTGACGAAATTAAGGAATGAGATTAGCAATTTCCGTCAGCTTCCCGATGAATCATTATTTGAGGCATGGGAATGCTACAAGTTATCGATTGATCGGTGTCCGAACCACAATATGTTATTGGTCACTATTATAGATACCTTCTATAACGGTTTGACATTACGACACCGTGATACGATTAATGCTGTTGCCGGTGGTACGTTTATGAAATGTCGACCCGAAGAGTGCTATGATCTCATTGAAAACATGACCACCCACCATAATTTTTAGGATTCCTCTGCCGAGAGGAATGAGTCAACAAGATCTAGCACTGATTCTTCTACTTCCGAGATAGCCGCTCTTTCTAAACAAATGAATGATTTGTCAACGGCTGTCTTGAGAATTCATCAAAATCAGATTTCAACTCAAAACAACAACAATCAAGTCAATGTTGTTAATCATAGTTGTGAGACATGTGGTGGTCCACATCAGTATTTCGAGTGCCCAGCCGCCGGTGGCTACACTCAAGAAAACGTTTACGCTGCAACGGGAACCTTTAATCAGGGAGGTAACAGTTACCAACCCCAAGGTGACCGTAATTTGCTCAGCTACCGTTCTAACAACTTCCTCGGACCACCCGGTTTCCCACCAAATCAAAATCAGCAAGTGCAAAACCGCAATGTTCCAAATAATCAAAATCAAAATCGGGGCAATCAAGGTTATCAAAACCAAGGGAATTATAACCAAGCCCCGAATCAAGGAAATTTTCAAAACCCAGGAAATTTTAATCAGGGAAATTTTCAAAACAACAACCAGAGTTTTAATCAAAACAACCGAGGGCCAAATCTTCCAAACAATCAAAATCAAGGATTTGTGCCAAACCCATCGCCCTCGGATGAGTTATTAAAACAATTCATTCTTCAAAACCAACAACAACAAAAGAATCAAGAGGAAATGAATAGAAGGATGATGAGTCAAATCAATGAAATTAACAAGCGTTTAAATGATCGACCCTCGGGCTCTGGAACTCTTCCAAGCAACACGATCGCCAACCCGAGGGGCGATGCTAAGGCGATCACTACTAGGAGCGGTGTTTCATATGATGGACCCACGGCTCCGACTACCGATTCTTCTCTACCTCCCAAGGTAGTCGTCCGTGAGACCGAGGTGACCAAGGACACGGAACCTCCTACTAACAACGGAGGAACCAAAGACGTCCAACCTCCGGTTGTCCACCCATCTGAACCAGAAGTTGTGATTGAGCCCGAAAAAGCTCCCGTTAAGACCACACTTCCTTACCCTTCAAGAATGAATGATCAAAAGCTCCGCGATAAAGCTTCGAGTCAAATGGAAAAATTCTTTCAAATATTCCAAGAATTACATTTTGATATAAGCTTCGCGGACGCTTTGCTCCTGATGCCTAAATTCATTTCTACCCTCAAAAGTTTGTTGAGCAATAAGGAAAAATTATTTGAAATGACAAAAACTCCAGTGAACAAAAACTGTTCTGCGGCAATTCTCAAAAAGCTTCTAGAAAAGCTTGGAGATCCCAGAAAATTTCTCATCCCATGTGAATTTCCGGGAATGGTTGAATGCCACGCCTTGGCCGATCTTGGTGCGAGCATCAACCTAATGCCGTTATCCATCTGGAAGAAACTTTCTTTGCCCGATCTCACCCCCACTTGCATGACCCTCGAGCTTGTGGATCGTTCCATAACCCTTCCTAAGGGTGTAGCCGAGGATGTCTTTGTAAAAGTGGGGAAGTTCCATTTTCCAGCAGATTTTGTGGTAGTTGATTTTGACGCCGACCCCCGGGTTCCTCTCATTCTCGGAAGATCATTCTTGAGGACCGGGCGTGCTTTGATTGATGTCTATGGTGAAGAAATTACTTTGCCGGTCGATAAGGAAAAAGTTACGTTCAATATTAATCCGAACTCGAAACCTCAAACCGACAAATGCAATGTTGCTACGGTTGATCAAAAGTCCGATCCCGTAATTGCTCCTAAAAGAGTTGATCCTAACCTTTCAAGATTCACGGTCAAGAGTATGTCAGAAAAACGTGATGAACTCAAGGCTATGAAAATCAATCCTGGATCGAGCAAATGGTTTGAGTGTTGTGCTGCAAATTCTAAGAGTATTCTTGACAACGATGATGAAGATGAAACGGAGACTACAACGAAAGTGGTGGAAATTGCTAGTTCTAAGAGCACACCACTTGTCCCACCTCCAGAACAAGTTTATCACATCGAGATTCGTGATTCCGACTTGTAGGTCACGATGATATCTCAAACACACACTCGATATGACTAATAAGAACACGTACTACTACTCTAGATTAAGCTACGTATAAAAAGAAAAAAAAGCTAATAAGCTAACTAGAGAAGAGAATAAGAAGAGAATAAGAAGAATGGAAGGCTTTCAATAAATCGAATTACACACAAGCATAGCTTTCGCACAATGCATGAAAAACCAACAATAAATGAGGAGCCCTTGCCTTCTATTTATAGGCAAATACTTAGGGCGTCCCATGTGCTAATCTTTCTAGAAGAAAATTAACTAAGGTGGCCGGCCCATGGGCTACTAATGGACCGGTCACTTAATACAAACAATATAACCCTTAACGTGCAACATTTTTCCTAAATGAACAAGACTTGTAAATATTTAAAACATGTTCCTAACAATCTCCCCCTAAGTCTTGATCATCAATGTTGCTCGACGTCTTCTTTGCTTCTTAGGCTTCTGACGTCTTTATAATCTTTGTATCTTTGTTCTTGAATAATGATGATATGATGTTGTCTCGATCTGCCAATCTCCAATGTCTTCTCGTCTTCTCCATCATGCTCATATGTCTTAGACTTGTTTTCTGCAACTTGTTCTCACTTTTCAATCTTAAAACTTGAGAAAGGTTGAAGTGCTTGAACTTTTGACTTTACTATATCATATGTTGAACTTTTGATGTTACTGAGTCTTTGAGAGAACATTTCTTCAAGATATGAACATGATGGAGTCTTGATGGTCGAACTCCAGCTCCTCAGCAGCAGCAGCAGCAGCAACAGCACGAACCAACCGGTACTTACAGGCTCAGACTTGAGATCATCAACAGCATAGTGTGAAGACTTTCTCAAATCCTAACCCAGACCGTTCTAAACCGGATTCCCCCGAAAGGGATTACACGGACACACCGAAGTGCACCCACGATTCAGTGAGTCGCTGGAGATCACCCCACGACTGTAGACCATTTGGAGCAAACACTAAGCGTAACCCACAAGGAGTTACCGAAGTGACCTGCTGACAGAGTTGTTTGATGTTGCTCTGGCAGGATTTCCATTCAATCATTGATAATCACAGTTGTGACTTCTCTCATGAATGTTCTCGGCAGATTGCTAAGATCTGCGAAGGATAGTTTCTTAATTTTACATCTGCTGCCCATGATTTAGAACAACAGAGTAATACTAAGTGTACCTAAGAGATCTTTTATGAATCTCATGGCTCTAGACTCAATTAGTGCACATTTGTTTGGTCATCGGAGGCGTGGAGCAGATTGCCTCCTTTTCAATATCAACACTCTCATAATGAGAGGTCGATAGATTATGAAGGGTTCTCCGTGTGAATGAAACAAATGTCTTTTGAGAGACACTTGAGTGGTTTAGAAGGTTTATTAGTGCGTCACTGGGTCCATGACGTCTTTGGTCTTCAATACCGGTGATGCTCATCAACCAGTAGATTATGAATTGAACCCGGTGTCTGCCCTAAGGTTGAACAAATGGAGGGCTATTTCTTTTCACCCTTTTTCTTTGCTTTTCTTTTTAATTCTTCAACCCCTTCTTTCTCCGTTCATTCATTTTCTCCTTTTTATATCATACCTAGGACTTTCTAGTTCTAAACTATTGGTATTGTCCTTGGGTAGATCCCTCCGGCTCTGGCGGATCATAGGACGGTTTTCCCTAACCTTAGTCACCTTATAACTCCATGACTATCCTAATGATGCCATAAACCAAACCATTGAAAATCTCTCAAAGTGTCGATAATTGTAAAAACATTTTGTTGACACCTTGAGAGTTTGATGATTTTCAGAAATACTCCCCCTTAACATGTGCATATAAGTAATAAATTTTGAAATTTGCACATGCAGGAAAGAGTTGGCACTTTATTTGAATTGATTGACTTTCAATGAACCTGATCGTTGCGAGACACGCTTACATCACCAGTTAAACTGGCTTGAAATTATTACCCGTCCGGATCAGATTCAAAGATTATCGCTCGAAATCGGTACATTCTACTCAGACACGTCCTTTGCGAGACACGCTTACATCACCAGTTAAACTGGCTTGAAATTATTACCCGTCCGGGACATGTCCTTTCGACTACTGACTTTTTCTATCGTCAATTCGAGGGTCAATTCTGAGTTTGAGCACAAGAGATTCCAGCAAATGTGACTTCATATTTTAATCATCTTTTATTTCTTCCCCTCAAAAATAGCATACTCATGATGTTTTTGGAAAAACGTTTATGATTAAAATATGTTGTTTTTGAGTTTTAGGGAAGAATTTCAAGAACATTTAAATTTCTTTGAACAAAGATTATATTTTTCAAATACTCCCCCTTAACAAGGGAATACTTGTCCTTATGAGCAGAATGTTGGAAAAAACTTTAGAAAACATTCTGGTTTTAATTCTGCTCATAAGTAAGAAGCTTTCGCTCCTTTTTCAGGATTGAGGCACTGAAGCGTACCTCAGGGTCCTTTCTTTGGGGTCCGGGTTGTACACTGTTATGTGTGCA
This sequence comes from Artemisia tridentata subsp. tridentata, assembly GCA_021014915.2. Classification (NCBI taxonomy): domain Eukaryota; kingdom Viridiplantae; phylum Streptophyta; class Magnoliopsida; order Asterales; family Asteraceae; genus Artemisia; species Artemisia tridentata. The sequence continues at coordinate 6,245,884 of CP139508.1, forward strand.
CAAGCCGTAAAGCATAGGCCAATTATGGAAAGAATAATGATATTATGAAATATGAGAATTGATTCTTACATCAACCGCCTTTGCCAAAAGTTGTGAACACTGGGTCAGTCCGCTGAAATAGTCTGATAGCGAACGGTGGACGACCCCCAACATAGCTTTCTAGCCTCCTCATCTGATCCCGATGGTATAACCGTTCTTCAATCTTCCGAATAAATTCCTTGACTTGTCGCAGCTCCTTCGAATTCCATCTTCTTGATTTACCCAACGCCGAATCTCGAACCCGATTAGCTAACCCATCACGTACACTCTTTAGGGTATCGTCACAGAACTTATGAATTTCATTGAATGCCATGAAACGGTGGAAATCTGTTGTGCTTCTGTAAACGAACCCGAAGACTGGACTATGTAGCATGGTGTACTGAGGGTCCTTTTTGCTGTTGAGAAGGAATTGTGGTTCAACAAGGTTAAGCTTAGTCTGATAACTTTCAACACCTAGCTGGAGATCTTCTACACGTTCTTTGATGATTGTTCTCCTGATGTAATGACAGAGGGAGGTACTGAGTGCATATCGAAGCTCGTTAGTCAAATGCTGCAGTTTGCCTTGGACTTTCATCAGATACATGTCTTCGATATCATTCAGGTTCAAATCAGGAAAATCAGCCTCTGAGAATGTGTAGAGATTGTTGTCAATTCTTTTTACGGTGATCTCTTCGAGAAATATATAATCGCATCTTCTGGATCCGCTCACATTGATGACGGCCACGATTTTGAGATCACTGTAAACTGGCTCTCGTGATTTTTGGAGAGCAAGTTTGTACTTGTACCAGCTTTGTCGTTTAGAATACCAGTGATGAATCCCCAACTCTGCATCACGATCATATTTGACGAGCTTTTTAACAAACAGATGTCTGTTAATAGCTGCCTCTTCAATAGCTGACTGTGTGTAATGAGCAGCTGGTGTGAAAGTGATTGACGTAGCATACTTTGTCGTCCCTTGTGCTCCATTCTTTAGAAGTTCCAGATCGTTGTTGAAGAAAATTTGGAAGGGAATTTCGGAGTGGTGAGATCTTCGTATCACAGAGAGCGGCTTAGTCCAATCAGTGATGAACGGTTGATTCTTGCCAACTCTCCTGACTACGTCTGGATTAGCCCAGTCGAAGTCACTTGACATTGCGCGTGCAATGTTTTCAAGATGATATTCAAGTTCTGCTGCGCTGTTGGATTTATCTTTCAGAAGAATGAATGCATCGTTCTTGATCCGACGAAGTTCCCTTTTGGTCATCTTCTTAATGTTAAGACTTCTTTTGATCTCTTGAGTAACAGCAAACGTGCTGTCTTCAACTCGGGACGCTTCGTTAGTCTGAACTTGAGCACTTGCTAGATGATCAAACCATTCATTCCCTAGCTCATCCTTATCATTATCTAGCCATGTAACAACAGCTGGTTCATTAGATGACTTTTTACTGTGTGAAGGCTTGGATTTGGAGGGCTTTGGTTTTGATGGTGATGTTGGTGAATGAGGTTGATCGTCTTGTGGCTGAAATTCCACGTCGTCAGCCGTAAAATGCTCATAGTGATGGTCGGTTTCAGTAGGAACAGAGGATTGATGTTTTGGAGGTAGAGTTGATGTTGTATGTCCAGTTGGCTCCTGAATATGTATCCCTGACTCGCCTTTGTGTTTCTTATGTTCGGGTTTAGGGTCCTGATCTTCCTCATCATCCTCTCGAATACGTTTTCCTTTGTCAGCAGCTTCCTTGCACGATTTCTTCTCAATGTGTGCTTGAAGAGCCGCGATCAAGTTGATTTCTTCTTGAGAAGGAGAGGTGATTTCAAAGAGTCTGCCGAGAAGCACAAGCTCGATATATTCAGTGGTGAGATCTGGAAGTGGTTTGGTTTGGGAAGAAGAAGAGACGGCTTCTTTGATTTTTTCGTCAAGTTGTGAATCAATATGTTCATTTATGTTTTGTTGAAGATCAGGAAGAAATTGCTTAACAAATTTCCTTGTCTTGCGTGTCATATGATCTTTGATATTAAAACCAAGGAATTCATCTATCTTCTTCTTACTTTCCTGCATCTCTTCCATTTGCTGAGACAAATTCTTGACTAAACTTTCCATTTCAGCCAATTTTGTTGTTGCTTGTTTGTCTCGTTGTGCTTGTGCTCTCTTTACTGCCTGTTTAAGTTTCTTTGCTGCAGGAGACACAACTTCAACTTTTGTAACATGGACGATTCTTCTTTTGCTCTTTCCTTTGTAGGCCTTATGAATATTCTCAGAAATAGTTGCTTTTGATTTAGGTGATGAAGATCTCGAAGATGATGGAGTGAGTGAAGGGATTGGTTCATCAGATTTAGTATTTGATTCCTTTTGAGGTGAGGGTGGAGGTGTTGGATTCTTAGGCGGTGACCCAGGAGGTGTCTTGGGTGATGAAACAGACGAGGGCTGAACTGGTGGTTGTTCTTGCTGCTGTTGTGGGTTATGAACGACCATAGTCAGTGCAGATTTGGCTGTGTCTTTTGGAGGGGAAGGAGGAGGTGTTGGAGTGTGAGAACGAATGTAGCTATCTGCTTCCAGGTTAGCTTGAGCATCATCCTTACGTTTCCTTTCTTCCTCTTGTCTTGCCTGTTCCTCAAGATCCTTGGCTGCTTTAATTGCTTTATCTCCCAGAATGTCTTTTTCTTCTTCTATGTTCCAATCTTCTGTATCATCGTTGCGTGGTTGTTCCTCGGGATTGTCGTCAAACATAGAATCAGAGATATCCTTGTCAAATAAAACAATATTGCTATCCTGATCTTTTTCCTTCTCCTCCTGAGTTGGTGCTCCCAAGTCGGGTTGATTAACCGAACCTGTTTGCTGAGAAGAGACCGATTCAGCCTTATCGAGTTGATTAATCGTATCAGGCTGAACCTTGGTTGATGCAGCTCCAGATCCTCCGGGTTGATTAACCGGATCATCTCGGGTCAAAGCTGCTTCATGAACAGTTTGGGATCCTCCAGCTCCATGTGTTCTCTCATACTCCATCTGTTGCTCCAATACTTTCCTTGCTCTACGCTCTTCATCTTCTTTTAGTGATTAGAGACTCTGCTTTTGTGCATTTTTATGAGAGATCTTATTATGAAGTTCAGCCTCTTCAACAGTCATAAAGACATGTTCTTCTTCTAATTCAGATGATTCAGATTCAGATTCAGTATCTTCATCAATGATTCTATTTGGTTCAGGTTTTGGTTGGGGTTTACTGGGTACTCTCCTCTTGATGAAAGTGGTTCTGGGATGTCTTTTCTTTGGTTCAGAGACACTTGATGCACTACCCGTCTTAGTCTTACTTCGAGAATGAGTCTTAGAAGATCCTGATTCTTCAACCAACTTAGCAAGACCCACACGACGTTCACGGAATGCCTTGTCGTAATCATGATAAGCTTTAGTTTCTTTTACCTCATCAGGCATCAGAAATTCTGGCAACCGTGCACCTTGTTTGCGCGTGCTTTCTTTTGGGAAGTAGACTTTGCTTAATGTTTTATCCATGCTGTACTCATGAACCTCTTGATCAGTAGGTCGCTTATCGAGGTCTTCATGCTGATCAAGTAGATAGCTAATCAGAACTTTGGTGTATCGTACAAATGGAATTTTCTTGGATGTTTTTCGCATTAAGTACATTATGTCTTCCCATATGAGAGCAGCAAAGTCAATTGGTTCCTGATTCAGAAATCCCCATAAGACATGAAGATGAGAAAGTCTTGGATGCTCAAACCCACTATCTCTTCCAGTTATGGAATGGGTTATGATGAAGAAGATAGTCCTCCAGGGTTGAGGAATGTATCTAGCATTGACTTTGGAGATTGTGGTTAATGGTGTATCAGGTTGAACATCATAACCAATGTCTTCCAGGAATTGCATGACCTCAGACTCTGAAGGTGTCGGGTGGTATTGGTTAGAAGGTTCAGGTGCATCTGGAAGTTTTAAGGCTTTACGGAGTGTAGCAGGTGTAACTCTGATCTTCTTACGATCCAGTGTACAAGTGAAATACTTGTCATCATTGCTTCTTGTGAAGGTATCCCAGAATTGATGAATGTATAGCTCTGGAATTGTGTCTGAGCTATCAAGAAGATCCCTGCATTTATGAGCTTTGAGAATCTCTACTGCAATCTGGCAACTTGAGTCAGAGCACTTGATCTTGTCCAGTTCTACACATGAATTGTTCTTCCCAATTTCCAGAGTATACCCGCGAGGAAATACTTCATCTTTGGTGAGAGCAGGAAGAGATTGTTGTTGTGAAGTTGCCATTGATGTGTTTCTGAATCAACAATCATATACGAATATACAGAATGCATGTTTGTTAGAAAAATTGTTAGCTTTTAAAAGCAATACATAGCACCCTATTGTATTTATGATTGGTTGTTACATGCTTGGTCAAAGAATTTATCAAGAGTTAGCTAAATTCTATAAAATTTGATTAATTTTAATAAGTATAAAAGGATATACCTAAGGAAATTGATCAAAATTTTATATCAGATCACAACTGCGATAATTATGTCAAATGCGATAATTAATGTCAACTGCGATAATTATGACAACTGCGATAATTATTCAATCAAGATAAGTATCTTAATTGCAATAATTATCCAACTGCGATAATCATCCCAACTGCGATAATTATCCAACTGCGATAATTAGCCCAACTGCGATAATTATCCAACTGCGATAGTTATGTCAATCAAGATAATTAAACCAATCAAGATAAGAATCTCAACTGCGATAATTATCCCAACTGCGATAAACTCTTGTACAAGAGTTTACGAACATATTTGACGATGAACATACACTTAAATCCTTATCGTGATTCATTATAACTCATGATATGTGTCCACAGATTTTCACAAACAAGTTAAATGACTATTATGAGCATTCTGGCTAAGTTATAACATAAACGAACCACAAATACGCAAGAATCAAACTGCTAGTGTTCGTGTTCTTCATAAACCCTTAAATTTAATCGATTCACTTAAAGTGTTTCTGGGTACAAATCAAGCATGCCAACATTCAATTAAGCATCAAACAACAACATTCCAATAAACACATTACACAATAACGCTTAAACATAGTTTTCCCCAAATTGACGCTTAAACCCTAAAATCCAATTCGAACAATTTATAGTGATTGGGAGTAATTAAGCATGCAATAAAGGTTCCTAAACAATGTTTCAACATTAACGTACAATTGTTTTTCACACAAACACTCTTAATCCAAAATCCCCAATTTAACGCAAAACCCTAGAACTAAATATTACAATTTTGATTGTTCTAGCCGTTGGATCAAGAATCTGTTCAAAACCATCTTTAATAATCACATGTTAATCATAAGAACACTCACAAAATTTGAAAACACTTGATCGGATATGCAGAATGAAGGTAAGCCGTCGATGATGGTGGGTGGGGTGAATTTAATACGGTAGGTGAAATATGCAGAGTAATAACTGCGATGAATTAATTTCCTAGATTTTAAATATCTACTAATTAACTTAGCAATTATTACACATATAGTCCCCTAACCTTGATAATTTTGAACATTAGGTCCTAAACCACCATCATGCAAACACTAAGTCTCATTTTTGACATTTAAGGCATACAACTTTTTATCTTAAAATCTTATCACCAAATTTTGTGAAACAACAATTTCTGAAAAATATGCATGTACAATTTTAAAAATTGTGTTAAAAATTATCTTCCCCTCAACACGTGTTCAAAAATGATTTGAGACATTGTAAAAGTAAACAACGTGTTGGATGAGGGATTGTACTTGCATTTTTTTTTTTTAATATATTTACAAAGATAGTTTGGAGATGTTTGACTTGGTCAATTATTTTGAAGAAACTTTTCCAAATCATTTGGTGTCAAACATCTCATACCAATCCGGTGAACCAGATCCACAAATCTTGCATGAGGCAAGGCTTTTGTGAACAGATCCGCCAGTTGGTGTTCAGTTCCCACAAAGTATAATTCAACAGTACCCTTTTCCACGTGTTCCTTGATGAAATGGTACCGGAGATCAATATGCTTGGACTTCGAATGCTGGACTGTGTTGCATGAAATGGCAATGGCACTCTTGGAGTCGCAATACATCGGAATCTTGTTGAATATGTAACCGTAGTCCATCAGTTATGATCTCATCCATATAACTTGAGCACAACAAGCAGACATGGCTACATACTCAGATTCTGTTGAAGACAGTGAGGTGCAGTCTTGTTTCTTTGATTGCCAAGAGACGAGCTTGTCACCCAAGAATTGAACTCCCCCTGATGTACTTTTGCGTGTGTCTAAGCATCCTGCATGGTCAGCGTCTGAAAATGCAACAAGTTCAAACCCAGAATCCTTTGGATACCAGATCCCCAAATTAATGGTTCCCTTTATGTATCTAAGGATTCTTTTAACGGCTGACAAATGCCGTTCAGTCGGTCTAGACTGATATCGGGAGCAAAGATATGTGGCAAATACAACATCCGGTCTGCTAGCTGTGAGATACATGATCGAGCCAATTATACTACGATACTTCGTAGGATCAATGGGTGTCCCATGTATGTCAGCATCTAGCTTTGGGGATGAGGAGGACATTGGGGTATTATAGGTGTCACAGCTGGTCATACCATGCTTTTACAGGATTTCCTGAGCATATTTTGACTGACTTAGAAATATACCACGGGGTGATTGATGAACTTGCAATCCTAGAAAGAAATTAAGTTCACCCATCATAGACATCTCAAAGTTTTGTTTCATTAGTTTAGAAGAAGCGTTTGAATATTTTTTATTGGTTGAACCAAAAATAATATCATCCACATAAATTTGAACAATGAGAATGTCTTCCCCGTGTGTTTGTATAAATAAAGTCGGGTCAACAGTTCCAATGGTAAAATGATTAGCAAGGAGAAATGCAGACAGTTTATCGTACCATGCCCTCGGGGCTTGTTTAAGGCCGTAAAGGGCTTTCTTAAACCGATATACATGGTTAGGATGATCTGGATCCACGAAGCCTTCTGGTTGTGACACGTACACCTCTTCTCGGAGTTGTCCATTGAGAAATGCCGTCTTCACATCCATCTGATAGACTGTGATATTCTTGTGGGCTGCATATGCCAGAAACATTCGAACTGCCTCAATCCGAGCTACTGGAGCAAACGATTCCTCGAAGTCAATTCCCTCTTCTTTGCTGTATCCTTTTGCTACCAGTCGGGTCTTGTTACGAATCACTGTACCATCTGCACCTAGCTTGTTTTTCCAAATCCATTTCAATCCAACAACATAAACTCCATCTGGTCTTTCAACTAATTCCCAAACTTCCAAACGTTTGAATTGTTCCAACTCTTCTTGCATGGATTCAATCCAGTTGTCGTATGTAAAGGCTTCTATGATGTTTTTAGGTTCATATTGACAAACAGTGAGTGCATACATGCAGTGTTCATTGTCTGAGTGGAGTTTTTGTCTTGTGATGACTGGATTGTTAGGATTTCCAATTATATTTACCAAAGGGTGATCTCTTGTCCATTTGTGGGTGGATGGAATATGTTGAATGTTGTTAAGGTGATCTGACGGGTCCATATTGCTCGAGGATGATTCTCCTGGTTCTGGAATGGTTGGTGGTGGAGCAAATGGATTGAAGAATGCATTCCCGTCATAATCTGAAGGTGTGGGAACTTGATTAGAAGTGGGGGAAGAATCTTCAACTGCTGGTTGAGGTGTTTTATCCATTGATGATGATGGTTCAGGTTGTGGTGCATCGGCAGCAACTACGGTAGAGGTAGATGCTGATGGATCAGGTGCTTGATTTGAGAGTTGTGGAGCAGCGGAACTTGTGGAAGCCTCTGACGCACGTTTAACCAAACTGTCATCAAACATGGGTGCAAACAAATCTTCCAGATCCTTCCTGTTGAAAGGTAGGGGTGCAGATGAAGATTCAGGAAAGTTCATACGGTTGTGTGCGGGTTCCAAGCGGTCTTGCTCAGAAGCCATTTCAGTGAGTTCATCAAAATTAGCGTGTATGGTTTCTTGAATGTCCCCAGTCCGACGATTCCAAATTCTGTATCCCTTGGAGTTCTCACAGTATCCTACAAATATCCCAATATCTGCTTTAGCCTTAAGTTTACCAAGATCATCTTTATCATTCTTCGGATAACATAATGCTCCAAGGACGTGAAAATAGTTGATGTTTGGTTTACTTCCTTGTATAAGCTCATATGGTGTTTTGCTATGTCGTTTGTTGATCATGGCACGATTCTGAGTATAACAAGCAGTATTGACAGCTTCAGCCCAAAGATAATCCGGTAATTGAGCATTGATCAACATAGTTTGAGCTGCTTCCACGAGCGTACGGTTTCGTCTTTCAACTACACCATTTTGTTCTGGAGTGCGAGCTATTGAAGTCTGATGAACAATTCCATGTTTCTCAGTGAATTCTCGAATGATTTGATTCTTAAATTCAGTCCCATTGTCTGTTCTGATGATACGGACGGTGTTGCGGACTTGAACTTGAATCTTTGTGAGAAACGTGATGAGGATAGAAGGAACTTGATCTTTAGTCCGAAGAAAATAGACCCAAGTCCATCTTGAGTAGTCATCTACTATTACCAGAATATACTTCTTCCCATTAATACTCTGAACTCGCATCGGACCACACAAATCCATATGAAGCAGTTGTAGGACATGGTCTGTGCTGTGTTCTGTTTTGGGTGGAAAATGAGCACGATGACTTTTCCCTTGTTCACAAGCAGAACACAAGTGATCCTTGGCATATCTGAATTTTGGTAAACCGTCAACTAATTTCTTCTTGGCAAGGTCAGTCATGGTTTTGAAATTGAGATGAGACAATCTTTTGTGCCATAACCAAGCCTTTTTGGGATGAGCCTTGGAGAGTAAACAAATAAGAGTAGAAGCTGTCATGCCTTCAAGGGAAATAGTATACAGACTGGTTCCGCGTTTCCCTTTCATGAGGTCGTTGCCTTGAAGATCACGAATAAAGCAAGTTTTCTCCCTGAATGCTACTTCCAAGTCTCCATCGCAGAATTGTCCCACGGAGAATAAATTATGACCAAGGCCTTCAACATAGTACACACGGCTGATTTCGATGTTCCCATTAATGTAATCCCCATAGCCCATAATTGCAGCGAAGTGATCATTCCCGAATCTGACCGTTCCGATAAACTTTGCAATAAAGTTTTGAAGAAGTTTGAGATTGCCGGTCATGTGTCGGGAGCACCCGCTATCAACAATCCAAAGGACGATTTGAATCACCTGCATCACAAACATTGGAAACAGGTGGAGAATTGATAACGGTTGGATCCGCTGGGTTAGTAACACAAGAGGTTAGTACTTTAGGTAACCATTTAAAACCAAAAGTGTGCTGTAACCAACGTTGCCAGGTCCAACTAGTCTCTGCCTTTTTCCTAATGTATGCACTAGGTGAAGTAGTTGTTTTGGATTTGGGCTTGTCCATTGTCTTCTCAGAAACAACTAGTGGGGGCATTCCTAAAATGGACTTTGCACTGGTTTTAAGCCTAGAGGAAGTGCCACTAGTTCGTTTCTTTCTCTTAGTCAGCAAAGTTTTAGCAACACATTTTGTATGATCACCAGATAGTATGCTATGACGACAAAAAACACAAGTAGCATCAACCAAAACATCTTCATTAATATTTAAAGATTTAGCATCTGTTACATCAATCTTAGAACTAGACTCAGATAAGTGCAATTCTATTCCTGATGTTACATTTGTCTTATTCAAACTACTAACTGGAACTTCTTCAGACTTAGATAACTCCTTCCTAGGTTTCATGATTATATTCTTCCTCTATTTCTTGTGAGTCTTGGAGTGTCTGACCTTAGATGTGGTTTCTAGTCCTGTGGAAGTACAAGTAGCTGAATTAGTGGTTACATCAGATGCTTGGGTATGTTCTTTGTCTACTACATACATCCCTGGGGCAATCGTATGAATGTTTGCTTTGCCTTTGTCTAAAACTCTGATTTTCTTCTTCAGATCAATAATGATGTGTTGAAATTCTTGATTTTGTGAGTCTAATTTTCTGTTGAGGCGGACTGTGTCATTTCTGTTTTGAAGAATTTCATCCAGTTCCTTTTCATTTGCAAACAGTTTAAGTCTTAAAAAAGCTTTTGTTTCCTTAAACTTTTCAGGAACATGACTGTTTTGGAATGATAAAGACGCTATAAGATGTTGAAATTTAAGTTCAAATTCAACACTCTGTTTTTGACACCAGTCAAGCCTATTTTGAAGAATAAAAACTTTGTTTTCCACATCATTGTTGATCTGTCGAAGATTCTCATTCTCATGTACCAGATTATCAATCTCCATACGCAACATCTGACAATCCACAGCATGATCATTCACAAGTAAAGCATTACCAGATTCATAGAGCGAATTCATAATCACAGACACCACGTCATAACACAAAACTTTTTCCAAGAGTCGATCATTTTCTTTTGCTAAAAATTTCCTTTGAAGTTTTTGACGTTGAACCTTATCATCTTTAGCTTTGAAAATGGTTTGCATAGATGCTACTTCCGTGTATAACTCCTCTTCCCATTTTCTTATGCATTTCTTCAGATTTCTGACATGAGGAAGAATTTTCTTTTGAAGAATCTCTTTCTTTTCTTTTTGAACAGGAGAAAGAAAAGAAGAGACAGGAATTTGAGAACTAAACTCAATTTCATTCTCCAAACGAGAAATGTCTTCCATAAATGTCTTAAAATATCGAAGAACCCGACATTTTGGAGGCATTTGTGGAGCAACATTATCCTCTGTCAAACAATCTTTGAATTGTACAGCAGTTGTGGGGACAGAAGTTATAGACGAAGGAGCATTTACGTTTGTGTATGTTAACGTTTGTTCTGGATGGTCCTTAGGAGGGACAAATGATTTGCTCAAATGAGGTAGTGCATTATAATCATAACGTACGTTTGAAAATTCTTTTTGTGAATTTGATCGACCCTCAATCTTTTGTGCCAGAAAATCAGTTTCTTCATCAACAGAATACATAACAACACGTTGAAAGGTATCATCTAACAAAAATGTTGCATCGTATAACTTAGGATTGTCTTTGAGTGCTTTGTGTGAATTACGGGGTGTGTCACTTCCAAGTGCAAAACTTACTCCTTTAGGACTTGGTTTCACAGTCAGTTTTTGAATTTGTGTTACAGAATTACCCGTTTTATACACAACATTTTGAAATTCTTTGAGTTTGGTTTCCAAATCCAGAATTTGATCAAGATATGAGTCAACACATTTCCTAGTGGCTTGCTTTTCTTCAAGAAGATCCTTCTGAGATGTAGAAAGCTCAGATTGAGTTTTTAACAACTCAGAATTTAAAGCATCAATTTGTTTTTTGAATTCAAATTGATCCTTTTCTTTTTGAGAGAAAAGCTCAGCTTTGGCAACGGTTAGCTCACGAACTTGACTTTCTAAATTTTGAACCTTTACATATTCTTGTTGGAAAGCCATTTCAAAACCTTTTTCACGTTTATCTTGTTTTAGATAACCCGAAAGTTGTAGTTGGTAGCACTCATTATCCTTAGTTAACAATGCAATTTTATCTTTGAGCTTCTGATTGATGTCATTACATTTTTCTATTTGTGACTGGGTGGTCAATAACAAGGCCTGTAATTCCGAATCTTGATCAGTCAAAGGATCTGTTTGATCAAGATGATCACAATTGTCATCATCAGTGAGATCATCAAATGAAACAACGGTATTATCATCATCAAATGATACAACCGTGTTGATTTGATCATCGGATGGTGATGAGAATGAATCATGTTGATCAAACGTTTCATTTGTAGATGAAGATGCAGCTGGTAAAGCAATTTCATGGATGAGACATGTAGGATCAGGTACCTGAGAAAGACCATCGGTATCATAGACCGGGCCTGACTCGGACATATTCATTTCTTGCATATTAGCCATAAGCATGACTGCAGCATTTGCCTCTAGATCTTCCATTTCATCATCTGATTCCACATTAGCCATAAAACTTTGATCATTCTGAGTCAACCTTCCAGCAGCTTTTTCATCTTTGAGTGCCATCAGAAGAGCCTCTTTGTGATAAGCACTGCCCATTGTTCGTGGCTTCGGACAAGCATTTGCCATGTGACCGTTCCCCCCACAGTTATAACATGTTATAGACGTATTTGCAATGCCTCTCTGAACATTCCCAGCAGTCGAATTTCCTCTCTGATCATTCCCCATATTGTTTCTGTTTTCCCCTGCAGTATTGAACCTATTTCCTCCTGACTGAACCCTTTGAGTACCATATCCACGATTTCCCGAACCATATCTGCCTGAAGACCTGTTTTGAATTACTACTCTGCCATCATTAACAACTGCCTGATTCCTGGTATTTGAAGATGAACGAAGACGGTTGTTGGATTTGGTGAATCTGCCAAATGCGTTAGCAATCAATCCAAATGCTTCATTAAGAGAGTTGAAAGCATCCTCTTCTTCATCATAATCTGCATTTGAGTATAGCATTGAATCGGTGTTGTTGTATGGAACCAGCTGGTTATCAGAGTATTGTTGTGGTGCTTCATAAGGAATGATTTGGTTATGAGGTTGGGGTGGAAGACTTGGTTGAAAAGATGATTGGCCAAATTCCTGATGTGGTAAAGAGAAGCTAGATTGAGCAACGAGAGCAAGTGAGTTTGATGTTGGTGCGGGGGTGAAACCTCCTCGTGCTGCAATTTCTTTATCCACTTCTGATTGATGTTGTCTGAGGTAATCATACATGAGTCCATATTTGACATCACCAATTTTCTTTGTCTGCCTTACAAAAGTTGCATACTTCTGCCATTCAGGACCAAGACATCCAAGGAATTTGGAGTTGACAGCAATCTTTGGTAACTTTATATCATGACGATCAAGGTCATTGATAATGTTGGTGAAACGGTGGTAGTAAGATTCAATGGTTTCCCCTGGTTCCATGATGAAGTGGGTGTACTCCATATACAACTTAGACTCAAGATCTTCCTGGTTTAACTCTGTTCCTTCCATGAGAAGATGAACATGTTCCCACATATCTTTGGCTGTCTTTTGAGCATCAATACTTCGATAGATAGGATTGGGAATTCCTTGAAGTATGAAAGACATTGCCAATTGGTTTGCTTCTTGTTGTAATGTTTTCTCAGTTGTGTAGTTGGCAACAGGAGTGGGAGTGGTTGTTTCTTCTCTCTCTGAAGTTGCTGGAACAACAGTAGCTGGAATAGGATAGGGTCCTTCTTCAATGACTTTCTTGAGGTATTGACCATGAGGTTTTTTTGAGTTCAAGGAATCTGAGGAATCTACTAGCCCATTGCACGTAGTTACCCGGAGTTAGCATTGGTGGAGTTTCTTGACTTCCAGCTTCATGACGTGATTGCTGACTACTAATTGCCTCACACATCTTGTTAAACCAATGAGGTTCTCTGGAGTAGGATGAATAATTCTGTAGTTGTTGATTCTGTTGCATGATCTGTTGTGGGGATACTTGTGGTGGAGAGAGAAATTGATGTTGTTGCACGAATGCTTGTTGTTGTTGATACTGAGGATGAAATTGCTGTTGTTGTGGATGTTGCTGTAGCTGGTAGTAGTAATTGAAGTGAGGTGGTTGAGACATATCTGGATCTTGAAGATAGTTAAGATATGTGTTGATGAGATATGTTAAGTTGGTTTGGAAATCTAAAGATTTTGTCCAAATGCGATAAGTACTGTTCACCAAATGCGATAGGTCAGTTCACCAAGTGCGATAACCAAGTGCGATAATGACAGTTCACCAAGTGCGATAAGACCAGTTCACCAAGTGCAATAAGGACACTACACCAAGTGCGATAACCTTCAATAGCGATAACGAAAGTAGAAAATGCGATAAAACTATAAAGTGCGATAAATAATGACAATTTAAATATGTTATCTTAAAGTGCGATAAGTTATAGCAAAATGCGATAAAATATCAAACAGCGATAAGGTAAGATATCAAACTGCGATGATTTATGGCAAGTGCGATAGATTTATCACAAATCCAAGTTCGATAATTCTCAACTCTTGTACAAGAGAAGAGAAGCAACCAAGTCGAAGTATTACAACTTTCTAATACAAGAAAGTACAATACTGAGTCCTAATGCCGATAATTGAAGATCTCCCAAATGCGATGAAACCCTAACTTATCTTGATTCGAACTGCGATAAAACCCTTAGTTATCTGGATTGCAACTGCGATGAAACCCTAACTTGTCGAAGTTCACTCAGAAACCAAAAATATCACTTTTCATCAACTTTTCCAATAGGCTAATAATACGGATTACACCAAATCGTCTAAATAACCAATAAACCCGATTGTTTTTGACTTTAAACGATTAGTAATCAAAAGATTTGATGAATATTAAGCTTTGTTAACGTAGAAAATATGAAAACCGATTAAGATTAGTGAAATTTTAACGATCTCAAAGCTACTTTTTCAATGCAAACGAGAGTTTAACGTTAAGTTTGAACAAAAACCTTACAAAATCTATAAAACCAACGTAGATAAAGATACTAATGACTCAAAAACACGATCCTAATTATCCCTAGGCGAATGATACCACTTGTAGGTCACGATGATATCTCAAACACACACTCGATATGACTAATAAGAACACGTACTACTACTCTAGATTAAGCTACGTATAAAGAAAAATAAGCTAATAAGCTAACTAGAGAAGAGAATAAGAAGAGAATAAGAAGAATGGAAGGCTTTCAATAAATCGAATTACACACAAGCATAGCTTTCGCACAATGCATGAAAAACCAACAATAAATGAGGAGCCCTTGCCTTCTATTTATAGGCAAATACTTAGGGCGTCCCATGTGCTAATCTTTCTAGAAGAAAATTAACTAAGGTAGCCGGCCCATGGG